>CM075508.1:4782500-5982500 GCA_037950675.1 Hypophthalmichthys molitrix
TATCATTTTATCTATCTATCTATCTATCTATCTATCTATCTGTCTGTCTGTCTGCCTGTCTGTCTATCTATCTATCTATCTATCTATCTATCTATCTATCTATCAATCATTTTATCTATCTATCTGTCTGTCTATCTATCATTTTATCTATCTATCTATCTATCTATCTATCTATCTATCTGTCTGTCCGTCTGTCTATCTAACTATCTGTCTGTCTATCTATCTATCTGTCTGTCTGTCTATCTATCTCTCTATCTATCTAACTGTCTGTCTGCCTATCATTTTATCTGTCTATTTGTCTATCTATCTATCTATTTTATCTGTCTGTCTATCTATCTATCTATCTATCTATCATTTTATCTGCCTGTCTATCTATAATTTTATCTATCTATCTATTTATCTGTCTGTCTGTTTGTCTATAATTTTATCTATCTATCTATCTATCTATCTGTCTGTCTGTCTGTCTGTCTGACTGTCTGTCTATAATTTTATCTATCTATCTATCTGTCTGTCTATCATTTTATCAATCTATCTATCTATCTATCTGTCTGTCTGTCTGTCTGTCATTTTATCTATCTATCTATCTATCTGTCTGTCTGTCTGTCTGTCTATCTATCTATCTATCTATCATTTAATCTGTCTGTCTATCTAGATATATTTTTGCATTATGGTAATAAAAAATTATATATATTTTTTCATCACAGCACTGTGAATTTGAAAGGGTGGGTGCTTACTTGTCAGGAAAATGTCAGAATGTAAAAAAGAAAAAAAAAAGAGGAAAAAAAGAAAAAACATCTTTATGCAAAATGCTGTGCCCCAACCCCCCCAACAATTCAACGTCTCTTATGATCACACAGCAAAATTACTGGCTTTAATATCTCTGATATATTACACCCTGAGAAAGAAGCTTGGCTGTTTTTCTAGAGATGAACTCTTGCACTTACTGATGTTTGTGTCACCACTGATTTCCAACCCCATCATTAGTGATCACTTTCTCAGCAAATGCAAAGCAAGAGGCAGTGGAAACATTCCTTTGATGTGTTAATAGTCTAGCAGTTGTAGTAATATGAGTGAATGATGTGCCGACAGTGGCATGCAATCACCTCCTTTCAAACACTCTTCACAATGCCAGGTCATGGGGGTCACTGACTTCCCAATTAATGACATGGGAAACTCCCTTTTTTTCATTCCTGACAACACTATCCCTTATTTTGAAGATTGAGACCAGTAGACGATTGATTGTACTTCTGTGCTTGGGGGTTTTCAGGCTTCCAGTGGAAAAAGGTGAAAGAATTCATCACATATTGGAGGTTAAAATTAAAGTGCAGAGAATTTCTGGGCTAAAACGTGAATCATTGAAATCTTTTTGGAAAACTGGCCATAATAACGGAAAAGGTTCTTTGTGGCTGCAGATAAGAAGCTAGTTCTGTTAAGACATAAAACAGAATGTTTTCCTCACTGCTGAAATAAAACAGGTTTGGGCTGAAGATTTCCCACAGCTGCTTTCTTTACGCAAGGGTCTGACGACAATAAAAGCCATTTATGGATTTCTGAGCTTTGCGAAAATCCCTCTCAGGCAATGAAGTTCATGTGAGAACGAGATTACATGACATTAAAAACACAAACATCTATGCAGAGGGACAGATTGCAAACAGACCGTTGCGCTCAAAAGGTCCAGAGACTGACATTTGTCACGGCGGTATTTCCTGTACGACCTCTCACGTGAGCCTAACGACAAGGACTTACAAATTCAGAGGGCTGGTTTCCATAGAGGGGGGCGTAGACGACGCGGTACTGCAGCACTTCTCCGGAGGCCGGCTCCCAACGCACGTTCAGGGTGTTTGTGGTGGGGTTGTAAACCTGGATGTTCCTGGCAGGGGTCCGCACCACTGTTACAGACATGAGCGGGAGCAGTATCATAAAACGAAAGACAGTAAAAGGAGTGAGTGGTTAGAGTGGTTAAAGAGGTAAAGAAATTTACAACTATTTACAAGACTCTGAAAAAGAGGATTTCCTACGTACAGGTCTAAACAAAATAGTAGCAACGTCAGTTTAAATGTCAACCACTACAGAATCAAATTATACATTTCAAAAGGGTCAAAAGAGATCTGTCTCATGTTTGGTTAAATGGTCTTTAAACTAAAACAGAGCCTACTCAATACGGGTAATACACAGCATTTGGGTTAGTCAAGAAATCTGACAACTCTGGGGAATATCCAAGGTACATTATGCCCCAAAATAAAATTAAAGACACTATATTTTAGCTGCACTCTTTTAGATGCAGTAAATTTGGCAAGACACTGCAGGCAAAAACTTTTTTTCATGAACTGGTCAATTTTGAGATTTTAGGATGTTTGGATTTTCATTAAGCTATATTAGCTTTTGGTTTTTCACGTAGCTATATTCTAAAGGTTTTTAAAGAGGGGTTTCTTCATATATCATTCGCCTGATTTTCATTCCTAAAAACATGGTGAGAGTTCATTTCATTCTGGCAGTGTTTTTGACAATATTTTCTGATAAAAAGAGGTATCCAAAATCCGTTCAGTAAAAACCTTTGACTCTAATATGTAAACAGAATAAAACACAAATTTAATGTTGGCTTTATCCAGTGTACAGATAAAATAAAGATATTTTCCAAGTGTTCTGTAGATAATTATGGAATCTTGTTTCTGCCACTGAATAAAAAATAAAAAAAGCAATTCTGACTTTTTTCTCAGAATTGCAACTTCATTTTTCAGAACTGTGAGATATAAAGCCGCAATTCTGAGAAATAAAGTCACAATTCTGAAAAATTAAGTCAGAATTGTGATATAAACTCTCAATTCTGAGAAAATGTCAAAATTGTGAACTGACTTATTTTTCTCAGAAATTCACAATTGCAAGTTATGAAGTCAGAATTACAAGATATAAACGTCCAATTCTGAGATATAATCTCGCAATTGTGAGTAAAAAAGTCAGAATTACAAGATGTAAACTTGTAATGACAAGGGATAAAGTCCAATTCTGAGAAAAAAAGTTTTTATCATGCAATTCTGACTTTATAACTTGCAATTGTGAAAAAAAGTTGCAACTTTATTCCTAAGAATAAGAGTCAGAATTGCGAGATATAAACTCGCAATTGCAAGTTATAAAGTCAGAACTGCGAGATATAAATGTGCAGTTTTAAAGTCCAATTTTGATATTTTCTCAGAATTGCTAGTTTATGTCTCACAATTCTGACTTTTTTTTTTTTTTATTAGGATTTCGTAGAGAAAATGTCAGAATTGTGATCTGACTTTATAACTTGCCATTGCAAGTTTATATCTCATAATTCTGACTTTTTTTCTTGCAATTGCAAGTTTACAAAACTTTATAACTTGTGAGAATAAAGTCAAAATTGTTAGCTAAAAAGTCGCAATTACCTTTTGTAATTTTTTTTATTCTGTGGCGGAAACAAGCTTTCATAGATAATGCCTCATTTGAATATTTAAACATAACATTTCAGAAAATGTGTAATACAAAAAAAAATATTGCAATTCTTAATGTAATCAATCAACCAGGGAAGTATGGTGATATCTAATTTGAAATTATTTACCCTATTCACCTGGGGTGTCTTGCCTTTCATTAACACGTCATGAATCATGACACCATGGGGCATGGAAACACAAAGCATATGAAACGGGCTTTAGATTTCCAACAACAAAAACCCTGATATAAAACTAACACTTGCATTAACATGGCACAGTCACACAAAGAAAACTGGAAAAACAAAATAACGCAAATGATGGGAAGCACACAACCACTGGTGGAAAAACAGTGACGCCAACAAAAACCTGTTAGTTTGACTCTGACATGAGGAGCATTGAGCTGACAGCAGTAAATAAGGGTGCTTTTAAGTCCTTGCACCTCCCTGGGTTTTCCATTTGGTGAAATAGATTGTTTGTAGCCCTCACTCCAGCATCTCAAGTCATTACACCTCATAAAGAAGGCTCATTAAGCCCAGACTGGAGTCACATTTAAGGGGTTGCCAGCACATCGGCATTCCTCCCTTGGTGATCAATCCAATAAAGCTGACTCAAGTCTCTGAGATTCTATTTATAAGTACAAAACTCAAAATGGAAAAGCCAGAAAACTACACTTTGCACTTCGGGATTTAAATCTTTGGCAAAAGGTTTTCTGTGATTGGGGAGTATATGATGGATGACTATGGGAATTATTTGCTTTCCAATCATGCTAAAATAAGAAGAAGCCACATCAACTCACATGTTTTTCCATTCTCCGACATGCGCTTGCCCTCTCCAGGAGCGTATACTGGCACTACTGTTACTGTGTACTCCGTATCGGACAGCAGGTTCTTCAGAACTGAACTGGTGGTGGCTCCAGAAACCTGAACCTAAGAGAACATTAAATAAAAATAACAGGTTTTTAATTTTTTTTGTCTGGTCTCTGCAAAAGTCACTGGAACAATGCTTTGAATGGTAGACAAAATGTTGCTACGTAGTTGCTAAGGTGTATTTACTGCAGTACATTTCTATGCACTTGTCCAAGTGGTTGTCTGGGTGTTGCTTGGAGGGTGCTTACTGGTCAAAAGAGTCAAAAGAGTACAACCGTGAGTCTCTGTGATATTCTGGCCTTCAATGTGAGTCTATGGGATTTTGTGCATCTGTTACATTGCTATTAAATCTGAGTCCTGAAGCAAAGCCTGTGGAGAACATTGCTTAATCATTGATAATGCTAAATTTCTGGGTACAATCATTATGTTCTGTTTCTAATTAGATTCAATCGTCGGCGTAATTTGCAGGTGGGACGCCACTTTTTGCCAAGGTCGATATTGTCCCCACCGCTTTCTGAAACATCTCGTGGAATGGATGTATACTAATACAAAAGAAACCTCTCTAGTTGATTATCGTTTGTGTTAAATAATAGGCGACATGGCGCTGTTATCAGTGGTGCAACAGTGTTCTTTTCGCACTTGTGCACACTGCGCAGTCTTTACACGGACGAGCGCTTCAATCTATCGCTTAACACTGTTGCATAGACTCGTTTCAGTAAAATCACAAAACAAAATGCACATAAACATGTCCCTGCTCTTGATATACAATCACTGAAGAACATCTTTGGTTTTCATGAGAAAAAAAATTAAATAAATGATACGAGGGTGGATTAGAACCCAGAACCTCTGGCACGCTGAACAAAACTTCTACCACTAGTCCATCAGGACAATCTAATAATAAATGCGGATACACGTATTAATTGTCTAATGCAAACACTTTCGAGACTAACAATATATTGTATTATAGTAGATTTAAGGATGAAACTATCATATTAAATAGCACCACCACCACCACCACACACATTCCTGCCCCACCCACTTTTTAAAACAAAGTTATGCCATTGGATTCAATACAATTAGCCAAAAATCACACTATTAAAAAATTCAGGTAAGTAACCCTTTAACATTAATACTACTCATGCATTACAAAAAAATAAGAACAGTAACTCTTTGTGTCCTTGTTACATGTAGTTACTATAGTAATAACTATGCATAATTACATGCAACTAACACTAAACTAAACCTAATCCTAACTCTAACCCTATAGTAAGTACAGTATTACTCAGTACTTAAATGTATAATTACACTGTAACAAGGACATCTTAAAATTAAGTGTAACCATGAGAATATATGATTTTTAAAACTGCATTTAACTGCATTTTTAAAAACTTGTTTTACACAAAATGTGAATATTATTACTGTATTATTACAGTATAATGTATTTACATTTTAATTAATAAGTGAACTTATTTATTGTGCTTTCTTGATGCATAAACAGCATAGCTTGGTGTAACAATGGGTTCGATTCCCAGCAAAATTCACATGCATGAACTGTTAAAATTGAAACACCTTCAAAACAGCATACATTTCTTCGAATAAAAGCGTTTGCCAAATGCCTAAATGTAACTACCCTCAAAGGGTAGTTGAGAGACTGACATAACAAAATACTTTTTTTTCTTTCTGTGCACCTGCTTTTAGCCATTAAAGTTACGGGTCAAATTGACCCACTATCATCACAATCATAACACACATTCCACAACACCAGGCATGTTCATGACCCTAAACAAGAAGTCACACAATTTCAAGAAGAACATCTTAGTTTTGCCAGTATTTCTGACAGCTCAAAAATGTGTCGTGGGTCAAATTGACCCGGGAACATGATATAACAGTTTAGAGGTGCCATGGGACGTACCATGTCTTCTGCGCCCCCTGTGACGGGCTGGTAGTAAATCCTGTATTGCCGTACGCTCCCCTCAGCCGGCTCCCAGCGCACATTCAGAGTGCTGACTGTGGGGTCCGTGACCTGAAGGTTTCTCACATTGCCCAGCGGTACTATGGGAACACACATAAAACTCTATTCAGCATGTCAACAATGACCTCATTTATGTAATTTACATACTATTGGAAAATGCATTAATGTAGCTGGGTAACCAACAGGTCCTGTGAATGTGGTAAAATCACGTGTTGGTCACTTACATGTCTTTCCTTGGCCAGAAATGTCTTTGACATCTCCATTTGCGTAGATTGCAGCAACAGTGACGGAGTAGGGAGTATCTGGAGTCAGTTTCTGCAGAATAACGGTGTTTTTCTTTCCTCCAATCTGTGTCTGTGACAGAGAGAATGAATTGTGTTTATTGTGGAAATTTGTTTCTGAAATTGGTAACACTTTACAGTAAGGTCTCATTAGTTAGAAGTGCAGTTCATTATTAGTTCATGTTAACTAAAGTAGTTAACTAATGTTAACAAATGAAACATTATTGTGTCACCAACATAATCCTTGCCCATTTCCCAGCTAGATAAAGCAAACAAACAGCGCATTAACTGCAATGCATTTACATTTACTCTGAGTTTAAAGTGATGAATTTTCTTTGGTAAACAGCATGTCACTGATAGAGCTTTCGTTTTTAGCCCAGAATATTCCATTAAATAAGCTTAAGCAATCCTCAGCAATGCTGGATAACTGCATTAATGTCAGGAACAGCACATCACAAATGTGACTGCAGATAGGACTGTTTTTCAGCAAAGCAAATCAGCGTGCAGTTTTATGCTGTTATTTCTGTGACGGCTGCCAGTGTAAATCTGCCTTCTTGATGAAGAAAACAGAAGTGGAAAAAATCACTGCAATGATTTTAGTACAGAAATACAACACCTCTGCACCCACTTAGATACCATTAAAACATGGAAAATAATAATATGATAGCTGATCCTGAAGACAAAAACATCTTAAAACAGCCGAAGATTTGCCGGTCTCCAAGTCTGGCCTGGTTTGTTGGTTTGAGAGTGGTTTTGGGTGTTCCAGGCTTAAAGAAGTCTCTTGTTCACTAAGGATGCATTTATTTAATACAGCAAAAACAGTAATATTGTGAAATATGATTGCAATTTAAAATAGTTGTTTTCTATTTGAATATATTTTAAAATGTAATTTATTCCTGTGATCAAAGCTGAATTTTCAGCATCATTACTCCAGTCTTCAGTGTCACATGATCCTTCAGAAATCATTCTAATATGCTGATTTTTGCTGCAAAAAAGCACAATTTACTTTAAATAGAAATAATTTGTACAATTATAAATGTCTTTACTTTATTGCTGAAAAAAGTATTAATTTCTTTTTAAAAAAATGTGTACTGACCCCAAACCTTTGAACGGTGCAGTTTTTATAACCTCAATAATTGACTAATTAATTAACTTAAAAAAGTCTATATGTAATAACTAATCTATCTCCACAGGATAGAAGTTTTACATTTTAGTCACATCTTCATCTTTAAAGAGTTTGTTCACCCAAAAATGAAATTTCTGTCATTAATTATTCACCCTCATGTCGTTCCATGTCAGTACACAAATTAAGATATTTTTGATAAAATCTGATGGCTCAGTGAGGCCTGCATTGACAGTAAGATAATTAACACTTTCAAACGCCCAGAAAGTTACTAAAGACATATTTACAACAGTTCATGTGACTAGAGTGGTTCAACCTTAATGTCATGAAGTGACGAGAATACTTTTTGTAAACAAAATAATGACTATATTCAACGATAGTGATGGGCGATTTCAAAACACTGCTTCATGAAGCTTCGAAGCTTTACGAATTTTTTGTTTCAAATCAGTGGTTCAGAGTGTATCAACTGCCAAAGTCACGTGATTTCAGTAAACGAAGATTCATTACATCATAAATGTTTCAAAATTTAAATAGTTCACGTGACTTTGGCAGTTTGATACGTGCTCCGAACCACTGATTTGAAACAAAAGATTCGTAAAGCTTCAAAGTTTCATGAAGCAGTGTTTTGAAATCACCCATCACTAGATATTGTTGAATAAAGTTATTTTGTTTTTTTGGCACACAAAAAGTATTCTGCTCTATTTTATTCTATTCTAAATCACATTCAGAAGCAGTCAATATCAGTGTTTTCCAAATGTTAAACAGCACAGATACTGTTGGTGCTGGGAAACATGTTCGTAATTTCGTTTGTTGGCACTAGTGGAAATAATTCACATCACCTGTAATTCAGTCAACCAGATAATATCAACAAAAAAATGTTGAAATATTCCTTACAAATTGTGATCTTCCTCCTGCGACTGGTATGTAGGTAATTCTGTAGTTTTGGACTCGTCCAGGAGCATGATCCCATTTAGCGGTGAGGGAAGTGGTGGTTGCGTTGAACACCTGGAGGTTTTGAGGAGGTCCACTGGGAGCTATAAGAAAAAAATATTGATATTTCAGTTTTGCATTCTAAAACATAATTATATCCATATGGCATCCAAATGTAAAATGTTGTATCTGGAAAATAACAGACTCACCAGGTGTAACAATTTTGGACACTGAATACGGAGAGAAAAAAAAATGTTTGTCAAATTCACATGTGGTGGCTGAAGTAGAGTAAATGAAAAAACACAAGTTTATTATATGGATTTTGTGGTTTCTTACATGTGCGCTGAGTGCCTAAAAGATCTTCGCTCTCAGACTCATCAGGGTAAATGGCAGTGACAGAAACATCATAGAGGGTGTCCGGCTCCAGGTTCTGCAGAACGGTAGTGGTGTCCTCATTGCTCAGGATATCCTAAGGAAGAGTGTGGTATTAGACTCATACAGTACTGTACATCTGCTAAACGTGTAATTACCATTTACCAAATACTGAGATACAAACAAAACTATTGCTACTTACTATTGCTAGATACTAACAATCACTATTGCATGCAGCGGTGTAAAAAGTACTGAGAAATCGTACATGTAAAGAATAGATATTATGTCAAACATTTTATTCAATTAAAACTACCTCCCCCCCCCCCCCCCAAAAAAAATACTTGAGTGAAATCAGGGTTATTATAGTTAACTAAATAAAATTAGTTGCTTGAAATAAAAATAAATGTCAACTGAAAAAAAATGATGAAATAAAATAGATTATAAAAAAATTCAGTTTAAGTTGATGCACAAAAATAACTAAAACAATATCCTGAAACTTGTTACCTGAATATTTTCAGCTAAAATTAGCAGCAGACGATTTTAAAGTGGTATGAAATTTGAATAGAGTTATTTTTAGACGAATATTCAAGAGTAATCATGAACTGTGTAGCAATGGTTATTATAAAAACTCATTACAATAGTTCAGTCTATGAAAAGACTAGTTCACCCAAAAATGAACATTCTGTCATCATTTACTCACCCTCATCTTTTTAAAGTTGAACTATCTCTTTAAGAATAGTAGTGAAGTACTATTACTCAAATACTTCACACTTCTGATTGCATGTATTATTTATGAATTTTCAGGGAGGAGATTTATTGATGAATCAGAGCTCAAGTTCAGTCTCTGATGTCTTACATATTGAAAGTTGCTCTCTCCACTCTTGGTCCAGCCGATGCGGTAGAGGGCGACATCAGGAGCGCCGTGCTCCCATTGAGCCCTGAAACTGGTCTGGGTCACTTGAGAGAACCTCAAGTTCTTCGGAGCAGGAACAACATCTAAACCAACCAGGAAGAGAAGTTGAGTTTTGGGTTACAATAAAAACCATGAAACATTTAAAAATCAAGTATTAGGCCAGATAACAGAGATTTACACTGTTACCTGTGGTGGCTTGGTTAAGCATTGGGTTTCCGGTGCCAGAATCATAAACCGGAGTCACAGCCACATCATATTCTGTTTGGGAAATGAGATTATCCAGTCCTCTGGACGTAACATCTCCGTCAACTTCAAGCTGAATTGAAATATGAGAAGTGCAGTTATAACCACACAATCCACACAAAAAGACTCGGCAGCAGCAGGAGGTCAAGGTTTGGCAGGTTAGCACTGTCAGTTAGCTGAGTAGATGGGTAGATTACTTACAAATGATAAATCTGAATACTGATTCCAAATTTCATAGTCAGTAACACAAACTATAAGATTAAGATAAAGTCTGTGGTGACCACAATCTCGTGTTTTATTCTACGACATAAAATACATCAGTAATACCACCTTGTGGTGAAAAGATCTTGAATAAGTCGGTTGCTTATAAGTGTCTAAATGGGAATGGATGATTAATTAAAAAGTAATCGAAACTGAAATTCAGAACCTCTAACCGACGTAATTTTCCCATGTCGGTTATTTTAGTTTTTTAATCCTGTTAATACTTTCTCCTTAAAAAGAGAAAGTATGTCGTCACATAACTCTGCCCCGTCCAGTCAGCGGCATGGAAGCAACATGGAGGCGAACTCAAATGCTGAGTTAACACACACAGGCAGCATGCGAACCCCGAAGTAAGATCACTTTCACTTGCGTCCTCACAAAAGTTTTGCATGTTTGAACATTCAAGTGATTTTACACTATTCAAGAACAACAATATGAAAAACACCTCACTTCAGTGCTCATGAGCTGTTTTCTGTGACACAGAGAGCCGAGCCGCGTTGTGTCTCTGACAACACGCGAGCCCTGAAGCCAAATCACTTTCACTTGCGTGTTCACTACACTTTGTCAATTGTATGTTTTAAAGGGTTAATTCACCTGAAAATGAAAATTCAATCATTAATTACTCACCCTCATGTCGTTCTACACCCGTAAGACCTGCGTTCATCTTCAGAACACAAATTAACATATTTTTGATAAAATCTGATGGCTCAGTGAGGCCTGCATCGCCAGCAATAACACTTCCTTTTTCAATGCCCAGAAAGCTACTAAAAGCATATTTAAAACAGTTCATGTGACTACAGTTTAATATTATAAAGCGACAAGAATACTTTTCGTGCGCCAAAAATAACAAATAGGGACTTTATTCCACAATATCTAGTGATGGGCTATTTCAAAACACTGCTTCATGAAGCTTCAAAGCTTTACGAATCTTTTGTTTCGATTCAGTGGTACCACTGAATCCATCACTGTTTCGAAACTAGTGATTCGTAAAGCTTCAAAGCTTCATGAAGCAGTGTTTTGAAATCGCCCACTAGATATTGTGGAATAAAGTCGGTATTTTGTTATTTTTGGCACATAAAAAGTATTCTTGTCACTTTATAATATTTAGGTTGAACCACTGTAGTCACACGAACTGTTTTAAATATGTTTTTAGTAGCTTTCTGGGCATTGAAAAAGGGAGTGTTATTGCTGGCGATGCAGGCCTCACTGAGCCATCGGATTTGATCAAAAATATCTTAATTTGTGTTCTGAAGATGAACGAAGGTCTTACGGGTGTAGAACGACATGAGGGTGAGTAATTAATGATTGAATTTTCATTTTTGGGTGAACTAACCGTTTAAGGCTTGCCAGTTTGGACATTCGGATGTGTATTATTATATTGAGCTGCTGCACTGATGCATTGTGGCACACGGACACTCATACATACATTAGATCGCACATTACATAGACAGGAACGCAGAAACTCGTTGTCAACTCTGTCCTGTGATTTATCACTAAAGTAGCTTAGAAAGAAACTCAAAATAGTAGCTTAGAAACGAATTCACACGCAATCGCTCTCTCACTAATGCATTCAAATAAATGCACTGGTACTGTGCTAATTTATCTGTATCTGATTTACAATGAGCAATGTTACGAACCATAGATAAAATGACTGCTGAAAGTGAGCTATGTCGAAGCACTCTTTCATTAGGAAAAAATACCTTTAATAGTTGCATATTTACAGTACAAACCTTGTCAGTGAACTATGAGGGCAAAAAAAAAATTGTTCATTAATTGTAATCGAGGTAAAATGTTCAATTAATGGAGATTTTGATTTTAGGTCATATCGTCCAGCCCTACTACAGAGGTACCCAGCACTGGCCGGTAGGTGCTGTAATTACAACATTCTGTGGGCAAAAAGCATCTTTATATATAAAGATCTGTATATTGACAACCAACATAAAGCAATATATAAAGAGCAAATATTTCTATATAGAGAAGATAATTCCAGCATCTCTGCAACCCTACATAGGACAAGCAGTTTGGAGAACGAATGGATGGATAGTTGGTGTTTTACCAAGAGAGCTGTTAAAAATCAACAAATGGAGTTAGATTTTTCCCTGTCTGCTGCCTTTGATGCGACATCTCATGCACCGACAGGATACTCGCTAACATAGGGCTTGGGACTGTGTGCATTTTTGGCAGAAAACTAATGGACAGCTCTGTCCAGGTATTATTGATCTCCTCAGCAAGCACTCACAGTTTGAATAGACAATGTGGCAACGCATGTGATGGATTTTTTGCTAGAGAGGGGTTGACATTGAGAGGAACATCGGTGTCTCAATATCACTTAAAGTTCCTGCGGAATCTTGATCTTTGATCCAGTAGCGGATCATCCTCATCATCTGTCAGGTAACAGGAGCTGCCACCATCTGTCGGGCTTCTCAGGCTTCGATCCACCTGGGCCCACGTTTGTGTGCATGTTTGTTTCATCTTTTCATCCCAGAATAAAGAGTTATGAGCAGCATTGAGTCATGATTAATGTCCCAGGATGTGGAGAAGCACTGATGCCAAAACTGCCACTGAGAGTTAAAAAAAAATCATAGGGAAAAAACCCACCCATATAACACACATCCCAAAGCACTGGACTGCTGCATGCCACTCAAAACTGTCGACTGTCTGTTCTCGCAATCTTTGGTAGATGATCGCCATGACCGAAGCCCTGGAGAGCAGCTGTACTCTCTCGGCAGCTGCTGTCTCCACTGAATTGTGTAACGTAATTGCTGATATGTTAAAAGGTCCCAAATCCATCAACACGAGTCTGTTTCTTGGTTGTCTGCCTGGATGCGTTGTGTAAACAGACAGGAATCTTTCCACAGGAAGGTTTCCACAGTGACCCAGGAAGGCTTTGCACATTTGAAAACAAGATTGTTGTTTAACAGCTGATAAACTGTCCACACAATTAATCCCAAGTTCAGCGTTACTCAAAACATGGACAGCAGGCAGCATGTGGTTCATCAGAAAATATAAATATTACATGTACAAATTACTTTTTAATTTGGCTATTAGACCATCAAAACCCTCTTACTGAAACTTATTGAAATAAATGCCCTTTATGCTTTCTCAAACTCCGGACCAGTGATTTCTCTAAAAAATAATTGGATTCAGCAGTTGAAGCTTGTTTTGTAAAATTCTGATATTAGAAAAGAATTACATGTCATTTAGGTAGCAACCTTCTTTTAAAACAACACCAATGTCTATAGTAACATGATAAATTACTGTAAAAACTAAATGACTGTTAAAAAAAAAATATATATATATATATATATATATATATATATATATAATTTTTTTAAACAATTTTACAGTTCAAATAATGCAAGTTTTTACAAAAAAATTTTTTTTTATAAAATGATAAACCTCACATTTCAGCCTAATTGGCCTGAACTCTCTGACAGTAGGTCAAACTTAAAAGCAGAAATACAGCGGTTACCCCAGTTATCTGTGTACACAATATCTGTGTACACTTAATTAGGCATCATACGGAGGTAAGATGGAAAGAAACTGCCATCAAAACTTTTCTGAAGACAGTCAGCTCCCTTTAGATATACATTAATTTAATCACAAATCTCTTGAAGGGCCAGTTTTTGGCGATGAGTTTGCAGGTATGGGTTATGGCCTTACCTCCTTCGCCTCTCCTTCCTCTGGCTTGTAAGTGATGATGTATTTACGAACGGCGCCGGGCGAAGCATCCCAGTCCAGCTGCATGGTGCTGTGAGTAACATCCATAATCCTCAACTCACCGGATGGAGGAAGAGGCACTATAGAGAGGGGAGAGATTCAAAAAAAAAAAAAAAAAAACAGACAAACGATGAGAATCTGATATGCTGCAAAACATCCCTGCTGAGGGGAAGAAAGCCCTACTGCCACCTACGGGTCACCCCCTGATCAGTGAGAGGGTTACTGGCGTAATCGCCGTGCAGGGCGAAGACGGACACACTGTAGGCCATGTTGGGACGAAGTTTCTTCAGCTGGACATCAGTAACTGTTCCTTTCACACGCATCTGTGAAGGTCAACCACATCACAAATGAAAGGGATGGTGGACTTATTGATGGAAGAATCGCTTACGATCGTGCTGAAAAGACCAGCATGAATTTCTAAGCTTGTTTATAGTGGTCAGTGCTGCTTTGAGGAGAGATATGAAGGATGAACCAGGATTTTTATTGTTAACTAAAACCATTAAAAAAAAAAACATTTTCATTATTTGAAATAAAATAAACATTAACTGAAATAAAATCATATATATATATATATATATATATATATATATATAAACATTTTATTTCAGGTAGATGCCAAGGCAAAATTTCTTATTTTCATTTAGTTTAAGTTTAGCTTAAGTTTTAAAATAACTAAAACTAAATAAATTAAAACTAAAGGGAGCTGGATGTGTATCAGTATAATGAATCCGTGCAGTTGGTCTTAAAGTGACAGCAGCCTAATATTCCAGCTGCTGCGTGTCTTTAATGTCATTAAACTGAAGAACATTTGTAGCTTTAATAAGAATCAAAGCAAGTTTAATTCTTACAGTGAAGACTATGCTGTGTTTTATATTACATTTGATTATTAATTTCTGTTAGCTGAATACTCATAGACTTGCATGTAAAACTTTAAGCACTGTTTGTTTCATTTGTATCTTTTTTTCTATTGTGTTTGTCCAAGTGTTTGTAATTTGCTATTTTGTTTTTATTGTATTACTGACTGTCTACTTATTTTCAATAATTTGACTAAAATAACACTGTGCAGAACACAGTTTACAAGGCCAAGATGAGTTTTAGAGGTGGAGCAAGTAACATTTGTAACAAAGAGTTAGCAGCATTTTTCTTTCTTTAGAAAACCATGACAGATCATGGCCAAGAAAGTAAATAGGGTTCATTTTAATTTAATTTTGACTTTGATCAGAATCCAAAACACAACACATGCTGGTCTTTTCAGCAGGGCAGTTTAAGCACAAATACTTGTGAATACTTTATATAGTTTTCTATAATGGTACAGAGACTGATTTCAGTCTTGACTGATATATTTTCGCACACAAAACCACAGAGACACGTATTTTGCACCTAACAAGCAAGTACTTATTATGCCCTCTATTTATTTCTGTATCTCAACACTGCAAAAAAATATATGTTCTTACTTAGTATTTTTCTCTTGTTTTAATAAAAATAGCTAAATATTTTTTAAATTAAGATACATTCACTGAAGAAGCAAAATCACTTAAGATATTAGGTCTTGTTTTCTGAGAAATGTAAAATTTTCATTTTCAAGTATAAAAACTCCAAGCATATTCTTTCTTTCTAATGAAAAAAAAATAAATAAATAGTGGAGCAATTTTGAAACATCTGTGCTCTGAGACAAGCCCTGTGGACATCAGGTTCTAGCCAGAACTGACGTCAAGACCTCTGGATCTTCCCACTATGAGAAATACTTGAAAGAAAACCTGTGCTAAAAAGCCCCAAAGTGCTAATGAGCTGATATTTTCCAAAAGCTGCAATATAAAGGATGTATTTGAACACATTAAATGTAGACCTACCACCTGTGGTATCTACAACATCTCCAAAAATGCTTTCCATTTCCTTTTTCTGCTACAGTATGTCATAGTTGTTGACAGACTCGAGCTGCATAAGACCACTGGGTTTCCATTAGAACATTGACTCTTCCAGTAAGTCCAAAATTATTTTTATTTACAATTTTTGCACTTATTTTTTAAATATTCATCTTCATATTGAAGACTGCTCTGGAAAAAAAATAAATAAATAAATCTTATTCAGTATTTTTGACCTATTTTTTCAGTACAAATACCTAAACATTCCTAAATCAGATAGATTTTCTTGAGTTTACTTAAAACAAGCAAAAATATCTGCCAAAAGGGTAAGAAATGTCTTGTTTTCCCTTTGGATTAAGTTATTTTGTTACCCCATGTGGCAGATATTTTTTCTTGTGCATAAACTCACATAATTTTTCCGAAAACAAGACTTAATATCTTAAACTGTTACTTTGCTGATTTTTTAACCAGCTTTGTATTTTTACAATGTCAGTAGTATATGTAAATTAACCATTTTTAATTGTTCTCTGTGTTACCTGGACCGAAAAATTCATGTTTATTCATCAGCAAAAGTCTTTTGAGTTTTCATCTTTTTATCTGGAAAGCTTTTAAGCTTTCCAGGGATTTCATGAAAATGGCTGTTTCTTTGCCCTCCATTTGGAATGAAACACTGTCCGTTGTCAACCCAATTTTTGAAATGTTGACTACAAACACTGAGGTTTTTCAGATTTTCCGTTGCAGCGTTCTCTCCATATTTATAAATCTTTGCAGCCTTTAGCCACTGCCTCTAAAAAGTAATTCAGGGGACCTGTTACCACAACTTAAATAAATGCATGGTTGCAAGTTAAAAAATCTTTTTTTTTTTAAAATTAGGTTATAGTAAATGAAACTGTCTTCAGAACTTCAGAAATTAGGCAGTGGATTTCTAGTTCCCAGCATGCTTTGCATAGGACTGGATAAGGAGAATAAATGTTGAAATTAATTTATTTGTTTTTAGTGAAGGGAAAGATCTGTTAGTGTTTAATGCTGTTATGTTTGACATTTAAAAAAAGTTTTTGTGGTTACCACTGTGCCGAAGAGTAGATACATGAAGGTAAACACTACATTGACTCTATAAGCAATGACTGCGCTAATGCCAGTGACAAGTAATATCTTACTTTAAATATACAGTACATGTTAAATAAGTTATGCTAGCATGCAGTATGATAGCTGTTGATTTGAACTAAAATAGATAAGATTAATTGGTTCCAGGGCTACAAATCTGGTAGTTGGAGCGACTTAATTTTTATTTTGAGTAATCAACTTAAAAATGTGTGTTTATGCCACAAATTATTACGTTCCTCTAACTCAAAGCTTGTTGGTTGAAATTAAATTCTCTCAAAGTTGTCATAACTCAAAAAAATTGATGCAAACTGTTGCGTTCATTTTGTTTTTTTTTGTTTTTTGAGCCAACACATTATTTTTTTAGAGTGTACAACACTCTAGATCCTTCACTGGAAACCGAAAGTAACTCATTTCCGTCAAACGTTTACTAGTCTACATAAAGTTGACACCATTATAACTAAAAGTTTGCTAAGAAGTATTTCCTACTAGAGCAAGGCGGTATTTGACTCTGGTAAGCGTATCCATAGCAAATCGATGGGAGTGGCCTTTGACGGCAAAATGCAACGGCAACATATGAAGTTTTCCTTCCCATTTGGCAAAAGCAATTTTTTCTTTGTTTTCTCTAGTCAGGTAGCACTGATTTCAAAAGATTTTTCACCTTTCTACTGCATAGTTGTATTGAAAGTATCCCTTTAAGTCATTTTGCTCCTCAAGTAAATGTATCTTTAGATATTTGTACTGGAGAACAAGACAAAAATAGTATGAAAATTATTTTTTTGCAGTGTGGGCATTCAGAGACTGGGACAGCAGGCTGGGCAGTGGTTAAAATGTGTGGCGTCACCGTACCTCCCGCTCCACAGAGCGTTCAGTGGCGTTAATGGTTCTGTAGAGAAGCATGTAGCCTGTGGCCCCTTTGGCTGCGTCCCATCTCACATTCATGGTGGTGGAGCGCACTTTGTAGATGTTCACGTTCCTCACAGCACTGAGAGGCACTACAGAGGGGAACATGACTTTTCTCTCTTTCTCTTATTCATTTCGATCCCTGACTATCCTTTTAAGCGGACTGAAGCTCGAATGGGAACATGGAAGCATTCCAGGTGGAATGATGTATGTGTGACCAGGTGGAATGGAATGCCATGATAGACGATGGTTGGATGAGAATGATCATGGGATACTCACGAGATGGAAATGACCGACAGACAGACAAACAGATATGCAAACGTCAACACATACACTGCAAAAAATGATTTTCTTACTATAGCATTTTTGTCTGTTTTTGAATATCTAAACATTCTTAAATCAAGAAACATTTACATGAGAATCAAAATGACTTGAGAGATAAAATCACATAATTTTGATACATTTTTCAGAAAACAAGACTTAATATCTCACGTCATTTTGTTTCTCAAGTAAATGTCATCTTGATTTAAGAATGTTTAGATATTTGTACTGGAAAACAAGTCAAAATACTGAGTAAGAAAATCCTTTTTTCAGTGTAAAGACAACATGTATGTACATGAAATAATACAGTGACACTTTGCGGTGCAAAGCTGCATCATGCCGTATGAAACACGTATAAAAAAAAAACACGGTTACATTCAGGGCGCTGTGAAAGAAATGATGATATTAGGGTTAATTCATAATGTTAATTTTGCGGCAAAACAAACGTGGCAAAAAAAATACAGCAATAGCATGTGAATTAGCAATGTACATTGCGTAGCATTTTAATTGCACCTTCTCATTGACTGGCTAAACATCAGCAAATCCTGGTCATTTTTAAATAGTAAAGATGATACTAAAATATGTCAATATGTATCAATATGTTACTTTACAGTTATATACAATAAGTCTCTTATGCTCAGCAAGGATGGATTTATTTGACACACAGTAAAAACAAAGTAAAACAGGAAAATTGTGAAATATTATTACAACTGTTTTCTATTTGAATATATTTTATAAAGTAATTTATTCCTGTGATCAAAGCTGAATTTTCAGCATCATTACTCCAGTCTTCAGAGTCACATGATCCTTCAGAAATCATTATAATATGATGATCTGCTGCTCAAGAAACATTATCAATGTTGAAAACAGTTGTGTTGCTTAATGATTTTTATGGAAACAATGATACATATTTTTTCAGGATAATTTGATGAATAGAAAGTAAAAATAAAAAAGCATTTATTTTAAATAGATTTTTGTAACTATGTAAACGTCTTTACTGTCATTTTTGATCAATTTCATGCATCCTTGCTGAATACAATTTTATTTCTTAAAAAAAAAAGTTAGACATGATACTTGTGAATGATTACTGTATATAAATACCACAGTATTTCCATGGTACTCCAAGGTACTTTTACCACATAAAATGTCAAAAAAACAAGGTATTAGAAACTAAAAAGTGGTATTACCGTGGTATATAGAAAAGCAGAACCATATCCTCATTGAAATGGACTTCCAAAACAAGCAATTACATGTGTCCATTGTGGGATTCAATCTGTTTCTAATTATTTTTTGCTATGTGTTTTAGTGTGCTGACACATATTGTTGAGGAATTGGTTCTAGCTGTTCTGGTGGAGAGTGAATTATGGGTAAATGCACACTTACATGTGGTCTCTGTGCCTTTGAGGGGATCACTGCTCTCCTCTCCCACCACTGAGTAAACCTTCACTATGTACTCCGTCAGTGGAGTAAGACTCTCCAAGACCACAGTCGTCACCGTCCCATCCACAAACAGCTGCATCAGATGAACAGAATAAAGGTGAGAACACACAAGAATAGGACATGACAGTGTTTGAAATGAAAACAAATGAATCATTTCTATGTCAAATACAAGTTAGCCTTTCCAAATTGTTTCCAGACTTTTAAAGAAGTCTAGTTTTGTCCTTATTTGCTCTTTCATTCTGCTCATTTATGTGCAGTGTTGGGGTTAATGCATTGAAAGTAATGTGCATTATGTAATCAGATTACTTTTTTGATGTAACATGTAAAGTAATGCATTATTTTAGAAATTTAAACATTAATTTCCCCGCCATTGACAAGATTTTCTGTCATTTATGACACAACCCTGCTTCACCATTGATGGGTTTTCCTAGCAATCCATGTTTTCGCTGTTATAAGGTAGGGGGCGCTATTATACGCTATCTCCTAAGAAGTGTACTGAATCTCCGGATCCAAAAATAAGTGAAGAAGCAGAAACAAGCGATAGAAGATTGTATGCTAACGCAAACATCAAACATTAAATAGCATGTAAATCAAAACTACCTAACGTTACTATTTAAAATGTCGACCCAGGACGAGCTACAGGACTGTGAAGCTTTGGGGGTGTTGATGGACTCGATCTACTCCATCTTTTCAAAGTAATCCATGTTACTTTTCAGTTTAGTTAATTTGCTTAAATATTTTTTAACCTACTGAATTAAAATTCTCTTCTCCTTATCGGACTCACTCAGACTTGTGCGTGCACGGGAACAGAAAAAAAGTACGAAAGTAACAACGCATTACTTTCAACTTTCAATAAAAAGACTTGTACAGTAGGTAATATAACTCTCTAGCTCTCTATAGATCAGGAAATAAGAAAGTCCTCAGAATATATTAATATTCTAAATGTGTTTTTAAAAGAAAATGAAGTTGTATGTTATATAGGCTATGTTGCTGAATGCATAACTGTGTTAAATACTTGCAAAAATGAACTTAACGCAAAAGTAACGTAACACATTACTTACTAGAAATTAGTTACTTTTTTAGGGAGTAATGAATATTGTAACGCATTACTTTTAAAAGCAACTTCCTCCAACACTGCTTATATGCATAGACCAAATGATGTTAGAATAGTTGCACACTGATGTTTAGCACTTCAGTTTAGAGGCTGGTTCATAACCCTAACCCTAAGCATGAGCAATAGTCAATAGTGAAGTGGTCGTACCTGTTGTGGTTCTCCTCCTGCAGTGCTCACATACTCTATTCTGTACTTCTCTATGGGTCCATCAGGGCCGACCCAGGTGGCACGGAAGGAGTAATGGGTCACTTCTGAGGTCGTCAGATCAGTGGGTGGCTCCGGGCCTCCTCCTGTGAGGGGTAATGATGGTAATTAGGGTTTAGCCTTTGACCCTCCACATACTCCAGAATTGCACTGTTACATGTTTACTGTCATCAGGGCTGTTTCCTACCAAATCTGAATCTGACCTATAATTCTGTGAATGAAAGAAAGGTTTTCATGACGTTCCTAGTATGTTTTAAACTTATTTAGAATTTTAGAGTTATTTTCGAGTTCAGTTTCATACTGTGATGAACAATGATTCGAACATTCAAATGTTTCATAGGAGATATAAATTATTGACTGTTTTTATTTCCACATGTGAATGGACACTGTGTTTTCTGGACACACAAGCCTTGGTTGTGGTAATCATTATTACGCCACCATTCATTTTTAATATATACACTACCAGTCAAAAGTTTGGAATCGGTAAGATTTTTAATGTTTTTAAAAGAAGTTTCATCTGCTCACCAAGGCTGCATTTATTTAATTAAAAATACAGTAAAAACAGTAATATTGTGAAATATTATTACAATTTAAAATAACTGTTTTCTGTTTTAATATATTTTATTAAGTAATTTATTCCTGTGATCAAAGCTGAATTTTCAGCATCTTTACTCCAGTCTTCAGTGTCACATGATCCTTCAGAAATCATTATAATATGCTGATTTGCTGCTCAAGAAACATTTATGATTATTATCAATGTTGAAAACAGTTGTGTACTTTTTTTTCAGGATTCCTTGATGAATAGAAAGTTCAAAAGAACAGCATTTATCTGAAATACAAAGCTTTTGTAACATTATACACCACCGTTCAAAAGTTTGGGGTCAGTAAGAATTTTTATTTTTATTTTTTTGAAAAGAAATTAAAGAAATTAATACTTTTATTCAGCAAGGATGCATTAAATCGATCAAAAGTGACAGTAAAGACATTTATAATCTTACAAAAGATTATATTTCAAATAAAAGCTGTGTTTTGAACTTTCTATTCATCAAAGAATCCTGAAAAAAATATTGTACACAAATATTTTGTACAATTGTACACAATAAATGTTTCTTGAGCAGCAAATCATCATATTAGAATGATTTCTGAAGGATCATGTGACACTGAAGAGTAATGATGCTGAAAATTCAGCTTTGATCACAAGAATAAATTACTTCATAAAATATATTGAAACAGTTATTTTAAATTGTAATAATATTTCACAATATTACTGTTTTTACTGTATTTTTAATTAAATAAATGCAGCCTTGGTGAGCAGACGAAACTTCTTTTAAAAACATTAAAAATCTTACTGGTTCCAAACTTTTGACTGGTAGTGTATATTTTCAATAAACACTAAATATTTTTATTTCTGATCACCCTGTTTCTCATAACATTTCAAAAACCCCATCTTCTTATGCTAAAACTAAGTTGCATATGTGAATTGTGGCTAAATTGCAGTGCCATTATGTTTATGTGTTGATGGAGTGCTATCAACAGCTAGGTCTAATAACGCCTTTCTTTTTCTCTTCCTCTTTTTACAAAATTAAGCCCCTGAAGGCATTGACCTTTTCGTGACGAAACTTTGACACTCTGATACTTGATCCAAGCGCAGACAGACGTTCCAGGCTCCAAAGAAACCCAAAACAAACAGACTAGAAACAGCCTAGTCAAGAAATGGCCCTGACTGTAATAAATTGAAATAAAGACCAAATACTATTAATACTCTTGAAGTTTCGACTAATTATTATTATCTTCTGCCATTTTGAGACAGATTTAGTGCGCTGTTAGAGAATTACAGTGTTATAGCTCCTGTAATCTCTCGAGGAAATTCTTCTCTTCTTCCAGTATAGCAAAGTAAAAAAATGAGACATGGTTTCCCTGTAGGAATTTTTGCCATGAACCAAAACAACCAGCTCTGAGAAATCATAATATTACAAAATTTTAAATTTGATTTAAAGCAAAAAGGACAATAATTGAAAATCAGAAAAATGAATTGTGTAACATCTTTTAAAAGGGAAATAACTACAATTCTGAAAGAACTACAACACTGCAAATTAAAAAAAAGATGATACAATACAAAAATATTGACTTATAATTGTTGATTATAAACAAAATGTTTTATAATCGGCATTTGACGAAATATTCAGATATATACAAATGTATAGGATGCTTGAGTGTAGTGGGATGACTCGATTGCGTTATTTGCAATGCTTGATGAGTGAGTTTTTGCAGCAATTTATAATAATGTCAGAACTCCTGGTAGGTCTGTGTCGAAAGGATTATAAAAATTGATGTATGAGATTTTTACTTTTGGCTGTTGCGCTCTATTCTATAAAACGGTCTAATGAACAATATTACCTGTCAGGAAACTGTTAATGATGATTATTATAATTAAATTCTTGTCTTTTTTCATGTTGCCATTGCCACAATTTAAAACACAACCAAACAAAAAAACAATAAGTCACTCAAGACCGTGTGTCACAGTGACTTTTTGACAGTTAAGGGAGTTTTAGGTACTCTACTTTGCATCATAACTAAAATACCCTTAACGTCTAACTGTAGCACTTATCTTCTTAATCTTTAATAAAAATAATAATAAGCTGTTCCTGTGAAACATCTTTGCTGTTCCACTGCTGTCACTTACACCTCTATTCTCATATGGAATGCCCACTTTTCATTATCCAGTCAATTCCAACTCCACATTTCTCTTACTGACTATCCCTTTTCCCTCAGAAATACTGTATCACAGCACTGTAAAAGTGCAACACACGGTCTCTCAGGCTTATTGTTTGACCTCAGTGATACCTGGACCCTTGACACTGTTACATAGGTTGTTCGTCAGGTCGTCCACAATGTCCAGCAGGAAGGAGAAGTCAGCCACGTTGTACATGTGGATGTCATCGGGATCAGAAGCGATGGTTCTCAGCTCATTCTCATCCGCGTTCTTTACACCTGGAGATTACAGAACGTGTTAAAGTCCATTCTAAATGAAACCAAAGACCAAGGACGGTGCACTCATTTAACTTATGAATGGTAGAAAGAAGTGCAACATGCAATACGGCGAAATAAGTCCCGCCTTCTAAATAAAAGAAATAGCTGGCCAGAGGCTGGCCGCAGAGTGAACAGATTTTGATTAAACTTTCACTGAGCATCCATATCAGACCGCAAAGTCTTCCTCACCATAAGGGAGAACTCGCTCTTACCAATGGCATACAGTTCAATCCCCTGGTCCCGAAGGTTCTGAGAGTTGACCGCGATGTCATCCTGTGACTTGCCGTCAGTAACCAGGACACCGATCTTGCGAGAGTTTGGACGCATACCAACGTTAGGTTTGAAGTTGTTCTGAAGGATGTAGTTTAAAGCAAGGCCTGTGTAATAAGAGAATATTGGTAATATTTACTATTTAGTAAATAGTATTTACACAACATGGCCAAAACTACATGGACACAGCAAAGTGAACACCAATCATATTTTTAAGGTCTCTAAATGATCAAAACTTTGCTGAAAATCCTGTTGCACACAATCTGTGTAGTAGCCTTCTGTCATCTCATTGATAGTTTATACTTTTTTAGCAAGTGAAAGGCATTTTAGTATAATTGTAAAAATGTCCAACTTCAGCTCATAGTTCACATGTCTTTTTGGTGTGGAATTTTTTACTGATTTTTAAATGTAAGAATGACTTTTATTTTGTTAGTAGAACACTTACTGGACTGAAGCAACTTCATATGTTTACTTGATTATCCATCATTTTTCAGAGAAGTCAAATGTGAGTCTCAAATATGATCATCAGGCTTTTGATGAAGGTTTATTTGCTCATCTCTCAATCATCATTATATTGCATTGCATTGTAATGAAAAATATAGAAATTTGTTCATACATTTAAATATTGTCTTACTAAGACATATTATTGAGATATAGAGTGACAACTGGTATTTATATGCATTTTATGTATCTATTATCTCATTGATTTGCATAACAAGCCTCATAATTTAATCTTACTTTTTGGCCATATCAATATCAACATCTGCACCAAAATACATATTTTTGCTCAGTTTGGGCCTCCATATTTGCTCAGTTTTTCCCTCCATATTCTCACTTTATGAGCCATAAAAGCCTGGTCTATCAAATATGCAATTTTCTTAGATTTTGTCTAAAAGTTCAATAAACTGTTCCATTTTTAAAAAAAAAGATTTTTATAACTATTATTTCATATGTCAGGCTTTACAGTGTTTATGCTATGCCATACAAAGACAATCTAGAGAACTGATAACTGGAGTTGCAAGTGACAACATGACAAGTAGAAGACAAACTTTCCACACACACTTTGCGATTTCACCGCCAATGAATGATGTTGGGTCTGATGTATAGATCAGAATACAATATGATTTACCAGTCAGGGTGTTTCCTCCTTTGTAGGGTAGATTGGCCACGGCCTCCAGCAGTTCGCTTCTGGTTCTGTGGGAATTTAGGTGCCACTCTGTCTTTGGGTCTCCACTGTACTGTGCCAGACCTATAAACGGACAATACAGTGTTTGTATTTATACACAGATCAAGATGTCATTTTCTTAGAAATTTCTCTTTTATAGTACAGATTTTGCCTCACATGTTTCTCCTAAAATGTTTGAAGACATAGCAAGAGTATATAGGGCTATAAAATACATGTGCAGGTCTTTCAATCTTGGAAAATTTTTATTAGAAATGTTTGAGGATATACAGATTTTGATTGCAAAATCTGGTATCAGTTTGAGACATTGTTGAGATTTCTTTTGAAACTCTAAATCACACATGTGAGATTGCAAGTGACATTTTTAGGAGAAACATCTGAGGAGAAACCATCTCCATTGAATCTCACTGCTGTCTAGGAGAAAGAACTGCATTACTAAAGAGATCTATTTCGTGACCTATGGGTGTCGCTTAGCTGTAGACCATCTTGCTAATATAATATTCAGGTTAAATTTCTCTTACCAATCTGGACACGATCCGGCCCGATGTCAAAGACACCCACCATGCGAGCAATGAAAGACCTTATGGTCTTGAAGTTTAGACGACCAATGCTCCAAGATCCATCAACAAGCAGGACGATATCGGCCTGGGCTGTAGTTTTGCACATTACATCTGTATGACCAGAGAACAATTCAGTCAGTCAGTTTAACAGTCATAAAAATTAATAAAAATAATAATAATTAAAACTAGTATTAAGTAGTCGCAAAGATCAAAATGGATTGTGATTGTGATAAAGGATGCAGTTCAAAGCTTAGGACACATAAAACATTCACACAGTCATGCAACGCATGACAAAACAGTTTATTTGGCATTTTGAAAAGATGATACATTTTACATATCATGTTAAATAACATCTTTTAAACTATAAACTCTTTGTTCGTAAGAGATGTCTTGGTCTGTGTCCCGTCGTGCTGTTTCTCCAGATACCTGAATGAAGGGAAAAGAGGGGAAAGCGCCGTCCGTCTGGCCCTGCTCAAAGAGAACATGTTGCATAATTGTCTGATTTATAGATCATTCCCTCAAGCAACAAAAAAGAAGTTTAAAAAACATGGCTAGATAACACCTAATCGATATAGCCAGCTAATATCTTAAAATGCTGTGGGTGTTTTGAAATGTGTTATCTTGACATACCTGTGTGGGAATTTCTTAGTACCAATAAAATTTATCTAAGGCTTTAAAAGAGATTTATTACCCAAACAGGTGTTCAGTTTCAATTGTGATGTGGAATTCTCACATTTAAATTATGACTCCTTGCACCCTAAGCACTAAAGCCAGGAACATACTAAGCAAACACACATGCAAATACTCAAAGTCAATGTGAAGCATGCACACAATCCTGTTGTAGTCAGGAGAGCAAACACATGTTGTGCTTTCATAATCTTGAATGACAGCACATAATGTACATGACATGATATATGATGACAGTGCGATTCAAAGGAAGTGGGGAATATATATATATATATATATATATATATATATATATATATATAACTGCATGTCAACTATCAGTAGACTGTCTGCTTAATATCTGCTAACACTTTATTTGGTTGCTCTCAACACACATTCTACTGACTATAAGTAACTTTGCAACTACATGTCAACTTATTCTACTAACCCTAATCTCACAGTCTGAGTCTACTAATACTCTAATGAGTTAGTTGACATGCAGTTGCAAATTTACTTATAGTTAGTAGAATGTTTAAAATGGACAACCGTAATAAAGTGTAATCATAAACTTTTATTGAAAATGGATAGAGCAGATGTGAGATAACTATCAGATCTGCCGTTTCCTATTGGAGTCATGCGTATTTCATTCAGTGAACCGCTCAATATGTCTCCTTTACATACACTGCGGCCAAAATGACTAAGACAATATTGAAAATCCGTAATTCAAAATCTAATTTAACACTGGACATAACCTGAAAGTGTTAGGATTTAAAACAATCTAAAACAAATGAACATTGTGACATAAAACGAATACGAAATATGTAAGATTCTCCACAAGTTCACTAATCAAAGAAGCAAATTTGTGATATTGACCATGTTAACTTTGATCATCAGGTTTTGAACAAACTTGTAGAGGCTGGAGCGCTGCTGTCATTAAAGCAAAAAGCTCAGACCAAACACTACGAAATTCTAAAAATTCATTTAATTTAATTTAGTTATTTTATATTTTAGTAGTAGGCTTGTTAGTTCATAATGTAGTTAACTAACGTTAACAAATGGAACCTTAATAGAAAGCGTTTCCAATTCAACTTGTAAAATGCACGATAGAGGCATGTATACCATGTACCAATTTTTCCACGAACTTTTTTTTCTTAGTGTCTGTCACATGCAAATGACAAGCTGAGCGTTACACCTCAGCTCTTGCCTGGGAATATTTCCCTTTCCCTCTCCCGCTGGTGTCGGTCGGCCGACCCTCACCATCAGATCTGTTTCCAATTAGGAGCGACATTCCGGACCAGGGTTAGCAGACCATGTGCAAAGCTTTCATTTTGTATGTCACTTTTTTCCTAACCAAGTTGTAAAGCATTAATAATTGTAAGCAGATAATCTTTCTAACTCTTGAAAGTCAAGAGTTCTTCCATGCGAAGACAGAGACATGGCTACCATGTGGTGCAGTCACCCTGTCTGCTCTTTCACAACACAATTAGCTGTGCTGAAAGGTATGTGCCATTACTCAAAGCACTAGACTGCAGCCTATTTTTCCAATTCCAAACTGACAAAGAACTTTCATATGTTACACTTTGTTATATATGGAGTCTTTTTGATTAACTAAATGCATACCAGAACAACAGATTTGTTCCATATATCCTATATTACAAAAAGAATGGTGTATGCTAATTGTTTCGGAACTCAAGGTACTTTGTACAAAACAACTTGAATGCTCTGCGGTAACATGAGATCTGATTGGTTAGTTTGGAAGGGTTAAAGTACCAGAGGTCAGAAAGAGTTGTTTTTGTTTTTTTATTAATCTTACCTGGAGTTTGAAAGGTTGGAGGCGGAGGGGCGTCAGAGAGGGTGGTCTTCTCCTCTCCAGCCAATGGCATACTCTCTCCTCCATCAAACATACCAAACACACTCACTGTATACTTGGTGCCGGCCCTGAGATAAGAGCGACACAAATCAGTCAACAATTTCATCTATTAACCTTAAAAGGCTAAAGCAGCACTATGGAAAACAATAGTGTCATTATTCAGCTCAAGTCAGTTCAATGTTGATTCAATTCAGTTCAATAACCGTGCTGGTAACACTTTATTTTGATGGTCCACTTTAGACATTCTACTAACTATAAGTAACCACAGCTTAAAGGGTTAGTTCACCCAAAAATTAAAATTCTGTCATTAATTACTCACCCTCATGTCGTTCCACACCCTTCATTCATCTTCAGAACGCAAATTAAGATATTTTTGATGAAATCTGATGGCTCAGTGAGGCCTGCAAGCTAATTAACACTTTCAGATGCCCAGAAAGCTACTAAAGACATATTTAAAACAGTTCATGTGACTACAGTGGTTTCAGTAAACAAGGCTTCTTTATGTCATAAATGTTTCGGAAATTCAATAGTTCACGTGACTTTGGCAGTTTGATACGCGATCCGAACTACTGATTTGAAACAAAAGATTTGTAAAGCTTCGAAGCTTCGTGAAGCAGTGTTTTGAAATCGGCCATCACTAGATATTGTTGAAAAGTCGTTTTTTTTTTTTTTTTTTTTGGCGCACAAAAAATATTCTCGTCACTTTATAATATTATGGTTGAACCACTGTAGTCACATGAACTGTTTTAAATATTTTTTTAATACCTTTCTGGGCATCTGAAAGTGTTAATTATCTTGCTGGCGATGCAGGCCTCACTGAGTCATCAGATTTCATCAAAAATATCTTAATTTGTGTTCTGAAGATGAATGAAGGTCTTACGGGTGTGGAACGTCATGAGAGTGAGTAATTAATGACAGAATTTTCACTTTTGGGTGAACTAACCCTTTAATTTGAGCCAGATCCTGCCAGATCCAATTCCGGAAAATGGAAAACACCTAACCCTACTAACACCTAACCCTAACCTAACAGTCTACTACAGTCATCTAATACTTTAATGAGAGTTAGTTGACATGAGGTTGCAAAGTTACTTAAAGGTAGAAGAGTGTCTAAAGTGGACCATCGAAATAAAGCATAACCAAGGCCCTATCATACACCCGGTGCAATGCAACATCAGGCGCGAGGAAGGTGAAGCAGGCGAAGTGTTTTTTGCTAGTTTCAGCCCAACGCAGTTATCATTTTCACGTCCAGCGCCACATTGTTCGCCTGTTCGCCCATGGGCGTGCTGGTCTGAAAACGAGGTGTGTTCAGGCGTATTGTTGGCATGTTACTATTTTTAGGCAGCTGAAAACGACTGCGCCATTGACCAACAAAGACCTGGTCTAAAGTCAATGGCGCAGTATTTATTTATTTATTTTTTATTTAAAGGGCGCGTTAGTAATATGCACCTATATACACTCTGCTTGTTACACACACAGGAACGCGCAGCAGATCACACACATTTTTAAATATTACAAATAAAAGGGTTCCTCTCTGAAGAAGAGTTCAGTCTTTCTGCTTGCAAATTCCACCTTGTAATTACAAACCTGGCTTTTAAAGGGAATGGGAGATGAGTTTATTGCACATTGCTCCCAAAACACACCCATGACTCATTAAGAGAATAGGTACAACACTTTTGGACCATGCGCCTGGTGCGCCGACAATTTTTTCCATCATTAAACTAGCAAAAGTGGATTCGGACACGCCCTAAGTGCACCTGCACCATGCGCTTCAGACCATGCACTCAGATCGTTAAAATAGGGCCCTTAGTGTCAAGCTTAATTCAGTTCAAATTTTGTTCTCATCCGACAGTGTCAGTGAAGTTAAATTGACAATATTACTAAATATTAGTTGTCTTTTAATATTAGTTGTCTGAATATTAGTACGTCTTTTTTATGTTTTTGCTCTCCATGGGCCAGATGCATAAACAAGAACAAAAAAATTAACTTGTAAGACTAGCCAAAGCAGTTTATGCAACCAGCCCGAGGTCTCCATGCCATTCACATGAACTATGAATAAGACCATTAACATGCTTTAAGAAGGTATATAGTATACATATGATTTCACATTGACTTTAAAGGCATTTTATAGGGTATATCTTCAGATGTCTGTTAAGTGTTTTATGTGTCTGCATTGGCGTCTCATACCTTAGCTCCTCCAAGACTACTGTGTTGTCATAGGGGCCTACTAGCAACTCTCCCAGGTCCACTTCCTCCCCAGTGGGATGGAAAGTGACCTTGTAGCCCTTCACATCCCCAGGAGCGTGATCCCAGGTCACTCTGAAACTGTTTTTAGTGGGCTCTGAAGTTTGCAGGTTTCTGGGAGCTTTATATAGAGACACTGCAGGATAATAAACAGTTTCAAATTAGATATTCACAGTCAAATATCTTTGGACCTTTAACTTAAACAAGTCAGATATCTGCTAAAAGTAACTTACATGTGGTTCCTTCTCCTTGTCGTGCTCTTCCATCACCAAACTTGTAGACAGGAATCACAGTGATATCGTAAGTGGTCTGGGGTTGCAGGCGCCTCAAGACTATAGTGTCAGTGCCTCCTGGTGCTTTGGAGGCCAACTGACGTGTATCACCCTGAGGTTTATACATCACCCTATAATTGACAACATTGCCGGGTGCTGGTTGCCATGTCACCCGCATGCTCCTCTCTGTTTCTTCTGACACCGTAAGAACTCTGGCAGCGGCCGACACTGTCAGGGAGATAAATGAAAGAAAATCTCCATTAAATGTTGGACTGATTCAACTACAATCCCAAGGGGTCATGAAAACCAAGCCATCTGAATAATGAAAGTCCATCTGTCAAGATAATCTTGATCTAACACAGGCCACAGATCTCCAAACTGGGTGAAACCAGACATGCCGAGATGGTTGTACGTCATGCGAAACGCGGACACTATAAGACTGTCTGCAATGTTCTCTTTTTATGCCATGACTGGAGTGTTTTTACGCAGGAGGGAAAGGAATGAATTGTCCGCTTTAATTGGCTGACGGAACACTTTCATATTGTGAGTTTTATGGATGGAAAACAACACTTCCAAGTTTTCAAAGAATCCCTGTTCCAAAAAGACACTGTGTGTTAATGTTGGTCCTGAAGGAGGTAAGGAATAGAGTGATGGCAGAAATAAAATGTAGCTGCCTAAGCCAGAAGACTGTTTTCGGCTCAACTGCTGGGCCTTTTAGATGACAGACAATAAATAAACAGCCAGACAGCAAGATAATCCAATTGCAAATTTACAGCATGCTTAACCAGCCCTAAACTGGAGTGAGTTGCTCTATTGATTGCTAAGTAAGTGTATACAATAAGTGCTGAAATCCTGCATCCCTTGATAATAGAGAGCATGTGTAAATCATTAAATCATCCACTACTCACACTCCTACACCTCCATACACTACACCATATGTTACAATAGCCCATAGCTGAGGTATTTTAGAGGAAACAGTGGCAATGACGCAAACCTATGGCAATGACGCTCTGCCCACGCTTGGTGTTGAGCTTATGAAAGGAAATGATAGTCACTTTTCCACTTTTTCCACATCAGAATGAACATGTATTAGAGCCTTTGCCTCCAGCATACTTCAGAGATCAAGTCATTATGTTGCAGAGTGGTTTTAAAACAGCCATTGAACTCGCTTAAACATGAATGATGAAAAAGCTTACCCCAACATACAAAACTTTCTAGGGTGTTGAGGGAGGGTGCTAGGGTGTTGCTAAGGTGTTCAAGTTGTAAGTTTCTATATGATTGCTTGGGTGGTCTGATGGTGAGGTAACATTTCATGGGCAAAAAAAAGGTTTGTTGTGCAATGTCAATAGTCTAGCAATGTATGAAGCACCACTCACACATAAGTCACTTTCAAAGCAAGCAGCTTTCGGCTTCTCAGTGCATAGAATTCATGTGGCCAACTTGAACACAAGCAAAAGAAAACAATTTAGCTCTCACATAAGGAAAATGACTGGATTTCGCCAGCGGAATTTTGCCGAGCAATGTGACCGCACCTTAAGTGGTTACTTGGTCATTGCTAGTGTGTTTTCAGTGGTTGTTTACTGGCCTACCCTCAAGTCTGTATGATATTCTGGTCTCTAGATATTTCTTGGGTGTACGTCTGTGGGTTTTGTCATCCTTCAGGTGAAAATCATAAGTAAGTTTCTGAGGCAAACGACTAAGCTCAAGTTAAGCACATTATCAAGCACCACACATATTTTTCATTTGCTAGCAGCTGAGTTTAATTTTAATCTGTGTGCAGACTACAGACCCCTTCGTTGACTGCTGGCATTCCCATTCAAATTGTTAGGGCAGATACTTCATCAAGGTTTATGTGCATGTCAGTGGAATATTCTGACATAATATACACTATATCAAGTTTTTTTCCCTCTCTGGGGTAGGTTACCTCAGGACGAGAGGCCCACCCTAGACACAAAGAGCGAGGTAAAGAGCGCTCAGTCATATGCTGAAGTCATTATGCAGGCGGGAATGGACTTACCATCTGTGGTCTCCTCTCCATGCAGTGGCTGCCCCTCCTCACGGCTGTAGGCAGCATAGACAGAGACCTTGTAGCGGGTCTCCGGTGTAAGACCATCCAGAACAGTGGTGGTTATGTCCCCGGGGACAGTTTTCTCGCCAGCTTCCTCCGAAAAGAGGGATTTCCAGGTGATCCGATAAAGACGGACGTTGCCAGGGGCGGCAGTCCAGGATGCTACAAAACTGCTCTCAGTGACATCTGAAGTAACCAGATTCGAAGGTGAACCAAGTTCTGAATGATCGAGAAAAAAGACACAAAATACTTAAAAACAGATCATATTACATTCAAAATCTCACAATGTCTGTCAGTGAAGCAACAATCACTTGCCTCTAAAATGAAACACCTTAAACCAGGCTTCATTGGTTAACTGGTCAACCAGTCTGGCCAAGCTGGTTAGGCAGATGTGCTTTGATGCTTTTAGAGGGGTTTCTGACACCTTGACAGGTTAAGAGACCAACTTGCCAATCACCTAATCTAGTTAACACCAGTTTGGCCAAGCATAGAGACTGAGTAGACCAGCTTAGACCAGCAAAATACTACTATTGGTTAACTAGTTGCCTAGCCTGGCCAAGCTGTTTAGGCATGTGTGTTTTCATGGTTTTAAAGAGGTTTCTGAAACCTAGTCATGAAGGCAGACCAACTTGAAAATCTAACATAAACCAGTTAACACCAGGTTTAGAGAGTGATTAAGACCAGCAAAATACTGTAGGTGTGTTTAAGCTGGGGTTTTTATGCTATAAAATTTTTTAATATGAATCATTTTGGATTCAAATTGGGATATTTAAATTTTTTTTTTTTTTTACATTTTGGAGGTTGACAGCCTTGATCACTGTTTACTTTCGCTGAGGTAAATCAGCAGCTTGGACCTTCTGCTAAACTTCTCCTTAAAAAAAAGTAAAAAAAAGTCATATGACATAAATCTAAATAAATTACAGAATTTTCATTATTGAGTGCACTATTCCTTTAAATCTCCATTGTCTCTCTAAGATGCCGGTAGCTCACAATTGCTTTGATTTTCCCTGTCAGTAATGCATACCCTGGAAAACAGATCTGAAAAAATAATCTCTTCCCTGCTGCCACACATCTGTCACCACATCTACTTTCCATTGAACACGAAACCCGATCCATTAAACACAGACTGCTAAAACTGCAGATGTAGCTCTCTTTTTGATCTGCGCCATACCACCTACCTATCTTCTCACTCTCTCTCTTTCTCTCAGTTGTATGTTGAGTGGGCCGAAGCAGAAGAGAGGAGAGAAACCAGAAATGATATGAAAATGTGGGAGTGCTGACAGGGTGGTCAACTAGAATAAACCGCAGTGTGAAACTTCCACAGTAACACCTCTCCCTCTTAGCACTCATCCTCATGTTCTCCAGACCTCAGCATAGTCACCTCCCTCCCACCCATTGAACTCTTCTGGTCTAAAACACGGCAAACGGACCATTTGTCAGTCTAAATCAACAGCCCAAGGTAAAGTGAACAATTACCAGGTTCTGCGTCATAGTTCAAACACGGACTAGATATATCATAGACCTGGGAGGATAGGGATTGCAAATGACAGGATAAGTGCTTAGGAAAATTATTGTCCCAATTTCTTTCCGGAGAGTGCTCCAAAGTCTAATTCCTCAAAAACATCTGTATAGGGGTTTTTTTTTTTTTACCTTGGAATATGTTAGACAGTTGGCGGTTTAAAAATGGGTAAACATTTTGTTGGGAGGGACAATGAGAAAAGAAGCTAGATTTCACATTACATTTTCCAATTAATATGTAAGTGGTACTTGCGTGTGCAAAAGTTGTTAACACATTGCTAAGGTGTTGAGTCGCTGTTTGGATTTAATAGGCTAATACTTAAGAGTCTATGACTTGATCATTATTACAGTGATTATTATGTTTCTAGCATGTTATATGTTTGGGAAGAGTTCTTCTAACCCTAATTGATGGAGCTTTTCATTTCTTAAACAGCCATGTAGGAAGATGTATCATGGCCATATTGATGACAGTGTCAAGATTCATCAGGCTCAAATTGTGAAAGAATGGTTGGGAGGGAGCATGAAGAGTAATTTTCACACATGAAAATTTCATTGAAAGTCTTTGGGATGTGCTGGAGTAGACTTTACAGAGTGCTCACCTCTTGGATTGACAATACCAAAAATTGATGCACCTCTTGATGGAAATAACATCACAACATTTATTTCCATCGAGAGGTGCATCAATTTTTGGTCAAGATCTTGTATTGACAATGCAAGAGGTAGTGTTGTCAAAAGTACCGGTACTTCGGTACCAAGTCGGTACTGAAATTTTAAAAATGTGACGATACCCGCATTTCTGTTGTACTGGTAGTACCGAGAATCCGGGTATATTCAAACCCACTGATAGGGCTGTGCCAGTATTTACGTGAATATGACATGAGTGAAGCACAAAGCTTCGTTTATGAAGAAATAATAGGTTAGCAGTTAAATGTGACATCACAGCCATGGAAACATTTTGGTTCATGCCGAATGAGAGAGGTGCGTGAGTCCATACATTTAAGCTTCGTCGGGTTTGTATTCTGTTTTGCTAATCGCGATCTGGTCACCCGATTATCAGACAATTTAACAATATTCCATTAGTTATTCCACTGAACATGGAATCTGTTTCTTTTCCCAAATCTTTACTCACGCAGGGGATTATAAACGTTTCTTTCTTTCGTTCACATTTAGGCCTTTTATAGGCTATTCGCATTCTTTACTGTGGTAAAGTAGAAAAACACTGTAGGACAGAAACCTTTTTACTTGCACGTCAATTTCTATTTAACACAGTTTGTGCTTGTTATTAGACTTTATTAGGCACGTCAAGTTTATTTGTATAACGCGTTTCACACACGCTGGTGATTTTTACTTTCGCTTTCTCTGGCAGCGCAAAATCAAACATAGCCTGAATGTCTTGCCCCTGCTGAAGATAAAACTCGCTCTTCAGACCTTTTACAACAAGTGTCAGTTGTGTGTAACATCAGGAGATAACATGAAGATATTATTAAAGAGAAATGGTCTCTTTCCTGCTCGTGTCCCACATCCCTCTCAAAGCGTAGAGCGGTAGGCTATATCAAAGATTATAGAATAACGGGACTTTGGCTATATGACGTATCTTTGTGTGGAAATAAAAAACGAATGTTTTTTTTTAAATAATATTTAACTTTCTTATTATTTAGGTTACCATTATTTACCGATATTTATATCATAGTTTTACAGGCTGTAGTGCGTTGTTTCACTGACAGAATAGCTAAAATAAACACACACGTCTGTTACCCCTGTTGAAAAAACCAGCATATGCTGGTAAAGGTAGGTTTTGAAGCTGGTATGCTGGTTTGAGCTGGTTTATGATGGTCCAGGGCCCAGGGCCAGCTTAGGACCAGCATAGAACCAGCACTTGACCAGCATAAACCAGCTCAAACCAGCTTCAAAACCTACCTTAACCAGCATATGCTGGTTTTTTCAACAGTACAAAATGGATGTTTGAGCATTTATTTATTTTTTTTATATTTCAAAATTTATTTCATTGAGTAAGCCTATATATACAAACACAAACATACACACACGCTCCAAATCATATTTAATGTTTTTAAAATAGGCTATATAAAATAGTAAAATAGTTCCAACAGATTTTGCTGTGGTACCGAAATTGGTACAGAGAACCGTAAAATTTTCATGGTATTGGTACTGACTACTGGAATTTGGGTACTTTGACAACACTAGCAAGAGGTGAGCACTCTGTATAGTCTGCTCCAGCACATCCCAAAGACTTCAGATGAACTGGACTCAGAGGTGAGCCTGAGCAAATTTGAGCCTGATGAATCTTGTTTTTGTTGAATATGGCCATGATGTGTCTTCCTACATGGATGTTTAAGAAACGAAAAGCTACACACTCCATCGATTAGGGTTAGAAGAACTGTTGCCAAACATGTAACATGCTAGAAACATAATAATCACTGCAGTAATGATCCAATCATAGATTCTTACGCATTTGCCTATTTAAATCCAAACAACAACTTTTTTTTTTTTTTTTTTGGCCGGGCAGTGTATTACCCACCAGGTGAAAAAGTCTACTTATTATGTAAACTAGCAGCACACCACTCTCCAACAAGCCTCACGTTATGAGGTACCATTCATGTTCGTAGCACAAACTCTGCGGGAGCTTTACAGACTAAAGTTTAATAGTTCAAATCACTAAGCCAACAGTGATGCGTGCCCCAATAACTAATTCAAGATGAAACAGACAGAGAAGTCGGGACTCCATGCCAGGTTGCCTGGATCTAAAGTCGTTCCACGGCCAGCTTAGAGGTCTGATTTTACTGACAAAGTGCAGAGGAGAGCAGATCATATGTTAATGTCTTCTGCAGGCTGCTTTTGATTATTAAAATGCAGACAAACTGCCGATGCCAGGCAATACGGTTCACGTCTACTCAGAAAACACATGCTATTGATGAATATTCATTCGTGTTTTTGCATTGAGAGAAAATGCACTTAAGAGAGAGGCAACAACGTAATACTGTGCATGAGTTTATTAATGCTGTCCTGATAGTGTTATGTGTTGAGGCCAGATAAAAACCATACTACTTTTGGACCTCCACATGTGCTATTATTCCTTCTTTGATCCTTGTTTTAGTGCTCCATCCAAGCAAAATGTTGATGTTAACTGGGAACAGGAGTTCTAGCACTAATGTGACTGTCATTCTGAATTACTTCATGCTGGAAAAGTTTGAAGTACCTGGAAGCAAGACAAATTCTCCACTGCTATGTCCTTCAGCCCAACACATTCTCTTGATAGTAGGTCTGACCACCTCATGCATATTAAGTAATTTTTTGGCCTTTTGCCTTAATTTCAATAGGAAAGTGCAAGAGTAGACACGCATTGGAAAACAGGTTCACGAAAGGACCTCAAGCCTTGACTAGAACTTTCCCACTTGCCTAGAAGGCTATGACTTTGACTGACCGCCATATGCATATTAAAGACATGTTCATCCTCATTCAAACCATACAGGCAGTCCATTACATGCAATCTGCCAACAATCCCATCATTTACTACATGGCACAAGCTGATTGGCCTCTGATGTTTCTTCAGCCAATGAGATTGCTTGCTCAGCATTTAAAAAGTCTGGTTCAGAGTTCGCTGTGAGTTGTTTCCTCTAAATCCCACCACCTTACATGCTCACACCAGATTGATGTATTTATTGGCAGTATCAAGTCCATAATATCTAGTCTGCCAACACCAAATACATTAACATTGTCAGATCCATTAACATGCTATAACTATTCCAAGAGTCTATTTGTCATGACTGAAATGTTGCTTACACGAAACATGCTTTTTGCCCGCAGAATGTAGTTGTAATATCAACCAGCAGGGCCTAAATCTAACCAGTCAAACCTTGAGCCCCTGGTCATGGTTGCCAACTTTAACTAAATAGACTAATAACTACATCATGAACAATTTAGCACCATTTTCCATTGATTTCCTCTTCGTAGCTAGACTTTATCCAGTTTCAAGCCCTGGATCTCATTTCTGGATCTTCTCACCCGTGTCCACATTCAGAAAAAGCAAACTCTGCCACTGACTGAGTGGAATAAATTATGACACATCTGAGAAATCAATCTTCAAAAGGTAATGAACAGATGGGGTGGTCGCAAACTGAGAACATATTGGTATCTAACGTGCTTTTGAACAACTGCCATACAATGCTGACGAAAATAATCTAGCATGACCTACACTTGAACATTACAGAAGTTAATTTCCAATAGCACACTGATTAAGCTTTGACAAAATTTGCTCAGGATCCATCTGGACAGTACTTGATGAGTAAATGAGTTCTGTCCTCTCTCTTCTCGCAGAATTCAGCTCTTTTTTTAGTAAAACAGGGCAGCGCTCTTGGTTCAGAGACATAATCTGGTGCTGGCAAAGATCTCACAGCCCAAGCCCATTTTCCACAAAACTCTCATGAGAAAAAACTCATGCTGAAGGCAACCACTTTCACCAGATGTTAAAACACAGATCCCTCTGAGATCCCTTGAGCAAACTGGCTGATTTAGAAAAACAAGTTTACATTTTTTTGCATTCAGATAATATGCAAATCAACAATTATAATGACATTTGTAATGACAGTTCAGTAGGCTGAATATGAGATGCAATGTGATTCTCAGACCCTCAGAAGGAACTGATCGGTCCCTAAAGCCCTTATTTAAGGTCACTTCCTAATTGCCCTGACTGGGCTTGGCCATTTTCTGGAGGCTGAGGGCAACTAAAACAAAGAAAGCTGTGTTATCCTCCAGGATATGGAGTTTAACAAAGCTCAGTTTGGAAATGCCTTGTCATCGGCCAGAAATTAGTCACGTTTCCTTCGCCTCTGTGTTGAAACACAGCTTGAGTCAGCATACATAATGACAAGCCTCTGAAAAATGTACTTTTGTATAATGTGCAGTGGTTCCGGTTAAATGTTGTAATCGGTATATGACACTGCTTGTAATCCATCCAAAAAAAGACGTGTAGCAAGTACTGGGCATTTATGGCAGATATGTTTAAAAAACTTGGATGAAATTGTTTTGCAGTGACTCAAATTAAACAAGCCCACAAGTTAATAGTACAGTAACTCTTTTTACCAAGAGAGTCTTTTTACATGGACTTTTTGCAAAGGCAAAAAAACAAACAAGCATTTTTATGTGGAAGCAATTGGCTCTTAGTGGTTTGAGACCACTCATGTCAGCCGGACCGTAACACGACACTGTCATTTATTAAGAAATAACTAGCAGTCACTAAACATCCTTCTGGCTCCACAACATCAAAACAGTATGTAATATATATACATTGACATGATGTGGTTTTTAAATTAGTAACTTTGGAAAAATGGGACGCTACAATTCAACTGTATTATTTAAGTTTAAAACCCCAAATTCTGATTGCTAGACCAAGGTTAGACACTAGAAAAGATTTCTCCAAACTAATATCTCTTGAGGTTTTGTTTCCATTCACTATTCATGCAATGCCAAGCATGAGTGAGGACATTTTTACAAGCTCAGCTAATTCATCTGCTGCCCACATACCAAATGTATAAAGCCACAGCGTGGGGGAATCCACATACTGAGATCTGTCATTAGATGACACAATCTGAAAAAAGGTCATCCATTTGGTTCCCAAAATTACGGAGTGCACTTCATACTGACAGACAACACTGAAAGTCTTTAAGTACATCTGTCCTCTGTTAAGAGTGTGATATAGAAGCATGCAAAGAAACGATTATGGTAGCAGAAAGCACTGTCTAAAGCAAACCATCAAAATGTACAGCTTCAACACTTTCCTTTAAAGTAAAATTTCTTCATTTTTAATTTTCATTTAATATCAATACACTGTATTTACATCATATAGATTGGCATCAGGGCTTGACATTAACTTTTTTGCTCACCAGCCACTGTGGCTAGTGGTTTTTCCAAAGTTACTAGCCACTCAGCATTTTCACTGGCCACAATTTTGCTGTTTGGAAATTACATTTTATATGATTCAAGTTCACTTTGGCATGCTAAAATTACTTGTTTTTAAGTCATTTTACTTGATTAGCTAGATTTAAAACCCTTTCAAACATTCAAATGCAGATTGACCACCTAAATCAAGACTAGGCCTACATATTATATCAGCTGGTATGTATGTGTGGGCAAGGGGTGAGTAATATGATCATAATACGATAAATTTTATAAGTTATTTTTGTCAGGCTATATAAAAAGAACAAAGAAGCAAATTACAAATACAATAGTAAATTAAATAGCCTAAACTCTTTTTTCAGATACAGTAGGTTTATTTAACATTTATTTAACATCTTTTGTTGTTTGATTACATTAATGACAGACAGGTATATTTAATTGGGCTGCTGAATGCATGGACGTAATATACTGACACATATCCAGATCATATCCACCTGTTTACATCCACTTAAGCCATAGCCGACTGTATTCATCACACACAATGGACATTTTGACAACTGTGTTTGCGTGTATTTGACTATTCAAGCGCAAGGAGATCTGATCGCGCGCGCGACAGAGAGAGAGCGCTTCTGTTGTGTGTCATTCAGCGCGATTGCGCCTATCTAACTGCTAGTTAATCGATAATGAATTGTGATCGGATTGTAATTTTGTGCTATGACGAGCTTGGCTACCTTTGATTAGGCTGTAGGCTGACATTATATTCAACCCGCCAAAGTGGCTAGTGGGAGTGGCTATCTTACCCGCCACATCTGAAATTTACCCGCATTTGGCGGGTGTTAATGTCAAGCCCTGATTGGCATTCTCATTTTAGCCAACCTGTCTTCAGGGAGTCTGCATCTGTTATTGATGTTGGTCAATCACTGGTGCGGACGCATAACCCATCAGTTTGTAGTTTCATTTTATACGGTGTACAGCAGACAAACAAATGAAGTGCAATGTAGAAAGCACAAGCTTAATTTTGTAATTCTAAAGTCTCTTACCTTCCAGAGTGGTGCCTTTTCCCATAAGTGGAGCTCCGAGGCCAGAGGTATAGCGAGCACTGACAAACAGCTCATACTCGGTGTCTGGGAGAAGATTTTTCAGCAAAGCAGTTGTTGTGTCTCCTTTAACAAATATTTCTTTCCTTTCCCCACCATCAGGTTTGTAGGCCACATGATACTGAAGCACATTGCCTGGAGCAGCCCGCCATGAAACCCTCATGCTGGACACGGTCTCGTTGAAGACCCTCAGGTCACGTGGAGAGCCCCGAACTGAGAGAGATTAATAAATATAAGATTAAATGACTTCTGTTGGAATTTCAAGAGAAAAGAATCAGGAGTGAAAGCAACAAATCCTCCAACAGCGCTAACCTTCTTTGGTGGTGCCCTCAGTGTCCATGGCGGGACCCATTCCGCTTGCATACTCGGGGTACACTGTTACACGGTAGGTGGTGACGGGGAGCAGTTCTTGCAGCACAGTGGTGACCTGACTCCCATCGGTTTCTGCTTCCAGTTTATCTCCTCCACTCACAGGCTCATAGAAGAGTCTGTACCTCAGCACTGCTCCCGGAGCAGCTTTCCACGACACTCTGAAGCTGTCCACGGCCTCCTCACTCACCATGAGGTATCGGACAGGGCCTACCTCTGAATTATGAGAGCAGTGCATGTTATCAGTCAAATGCAAAAAAAGTTGTATATGTCAGAGATAAACGACTTTCAAATACCTTCTAAAGTCGTCTCCTCGCCTGTCAAAGGAAAGCTGTCTCCTATATCATACTGGGCAATGACATTAACCTCATAGGTGGTCAGTGGCGTGAGATTGGGCAAAACTGTAGAGCTGACATCATGAGGAACCACCAAAGAGATGTAGTCTCCAGTTATCTCGATCGCTGGCCTGAATCGCACCATAAAAGACAGGACATCCTCTCCGTCAGAAACCCATGAGGTCCTGAAGCTCCTGGAGGTCACCTCAGAGAAGCTTAGTGACTTTGGTGGAACCAAACCTGTGTGGTGAAACACATCACCATAAGTTAAAGGCAATGTATATATTTTCTTTAAAAGTGTATCCTCAATGCTTTGAGTTTGGTCTTACTTGCTGATTTGCTCTAGCAAAAAGCACTTTAAAAGGCACTCAATTCTAAATATACATGAAAAAACAAATAATAAAACTGAAACTGAAACAATTTAGTATTGTTTTATAATGATGTTGATTATTTATTTATTGCTCATGATATTTATTATGCTTAAGCAGCCCTTAACAGATGTTTCCAGAATTTAGTAATTGCATAACTGCTTGAGTTATGAAACAATATTTGTAACTGTGATTTTGTCAAGGAGGGCGTGTTCCTGGATCATCTTTTATCCGTCCTGGAACAACATTCTCATCAAACAAACACAGTCTGAACCCTATCCTAAACTAAGCATAAAACTACCCAGAGTAAACTGCCTGTCAGAAGGAATAAATTAGGCTGATAAGAATGTTGTTCCAGGACCATCAAGTTTGCTGATCCAGAACCAGTCTTAAGGCGCATTTCCACCACAGAAATAAGCTAGGGACTTTGGGCTCGGTGTGTTTCGACCACAGGGACCAGGGTCTAAATGATGTTCTGGGTTCAGAAAGTCCCTGCTAGTGAACTTTTTCAAAGTTTTTCAGGGGTGGGACTTGGGTGCTGAAGATGATGATTGGTTGAGAGTTCACGCAGCATTTTGATTGGTCGACTCCACGCAGCATATTATTTCAACCACCATTTTTAAAAGTCTGTTGCGGTGCATGCAGTAAGAGTTGTTTGCTATTCGAATTAACAATGGAGTTTAAAAATTACGACTGATGGACTGACAACGAGGTAAAGCTTATATGAGAAGGACGAAATCCAGCGGGAACTAGAAAGTCGCGCATAGTCCTACGTCACCGGACTAATCTTCACGCTACTTTAAACCACGATGGAAATGCAGACAGCAACAGGTCTGAGGGAAAAAATTCCTGGGACAAATTGTTCCAGGTAATTTCAGTGGAAATGAGGCTGAAATCATGGTAAGCCATCCATCTAGCTCACACACATAAATATTAACAGAAATTTCAGAAAGAAAACAATAAATAGCTTAAACGAAAGTTGTCACATACTTCTTTTCCTGATGTTATGGAGCTCCTGCTCAATTCTTAGGCAGATGGATGTGGTCAGTTCCTTGGAGATACGCTCAAAAGCATCAAAGTCTTCCACCTCAAACACATGGTTATCAGCAGGAGCATTGGCAATCGCCTCCAGCTCGGTGCGCACGGCGTCCTTGACTCCCACGGCAAAAATCTCTACGTCTGTATCCCTTAGTTTGTTGGCAGGGTCTTTGAAAGAATCTGAGGACTTGCCGTCCGTGATGAGCACCATGACTCGCGGCACATTATCACGAGCGCCACGGCCTGTCATGAAGATCTTTTCTCTCACGTAGGTCATGGCCTTGCCAGTGTTGGTGGAGCCTCCACGGTAGGGGAAGGCGCGGATCGCCTTGACCACAGCTGCAATGTCATGGTGCTTGTTCAAAGCAAACTCAGTGTGAGGATCCCTGCTGTACTGAACCAAGCTTATTTGCACTTTGTTGGGTCCGATGTCGAAAGAATTGACGAGCACTTCGAGGAAGGCTCTGACTTTAGCAAAGTTAGCCAGTCCTATACTGTACGAGCCATCCACCAGGAGGACAATGTCGGCTTGGACATCAACCTCTAGGGAACACTCTGTAGGGCACAAAACACAAAATTTTACAACCTGTTTGTCTGATGTAAATTTTAATCTTGGAATGAGCATTTGGAAGGTACAGATATCAGCAAGGACCAATACACAGATAAGGGTGGATCTGTGAGATTTAAGGCTGGAATTCACTATACAACATTTCCCAGATTTTTGCCCCAATCTACAGTCTGGATGAGTCAAATGGACTACTTTTTTATGGTGCTTCTTTGTCATTTTTAGAGCTTGACAGCCTCTGATAATTTTGAGACTAAACAAATGTAAATGATGACAAAATGATGAACTATTCTTTCAAACTCAGGATGGATACTCAGTCCCCTGACACTTTGGATAAATTAGTAGTTAGCATCTCACCTGTAGATACTTTCACGGGCTGAGTTTTCTCTGTGACAACTTGTGGCTTACTAGGGGTCAGACCTTTGAGGGCATACAGACTGATCTCATACTCTGTCTCAGGGGACAGGTCTCTGACATTGGCCATGGTGAATGTGGGCCCTGTGTAGATCTCCTGCTTCTTGGCGCCAGCAATTATGGGAAAGACCTGCAGCTTATAGCCTGTGATGGCACCAGGAGACGATTCCCACGTAATTCTCATGGATTTGGAGGAGATATCTGTCACTCTGAGGTTCGAAGCTGGTTCAACAACTGCGAAAACATGGGTAGATGATTTATAAATCTTTCTTTAACTGGTCAATTCTCTATGAGTTTAGCTAGATTGTGAATGCATGTGTTGGGTTGTACCTTCCTCTCTGCTTACAAGGGAATTTAGCTGCTCCTCCACACCAGAACAGACCTCAGTGATGAGCTCCTTCTGCACTTGATTGATCATGTCAAAGTTTGGAACATTATAGACATGCTTGTTGTGGGGAGTGGAGGCCATCTCCTTCAACTCATCCTCATCTGCTCCTTTGATACCTAAAGACATGAACTGCGGCTTGAATAAGAGTTCTGTATTACAAATACATATTCAACAGATGTATAGACACATACCCAGGACAAAGACCTCTACTCCAATGTTCCTCAGCCGTGTGGCATACTCCCCTACTGGGTCTTGCGACTTTCCATCCGTGATGATCATGGCCACTTTTGGGAAGCTTTTCCTGGCTCCTGCCGCCTCAGTGAAAGTGTTTTTCACCAGATAGTCAATTGCATCACCTGGTTGAGCATGTAAGACACCAAGATACAAATTCATACATGTTGGATGATGACTACAAATGGCTACTGCTACAGAACCTCTTTTAATTGGGTTGGTGCTAAAATATACTTGTAAAAAAAACTTTTTATGTTTGAAATTTAGATAATAAATTACATTTTGAGCATAATTTTGCCAAGTAGGACATGTTCCTACATTACCCATGTGTTACCGCAATTACTGTATATAGACCTAAATTGTTTGTTTCATGATTTTTGGTAATAAGCACTTTGGTCAACTTTTGTTTTAAATGTGCTTTATAAGTAAAGTTACATTTGATAAGAATGTTATTCACACTCTAAACCAAACCCCAACCCAAACCCTTTCCCAATCCCCAATGTTGAGTAGTTTTGTTCCAAGACCAACAAGGATGTTTATCCAGGAACAAGTCCTAATTGGCAAAATCATGGTATGGTAAATATTTTACACACCTGTCATGGTATTACCACCCTTGTAGGGCAGATTTTTAATGGCTCGCAGGACATCAGGCCGTCTGAAATGCTGGTTCAGGTTGAACTCTGTCCTGGTATCTGAGCTGTACTGTACCACAGCCACTCTGGTCTTATCCTCTCCAATGTCGAAGGCTCCCGCCATTGCCCCAATGAAACTCCGGATAAATTTAAAGTTTTCTCTTCCCACACTCCAAGAGCCATCCACCAGGAAAACCAGATCTGTGATAGCACTTACTGAACACTCTGCATGACAAGGGAATGAAGAGAAAAGACATGAGAGAAAGCCAAAAAATAATATAAGAGCAAACTATTTGTTACAATCTTCATTGTTTCGCTTATTTGTTTTGACACATTAATGAGCAATAAATGCTGTTGTTGTTTTAAAAGCTGTCTGTTTTACATATGTTTATATTGCAGCTACACTTACTCAGTTATTAATGACTCTGGCAGTGTCCTTCAACATTTCCAAACCAAAACAAAAAATGCTTCTCCAAAACTGCTTTTTTGGAATTTCAATGGGATTTTTTTTGGATCTGGTACTCACGATTTGGACTCACAAGAGAAGGAGTGGAATTGGGTCAGGACTGTAATCCTTTCCATTAGTTTAAAACATGATGTCTGACCGTACGAGAGTCAATGAATGAGGCTAGAAGGAACCTCAGCCCTCTGTGTTATAACAGCCACTTCTAACAGCACGAAGAAAATTTTTATAAGTTCTGATTCTATTTTAATGCTTTCAATTAAAGGCAATTTTTACATTGCCAACCACAGCCTTGAGCAATCTTTTTTTCACGAGCTTGCAAAGCCTACAGTGGTCGGATGAAAAAAATCTAAAGGAAAAATGTGATCTAATACACTGCATATAAAATTCCATTTCATAGACGACAAGAAACAAGACTGTATCTGTAATTATGAAGAAATGGTTAAAATTAAATATACTCACTGATAGCCTCTGACTGTGGCTTCCTAGTCCCACTCGTGTTGCTGGATTGAACTGTAATAGGAGAAGAAGTTAGGTCTGTGTCTTGAAAGCTTATGATTCCTTTTGGCAAATGGATTTATCACACCTAATTATCAACAGTACTTTGTTTTGTAATTTTGCTCAGTAGATCTCAAGATCTCTTTCTTTTTGAAGAAAACGAATGGTTCTTGTCCATTCAAATCCTCAAAACCATCACAATGCTAGTGTGTTGTGGGTGGTTGAATGGGTATCGCTGTGCAATTACTAAAGAATTCTGAATGTTTTAAGTGTATTGCTATGCGATATATCCTACAGTATGTTGTCTATCCTAGAGTATTGTGGGTTATTGCATTATGGATATTAAGTCAAAGGAGGCCACTCCGAAAACTCTATTATATTTTGGTCTCTAGAAATGGCTCAGTTCTCTCCGTCAGTGTGAGATGTTGTTCATCTATAGCAATATCAAATATCTCCTCAACAAAAGTCAATGATTTGATACTTATTTGTTGTCTGGATCTTCAGTATTAAAGGGTTAGTTCACCCAAAAATGAAAATAATGTCATTTATTACTCACCCTCATGCCGTTCCACACCCGTAAGACCTTCGTTCATCTTCAGAACGCAAATTAAGATATTTCTGATGAAATCCAATGGCTCAGTGTGGCCTGCATAGCCAGCAATGACATTTCCTCTGTCAAGATCCATAAAGGTACTAAAAACATTTTTAAATCAGTTCATGTGAGTACAGTGGTTCAATATTAATATTATAAAGCGACATGAATATTTTTTGTGCACCAAAAAAAAACAAAATAACGACTTATTTAGTGATGGCCGATTTCAAAACACTGCTTCAGGAAGCTTCGGAGCGTTATGAATCAGCGTGTCGAATCAGAGGATCGGAGCGCCAAAGTCATGTGATTTTAGCAGTTCGGCGGTTTGACATGCGATTCGAATCATGATTCGATACAAAAGGTTCATAACGCTCCGAAGCTTCATGAAGCAGTGTTTTGAAATCGGCCATCACTATATAAGTCGTTATTTTGCACCAAAAATATTCTTGTCGCTTTATAATATTAATATTGAACCACTGTACTCACATGAACTGATTTAAATATGTTTTTAGTACATTAATGGATCTTGAGAGAGGAAATGTCATTGCTGGCGATGGAGGCCTCAGTGAGCCATCGGATTTTATCAAAAAATATCTTAATTTGTGTTCCGAAAATGAACGAAGGTCTTACGGGTGTGGAACGACATGAGGGTGAGTAATAAATGACATTATTTTCATTTTTGGGTTAACTAACCTTTTAATATATTCAAAAAATATTAAACATGTACGGAGCCCCGCACATGCGATGTGAAAAAATATGTATATCGAGGCCGTGAATTAACAATTTGTTCCCACAACTTACTAATACGTCAGCACGTTTTACTAATTCATTCCTTCGTTTTAAGTAAATCGCGTGCACAGTATAATAATTTGCTCCCTCGTTTTGCTAAATCATGCGCACAATATAATAATAATTTATTCCCTCGTTTTGTGTGCACGATATAATAATTTGTTGTGGCCACAATTTACTAATCTGTTTCCTCGTTTTAAGTAAATCGTGCGCACAATTTATACAATTTTGTTCCCTCATTACTAAATCATGTGTACAATATAATAATTATTTCCCTTGTTTTACTAAATCGTGCACAATATATAATAAATAGCTCCCTCGTTTTACTAAATCGTGAGCACAATATAATAATTTGTTCCCTCGTTTGTGTGCATGACATAATTCGTTCCCTCATTTTACTAAATAGGTTATTCCTGTGATCAAAGCTGAATTTTCAGCATCATTACTCCAGTCTTCAGTGTCACATGATCCTTCAGAAATCATTCTAATATGCTGATTTGCTGCTCAAGAAACATTTATTGTGTACAATTGTACAAAATATTTGTGTACAATATTTTTTTTTCAGGATTCTTTGATGAATAGAAAGTTCAAAAGAACAGCATTTATTTGAAATATAATCTTTTGTAACATTATAAATGTCTTTACTGTCACTTTTGATCGATTTAATGCATCCTTGCTGAATAAAAGTATTAATTTCTTTAATTTCTTTTCAAAAAAATAAAAATAACAATTCTTACTGACCCCAAACTTTTGAACGGTAGTGTATAATGTTACAAAAGCTTTGTATTTCAGATAAATGCTGTTCTTTTGAGCTTTCTATTCATCAAGAAATCCTGAAAAAAAAGTACACAACTGTTTTCAACATTGATAATAATCATAAATGTTTCTTGACACTACTAATCAGCATATTAGAATGATTTCTGAAGGATCATGTGACACTGAAGACTGGAGTAATGATGCTGAAAATTCAGCTTTGCCATTACAGGAATAAATGACTTTATAAAATATATTCAAACAGAAAACAGTTATTTTAAATTGTAATAATATTTCACAATATTACTGTTTTTACTGTATTTTTAATTAAATAAATGCAGCCTTGGTGAGCAGACGAAACTTCTTTTAAAAACATTAAAAATCTTACTGTGTCCAAACTTTTGACTGGTAGTGTATATATATGCAGGGCTCTATACTTAATTGATTATACACGGGAAAACCTGCTGTTTTACTTTTAATTTTACTTAAAAATACATTTAAATGGTTGTGTACTCTCACAAATATTCAAGGTGTAAGGAAAACATGTTAGAAATTTTTAATTGATGGAAACACCAATAAATTTAAACTTTCCTTCAACACATGAACAAATTCCTTACCATGAATATGTGAAACAGTAGTTGCTTACCTTAAAAAACAAAACTCATAAGAGAAAGGGCGTTGGGTGTGCACTTACTTGTTAATTGTCCGAGGATAGGGATACTTTCTTCCGCACCATCAAATGAATTGATTGACACTGAATAGTCAACATCTGGAGTTAGATCCGTGATTGATGTGTTTGTGGCCGAGGGAGGAAGAGTAAAATCTTTCGAATCATCTGGAACAGATAATAAGATATCAAGTCAGAAGATCAGTCACTCAAAGCTGATCGACATGCAGATGCTGTAATATGCGCATAACGCACCTGTATCTGATGTTACTTGTATTCTGTAGCCCCGTATCTGAGACGAAGGCCTCCTCCATGACATTTGCACTGTGTTTTCATTTAGGATTTTAAATTTCAAGTCTGAAGGAGGCTCCACTGCAAACAAGAGGATAAAAGAGTCAAGATCACGAGAAAATGCCATATCTGAATTAATAAGAAATTTTGAAGAAACAAAAGATTATTTCTAACGACCCCAACGACAAACACTTCAGGACTGAAGTTGACTTGTTTATTGTTGGGCAAGACAAACACAACCAAGAGTAAAGATGACAAAACACAACATAAGAAGGTGACGGAAGCCATTTCGGATCAAATGGCCTTTTCTTGAGTTGCATAACCTGGAATCTCATGGTCTGCAGCTCAAGCAGAGAAGAACTAAACACATTTCAAGACCTATTACAAACAAAACGTCATCGCCAATCCATGTGCAGACAACCATCCAATGCATGCTGAATGCAGTCAATACAAGGCATGCCCGTTCACTGGAAACAGAACTCTGGTGACAAAAATAAATCATGTCCATTCCAAAGATATTGATTATACAATGGAATCGAGTTTTCAAGATGTCAAAGATGTCCAGATGGCTCTGTCAAAAGTAAAAAACAAAAATATACATATATGTTATATATACGCTTCGTATATATACATATATTCCAACGAGGCTAACGAGTTTTACCAAAGCCACACATCCATTGCAAATCTCATAAAAAGAATACACAACTTGTCATGACAGACTTTTGTGTAGTTCCTTTTCATACAGAAGGTGTACGTGACAAGACAACACTCCTAATTGAGAGGTTTGAAGGAAAATGTACAATCACGCATATATATGAGGAGGAAAACTACCCACATTCGTCTGGTTGTAGTATCATGCATGTGTACATGAGAAAGTTGCTGGGTGAACAACTTATTACACTGTTTCCATGTACACAAAGAACAACACACAGGGAGGCTACATACGTTTTTCAAAATGATATTCCGTCATAGACATTATTGACATGTGATCTACATCAAACTGTGTGGATCTCATCTCTGCCGATGATGAGATGTCCACTTACAGTACGCACTCAACATCCATGTTACATCCGCATGCATGAATGCTGATGATTGATGTAAATCTCGGCTGTCAGGGTAATGTCTTGAATGCAAAGAATGCAGAGGAAAAACAGGTGATCTCATCCAAAATGTAACCAATAAAGGATAATAAACATGCTTCATTTCACAGATATGAATTAGTATATTTTACCAGCAGAGTGCAATATTACAATAGTGTTTAGCACACTAAAAAATAAAGGTTGATTGAAACTTTTAAAGGGGAGAAAGTTCTTATTGATTAGTTTCTTCAGATCAGTGTTTTTGTTTCTGGGTTTTTAAAGCACCAGAACATGCTTTTTAAGACTGCAAAAAAATTAATTTTTTACTTTTTCCAGTACAAATATCTAAACATTCTTAAATCAAGATACATATTCTTGAGAAGCAAAATGACTTAAGATAAGTCTTGTTTTCTTAAAAAAAATGTATCAAAGTTTAGTGAGTTTATGCTTAAAGAGATAGTTCACCCAAAAATGAACATTCTGTCATTTACTCCCCCTCAAATTGTTCCAAACCTGTATGAATTTCTTTGTTCTGCTGTACACAAAGGAAGATTTGTGTACAGCAAAACCCCCCATTGACTGCCATAGTATTTTTTTTTCCTACTATGGCAGTCAATGGGCGGGTGAGATCTGCTTGGTTACCAATATCTTCCTTTGTGTTCAACAGAACAAAGAAATTCATAACAGGCTTGGAACAACTTGAGGGGGAGTAAATGATGAAAGAATTTTCATTTTTGGGTGAACTATCCCTTTAAAACAAGAAAAAATGATCTGGAAAACACTTTTATTGTTTTAATCATAAACTCACTTAATTTTAATACATTTTTCAGAAAGCAAGACTTAAAGGATTAGTTCATTTCAGAATGAAAATTTCTAGATAATTTACTCACCCCCATGTCTTTGTTCTTTCTTCAGTCGAAAAGAAATAAAGGTTTTTGAGGAAAACATTCCAGGATTTTTCTCCATATAGTGGACTTCACTGGGGTTCAATGGGTTGAAGGTCCAAATTACAGTTTCAATGCAGCTTCAAAGGGCTCTACATGATCCCAGCCGAGGAATAAGGGTCTTATCTAGCAAAACGATTGGTCATTTTCTAAAAAAAAATAAAAATGTATAAACTTTTTAACAACAAATGCTTGTCTTCCACTAGCTCTGCGATGCACCACACATTGCGTAATCACGTTGGAAAGGTCACGCGTGACGTACCACGGTAGAGCGAAAAACTCCATCTCATTTTCTCCTCCAACTTCAAAATCGTCCGACATCGTTGTTTTACCTTTTTTTGTAAAGGCCGTTTGACTTAGTCTTTGCATGTTTGCTTTGTAGACACTGGATCTGTACTTTCACCTACGTCACGCGTGACCTTTCCAACATGATTACGTAATGCGTGGCACATTGCAGAGCAGTGCAATATGAGCATTTGTGGTTAAAAAGCATATACATTTTTATTATTTTCGAAAATGACCGATCATTTCGCTAGATAAGACCTTTATTCCTCGTCTGGGATCATGTAGAGCCCTTTGAAGCTGGACTGAAACTGACATTTGGATCTTCAACCCGTTGTACAACAGTGAAGTCCACTATATGGAGAAAAATCCTGGAATGTTTTCCTCAAAAATCTTAATTTCTTTTCGACCGAAGAAAGATGACATGGATGACATCTTGGATGACATGGGGGTGAGTAAATTAACAGGAAATTTTAATTCTGAAGTGAACTAATCCTACTCATTTTGCTTCTCTAGTAAATTTTGATCTTGATTTAAGAATGTTTAGATATTTGTACTGAAAAACAAGACAAAATCTGAGTAAGAAAATCTTTTTTTGCAGTGTAGAGAATTAAATTTGGTTCTAATTGAAACCTTTATTTTTATGATGATTAAACAAGTGCATTTATTACTACTCTTCATCAAGGTGATGAAGATCCACAGTGTCTGCTCTTTATAAGAGCAGATCTTCCCTGTAGAAAACTTGATCATCTTTTTCCATGCACCACCTTTCTTAATTCTACCTAATGGCCCGCTGGATAATGAGTACGTGGCGATATGTCACATGCACAAAGAAAAAGAAGGGTGGAAAGACGTGTGCGTGGATGGAGGCCAGAGCAGCAGAATATCATTTTAAAATAAACGGTGGAGGAAACACACCAGGCAAACGACAAATAACACGACCTGCTGGAGAAAGAATGCTCACCAACCTGACGCATCAAACTCAAACAGTCTGTGTCCGGACAGGCCTCTGCCCTTCTCCGAACCCACGAGTCTTCACTGATTCACAGATGTCAAGCTGAGGCATCTTACGGGAGGTGTCACGGCACCCGCGCGCACAAACCGCGTATGAAACACCACCTACCATGTGCTTAAGACGCGAGCTTTAATACCAGCTCAGTGAACTCGTGTGAAATAATGGAACCGGACAGCTTTGTTGACTCTGTTGACAGTTTAATAACGAAAGTGACACAAACGTCTGCTCGTGTTGAGTTTCTGGAAACTTCAGGACGAGGAGGCCCGACAGGAGAGCGCTTCTCTCGTCCCCCGGAGAGAGAGTCTGCCCCGCATCAATAACCTCCAGCCAGTCAGGCATTCTTTCTGGCTAGCGCCGTTGCCAGGCAGCTCGGAAAAGAGGCTGGAGTCTCCCGGAGAAGCCGACCAGATGCCAAAGTAATTCCGCAACATGTGCTGACATTAAACATTACTGCATATTAACTTTCCATATGGATTGCAACTCAGCGTTTTCGTGAGGAAACCTAAAAAGGCTCTTTGTCTTTGTGCTGTCTGAGGACTACTTCAGCCCTCTCATGTTACATCTTTCCATTCTGTTACAGCACAAAAAAAAAAACAAAAAACGAAAGTTTCCATTTGGTTTTCCAGTTGAATCAAACTCCATCCTCAGGTTCTCACATCATTTTCGCCCGAGACAGCTGTCACTGGGATAAAGTGATGCTGTGTGGGGACTTTAATTATATATCCCTCTTAAACTAAAACAACTTCAAATCATGTGGGAGAAAACACATCCATTTTACTACTGATTATACATGTGTATCCAGCTCAGAGATGCCAGGGTCAATTGGACTGTTTTAAAAATGCCAACTCTTGAAAAATATCAGGATTTTAATTTAATGTAAGAGGACGTATATAAAGAACGTGGAGAGTGAAAGGACAATATCCATTTTAAGGCAAAAACTACCTTATACATGTTGTGACACTGTTATTCAGATTTATATCTTACATTTTAAAAAATCATTTATCATGCAAAGATGCTTAAAAATGATAAAGTAAAAGAAAAATTAAAAGCATATATATATCTATATATACACACAGATTAAATAATTAAATATGGGCATAATACATAACTAGTCACTTAAAAAAGAATTGTTGGTTTAACTTAAAAAAGTAAGTTACCTTGCCTTAAAATTTTAAGTTCATTGAAATTAAAAAATTTGAGTTAATACAATGAAGGTGATTGGTTTAATCAACAGAAACTCAAAATATTATGTTATCTGAACCACATTAATTATTTAAGTTGATTTGACAAAAGAAAAAAATGTGATAACAAATCATGAAAATATTTTTTTTTATAGTGTAGCTATAAATTTAGAAAAAATAAAGCATAAAATAAATATTATAAAAATGTTGAGAATCCCGCCACTGATTGGATGTTGGGGTTAGGATTTTTAACAGCTCAGGGACGGAATCAGGAATTAGGCTAGTTTTCATTCCTTTTAGGCTGGTTTTGAGTCGGTTTTGGGCTGGAATTTTTTCTGGGATCTGGCATCCCTGATCCTGCTACACAGTGTTCAAACTGTTCAAAACTAAGTGATTTTGTGGCATATCTTTTAACTCATGATTACGACACATTTGAGTTTGACTTAAGAGAATTGAGTCTCCGCAAGAAAACAAAAGCTGTCGTCTATTAGACTGCATTTTGCCCTAAGAACACTTCTGAGCTGTTAAAAATCCTAACTCATACTGCAAAAATCAATTAAAAGTCTGCAGTTGAACCTTTTTCTGTTGTTTAATAATGATGCTTTTGTAATAATGTTTTCGTTTGAGCTCTTCATGTAATTACTGTGGTAATTCATTGGACAATAACTGACTCGTCGAGGAGGTGATGACAATCCCAGACTGCTTTGTTTCACGCTACAGAGACATGCCTCGCTACAAACGGCAGATTACATGACTTTTTTTTTTTTTTTTTTTTTTTTTTGTTGTATGTGTGTGTGTGTAAGTGTACCTTTAGGAGCACTGAAATCACACTTAGCATGAAAAGTAAAATTTTTAAACAAATATAGCACATACTTTGTTAGTAAATCTTCATTTCATAGCTTATTGAACTATGTCTTTCTATAAATCTATGACTATATATAGTACATAACTATGTGCTGTATAAGTCAATTATATAACTTAAGTATGGTCTAAGTATTAATACAGCTTAATATACAATATTCAAAGAGTTAAGGTTGTATATACACTTATAGTGTCCAAAAACAGGCTATTTCATTGTAAAAAATAAAATAAAAGTTTAAAATAGAAGAGAGATAGACCGCATGTGACTATACCTTGAGCCTCGACTGAATTCAGTAATAGAATAAAGAGTGCAGCAGCGGCCAAAGACAGCCTGATCTTCATGTTTATACACACACAGTCAGCAGCTCATTAATTAATCTACAAAGAGAAGAAAAAACAAATCAACCTTATTTCTGTATTCATTGCACAGTAGCATCATCATCATCATCATCCCAAAACATTCTTGGTGTACTTTTTATTCTGTGATTTGTGTTACGGCTCACGAGCGCCTCCATGTGGAGCTTTACACAAGTGCAGTGAATATGAAAAATTATTAATGTGATTAATAGGCTATAGATGGGACCAACGTGAATTAATTAATATCTCAATATGATTTCTGCTAAAAATTTAAACTAAAACCTAAAAACTTTTTTCCTCTAGTGGCCTATTTGCTCAAATTGCACGATTTCATAAATAAGACGCTTCAGTGCTAACATAAAATAATTTTATAAATTGTGATTAAATACACTAAACATGTCACATCCACACAACTCGCTACGAAATTACAGACATTAAAACTCCCCGACTAAAATTTAAATTATTTTATAAATATTAAACGTTTATTTCATTCACTGATCACGTGAATTAAATTTCCCATGCAAATCCAGAGAAGAGATTGAATGAAGTAAAGAAACCGTAATCAGACCTGTTAAAGTTCGTCAGTATCACAAATGGAAAGTGAAGGCTGAAGTGAAGTCCCGCTCCAGACAGACAGAATGAGAGGCTCCTCGCGCTCCTCCAGCAGTGAGGGAAACCTCTGTGAGAATGGGAGGTATCTGAGCACAACCTGACACTAAATAGGGGGTTGTTCCCAACTTTTCTCCCTTACGAAATTCCTCAAGAATGGAGCCCCCACTTTTAAATCAGAGATACGGGAAGAATGTGCTGAAATCCACTGAAGTGGGATGCAGATGAGGTGATGCTTTAAGTTTTAATAGGCTACTATATATTAATATATATAGGCTATATATATATATATATATATATATATATATATATATATATATATATATATATAATTTTATTTTTATCAAGCTTCCATAATAATGTCTCAGTTTCTGCACTCGGAAAAAAATAAATAGAATGAATAAAATATAGGCTACATTTAATTTACATTCGTAAAGTAAATTAATTGATCTAATTTACATACGTAATTCAATAATTTTGCGTAATCTTTCAGTACCTTAGTACAAGCACGTGACCGTTGAACGTTTTGTTAATAACGAAGTATGTATAAAAGTCCTCACGTTTGTCAGTAAAACGGCCTCGTTATTTAAAATGGGGACGCTTTGGTTGTCGCGTTGCTTGCCGTGCAGAGAGACTGCATGCTAAATCACATACTACAGCTGCGTACTAGAAACACATTCTTCGATGGTAAAGTATGTAGCCTACTTTTAAGTGTGTCGTAAGCTGCCGGTAGAGGGAGATCAGGTCACGTCATACAATGGAGTTTTTATACCATAGATGCATTTTCTCATAAATACTACAACTACCAACTTGGGAACTTATTTTTAAGTTTGGTGGTTATTCCTACAGTTTGGTGGATTTTATGTCCCCATGAAACAATATTGGATATTTTACGTAAAATGTTAATCAAGTTTCATGCCACATGGTTTTTCATGCACAGATAGCCAATAACCCAATTAACACAAATTCATGATTATTTCCTAATAATAACAAACTTTTTGAAGCACCTGACAGGCAAATTCCCATGTCCCCAATCAAACTTCACTTTGAAATAAAGGTTACATATTTCTAAATTATACATATTTAGGGACAGTCTTATTTTTAACACTTTTGCTTCAGTTCAGCAAAATGTTAAATAAAATAATGGGATCAAGATGAGATGCTGTATTGCAATGAATGTACATGTATATGTTTTAAAAACCACCTATTTTTAACCCTTTCATGCATGGATTATGATAACTTAAGTCAGGATTTTTTTCCCCCTTTGTGTTTTTATTGCTCTTAGGGCATGAAAAACAAGATTTGAAATGAATTTTTGGTAACACTTTCTATGAAGACCATGCTTATAATGATTTATAGGCCCATTTATAAGTAAGTATTACTATTCTTTAAATATATTTATAAAGACTCATTAAGACCTATACTGCAGTTATAGATACATTTATATTATTTTTTATAATTGCTTATAAGCCATGCATTTGCTTTTTCGATGCTCATGTTCATAATCCATTATACACTGATTTATAAATGATCATATATAAAATAGTTCTATAGACTCTTGTTTGCTGTACCAATTAGTTATTAATTATGTCTTTAATGGCTAATGTTTGCATTAGAGGTCATGAATTTTATCTCCTCAGCCATATGCATGGTATTGCTAATAGCAGTTTGGAATTATACTTTAAAAATATTGTTGCAGTGTTTTGCAAGTATGTAACATTAAAAAAGATTTTTTTTAAAATGTCCAACTGTATGTATTAATGATTTCTATTATTAGTATTCTTACAGGAATTATTGTTCATTAGTTACATTTACAAGTAAGCAACTTAAAATGTATATTGAGCACATCTTCATGATTTCTTAACATTTTCTTTAGGAAAATTGCATCCTGTGTTTTCACTTTACTTAAAGCCAACGATGATGCATTTATAGAGAGTAGTAACTATTATTACTCACAATAAGTATTAATAAGAACAAAACATGGCTATTAATAACAATATATTCACTTATTTGACAGAAATAAATCTGAATTACTAAAAAGTCATTGTAATTATAATATAATATTATAGCAATGCAGGTTACATTAATGGAACCATACGACTGACTAATTAATACTTATAAATCAGTGTATAATGGATTATGAGCATTAACATTGAAAATGCATGACTTATAATTAATTATATAAATAATATAAATGTAACAATAACTGTTCTTATAATGTGGTATAGGTCTTAATAAGTCTTTATAAATATGTTTATAAAATAGTAATACTTGCTTATAAATAAGTATAAATGGAGCTATAATTCTTTATAAGCATGGTCTTCATAGAAAGTGTTACTGAATATTTTTACACATATTTTTCAAAGAGATTTTCAGATGTCCACTTGAGTGGACTTGCATTTATGGTTTTAACTGAAGATATACTGTATTAAACATAGTACAGCAATAACACACCAATACTGTGTGTATTGTACAAACCAATGAATAAAATTATATAAATTAATGTGAAAAGTGCAAAAAAATATTATGCAATTAAACTTCATACAAGTTGATGCATGTCTTTGATATCAGAACATGAGGATGTGATTCCATCAGAGATCTCTACAACCTGTCAAAGTACAACAGAAACCCAACTCAGATTATGTAGAAAACACTCACGCTCCCTCCAGTCTACCGGAGTATGTTGACTTACCCTTATTAGCTGATAATTCTGATTATGTTCAAGATAGACACATTTCTACCATAGCTCTCCTCGGAGAAAAGTAAAGTAATGCATTACTCATTATGTGCATTACATAATCGCATTACTTGTTACATCAAAAAAGTAATCTGTTACAAGTAACGTGCATTACATAATCAGATTACTTTTTTGATGTAACAAGTAATGCATTACAAGTAACATGCATTACGTAATCCGATTACTTTTTTGATGTAACAAGTAATGCATTATAAGTAACGTGCATTACGTAATCCAATTACTTTTTTTATTGTAAAAAGTAATGCATTACAAGTAACGTGCATTACGTAATCCGATTACTTTTTTGATGTAACAAGTAATGCATTACAAGTAACGTGCATTATGTAATCCGATTACTTTTTGATGTAACAAGTAATGCATTGCAAGTAAATTGCATTACGTAATCCGATTACTTTTTTGATGTAACAAGTAATGCATTGCAAGTAAATTGCATTACGTAATCCGATTACTTTTTTGATGTAACAAGTAATGCATTGCAAGTAACATGCATTACATAATCAGATTACTTTTTTGATGTAACAAGTAATGCATTACAAGTAACATGCATTTACTTGTAATAGCTTGTTACATACATTACATACATAATCACATTACTTTATGTTAATGCAAAGTTTATTTTATCATTATTATTTTTAAATAGCTGTCCACTATAGTGACCTCTATGCATAAATGGTTAAAACCTATTTTCTAAATGCATGTTATAGTTCTTATTGTAAACAAAATCATCCATGTATGGGTTTCATTTTTATTTTTTACCTCAAAATGTCAATGGATCTTCCATTGAAAATCACAGACTCCTCTCTGGTGATGTATGCAGGACTCCTCCAATCATTTAATCTGGTTAAACTCCACCCCTGCAAGCTCACCTTCATCTGCCTCCACTTAAGAGCCACACCCACATCTCAACATCCAATCAACAGCCGATTCATAGAACCAAATCTCTGCCCTACATTTTTTTCTTATTCAATAATCCATTACACTTGGATACACATCACAATACAAAAGAAAAGATGTCGTTACTTCCGCTTTATCGGACTTTAAATCTAACGAAAATATGGTTGAGTGGAGAACTTAAAACACACAGACTGTCAGTACAGTGGAACGTTTTATTACATAATGATTGCGCTTTATAGTACAATCAATAAATATTAATCCAATGTATTCAAAATAAATGACAAGACTTATAATTCTGAGGATTAATAATCTTTACAACTCAGACACATGAATAGAGAGGCATGTTCAATCCTTCTTCTTAGGCAGTGCTGCGCTGATCAATACATACACCACATAACCGCACCCTGAGGAAAGAAGAGGAGTTGTTGTTTATAGAGGGAAAGAGTAAGTTATTCAGTTCATTTTGTACACTGAGAAGAGTACAAAGTTCAAAAAAATATGGCAGTGTCCTGAACAACCCTTGATGCAAGACATTGAACTGTAAGCAACTGTAACTGCTGTGGTTACGTTCAGAAATACTTGCACAGTTTGATCATATGTTTCTCGATCATATACACAAATCAGAATCTATATGAACTAGCAGAACAGCTCATCTTAAATAAAAAAAAAAATATTTAATACATCAATCATCAATAGCAGCTTTAAGTTGTCAATGCTGGCAAATGACCATGGTATAAGTGGAATAATCTACGGCTAGCCGTGCATTAAACCATTTGAATGCACTCCGCTTTGTGTCGGATGGTTCTTTTTCTCCATGTCGTGCATTAAAATTGTTTAATGCACAGCTAGCCGTGGATTATCCCTTACATATTTCTTCAGATCACATAATCTGGAATATAGCGCAACATGCAAGAACTACTTTTATGTGGTTTCTTTTTGAAGCATGACAGCTGTCATGATCACTGTAGTTGTATGGAAGGACCCACAAAAAACATTATTAAACATATTTGCATTATTAAAACATTATTTTATAAAGATAATTACACAATTTTTCTTCCATATTTTAATTTAACCAGTAAACCACTTTGTTACATTAATGTATAGCACTTTGTGTAAATTAATTTTATTATTTTCTAAAAGGTTAAACTGTTAATGTTGACTGCCTTTATTATGACTTCTTCTCATGTGAAATGAATTCCAGATAAAAGACAGATAAAGCACAAATAACATAAATGAATGCCAAAATGGCAAGCCAAATATTTATAGCTTACCAAAGACAGTGAGGGCCATTGTCGCCCTATACAAGAGAGCATCTTTAACGCCTCCCTTCAAATGAACCGGCATGCCATTGTCTTCCTGAAAGAAGCAAAAATGGCGTATTAGCATTTGACACTTCAACACTTAATTTTAGGGAGGCCACAAGCGTCAAGCATAAACAGTTTAAAGAGGAAAAGCCAAATTCTGCATTTGCACTAAAGGAACTAAGAATAATGCTACAGATCTCCTTTAATACAAGTATCATCAAGGTCAATTTTACTCCTGTAGGCGAGACCACCAACACAAATTGAACAAGATTGATCTCAGTCACATAGTAACAATTAAAGAAAAGATTTTTATTCTCAAGATTTATAATATAACAGCATAATGTAACAACAGCCACCCTCATTTTAGCGCCAGACTGCCATAAGCAGAATGTGCCAGCATCAAAGCCAGTGAAATCGCAGTTATAGAATAAGTGAAGCTTTACACTACTTGTTTAATTTGACACTTCATACTATTTCAGTATTATGATCCATGCAATGATTAGTAATACAGCCTACTATACAGGTGAACCCTACTAGCGAATCATTTCGTACTTATCTGTTCATCCACAATATCAGTCCAGAACCTGGGAACAAATTACAGTCTTAACTTGTACATTACCATTAGCGAGTGCCAATGACGAATAAATAGACGTAATAACTAAACCTGTGAAATCTTAGGATTTGACTAAATGTCTAGTTAGATTAGATCAGAACTAACCTGAAACAACTTCTGCTTGCCCGGGACTTTATTCTCCAGCTGTCTGGGTGCGCTACTGGATATGGTCCGTCTGGAGACCTGCTGGAGGGTCTGGAAAATAACAGCAACAGCAACGTTTATTATTTGAATAGATTTCATGTGCATAAGCTAAAACTATCAAGAGTGTAGAAGCTTGTTTCCACCACGGAATAAAAAGTGTGACTTTTTATCTTACAATTTGGACTTATTAGTCTCACAATTCTGAAGAAAAAACTTTATAAACCTTTTTTTTTATGGACCTTTTCCCTCAGAATTCTGCAACAAAATTCATGGGAAAAAACAGAATCACAAAATCTAAACTCAAGTCTGAGAAAAAAAATCCAAAAAGTTAGATTAAAAAATTCACAATTACTCTTTATTTTTATTAATGTGCCGTAAAGCTTCCAAAAATGAGAGAAAAACTGAAACACTTCAGTGCACTAAAACCTCTGTTCATCTGCTTATACTGGACCTCTATGAGCTGATTTAATACACATCACTGATTCTTGAGATAAGGGCCAAAACATGTTTTAGAAGTTAGTTTTTATTATTTAATAATACATTACTTTTAAACGGATATATTTGTAGACAGAGGTCTCAGCTAATGAACTTTGTAAGGGAACAGGTTTTTCTGAAAATGTTTATGTACATTTCTTCACTTCAGAACTTAATTTGTTTCAACTCCATCAGATGCATTAAAAAGCATGATATTTTAATTTGATCCATCCAACAACAGTGTGAAGTCTTCAATTATGCAATAATGGTGTTCAGTAAAGGAGCTAATTGAAGCTAATAATTCTCTAGTTATTTTTTTTCTTGGGTTAGTGTTTTTATGAACAATTTAGTTTCTAAATTCCTTAATTCTCTAACCTCCTTTTTAATATTAAACATATATAACCAATGTTCTTAGGTAAATCAGACATATCATCATGTTTTAATATTTTAACACAACGAAGTGAAAAAAGAATATATTTCTTTCAAAATTAACAAAAACCTTCACCTGACGGTGTTAAAAACTGACAGAGTTGACAAAGGTCCAGCTGGGGCCAAATATACAGTTTATGTAAACAGAATCATGAAGCAACCTTAGAAGAATTCCCCATATGCAAAAAAAAAAAAACACATTAAATCACATTATATAGTCTTTTTAAGAGCATATGTCAACCATCAGACATAAAACCTGACGGAGTTGATGTCTGACAGAGTTGACAAAATAGATTATTTTTCCACCTTAACCACGTGTTGTACAGTGGAGCAATTTTGTTTTCTTTCTGAGTTGTAGCTGCCTTAATAAACTTATCAAAAATGCCAGATTAATCCCACAACTATTTACAGAAACTATTACACCGGGATGACAGAGTTGACATGTTAAAGCTGTGACCGCAGAGACTTCTACATTGTTTGTATAAAATATACATAAAAATAAAACTTCCAGGACTATGTGTCCTACTGAGAGATCCACAATGAGCAGGAAATAGGAAAGGGGTCCTTAGAGTTAAAGATGACCATGACATTGCCTGATTTATTCAGAATTATAAAACATGCTGACTGAGTTAACTTGGCACAAAGTGAGGACACAACTTATAGCCATTTTTATGGAAAATATAATTCAAGACTTACTTTTTGTATTCTTTGATATATTACAGATCTCTGCCTTTCAATTTAAATGTATATTTTTGAATTTGTTGCATTTTTAAACACTTTGTTTGGCAATTTTAAATTGTGACCTCATGCTGAGGACAAGCTAAATTACATGTATTTTCCAAGTATAGAGCATTATATATATATATATATAAAAATATATAACAAATATCAAAAACAACTCTCACGTACATAATCATTTTAATAATAACAATAAACGTCAACCGTGTTATTCTCTCCAGGAAACTCCAATTTATCGAGCTTGAGAGAGATTGGTGAAACTAATTGCATAAATGTACATATCAATGTACTAATACAGTATTTTTATATTTCTTACAAAGTTATTTTGTTTATAAAATTAAAATATACTTATATACAATAATATTCTGAGCAGGAGGTCATGAGAGCTGCTACTATGCTAACGGTGTTTCTAATTCTGGATAAATCTAATCAGGCTGTGTTATGAAAAGACATTCAATCGCTTTCGCCAGATAAATGCAATGACAACTGACATAAAGATCTTAAATCTCACCCTTAAGTGCCTAAACATGGTGATGATTTCTCCTTCAGACCGCGACGTTCAGGAAGCCACACCAGTACAAGGACACTTGAAAATGTCACTTCCTTCTTCTGCTCGAGTCTGACGCAGAATAAGCAAAGACAGGCGCATTACTGCCACCTACTGGACAGGAAAGTTGGGAGGTCCGGTTCTTTCTAGCGAATCGGTTCGTTCGGATTGTCCGTTTCAAGTAAATGGCTCGAGAAGAGAATTTTATTTCTGTAAATTCTGTAAATCAAATTCTGAGAAGAGAAATGATTTCCGTAAATCCAGTGGTCAGATGCTTTGTGGCCTCTCAATTTTCCATGTAATTATTAGCCACCTGACTAGTGGCTGGTCTGTATGTACAATTTCACAAAACTAGAAGACTTTCTGAATGTATACAAGTGATATGCTTTTTTAGAAAGGAAAATTTAAAACATGAAAAAGAATTTGTGAGAATTAATAAATTATAAATGATTTACTGCCATTGTGTGAATAATATTTAATCATGCAATTAATAAAAAAGTAACTAGTCTGATTAAGAGTATTTTAAAACATAATATAATCTAATAGCAAGTACGTAATTTTTGGAATATGGTTACATAATACAAATTACATGTAATCAGTTACTACCCAGCACTGCACATTTGTACACTTCACTTACAGGACCAAGGCAGGCGTTAAGTGGCCTACTCGCGGAATAAATCACCGCTGTTCCGTTCCGATTAGAACATCAAACAGGTTCTCCCCACTCAGTGATGCACCCACTGAGAATCCTATTGAAAGTGCCCTAGTAATTGGCGATTCTATTACACAGAAAGTGAAAATAGAAACACCAGCCACCACAGTCACATGTTTGCCGGGAGCCAGAGCACCTGACATCAGAGCAAATTTAAAAGTGCTGGCTAATGCTAATCGTAAATACTCTAAGATTATAATTCACGTCGGCACTAATGATATTCAGCTTCGCCAGTCGGAGATCACTAGAATTAACATTAAAGAGATGTGTGAACTCACAAGTACGATGTCAGAAACAGTAATTTGCTCTGGTCCCCTTCCTGTTCGTCGGAGTGATGAGATACTTAGCAGATTATCATCACTCAATGGCTGGCTGTCTAAGTGGTGTCCGCAGAATAATATAGGGTTCATAGACAGCTGGAAAAGTTTTTGGGGCAGACCTGACCTGTTGAAAAGAGATGGTATTCATCCATCCTGGGATGAATTTCAGTAGGAAAGGTGTCATTTAAGCAGCCCCTAAAGTAATAATTAACAATTTTTACAACAGAAGTGATTCAATCAAAATCAACTTTAGCTCGATAATAATTTTTTTTTCTTACCGCTGCTGTAAATCCAAAACAATCTCTGTCAATTAATTTTCCTATTGTCACTGTGAAGCTGCTTTGAAACAATATGTATTGTGAAAAGTGCTATATAAATGAAGATTAAGTCCTAAAGCACCACAGCACATCTCTCATGCTTTTGTCATTTATTATCACACAACTCTTTTAAGTAAATGACACGACTTTGGCCCAACAACAGACACACAGAACTGAGCAGGATAAAGGATTTCATAGCAGTTGCTAAAACACACACATATCCTTTTTAAATACACATTGCACAGAACAAGCTTTTCAAAGAGGAAACTAAAACAAAATGTACATATTAGCTTTAAGCATATCTAGACGCTCACAGTTTAGCATTTCAAATAATACAGTACAACAATCCTTGCTGATTTGCATGACAAACTGTCTTATCAGAAATATAGCATTCTTATAAAAATCACTGATTAAAATCCATGACTGATGTGATTGTAACATCAGCATTAATACCCAAATGGGTGAATCTCACAAAGCCAGTCAAGATCAGTCATATTTCACCTCAAAATCAAAAGAAAAAAAAATGAATGTTTTTAGGCCCACAGATTTTTTTTTTTTTTTTTGCTCTGTAACAATGCAGTATGTTCATGACAAATAAGCACAATTCCCCAAATTCTTATTATAATAATGCAAAAAATAATAAATAAATAAATAATAATTAATAAACTATGGTAGAATATGTAGTATTTGCCTGTAGTTTATGCTGATATTAATCGTAAAGAGAATACAATTAAATAATGACATAAGAATTACAAACAATCTAAAAAGTAAAATGTCAAGGTGAATTTTTTGGGGAAATGTGCTCATGAAAACTGTCAATATAAAGTAGTGTTGTCAAAATTACCGACTTCGGTACCAAGTCGGTGCTGAAATTTTAAAAATGTGACGATACCAGCATTTCCCTCTAGCATTTTGAGCGCTGTTGAGTGGATTCGTAAACACCTCTAACAGGCCACTGTGTTCACGAGCTCAACAGTTGTCTGTGATTGGCTACAATGATCAACACTTCAAAAACGTGTTGTAAATAGACCTCTTTGACGCTCTTCACCGAGCGCTTACACAGATACACATGGGAGTGTTTGAAAGCAGGTGTCCATCAGCAGATCCCTAATATATCCACTGATAGACGGATCCGCTGATAGACGCCAGCTTTCAAACACTCATGTGTGTTGATCATTGTAGCCAATCAGAGACATATATGTTGAGCGCATGAATAATGGCCAATCAGAGACATATCTGTTGAGCGCGTGATCCCAATGGCCAATCAGAGACATATATGTTGAGCACATGAACATAATGGCCAATCAGAGACATATCTGTTGAGCGCGTGAACACAATGGCCAATCAGAGGCATATATGTTGAGCGCATGAACATAATGGCCAATCAGAGACATATATGTTGAGCGCGTGAACACAATGGCCAATCAGAGACATATATGTTGAGCGCATGAATAATGGCCAATCAGAGACATATCTGTTGAGCGCATGAACACAATGGCCAATCAGAGACATATATGTTGAGCGCATGAATAATGGCCAATCAGAGACATATATGTTGAGTGTGTGAACACAATGGCCAATCAGAGACATATATGTTAAGCGCATGAACACAATGGCCAATCAGAGACATATATGTTGAGCGCATGAATAATGGCCAATCAGAGACATATCTGTTGAGCGCGTGATCACAGTGGCCAATCAGAGACATATCTGTTGAGCGCGTGATCACAATGGCCAATCAGAGACATATCTGTTGAGCATGTGATCACAATGACCAATCAGAGGTATTTAAGAATCTGCCAACAGCGCTCAAAATGCTAGAGGGAAATGTTGATATAGTCACAGATTTTAAATTTCAGTACCGACAACACAGATACAAAGTGCTTCTTTGTTTTGTTTTTTTCCCCTTTTCGTTTGGTTTTTAGGCAAAATATGACCTGGACATTTTTGTGTGGGATTCACTCAAATACAGTCCTACTGTATGACTACACATCATTCAGTTACTCCATAGTGCCGTCATACTGTCCTCACCACAAAATACTTAATGTAGAAAGATCAACTGTGTCAAAAACAATCAAGATACTGCTCATATTTCCAATATAAAGCTTTGGTGTGGATGAAAGAAATGCTTAAAACAGATCATTACAAACTGCCAGTGCATACACAATAATTTTGCAAGCAGTCCTTCTGGCCACCAGTGTGTACAGGAGCATCTTCCTGCATGAGAGATGACATAACTCACGCCGTCTTGTTTCAGTGTACAGACCGCCGTGTGCTGATCACATTTAATTAGCAATGTCAGCATTGTTGTTGCGGTTGCCGTATTTATGGTGGATGATCAGTAGGACCACTCCCAGGAAGAAACACACAGATCCCACTGTGATGTAGGCGATGCCCAGGAAAGGGTTCTTCCCTCCCATCCAGGAGATGGTGCTGAGGATCATACGCTTGCGGCCGTCAAAGCTGCGCACTGGGTAATCTGAGTTCACATTATTAAAGAATGTTATCATATTTCAACATACATTTGCTCATATTTGGAAGACACATTAAAGGCCCCGATATACTCACTGTAAAGTTTTTTTTTTTTCATTCTTCACTCCTTTGGGGTAAAAAGAAGTTTGAAATACCTGAACAGCGGTTTAGTGTTAATGAACATCTCGACACCACCCACATTGCTGAGAGTGGTGCTTAGGTGAATATGTAAACGTGTGCTGCAGAATTACAATTATAACTTCATTTTCTACTGTAAGGCGGCTCTCCAGATTGTTAATGTTTTTACTCGTGTCTGACCTCGACAGACTGAAGAAAGAAAAGAAGGCGGAGCCCCAGAGCCACACCCACCTTTTACATCATCGCCACAGACCAATGGTAGTTTGAAGATGTTTACCAGCCTGTTTACCAGAAAAGTTCGCTTTGGCAAGCTGTTTCGAACTCCTGAAACAAACTCTAAAAGAAATTTGTTTTGGCCTGATTATGTTCGAAATGATGTCACACCACTTCCTTAATTTCTCTTGAAGTATATCATGGCCTTTTTTATGTCATATGATGATGTCAGTAGCAGCAAAGAAATGGCAAGTAACATTGAATTAAACGTGAAATTTGTAAATAGAAAGACTGAAATAGTAGTCTAATAATCTTTGCTTTATTTACAATTACAATTTTTTTTTTTTTTTACATTGTACTGAAATCTGATGCAGGACTCCTGACTAACATTAGAGAGCAGTGGCGCTGGTGCCACTAAGTTCTACAGAAGGTGGCGCCAGCACCTGATTTGCTGGCGCTGTTTTGTTTTTGTTTTTTTTAATCATATTGGTAATTTAATCTTATTACTATTGTTTTGTATTAATAAGTGCAGTTACTAATAATATTACATGTTTATTAATTTGAAATTTGACACTAAAGCACTGAGCTTGAATTGAGATGCAGATAAAATTAACTTATCAGTTACGTGCAAAAACATTTTTAAAGGGAAAAATGTAAATATTCTACTCTTATTAAATGTACCATACTGAACTGACCGACAGCTTCAGTGACTATAAAAGGAGTGCTCTTTACTTGCTTTCTATGTAATTCAGTCACAATTTGAAGAAGTTTTTGTTTTTCATGAGACTTTTTCTATTTTTCCATATATTAGGGAGTCAATTTGCCTAGAAGTGTTAGTTTTCCTTCATCTTTAAGCTTTTAGTTTTACAAATCATCACATTAAAAATAACATCAAAATTGGATAATATTTAGAGCATTTAAGTGCTGGAAAAAGTGTGAAGCACTTTAAAAAGTCCTTGAAAAGTGTTTGAATTTCACTCTCAAAAAACCCTGAAATGAATAATGTAAAAGCATTCGAGTATCTCTGCCACGATAACAGAGTTTCAGTAAGCGTTACTACATTAAATCCATGGTGATTTGTGGACTGGGGAGCCTTAACTTGTTCGTGGCACAATGTTTCTCCTGGTTTCCACGTCAGCGCTGTTTGATCAGATATCTGTGGTTTAAAGCAGAGAATTCTCAGCTGAATTTGAATGCTTCCCACTAGATGTCGCAGAGATGTTATTAATTCTGCAGCGAATTCAAACGCTTTCTCACTGGATCTCCCAGCGGTGTGTAGTAAGCAGTGTCATGTAATCGAGATCGGAGTGCAAGTACCTGTTCTGAGCTCATGCTGCGCTGCCTATTATTGCTGCAAGCTGATAAACGGTCCACGCTGCACAGCTCAAACGAGTAGCGCTGTTTCGTTTCACTTTTGTTTCTTTTGCCATTTGATGTTTCTCATATTAAACAGAAATAGCAGCTCTTATCAGTGTCACCTCTAACAAAATTTAGTCGCACTGGCAGAAAAAAAGGTTGCACAATGCGACCATTTAGTCGCAGTCTGGAGCCCTGTGATGATTTATTAATTTGACAGAATTTTTATAGGGTGCAATACCTTGAATAAAATACAGCAAACCTGAGCATTTTTATTTGTGTCTTCTATTTACTAAAGCATTATCCAAAATTCTGAAGGATACTGTAGATGACTTCGAGACTGTAGTTTCCAGGCGGTAATGTTGGGGTCAGGTTGTCCTTCTTCTTCTGAATGATGCGGTACAGTTTTCTGAAGGTGGGGAGAGCGGCAGTTCTCATCCACACAATGAAATCCTCATTGATGAAACCGTTGTTCTCAGAATCAGTCGGGTCCAGCTCATAAACAGCTTTGCGCCAGTTTACGGGTTTGCTTGTATCTGTGATGACAAATAACGCTGGTTAGCAATAATACACAGAGACAGCGAAACTTTAAAAACTTAGAGATAGGCTATTTTAAAATGCAGTAACTTTGTACCACTTATTCCAAAATCATGCACTGGTGAACTGATGTAGAGCTATAATCAGGGCCTAAAATTAATACTTGCAAAGCTCCAAATCAAAATCGACATAAGCAAGTCAATTGGCAGTTGGCCAGTAACATTTTTTATGAATTCTAACAATGCATGAACATGAGCGACGCTCGGGACAGTTGATGGGCCAGCGCTGCATCGTCACGAAAGTTTAAGCCTTGACAATTTAAATATTTAAACACAAAAGGGAGCTAATTTCATTACTCACAAAAACGCAGCGTCTTAAAGAGCGTGAATACTAAACTGAACTTCACTTGTGCGGACAAATTTACACAAAATTATGTTAAAAAATAGGGAGTCTCCTAGTAAACATAGTGTGTTATGTCTTAAGTGAATGTAAACAGTTGAGAAAGTAAATGGATTTGTAACAGTATCAATATATTAGATCTGTCCATTCACTCTTAAAGTGACAGCAGCCTAATATTCCTTCTGCTGTCTGTGGTTTTAATGTTAATCAAACTACTTGATTTGTTTTATATTGTATTATTTGATGTATTATTTACTTGTCTTTTACTCTTTTAGCGCTTTGGGTGTGAGGAAAGCGCATTATAAATAAAATGTATTATTATTATTATTATTATTATTATTATTAAAAGACAAAGAAAAAAAATCACTCCTGGCTCTTGACTGAATAACTTTTGTATCTTTAATAAGGATTAATTAAAAAGGATGTTTAATTTATACAGTGAAGTCTATGCAGAGTTATTTTACATTTGCTTACTTTATTAAATTTCTGTACCTGAAAACCACTGACAGACCTACCTGAAAAACATGAAAAGCACTGTTAATTCATTTGTTTCTTTGTTACATTGTATTTATTTGTGCTTTTGCTTGTAATTTGATTATTTGTTCTTATTTTATTACTGACTGTTTACTTGACTTTAATAATGTTTTAAATTGATATTAGTTAGCATAGCTGTTATATATCTGTGATACTGAAATTGGAATAGAGAATTGTGAATTTTCACTGGTATCTAAAATTTTTGCAAATATAGTTTCATGGCCAGGAAAAAATATTTATAGCCAGTACATTTTCAGTCACTGGCCACTGGCAGGTGTGGAAAAAAGTTAGTTTTAGGCCCTGGTTATAATCATGGTCATATTGCTCTGATCACTGTAATGTTTTTCCCCTATATTGAAACAGTCCAGTAAGTGCTCATGTTGAAATATTACTAACAATATAAAAGTTATTCTTACGTTTATATCATAAAAATCAGTAAAGATTTCATGGCAAAAAGACACGTGAACCACAAGCTGAAGAGGGACCTTTGTACAATTATACTTAAAGACTGTTTACTTGCTAAAAAAGTCTAAACTATCAATCAGATGACAGAAGGACTGTAGTAGATTGTGTACAACAGGTTTTCAGCAAAGTTTTGATCAGGTTGCAGGCTTTAAAGGGTTATGCTTTATGTACCTTGGAACACAACAGAGAGGTTGTTGTTGCTTCCTCCTGGGTTTCTGAACTTCACATGCTTGTCAGTCCACCAAGCAATGCCCGTCTTTACCAGATTAATAGCTATTCTGCTTCCGTTTGGATGGATGTAAAACAGCTCCAAAGTATCTACAAATATGAAATGAATTACAGAAAGCAGTCAGAAAGACCTTAGGTCTGTTTCATGCAGCTTGTGCAAGCAGTGATGATTTATTTTGATGCTCATATTCACAGATTCACATGGTGCAAGGCTGCGTTTACACTGCAAGACTTAATGCACAGATCAAATATTTAGACCAAAATATTTCAAACATAAATCAGCATCATGGGCATTAACAGCCGATATGCATAAAATGCAAAATTTATTCATTTAAAAATCAAATGCAATACATATCAAATCTCTAGCAAAATTTATTTTTAATATCAACACTTTGAAAGTTTGCACATTTGTACACAGTGCATCGTTTGTGTTATCAGTAAATTAGTATTCATGTTTTAAAATAAACACCAGTTTGTTTGTTTAAGCCATAAGCTTGTCACTGAACTCGCACATATTTGTCTTACCATTGAAGAGACTGTTAGCAATGGCACCACAGGGAGCAATGGGCTTCTTATCGCTTGTCCGATACGGTTCACACTCTTTACTTGGACTCTGCAGAATAATGAATGAACACTTAAAAACAATGTCTTGAAATCTGAAGCATAGTATTAACCTATCTGACATACTGTGCTTTCATTCCATGGCAGTTTCTCACAAATTATTAGCCATACGCTGGTCATGTCTGGCATTAAGGCTCAAGGAAAAAATTTACTAAAAGCAAATAAAGACATTACATATTGGACCTTTCATAAATAGCATATTTCAGCAGAACCAAATCTTTATACACAACAAAATTAAGTGTATTTAAAACTAAATGCCAGGAAATACTTTACTCATGTTTTAGTCAGTCATCAAAAAGATGCTGAAAAGCACTACCTCGAACCACTTACCAGTAAAGAGCTTTTATCTCCGTTCAGCTGACTGTCGTCTCTTGACTTGACATAACGTCTATGGTTTTGATAGAAGTTGGAGAGTCCATAGTACATGAAAACATTACTCTACAAAAGAAAATATGTCAGTGAAAATATATCCAGTGACAAACCACAAAATATTTTGTCCTGGGGCTATTTTAATGTTATTTATAGACATACGTTCACAGGCAGTTTATACAGTATCTCACAAAAGTGAGTACACCCCTCACATTTCATCAACTATTTTAGTATATCTTCTCAAGGGACAATACTATAGAAATGTAACTTTTATATATTTTAGAGCAGTCAATGTGCTGCTTGTATAGTAGTATAGAGTTACTGTCTTCTGAAAATAACTCAACATACAGCCAGTATTGTCTAAATAGCTGGCAACAAAAGTGAGTACACCCTAAGTGATAACAGCTCTATGTCTTTTAACTATGCAAAGCCACATGTCCTGTTCATCATGTTCATGTTTTTGTCTGCTTGACATGACACAAATGTGTGGATCTTGTATTAGAGCAGTTAAAATTTGGTGCTTTGAGTACAATTCTCTCATACTGACCACTGGATGTTCAACATGGCACCTCATGGCAAAGAACACTCTGAGGATTTGAGAATTAGAATTGTTGCTCTCCACAAAGATGGCCTAAGCTATAAGAAGATCGGTAACACCATGCAACTGAGTTACAGTACAGTGGCCAGGGTCATAGAGAGAGGTTTTCCAAGACGGGTTCCACTCGGAACAGGCCTCGCAAGGGTTGATCAAAGAAGTTGAGACCTTGTGCTGTGCCTCAGGTGCAGAAGCTGGCTTCAAAAAACAGACGCATGAGTGCTGCCAGCATTGCTTTAGAGGTTGCAGAAGCGGAAGGTCAGCTTGTCAGTGCTCAGACCATACGCCGCACACTGCATAAGTCGGTTTGCATGGCCGTCGTCCCAGAAAGAAGCCTCTTCTGAAGCTGGCTCACAAGAAAGCCCACAAACAGTTTGCTGAAGACAACCTGTCCAAGAGCATGAATTACTGGAACCATGTCCTGTGGTCTGATGAGACTAAGATAAACTTGTTTGACTCAGATGGTGTCAGATGGTGACGCCCTGGTGAGGAATACCAAGAAAATTGTGTCTTGCCTACAGTCAAGCATGGTGGTGGTAGCATCATGGTCTGCATGAGTGCTGCTGGGACTGGGGAACTGCGCTTCATTGAGGGAAACATGGATTCCAACATGTACTGTGACATTCTAAAGCAGAACATGATGCCCTCCCTTCAGAAACTGGGCCGAACGGCAGTTTTCCAACATGATAATGGCCCCAAACACACTGCCAAGATGACAACTGCCTTGCTGAAGAAGATGAAGGTGAAGGTGATGGAGTGGCCAAGTATGTCTCCAGACCTGAACCTTATTTGAGCACCTGTGAAGCATTCTCAAGCGGAAGGTGGAGAAGCACCATGTGTCTAACATCCAGCAGCTCCGTTATGTCATTATGGAGGAGTGGAAGAGGATCCCAGCAAAAAGCTGTGCAGCTCTGGTGAATTCGATGCCCAGAAGGATTAAGGCAGTGCTAGATAACAATGGTGCTCACACAAAATATTGACATTTTGGACACAGTTTTGACATGTTCACTTAGGGTGTACTCACTTTTGTTGCCAGTTATTTTGACAATAATGGCTGTATGTTGAGTTATTTTTAGAGGACAGTAAATCTGTACTACTATACAAGCTGCACATTGTCTACTCTAAAGTATATCCAATTTTCATTTCTATAGTATTGTCGCTTGAGAAGATATACTAAAATGGTTGCTGAAATGTGAGGGGTGTACTCACTTTTGTGAGATACTGTACATAATTGATCTGAAACCTGTTGTTTTATGAGTGGGAAACTATTCTATTTTAAACTATTCAAAGGTACGATCAATGAAATGTCCTCTAAAATGCTAATGCATAATATATGAGAACTAATGCCACTTTAGGCGATTGATTTCACCACTAAACAGTTCACTGACCAAGTAAATATTGCAACTTAATGGACCTACAGATAAATATATCCAACTATATCTGCCTCTGTTCCAACAGTATGGACTTTAGGTATGCGGCAAATTTAATTTGGTTTGATATATCAAAATAAATATTTTCTAATAATATTTTTAAATAAATGCAGCCTTGGTGATCATAAGAGACTACTTCTAAAAATATTACCCACCCCAAACTTTTGAATGGTAGTACAAGTTTAAATGAGAAGCAAAAACTACACACTTCATACAAAAAATAGGAACTTAATCCTAACTGTAAAGCACAGTGGTGGAAGTATAAATGCTGCGGCGTTGGTATTTATGAAACAGGATGGCTTGCCATCAATGAAAATAGCAGAAATGTAATGTTTCTGAATGGTTAAGGCAAAGTGCTTAGTCCGACCCTAACGTATTAGACATTTTGGCACACAGAAATGAGCCAAAATTCCTCCAAGCCGAGCTGGACTGATCCACAGTCACGGGAAGCATTTGGTTATAGTTACTGCTGCTCAAGTTGTTCAAACCAGATACTGAAGACATTCACTCTTGATTTTTTAGTTACTGGAAAAAAACGAGTTCTTCATCTAGTTATAGCTTTTGCACTGAGATCTATGGAAACTTGTTTCCACCACAGAATAAAACAAAAAGTAATTTTATCTCACAATTCTTACATTTTTCCTCACAATAGACCCTTTTTACATTTCCGGGTTTCTCAGAAGCGGAAGTCGTCATAGTTGAGTAAAACTGAATGAACTATAGCGGTGAATGAGAGAATGCATTAAATATATTTTTTGTGTTCCTATTTGCTCAAATAGCAAAAGAAAAACTCCACAATAGTGTTTTCACAACTTTCAAAAAGAGGAAAAAAATAGAGAGCGTGTAATTGTGTAAATTTTACCGTTACTCCCATATGCTGTATTAGAAACACCCTCACAGCAGCAATAAAATAGTTTTTTGTTATTTGATGCAAAGATAATACAATACAAAGTATAGTGTTATAAATGTACATACGTTTATAAAAAAATAAAAATATAAAAAACTTTGCAGGATTTACGATATTGATGACCGTTAAAATGCGTCATCACAGTCCGTGAAAAGGGTCTATTGTGAGCTTATTAGGGATGCACAATATAATATTGGCCACCATATCGGTATCAGCCTATATATGTTCATTTCTAATGTTATTGTTATTATCCGCCCGATAAGAAACTTTGGCCAATATATTAATGCTGATGAATAATTAATTATTTAATTCAGCTGAGATGCTTCAGATTCACACTGATGGTTTTGCATTGCTTGAACATGATCGGATTGCGATCATCTTTAGCTTCTGCGCATGCAGCTCAAACAGCAATGCAAGACATTAATAACTATGATTGGTCATATTATATAACATTATAAAGAGAACACAGTTATTTGAAACAGTAATATTAATTTTAGATGTTTCTTTTTCAAAAAGATGCATTATTAACAATAAGTAGAACTTTTATTTTTCTTGTATCATTTTCATCAACAATATGGTTAAATTCAAATCATATCATTATTGTCCGTACGGAGATTATTCCATTTTATTTATCCATGGCACATACATTTTGATTCTTTATACATAAGTGATGTTGTCTAATGACTTGTTTGCATTATTTAGGCATTATTTTATTTATTTGTAAGGCAATAGGATTTTTTTTTTTTGATAAGGAAAATTGGCCATAAGAGTGTAAAATTAATTTTAAAACTTACACTGGTTCAAACTAGGCTACTGTACAGTATATGTATGATTTATGTTAAAGTGCACGGGACATGGCTTTTAATGGTGAGACTTCTGTTTTTGTAATCAGGCTCTCAAAAAATAAATATATAAAAATTTGGATTTAGGTGTAGATTTATCTGCCAATATATTGGTTATCGGCTTTCAAATATATATAATATAGGCAAAATTTTTCATGTTGGGGCATCCCTAGAGTTTATATCTTGATTCTGACTTTTTTTTTTAAATCTCGCAACTGAAAGTTAACATCTCACAATTTATACCTTGCAGAGTCAAAAGTCAAAAGAGATATAAAAATCGTAACTGTAAGAAAGAAAAAAATTGAATTGCGAGATAAAAAAAACAAACTTTTTTTCTTTTTTGTTCCGTGGTGGAAACAAGCTTCTACAGGGATCTGGTCTTAACGTACCCAAAGTTATGCAGAAAGTGTTTAAGGCTATGCAGATAACTTTGTAGTATGAGAAAGAAGAAGATGGTGTTTACCTCGAAAGGCTGGTCTAGGGTGAAGGGCACAGAGCAGGTACACACACTGGTGCTGTTCCAGCTGTAGTTCTGCGCGCAGTTGAAACACGGACTGGACACGTCAACACCAGTGTAATCGATCTACAACAGAACCAACACAAAACAACTCTGAAACCTGACGATATTAACTATACATGACCGCCGAGCCTTAATAAGCTCCTTCACTTGACATAATGTTGCTATGGTGACGTTGCGCACCTCAAACTCTTTGATGTTGTTAGAGGTGACGAAGAGTCCGATGCCGATGGGGATGAAGATGAGTCCGATCATGAAGAAGGCTGGCAGGACGGTGCCCGCGGTCAGAATGGGCTGCCAGGCGGGCAGACGCTGCTGTTTAAAGGCCGTGTTATCAGGCTTCTTGCTCTTGACGGAGCCCGGGCCACCGGAACCCACCGATCCCGGATGGTGACCATCCTCATCCTTCGCGTTATAGCTGGTCGCCATCATCGCTCTTTAATCCTCTAAAGACGAGCGGACAGCGAGCGTACTACACGACAACCTTGGATATGTTGGCTTGGTTGACAGTTGTGTGTATTATATCGCTGCTGTCAATTGTGTTTATCGCACAATAAACGCGACATTAACAACAATGATGTTTTTTCCCGTAGCGCTTATTGAACACGAACAACACGGTAAACAAGGAAGTACAGCAGCCAATAGACGGAAAGAAACATCGTGACGTCATCAAAACACATCCCTCCCCTCAGTTTATCATTTCTGCATCGTAAAATAATCTCATTCTCATTACTGAAATACAGTAATAACAATCGTCTTATCCAGATACAATGTTTTTAATCAGCATTAACATTATAATAATAAGAAAGGAAGATTTTCTTTACAATCGGGAGAAGGGGGTAAATGCATTAATGTCATGAAAAAAATTCTACAGTCCAAAAAAAATTCCAAAAATCCATCTTTGTTTGTTTGGGTCTTAAAAAGTGTGATATATAAGATTAGTGTATATCATTATGGCCTATATTTTCTGAAAAATTGACCTTAGTAGCCTAAGTATTAACACTGTCTCTTACAAACTGTGGAAAGAAATAATACATCACACATCTGCAAGCAAAACATTTTTACTTAGAAACAATAATAAAATGTCTTCCATTACAGATCGTTATTAGTGAGACACTTATCAATGCATTTTAATTCACAACAATACAGAATTACAGAAAATGCTTGGTCTGATATGTACATTCCACAGAATACTAAAATTATAAAACAAACACTATTAAAACACATAATTTAGCAGATATCATTGTAAATAAACGTTTTCATTTGATACATTTTATTTCATTTGATAGATTATTTGTTTGATAAATATTCTTTCAATCTGCTGCGAACAAAGAGGTCTTTAATACCTGAAGAAACCGATAGCTTGTCTGTTAGCATACATTTTTGCTAATTTGCTCTGTCATGTCGGTAAGATCGTATACGAGTTGAAGGCACATGATGAACACCACCCCAAAGTCGTAAGTACCAGTGGGAAGCCCGGGATCTTTAAGACCAGCGTTTACGAGTTGGGGCCTGGTTAAACACATGGTGGAATATCACAATAGCAACAAATAGGGTCAGGCTTTTTTTATTTACAACAAAGTAAGCTAATTGCCTGCACACAATATGATAGCATTGTAACAATAAAATCTACAGTGGCTTCATTAATTAATTAAAAACATAAAAAAACCCACCTGATGCACATTTTTCTGAAGAGGAGGTAAAAAAAAAAAAACTTGCTGTATGTTTGTGTCGTTAATTAAGAGAGGTACGCCGCCATCTTGCTCTTGACTTGAACGCACCTGACGTCGTAAACACGACTTCCAAACGTGAAAATACTAACTTCCCAGGAGGACTTTAATTAGTTCTGAACACTTATTGGCTGATTGTTTCCCAAACATTTCACTCATGATGGATGCATACTTTTTTTAATGGGCTTTCAAAAAGAGCCTCAAAAAATAAAAAATAAGACACTGGAAAACAATTACTACAATATAATGAAATTTTGCATTGTCAAATTTTACAGTAAGTAGCTTACCAAAAAAAAAAAAAAATCATTAGAAGACCAAACACTGACCCATTCCATACAGTACAGAGTGCTGCGGGGATGACATATTTTTGTGAGCTAAAACACTTCCGGTTCCATCGTCCTAAAGTCAATGGGTTTTTTAAATGGGTTTTTGGTTAAATGCCTGAAATAAGGTCTGTGGTGAACACAAGCTCAAGATTTAATCTACAATAACCATCAGTAATTCCACCTTGTGATTTTGAAAGCTTACTTTTACTTTAATAGGCGGTTGCTATCAAGTGGCTAAATGGGACTACAGAGGTTATCATGCTAAACATGCTAACTAACTTTCAACATGCTAGCTAGCTAAACTCATCCTTTCACTACACAAAACGTGTAAGTATCATAAAGTTTTGTTGGTCACAGAGCTTATTTTCTGTAGTAATCCAAAAGCCAATGGAGTCCTCTTTAGTTTTTGTAGGTTGGCCTATGAAAATACGTCATCATTGCAGCGCTCTATTGTCCAAACCTGGCTCCTTCACTAGTTGGAGGGCAAGGAAAATCAGTGTCCTCCTTTGCATCTCTGCAACACGTACCAATCGCAGAAAGTGGAAATTGAAGATAATTCGCTTTCTTTGGCAGTAGACTTAAATGTAAACGTTGTTATTATTTGTTCAGTGCTCTCAGCCCTTCCCTCCACCCTGTAATGCTCCATTACTGACAGTTGATTTTTTCAGGTCAATGTTCATGGCCTGGCTTTCTGCATTAACTCCTGTGGTGATTCCCAAAGCTCCAAGCACAGCTTTTCCTGTTTTCATCCCCCGAGACATTGGAATACGACTGAACCCTGACCGCGCTGATGGGACATCCATGACAGGCTGCTGTTGAGTAACAGAGACAGAAGGAACATGACTTAATGTAATAAGGCCTTTCTTGGCTTATTGTTTTGACATATTCCTGCATATATTAGACCAGGGGTGTTCAAACTCAGTCCTGGAGGGCCACTGTCCTGCATAGTTTTTCTCCAACTTGCCTCAACATACCTGACTGAAAATTTCTAGTATGCCTAGTAGACCTTGATTAGCTGGTTCAGGTGTGTTTAATTGGTGTTGGAGCTGAACTCTGCAGGATGGTGGCCTTCCAGGAGTAGAACTGGACACCCCTGGATTAGACACTTACCACTAAGAGTGTAGGTCTGGCTGGTGCTTTAGTGACCTGCGTAATGGTGATGCTACTTATTGCTTTGTTGGATGTTGATTTGCTGGCAGTCACATTGTGTGGAGAGCGTAGCACAGTTCCAGTAGAAACCTCCTTACTCTCGGATGATACAGGAATAGATTTGACCATGACAGCTGAGCCATGATCATTGGTCTTCTTGAACTGTGATCCTAAATGAATGTGAGTCTTACTGTCTTCTGTGGTAATGACATTAGCATTTGACTTCTTGATGGGCGTGGGGACCATTCGTTTCTCAGGAGTCTCCTTAAACACAGCTCTGCCTGTTATCATGTCCACATGCTCTTGGGAGCTGCTGTTGGATGCAGTGGATACAGGTGATTTGTCCGTAGAGGGAGACCTCATGATCTCTGCACTCTTTACTCTTGAGATGGTTGCAAAGGACATTGGAGATCGAACTCTTTCTGCGTTCTTTGTCTCTTTGGTTCGTTCATTTGTAGGAATGATGGTTGTCTGAGGGCTCTGAATTTCTTGCGATGGTTTGACAGAAGCTTGTTTGGTCAAGTCCTCTGAAGGGGCAATGCAAGTCTGTAAGGCTGCCTCGTTGTTCTGAATACCTGGGATCACCTGAGCGTGCAATGGATGGTCATGCTTTTGGGGCATGTTGACTTCAGAAGGTGCAACCTCCCCACTGGTATCCAAAGATATTTCGGAAGTGTTGCTGTCCTTCTTCCTCATCCAAGGAATCCAGGACTTCTTCACAGTAAAGTCGCTGACTGTTGGAGGGTAGAGTTCACGCACTGTCGGTCTCTGCGCCGGCTTCTTTAAGCTCCTCTGTTGAAGACTGCTCATGATCTGGTTCTCTTCTTGGACAGACTTCTTGATGAATGCAGCAGGAGTGTCACTGTCGGCTGTCCTGTTTTCGGTTTGTATTCCAGTCGATGTCATTGGAACATCCATCATTCGGCTGCCTTTGGTGCTGGGCCGCAGAGTGCGGCTGTAGCGCTTGGTGACCTCAAGTTCTTTGGTGAGGTTTAAAACTTCAGTGCTTATGCTCTTTTTCTTGTCCTCCTCTTCCAGAAACCTCTGTTGCAGAACAGAGTAATCCACCTGTAGCTGGGAAAGCTCATCTTCTTTGTTCATGAGCTCATGAATTTTCTCCTTCAGGGCTTGCACGTCTGCTTGAAGGTCTCTGGTTTTGGCCTCCTCCATCATGAACCGATGTCTCAGTTCAGCCTCTGGACAGCATACCTCTCCTCGCCCGATTGCCTTACTCAAAGCAGTTTGACTTCTTATGTCATGTACCTGCTGTGGGAGAAATTGAGCCCTTTCTTTCTCAGTTGCTAACAGATCGTACTCTGGTTTGATCAGGTCTCCCTCAATAGCTTCAAGCTGCTGAAGACGGTTCTTCAACCGTTCAATCTCCAAAGTCAACTCCTTAACTTTATTCTCATCTTTTCCATGTGCGTTTGAGACACTCTGCAGTTCTTTCACCTTTTGAGCAGATTCCCTTTCTTCTTCGTTCATGGTACCATGCTTCATAATGCCATGTTTGGAGCTCAGATCTTTACATTTTTCTTCTGCTTTGGTAAGCTTTCCCTTTATGTCGTCTCTCTCCTTTACAAGAGCAGCTATCTTCAACTCCATCTCTGATTTTAGTTTCAGACGCTTCTTGCTCTCCTCTATTAACCTCTCCGTAACCTCCATGACTTTCTCCTGCTCTGCCTTATAGAGTTGGTTCAGTTCATCTTTCAGCCTTTCCTCAGACCTAATTCTGTCTGCCATGTTCTTGTGCTCATTAACCATTATTACAGTAACTGATTTGAGTTTCAAAAGATCCTCTTTTAAATCCAATTCATCCTTTTCCAGTTTCAGCTCAGACGACTCAAGCTCCTTCATACGGATTTTAACGCTCACCAGTTCATCTGTTAGGTCTTTCGTCAGGCTTTTCTCTTTTTCCAAAGCTGCCTGCAACTGAGCACATTCCATCCTGCCCATATTGAAGGTCATCTCTAGTTTTTCTAACTGTGTCATTCTCTGTTGCAGTTTTTCCACCTCTAGCCTCAGGTCTTTATTGTGAGTCTCCTCAGCCAGAAGCATCTTCTTCAACTCATTGCACTTGTTCTCAGTTTTGGTGATCTCTTCATCTTTACCCTCCATTTCCAGAATTCTTTTGCGCAAAGTCTCAAGTTCTGCGATCAAATTTGAGTTGCCACACTCGCCCTTTCTGATCTTGTCCCTCAGTGCCTGGAGCTCCTCTGGTGATTTCTCAAGAGCTTCATTCATCTCTTCAAGCTCCTTGAGTTTGTGCAACAATTCCATTTGTTTCTGGGACAGCTGCTGATGTTGAGATTCTTGGTTGGACAGTTTCGCAGACATCTCCTCTTGCTCTTTTGCAAACTTAGAAGTTCTCAGCTCCAGCTCAACCTCAAGATCCATGATCTTTTGGTTGTCTTCCTTTGCTTTTCTCTCTGCCTCATTTAGTTTCTTCTCCTTTTCCTGGAGTTTTTGAAGAAGATCTTGTATTTTGTGGCTCTGTTTGTCAATTTTCTCCAAGTGAAGTTCTCGCTCATCAACCATCATCAGTGCGAAGGACTTCAGCTTAACCAGCTCTCCAGATGTTCTTTCCATACGTTTAGAAAATTCTTTTTCCTTCCGTATTTGGTATGCTTTTTCTTGTTTCAGCAACCGCTTTAACCTAGTGAAAATTAAATATTAAGTATGATTGACTTAATTGCATTATCTTACACAACATGTCTTGACATTCAAAAGAAAGAATAACATTTAAGATTCAAAATAATTTAATTCAACAAATAATTATTCTGCAAAATAATTACACTGAATTTCATAGGTCGCACATCATAGTAGGTTGCTCATTAAAAACTAAATGTCTATCAATATTGTATTTATTTTAATATAAAAGGTCAGGGTTGTATATGTAATCAATTATTGCAAAACATAAACCGTTATTGATCATCAAGGTAACAACACAGTATTAAAATTATGCTATTATGTATACTTAAGAACTGGCTCATTTGTGTAAATTCAGTCATTATTTATTATTCAAGGCAGTATTAAATAAAAAATGCAAGGGTTGTGACAACAACTGTATATGCATTAAACAAAAATACAAAATTATGTTTAAACAAACATAAAGTTAAGAAGCTAAAATTAAGCTAAATGTTTCACTGTCCAAAAAATGGAAAAATTAAATGTGATGTATACTGTTAATAGGCCTATTTGATTCTATGTACATTTGAAATGTAAGCATGTACTGTGAATGTAATGTAAGTGACTGCCTATACAGGTTATAATGCCTTTTCAAAAATGACTCAAGCTACATGATCTAAAAAACACGTTCATTTTTTTTCCAAAGAAAAACAGAAGTTCTTGAAGTTCAGTTTGTTGTTCAGGACTAGATGGATTACAATACAGATCATGGACAGATCTCTGAAACTACTAATTGATAGAGTGAATGAAAATATACTTATATATGATTTTCACTGAAAAAGAAACATTAGCCTGCACTCATTATTTAAACACATTTGCACAATGTTTGATTTTAACTGTGCAACCAAACAAATTGGTTCACATAATAAAAGGATATTACACTCTATTAAAAAAAAAGGTTACATAAGAGGGGTTTTGTTGCTATGCAACAGAAGAATCATTTTTGTTCCCCAAATAACCTTTCAGTAAACAGTTCTGAAAAGAACCATTTTGTTTCAGTGTGAAAAATATTTTAAGAATTTAAAGAACCCTTTTCCATTCTAAAATATGCACTGTAAAAAATGACCGTGATTAATGGTAAAAGACTGTAAAAATGCTACCGTGAAAAACAGTTAATTGGTTTACAGAAAGTTTCTGTACTATATACAGTAAATAACTGTAACAGATCTAATGGTACATTTAATGTAATTTTACGGTAAAATACCATTAAATTTACAGTTTTTGGAAGTGAGAAATAACAAGTCATTGTATAATTTGAAAAAACGTAAATTGACATTCCCACAATTCCCTGCGTGACACTTCACATTTGATGTATTTTCGTTGAAATAACTCTTCTTAGTTTTTTCTAATCAGTTATGTACATTAGGGTTTTATGTTACATGTAATGTTGTTAAATTAATGTTTATTGCAGTTTTAAAATTTCATGTGTGTTACCATGATGGTGTTTAGTGTTTGTGTGAATGACACTATGTGCACTTTCTATATATTAGTATTGTCCTTCTCAGCTTGTGGAAAAACTGCTTGTGATGAGCTTTGATTCATCATGTGACTCATCACCACTGTGTTATTGGTGGTTGTCAGTGTATTACAAATGTACAAAACAGATATTAATACTTCATTAGGTTGGTAAATTAACATTATATATATATATATTTTTTTATGGTAAAGTTCTGGCAACCACAGCTGCTGTTTTTTACTGTAAATTTTACGGGGATTTTTTTACAGTGTCGAAGTTTGTTTCCGCCATGAAATAAAAAATAAAAAAGGTAAATGTAACTTTTTATCTCACAATTCTGACTTTTTTTCTCAGAATTGCGAGATATAAACTCACAATTGTGTGTTTTAAAGTCAGAATTGCATGATATAAACTTGCAATTGCGAGAAAATAAGTCAGAATTGTGCATTTATACTTTTTTCTTGCAATTCTGACTTCATAACTTGCAATTGCATGTTATAAAGTCAGAATTATGAGATATAAACTTGTGTGTTATGTCCAATTGTGATGGAAAAAAGACTTGCGAGAATATGTCGACTTTTTTGACAATGTCTTTAGTACCTTTCTGGACCTTGAAAGTGGTGGTTAAATTGTTGTCTATGGAGGAGTCATATACCTCTCGGATTTCATCAAAAATATCTTAATTTGTGTTCCGAAGATGAACGAAGGTCTTACGTGTGTGGAATCACATGAGGGTGAGTAATTAATGACAGAATTTTCATTTTTGGGTGAACTAACCCTTTAAATGATCATATCTACCTCAAACAATCTGTCACATCCAACTGTCATATTTCTTTGAAATATGAAATATGGCAGAAATATATTCAGTTTGCTTTGGTCACATTGTTTGTTCTTGTTTAATCTGTAGTAAATAAGTATTGTGGAATATAATTTGTATTTTGGAGTTACATGCAAGAAATGTGCAATTCAACCATCAGTTTTGTTCCCAGCCTCTCTCCTCTCTCACCTCTCTCGTTCCTGCTCCAGGAGGTTGGTGAAGTCATCGCTCTTGTTCATATAGTCCACATGTTTGCGTTTCTCAGTATCCAGCTCATAGACAGTGCGCCGGTGGCTTTTCTCTGCCAGCAGGAGCTGTTCCAGCATACGCCGGTATGAGTCTTTGTGCTTTTCCCGCAATCTGTCCAGCTGAGACACAGAGAGTAAAAACACAATTATAAGACTGGCTAACAGAAGGAAAGGTTTGCATGTTTTTAGACTAATTGATTAATTTAAATAGTTCATCCAAAAATGAATATTCTGTCATCCTTTACTCACCCTTGTTCAATCCAAACCATGACAGAATTTTCTTTTATTGGGTGAACTAGTCACTGTCACTGTTATTCTTTTCTCTGTGTGTATACCTCTGCCATTGGCTTATCGTACACATTCTCGTGTTGTGTGTGGTTGTTGCTGAGTGTCCGGTCTCTCTGCAGGGCTTGCAGGGGTCTGGCCGGCCCTGAAGAGCCATAACGGGACTGCAGCTCCTCTGGTCGACTCAACAGCGCAGACCTCAGTAGATGGATCACATCTTCTCGTGCCTGGGTAGCAAGTAAAAATCATAAATGCTTTGGCGTATAGGCCTATATTCAGTGTGCGAATTACAATACATTTATTTATCATATTCTCAAAATGCTTTTATTCAAATGGTTTAGAATCAATGAACAGATTCATGCTGTTCAAAATCCTCCTCTTACCTATATCCCAGCTAGCAGAAATGTTCTATGAATGTTTTTCTAATGTTACCATTAAGTAGGGATGCACCGATACCAAGCTCATGTACTTGTACTCGTACTCGTAAAAATACCCCCGATACTAAAGACCGATACCTCACGTGACGTAACTGACAGAATTTTCCGTGCACAGAGACACCGGCAGCAGCAGCAGAAACAATGTCAGCCTCAGAGGTGTGGAAACACTTCAAAATGAATGATGACAACCCACACATTGCGAACTGCATGCTTTCAATCACAATTCATTATCGATTAGTGAAGGCGGGATAGGCGGAATTGCGCTGAATGACACAGACCAGAAGCGCTCTCTCTCGCTCGCGCTCTTTCTCTCTCTCTTGCGCGCGATCCCAGTTCTCTCAGTTCTCCTCGCGCCTGAATGGTCAAATGCACACAGAGTTGTCAAAATGTCCATCGTGTGGAGTAGCTCACGTAAATACAGTCGGTTATGGCTTAAGTGGACGTGAACATTTGGGTGAAAACAGGATATGTGTCAGTATCCATGGATTCGGTCTTAAAGGGACCGTAGCCTATATTTGTCATTAATGTTAATAAAACAACAAAATATGTTAAATAAATGTATACATAGTAAATAAACCTACTCTATCTGAAAAACAAGTTTATTTAATTTGTATCTTTATAGTATTTGTTGTATTGTTTTCAAATTTCTTTTTATATAACAACAATTATATTGGTAATTATGCCCTTTGAAGGTTATTGGACACTGTGAAATATTTGTTCTATAAGTTTGTGACAAGCACATAAAAATTATTACTTTTTTCATTAGAGTAATAATAAAGAAGCTGTCCTACATTCATTAGCCTCACAGTGCTGTGCTTAGAAAACTGCAACATCAAAAAAAAAAAAAAAAAAAAAAAGAGAGAGAGAGAGAGAGAGAAATTAATAAATGTATAGGCATCGGTATCGGCGAGTACTAAAAAAAAGTATCGGTACTCGTACTTGGTCCTTAAAAAAATGGTATTGGTGCATCCCTACCATTAAGTTATAAAAATGTCCCATTTTTAAAATGTTTTATTTCCCTGTTAAGCAAACAGGGAACATTCCATTTGATCATTTTGCAGACATTATTGGAATGTTACTTTGGAATGTTCTTTGAACATTCTGTAACAAATAGCATTTGAAAAAACATTATACGAATGTCCAACTAAAACGTTTCCGGAAAATTGTTCCATGAATGATGTATAAATAATGTATCTGTGTTAGTGTTTTGAAAACATTATTAAAGACCAGATGACGTTCTATTAACGTTACTAGAAAACGTTTGTTCATAAATTTGATAGAACATTGTCAAATCGTTAGCTGAGAACGTTCCCTGTTAGCTGTAGCTGGGTTCCTTCTTTCTTAATGTTAGACTCAGACAGAGGCGAGAATGGCACTCAATAAATATAAACCACCAAATAATTCTGCTGGATTCACACCAGATGGCGCCAGACACTCATAAACGTCAGACTGGACAGACCAACTCAAAACTGAACAATATTGCCTTTTTGCAAAATGAAACAAAATGTATATATATTTAAAATGTTCATCGCGGTACGGATAGCTTGTTTGAAAAAGATACAGGAAAATCAGGAAGTGTGCTAAATCACATCCTGAATCCAAATGACAAATAATCCTCTTCCTCTTTTGTTTAGCAACAACTGTAAAAACGTATAATATTACAATATTATAAATAAAATAATATTACACATGACTCGCTCAGTTGTGGTACATTCATCTGTAAGAACCAAAGTTAAAGTTGCACAGATAAACACAGACAGGTTGTGATGATAGATGATCATCTTTAATTTTCACATTTTACCTGAATCTCTCCTTCCATGATCCCAAGCAGTTTCAGTAGGTTGTCTTTGGACAGATCTCTCAGCCCAAACGTTTGGTCATCATTCTGAGCTGATTTATCATCATTATCAGGCCCAGTTTTCTCTTTATCGTCCACGTGTTTAACCTTGATAGTCTCTTCTGTCTCCAGTATTTTTCCCTCCTCTTCTTCTTGGACATCATGTGAAGTCTGCGTGACAACCAGAACTTCATTAACTGTGCTGTCCACTTTATTGTCTTTGGACCTCATTTTCCTCCTGAAAGTACAAAATAAAGAAATTATCGAGCAGCCTATATTACATGTTAACCCTGTAAAGTCTAAAATGAAATAATAGTCAGAAAAATCTATTTTTTGTGCATGTGGTTTTTGTTGAGTATCATATTTGATAGATCAGGATCATAGTCTGATATAGTGAGAATATGGAGCTCAAACTCGAGGAGAAAAAAATCAATGAGACGACAGAAGGCATGAAGTAGATTATATGCAACAGGTTTTTCAGAAAAGTTTTGATCATGTTGATTCATGTATTAAATTTAATACGGTAGCTTCAGGGTTAAGACTCCAAAGAACATGCCCAACATCATCAAGCAGTGACATCTGAAACTAGTGACATTAGTTCATAACAACTAATTCATTGGAATGTTTTGCATCATCTTGATATTTAAGTTTTGTTTCACCCTTTCAACATTCTGTTTAATCTCAAGTTGACTCTTACCTGGCTGTATACTACCGTAGGTTGACTGTGTTTTGAACTATAGTAAGTGTTTGAAATCGACATCTATTGGTGCAATTGAACTTTTGACTCAAATCCTGATAGTAGATCTGATAGTAGTATAACCCTTGTGATAAATTCCCCATGTGACAACTATAGTCTCCTCTATCTCTCCATTGTTGTTAATTCTGCATGTTCTGAACTGTAAGTGAAAAAACACACTCTAAGCTGAACACTAAAACACCATCCAAGAAAAAAAAAAAAAAAAAAAAGACAATAGAATTTAATAGTGTTGTACGAAATGCAGCTTTGGTGCTCTTTTCCATGGATTTGTTTAGATCCTTTTGGGAACTGGCAAGACAAGGCTGGGAATAACTGTGGTGTTTATACAGTGCTGGTGTAATAAATATCTGGACCAACCTCCAAAGTCACGACAGCAGAGGACTAGCAAAATGCTTCTCAAACCAATGTTCATGTCATTTCTAGTGTGAAATGTATTTTAAAAATGGTTTAAAAGTAACTATTCAAGCTGTTTTTTATTTCCGTAGTTTTGAATCCATACCAGGGTATATTCATGAAGCACAAGCAGAATGAATTTCTCTTATAAAATGTCTCTTGTGTAAGTTTTGAATTTAATCCAGTGGAACAAATTATGTAAGAAGTGATTTATGAACAATTCGTTCAGAAATTCAATCTGCTTGTGTTTCTAAAAGTCTAACTGAAAAGAACCAATCTATCATCAGTATTTTAGTTATGTTTTGTTGAAAAGAAAACTGTTTTCACAGTATACTTGTGTGATGCTGTTATTTCTTGGCTCAAATGGGTAATGCAATTTTTTTAAGTTATTACTTTATAATATTTCCTGACATGTTAGCCCTCTGTTTTAAACACTGTGTTTAATGAGGCGTGTCCCTTTAAGACTTCAATGTAAACGCCCACTGCTGTGATTGGGTAACATTTTTGCAAGTAAGCATTACATGTGGAACTCTTTTGAGCAATGTTTTTACGATTACATCTGCAACAATTAACTAATCGTGAAAAGTGCTGGTTACAGCATTATATTTATATCTACTCGTATTGCATGAAAGGTTGCAGCACTGAGCATTGTAACCAATGCAATGATCTCACTGACTTCTGCACACTCACAAATTATTTCATTATTACAAATACAGTGCTGTAAATGAGAGACTGAGTGCAGTGTAGACAGCATCATTGATTTTAACAGGGGTTTTGGCAAGAGAGACTGCAGTGAGATTGTGCTGAACTGAAATGATTGACAGTTCCAGTGATTATGAAGGGAGCGCTCTTTCTGTAGATATGTGTTTGATTGTCATAACTACTGCAGTTTAATTGCCCGTATTGGCGAGTATCCTTGTAAACATAGTGAGTTATGTCTTAAAGGGGCTATATGTAAGATTTTTACTTTAATAAAGCATAAAAATATCCCAATATGTTTGCAGATATTTAGGAAACATGCTAAGTTCACCTACTTGTTTCTCAGAAAAAACAATGCTACAGCCAGATATTCTACTTTGAAATGCACGTTCCGTGTCGGAATGTTTGTCTTTGTTTTGGTCTGTGTGAAACCGTGTGCTGCCAGTTTATCCAATAGTATTTCGACATCACAGGTTGCCAGTTGGCGGAAAACACCGCGTATTGCAGCCATGGAAACCAGCAAACAAACTGGGTCAAATTCACAGATTCTACCCGACCTAAAAAGCCTCTGCATCCATCTAAAAATCTCTATGAACGATAGCATATTAAAACACAGATAAATCAACTCATCAGCTTACAGTGTGTAAGTCTCCTCAGCTTTCATTGTCAATTGCGCTCCCTCTTGATGCATGTCCTCAAGCTGGCCACCCGCATCTTTGAAGGAGGGGGCGGGGCAAACAATATTTTGAATTTGGACTGCAGTACCTATTTCGACCAACTGGGTGTCATTCCTACATAGAGCCCCTTTAAGTGAACATTTGAGAAAGAAAATGCATATGCATCAATATATTGGATCAGTGCAGCTCTTAAAGTGACAGCAGCCTAATGCTGCTCTCTGTGTCCTTATAATGTTAATCAAACAACAAAGGACAAAGAAAAAGAATCACTCACTGCCCTTGACTGAATAATTTTTGTAACTTTAAAGAGTAAAATAAGATGTAAAATAAGTCTCTGGTGTCCCCAGAATGTGTCTGTGAAGTGTCAGCTCAAAATACCCCACAGATAATTTATTATAGCTTGTCAAATTTGCCCCTATTTGGGTGTGAGCAAAAACACGCCATTTTTGTGTGTGTCCCTTTAAATGCAAATGAGCTGCTGCTCCCGGCCCCCTTTCCAGAAGAGGGCGGAGCTTTAACAGCTCGTGCTTCGGTTGCTCAACAACAGCAAAGCTGGAGAATCTCACGCAGCCAAAATGAGGATTGTCAGTAACAGTGTTCAGCCTTACATTGTTCAAACCGGAGTCGGACACTGATGGAGAGACTCAGGAAGAAGTTACAACTTTTAGAATGAATCTGGACGTTTCTGAATGGTTAGTGGATAAATTTATGTAGTTGCTGTGGAGTTGATTCAACTCATCCACTAGCATGTGCCGTCATGTTAATCTTTTGTGCAAATCCAGCATTTAATTGACCCTCGTTTGTGAAGCAGTTCGGCGTAAAATGACGGCATGATAACAACACTCTACTACAACAACTCTTCCTCTTCTCTAAAGCAGCCCAACATGGCCTCACCCCCTTTGTTGCGTGTTCTCAGGGGCGGGGTTTATGTCAATTTTGGGGTTTGTGATGTCACCAACCCGGGAAGAAGCTCGTTGTAGTCCCTACCAGCCATTTGCTGTAGTCCTTAAAAAGCGATTTCTGTAAAGGAAAATACATCCCTTTGCATTGAACTTTGAGGGACATAACTGCGCAAATGTTGTTTATGCCAAAACAGCAACATTACACACTAACTAATGTTAAAAAAAGTGAAATCATAATCAAGGACCCCTAATAAGGATTAATCAGTTTCATTTATACAGTGAAGACTATGCCGTGTTATTTTACATTTGATTACTTTATTACATTTCTGTACATGAACATTGTGAATTTTCACTGGTATCTAAAATCTTGGTGTCATAACCACCTGTTTTTGCAAAAACAGTTTCATGGCTGGTAAAAAATATTTACGGACAGTAAATTTTCTTAAGTCAGCGGTCATTGACAGGTGTGGCAAAAAGTTCAGGCCCTGCCAGCATGTGAAAAGATGAATCAATACTTTGATTTCATGTCTTTGAGAGGTGCAGCACTCATAGTAAAGTGCTATTTATAAAGCATGTCTGACAGTTGCTTTAGACATTTGTACTACGTTGGGCGTTTTCTTCTAATACAGAAAACTGGGCAGGATGCATGGAAGACTAAAATATAAAGGTATATATATCTTTATATTATGTATAATGCTTATTACGTTTTGTGCGCATGCATGTAGATGCAAATAAAGTGATTTTCTTTTGTGAGAAAAAAACTCAAAAACTAGGGAGAAACCACATAGTTTGCAGATGACTGCAGAATTTAAAGGGACAAATGTGCCCATGGGAACATCCCTGATTTTTTGCTGAGCTGGTGGCGTTATTGGCTTCTAATTTGGTGTGCTTTTGAAGATAACCAAGAGACACAGCTGGTACCAGCAGCTGTCCAAAGTCCACATTCCTGTGCTGCCAATAAAGAAATGAAAGGTTTTAGTGGACATGATGGGTCCAATGTGCCTAATAAGAGCTAGGAGAGTCATGGCATTTGCGATTGTGGCTTTGGCAAGACATGGAGTCTGCACACTAAAGTCAGAACTCTGCCTCACACTGAAGTTTCACATATGAGTGCCTGGGTCACTTTAGAAGGTATCTATGTAAGGACTATATAAACATAATCTATAATACCAATATAAAATAGAAAAGTAAAAAATGTGCAACCTTTGATGGGGTGTGCAGTCAGAGCAGGTAACACAATACACATGACCTGGTTGATGGACACTTGTTTAGAGAGGAGGGAAGAAGGTCAAAGTCTATCAACTGCAGCAGTACTCAGAGGCAGTATTCAAACAGAGACAAACATTACGAGCACACTATGTCATGTACGTTTTATGATTCTCTTTGATATATTTTTATAATTTGTGATCAGTATCTATTACTGTATGAGTAAATTTTACCCAGTTCATCTTACTGTATACAGTCATCAGCTTCTATTTATATCAGCCATCCATAACTTATGTTTGGATGTCAGTCGGAGCAGTTGTCTTATTGGATTTCAGCTTGTAGTATGTTACTCATAAATACTCGGACTACAGGCAAAGTGCACAGCAGTTTTGATGGGGGAAATGTCATGCAGCTGAACTGATCTTATCAACAAAAAATCATTAGGAAAAATAACATGATTTCTTTCTTTTTTGAACTCTTTTGAGCAATGTTTTTACGATTACATTTTGTGCAAATATCATTCAACACCCAATACAGTCAATATGTGTTTGTTTGAATGTTAATATCAGTTAAAAAATCACTACATAATCAAATTTAATGTTCTGTTTCAATAAAAGCTACATTTATGTAGATTTTATAAACCTAAATGTAAATGTGATGAATAAGGACATGTAAAATGGCTGATACTGTATTAAAACATTTGAAAAATTTTCCTATAAATTCAATTGCAACTAAAGAAAATAAAAACAGCATCATTACTCCAGTCTTCAGTGTCACATGATCCTTCAGAAATCATTCTAATATGTTGATTTGCTGCTCAGTTATTAGAAATTATTATTGGTACTCAATAATTAATAATGGTTCTTGTTATCAATGCTTGCTGATTAATATTTTTGTTGAAACTGTGATTGTTACAACTTTCAGGATTCTTTGATGAATAGAAAGTTCAAAAGAACAACATGTATATGAAACAGAATCTTTTGTAACAATATAAATGTCTTTACTGTCACTTTTGATCGATTTAATGTGTCTTTGCTGTATAAAAGTATTCATGTATTTTTATTTATTTATTTATTTTTGAACGGTAGTACATCACAATGTCCACAAAAATACTGAGCAGCACAACTGTTTTCAACATTGATAATTATAATAAAGTTTAATGAGCAGCAAATCAGCATATTAGAATGATTTCTGAAGGATCATGTGACACTGAAGACTAGAGTATTGATGCTGAAAATTCAGCTTTGATCACAGGAATAAATTACAGTTTAAAAATATATTTACATAGAAAACAGTTATTTTAAAATATAATAATATTTCACATTTTTACAGTTTTTACTGTGTCCTTAGTCTGCTTGTATTCAGCAAACTGTTTGCGGGCTTTCTTGTGCATCATCTTTAGAAGAGGCTTCCTTCTGGGACGACAGCCATGCAGACAATTTGATGCAGCGTGCGGCGTATGGTCTGAGCACTGACAGGCTGACCCCTCCCCCTTCAACCTCTGCAGCAATGCTGGCAGCACTCATACGTCTATTTCCCAAACACAGCCTCTGGATATGACGCTGAGCACGTGCACTCAACTTCTTTGGTCGACCATGGCGAGGCCTGTTCTGAGTAGAACCTGTCCTGTTAAACTGCTGTATGGTCTTGGCCACCATGCTGCAGCTCAGTTTCAGGGTCTTGGCAATCTTCTTATAGCCTACACCATCTTTATGTAGAGCAACAAATCTTTTCTTTTTTTTTAGATCCTCAGAGAGTTCTTTGCCATGAGGTGCCATGTTGAACTTCCAGTGACCAGTATGAGAGAGTGAGAGTGATAACACCAAATTTAACACACATGCTTCCCATTCACACCTGAGAACTTGTAACACTAACGAGTCACATTTTCACTTAGGGGTGTACTCACTTTTGTGGCCAGCGGTTTAGACATTAATGGCTGTGTGTTGAGTTATTTTGAGGGGACAGCAAATTTACACTGTTATACAAGCTGTACACTCACTACTTTACATTGTAGCAAAGTGTCATTTCTTCAGTGTTGTCACATGAAAAGATATAATAACATTTTTACAAAACTGTGAGGGGTGTACTCACTTCTGTGAGATACTGTATATATATATGCCCACTTTGCTACACATGATACCCATGAATACCTTTCTAACAGGTTACATTCTACTGTAACATCATCAGTAAATCAAAACCAAGACCTCTGGTTACGTGACATCAGTGGATAGCTCTTTAAAAAGCCATTCCAAGCCATTCCATTTGAAGTTCAAGTGCAAGCCGTAGTATTAATAGGAGCCGTAAACGACACCTGGATGAGATGGTGATAAAATACTGAATCAGTGGGCCACCAATCTATGAACATGTCTAGAGACAAACGTGCTTGAACCCTCCAGAATCTCAGCAATCCAGACACCAAGAACCTACATCACCAAAAATCTCCAAATCTTAATTTTCTAAAAACAGGGCAAAAAGTTCCTTAAATTTCCAATCACATCTATTATTGCTGTTGAGATTTGCTGAGCACTTTTTGATGTCATCACCAAAGCAATTTGTTTATAGTAAAATTACGTTGTAAAAAGCCAAAAACATACATTAATGACATACATTAAGTAACATTTTGACTTATGTGTATACTTAAAAACATTAAGTATGATATGGTCATTATAATAAATAATTTTCATGTTTTTGGTTAATATAATGACATATTTTATTTAAAAAAATATATAATTTGAGAAAAACTAATAAATTTGGCTGTAACAAATTAGAATGTTATAGTAAGTTGGTCCAAAGTATCATTTTTTTCTTCAGTGTATCCGGCTGCAGGACATACTTCTCAAATGTGCACAAGATGTTCATTTATGTCTAAACTATTTCGACTGGAAATGCGCTTCTTCCATGCAGTCACATGACATATAGCTTTTACATTGCGATTTACTCACCAAATTCAAACATGCTTATATTACAATTGCATGAAATGTGTGTGAATGTTTACACCACTGCACAATATGCCACTCTCATGTGGCAATCTTTTGTAAATTATTAATAAAATAATGGCAGAAGTTGGTGCTATCCGTAGAACAAGAACACACTGCTCTCTGAATGAAACATGAATGAAACACTTACCCACAATGGTCCCTAAGCCTCAAGTTAGTATATTCCTATGTACTCCAGGTTAGACGATTCTTCTAAAAGCAGTACCCATTATCCAAAGGTCTTTCCTCTGTAAGATAGTGCTATACTGTGAAGCAGGTGCTTCAAACCATGAGCCAACAAGTGAAAGAAAGCATGACTTAATGCAAGTCGTTAGGAGGGCTGTAAAATCAATGAGTCACAAACAGTGAAGCTGTTATTCTATTCCAGGGACAAGAGGTGCACATGCTTCCTCTATCAGTGATTGTGTGCAGCTCCACCGTGCTGCTGAGCTATATTTAACCTCTTCGCTTACTCAGTTGTAGCCATTAGGGTGTGAGAGTGACATTAGTCTCTCAGAAGTGACAGCTGAGCCTTCCGATTCTCACATCAGAGAACGATCAGGCCTGTTACTCCACCCACATGCAGTCCAGGAACGGCTGTGACAAGACACGAGTTCTGAACAAATGTAGAATTTGTCCTTATGGATTCAGCTGAGAGCAGCAACTATCCTGTTGCTTTACAGTATCACATATATCTTCTGTCCATTTTACAGTAAAGCATTAAGTTTAAGAACAGTGTATCAAAGTGTACCTTTAATGATGGCTTGACAAAGAAAGTAAAACAAAGTTTGGAAAGCCTCCAGGTTTTACAGGCCTTCACCAAAATACTTTTTAATTATTTCTTGACTAGCTTTTAAAAGAGAATAAACACAACCCTAGGTATTTATTTGAAATTAACGAGAAATAATGCTTCATCTTCTGACGTTTCCAAACAGCACAGCAGTAATGACTTTATGAACTTCTTTACTTGCAAGATTGATACTATTAGAGAGAAAATTATAACCATGCAACCGTCTACAGGATTGCATCAGATGTCATGCTATAGACCCCATAAGGAACAATTCATTCTTTCTTTGCAATAGGAGAGGAAGACTTGTCTAAACTTGTCAAGTAATCAAAACCAACATGTAACACCAACTAAGCTACTGAAAAAGATTCATCATTATCATTAGCATACATACCAAAAACTTTTAAGCTGGCTATTATTAAACCTCTCAGTAAAAAACACAACTTGATCCTAGAGAATTAGTCAATTACAGGCCGATCTCGAATTTCCCTTTTCTGTCAAAAATACTAGAAAGGGCAGTATATCCTCCCAACTGTCTTCCTTTTTAGAAAGAAACAGTATCTGTGAGGATTTCCAGTCAGGATTTAGACCGTACCATAGTACTGAGACGGCTCTCATTAGAGTTACAAATGATTTGCTCTTACCATCAGATCGTGGTTGTATTTCTCTATTAGTGTTACTGGATCTTAGTACTGCATTTGACACTATCGATCACAACATTCTTTTGAATAGACTCGAAAATTATGTTGGCATTAGTGAAATTGCATTGGCATGGTTCAAATCATACTTATCTGACCGTTATCAGTTTGTAGCAGAAAAGGAAGAGATGTAATATCGATCACAAGTTTAGTATGGAGTACCGCAAGGCTACATGCTACCCTTGGGAGATATCATTAGGAAGAATGACATTCGTTTTCTCTGTCAGGCTGATGATGATATACAGCTCTATATTTCTTCACACCCTGACGAAACTTACCAATTCACAAAATTAATGAAATATAACACTCTAAAAAAAAAAGTGCTATATAGCACTAAAAGTGGTTCTTGGCTCGTAATCATAGGGGAACCACTTTTGGTGCTATGTAAATGCCTTTAAAGGGGCTTAACAGGTTCTTTGTACGGCAGTGGTGCTATATAGCACCTTACCCATTTCTTATATCTTACTTAATCTATTTACATTTTAAATGTTTCATATTTTCAAGTTAGTTAACAAAAGCACACCTGCATGTACTAAAGTTTCTACCAATGAGACTATCACTGTGCTATAGCATGCTCAGGCTCGACTCTTCAGCACAATGGTAACCCCAAAAACTCACACATACCAGAAAACCTTTTAAATTCTAAAATAATACAACTAATTCTAAAATTAAACACTAACAGATCTCCCCCTATATCAATATGGAGCAAAACACATGAAATAGCACTTAATTTTAACATTTACTCTCCTTTAACAATCAGAAGCAAAGCATGCTGGGAACTAGAAGTCTGTTGTAACCACTGATTGTTGTACTGAACATGTATGTGCAATATATGTACGCAATAAAGGATAAAACTTTATGAATGTTATGCTATTTTTGTCTTCATTTATAAATATTTTTTATGTATCAATATTGTCTTCACGTTTCATCAGTCAATCAATACGTTTCTGCATTTTATTCAGCTGCTGCTACAGCGAATAGCTGATTTACTTATACAAACCCGTTTTGGACATTCTGCGAGAGAGCGCCCTCTGGCTTCCAGTATGAATGAAACATAAATTACACGAGAGTGAGCGCTCAATGATGTTTAGATCGCCTCATTTTAGTTAAGAATAAAACGACAAGTCATGCATAGACTTTCTAGTGTTTTTTTAATTTAAATCGATATTTATTCATATTGGCCTCTATGTGAACACACTTGCCTGAAAAAAGTGCGGGGGACGAATTTACGTTTTATTAAAAGTGCGGGGGACACGTATTCTACGCCCATGTCTATATTTGTTAAGATATCTGCTTTAAACATTACAATGCTCACGATAACTTTAATTAACTCTACAGCAAGTAAATCCACTTCACCAGCTAATTATTCTTCAACAGCGACGCCATAGAAATATATAGAGCTACCGCAAAAACGGAAGTTCAAAAACAATATTATAAAGATGGCGGCGCGCTTGTTTCTCTGGCGTAATAAGGTCAATAGCACCTCAGTCATGCTAAAGAAAATTTGGTGCTATACATCACTTAAATGGTTCCCCTATGATTACGAGCCAAAGAACCACTTTTAGTACTATAGGCTATAGCACCATTTTTTGAGTGTAGTTATAAAAAAATATATGAAATTTAAAAAATTGGATGACTAATAATTTCCTACTACTAAATTCAGAAAAAAAGAGATTCTAATTATTGGACCAAAAATCTCTGTACGTAATAACCTAGAATACTGCTCTGTTAAGTCTTCGTCGTCAGTTAGGAACCTGGGTGTGCTCTTTACCAATCTTTCATTTGAAAGCCACATTTCTAGCAAAATCAAGGCCGTATGACATATTGAACATGGGGGCTTTTTTTAATAAAGCATAAAGAAACAAAACAGTGAACGAAATTGCTGCTAATACAATGCTATATCAGATATGTACAATAACAATTGTAGAAGAAAAAAAAAAACATTACCATGTCCAGAAATCAATTTCAATAGTACATTGAGAACTCATGTTTAATGTGATAGTTTCACAATACAATTTATTTTTAGTTCCGAGATTCTTCAATTTAGTGAATAAATATATCAATCCGCAAGGAATATTTGATTTGTCTAGTGGTAGATTTTTTGTTAACAGTATTAAAGGTTGCATGTTCTAATCCGCCCTCGCATAGTTTTTTTTTTTTTTTTTCTCATTAAAATCAAAGATGTCCATCAATGGTTGTATATCAAGAGCAGGGACACGTTTGTGTGCATTTGTTTTGTGATTTTACCGGAAAAATAGAACCTCCGCAACGGCGTTAAGCAATCGATTGACGCGCCCGTTTGTGCTGTAAAGACTGTGTGCACGAGCAAAAAGAGAACGTAAACCCCGCCTACTTTTTAATTTGATTGGCCATCTCAATCATTTTGACATTGATGAGCGTTCTTAGACCGCTGCGGCAGACCATACTAAAAATGTAACTTTGAAACCTTTTTGTCATCCTAACAACATGCAGATTACTGTAATGAAGTGCACTTGCCATGCATCATAATCCGTGTTTATTCGTTGGCCAGAGGAGAACCGAGCCTGGTTTCTCCCAAGGTTTTTTTTTTTTTTTTCCTCCATTTCTGTCAGCTAATGAAGTTGATTCCTTGCCGCTGTCGCCTCTGGTTTGCTTAGTTGGGGACACTTAATATTCAGCAATATTACTGATTTGCAATATTAAACTCATTTCATAATTGATTACAGACTTAACTATTGGACCAAAATGAATCAACACTGATCTGTTTTCAACTGAATAATGACTGTGTAGTACTATTGTCTTACAGCAGAGCTGAATTCTGTTTGCATCATTGAATGGTTATTGTTCTGTTTATCACTGTAAAGTTGCTTTGAAACAATCTGTATTGTATAAAGTGCTAAATAAATAAAGGTGACTTGACCTGACTTGTTTTCTATATTGTTAGCTATTTAAACTTAGTTAAAGTTAGACAAAAATACCCTTTAAGAAAGTAGGAGTTTGGTACCGTAGGTCCTATTCCTCCTTTTGACCACCAGATGGACATAATGTACACGATGTTGAAAAGCTTTGAGTAATGAACACTTTTAAAATAGAGTGCTGCAGGTTCAGGGATGACATATTTTTGTAGGCCCAAACCCAGAAATGAGTTTGTTTGAATATGTTTTTGGTTAAATGCCTGAAATGAGGTCTGTGGTGAACACAAGCTCAAGATATTTTGACGTTTTATTCTACAACATAAAATACATCAGTAAGACCAACTTATGATTTCTTTTTGAAGCTTAGGCCTACTTGAAAAAAGTCGTTGCTTACAAGTGTCTATGGGACCAGAGAGGTTGTGGAGGACATTAAACGTCATCACGGCAAACCATTAAACTCATCTACTCATTAGTCGCCAGCTTCACTGTGTTTATAATCGCGCTCTTGCAAACTATTCTAACTTTCAGGGAAAGTTTTTTTTTTTAAAATAAAGACTGAAAGATCTGTCAGTGGTAATGGTGGTGACACTGAAGTTATGTGACCGTAGAGTAGTAGGCTAGTGTATTTAATTTATACCCTACGTTTAGCTTTTTACTTCTGTTGATTGTATTTAGGCTTCAAATTGTATTCATAAAAGTTGTGTTCATTAGTGAAGATTATCATGTTGAACAAAATATGTAAGAATCAAAATCCAAAATGGCAAGAAAGAATGTATCGGGACTTGTTTTTGTCCATGGGGAATTAATTTTTAATGGTTGTGGTTTGCTATTGGTGGATCTCATGTGAGTGACAGGTTGTCCCGCCTTCGCGCAAGTAAACACGTAATCGGAGATGAGAAGAAATGAAGTTATTTAAAAAATACTTTTCATGTGGTGTTTTCGCCTATTGTAGGCTATATGAAATTATGCATATTTGGACACACCTACACATACTGTACACAAGCTGTTGAGAACAGGATAGTTTGAGAATCACATGTTCGTCCCAAACACACTGACTTATTGTGTGAACGTCAAATTGTTTTGTAACTGGAAAAAAAAGGAGATAATATTAAAATAATAATTTTTATAAATATTTTAAAATGCATAAATATATTCATACATAAGCATCATAAAATTACAATTCCTTTCAGGAAATACATAATATAATTTAACTGTCAGCCTATAAGTTTTGTAAGGGGTTTATGTGTGGAATTTCAATCATCTGTGGCAGCAGGGTGCACGCGCTTCACGTGTGATGTTTTTAATATAACTCTCACGAGCTCTCACAGTCACGTGCTCATCACAGGTCCAGGAAGTTCCCGCAGCACAGAGGGCTCGTTGCTAGCTGTCAAACACTGAATCCTGTCCGATATCAGTTCAGATTAACGGACAATTAAACGGTTAAAACGGAAACAAACCACAGCGTTTTGCAGAATAATGGGATGAAATACATTTGTAATTCGAGGATCTGCGTTTTAGCGAGTTTAAAGGGCAAAATATGGAAGCTAACTAGCCAAATGCTCATGACACAGTAACAACAAAACAAAAACAAAAGCGTTTCAGTGTTTTCTCGCTTATTTTTAGACATTGGACCGACAGAGGACTCAAGAAGGATGGAGTGGGACAATTCTGGGACATTTGACAAGAGTCAAGCTGATTAACAAAGAAGTTAACGACATGACTGCTGTGTAGTAGTGGATTTGCTATATTCTGTTTGTTTACTATTGTTTTGTCAGCTGCCAGCAGATTCTACAGTGGTCGGCCTTTTTATTTTCTATTTTACCATTTTTGGTTATTTATCTACGTGTTTTTGGTAGTAATAAGAGCTCCAGTATGCATGACGCATATGAACCGGTTCCTATTCTGGAGAAATTACCCCTGCAGATTGACTGTCTGGCGGCATGGGGTGAGTTCTGCTTCCCTTTTCATCATTTCCATTTCCTTAAACACCTTTAACACTCGTATGGAGTATCATTGATAACGCCTTTTCATTTGTCGATAATGACTGTGTCTTAAAACCTTGTGAGAATGAGTTGTTGTATAGTTGTAAAGCTGTTTTCTCTGGCTGTGTCTCAAAATCTTTTTAAACTGTGTATGGAAATCTAGTTAGTATTTCTACCTAGACAGATTTTTGAGCATGAAAAGTATTTATTTATCCAATAGTGGAATAGTTGTCTTTACCCAGTCATGTCTCAGAACCTGATGAGCTGGTCAGCTGACTCAGAAACACGCCACTGATGTCCACAACCTCTGTCTAGTTAGGCAGATCACTAGGTTTTGAGTCACAGCAAGAGAAAGAACAGTTATTCCACTATTTGAACTACGTGTATTTTATTAGCTAGGCAGCTCACAAGGTTTTGTAGTATCATTGTACGTGATTCGAGATTCGATTCCAGCAAGCAAGAAAAAAAAAAAAACTGAACTGAAAGACTATCACAACCTCCATGTTGAAGGGTGCATGATTGATTATTAGAGCCAAGTCAGTCAATGTCGTCTACAAATGGGTATCTGTTTTTACCCCATAAGCCTATTGTATCATATTAAATATGCAACTTTTTAAGGCCTCTTAATGATCAACATAATCAAAACTGGAGAAAAACCTGTTGTACACAATCTACTACATGTCTTCTGTCATCTTTGATAGTTGATAGTCTTTTAGTATAATTGTAAAAATGTCCCCCTTTAGTTTGTGGTTCACGTTTCTTTTTGAGGTAAAATCTGTACTGATTTTTATAAAGTAAACGTAAGAAAAGCTTTTATATTGTTAGTAATATTTCAAGATAAACACTTACTGGACTGAAGCATCTTAGATTTACTTGATTATCCATACATATTTTTTTTTAGAAAACTCATGTTAAAATGTGAGTCTCAAATATGATCATCAGGCTTTGAGGAAGGTTTATTTGTTCATCTCTTAGTCATCATTGTATTGCATTGCAACTTTTTAGAAACAATCTTTTTAAACAATTTTTAGACTACTTGAGATGAACTGAGCATCTTAATTCCATGAGCTCATTTGTAAAGCTTTGTCATGTGTCTTTTAGTGTGATAATTATACTGTAATTGCAGATGATTGGCTCCTTGTCGGGACCAAACCGGGTCATCTCCTTCAGTACAGGATCAAGAAAGATGCAGGTGCATAGTTTTTGCTTGCTGCTGTGCTTATATTTAACATTGATTATTTGTGGGATTTAATTTTAGTTTAATTGATATTATGTTTCATTACAGGCACAAATAGGTTTGAAGTTACGTTAGAGAAATCCAATAAGAACTTCTCAAAGAAGATTCAACAGGTATGCACCGATAGAGAAGTCCATCCATTAAAGGATGAGTTCACCCAAATTTTGTCATTATTTATGCACCGTTAAGTTGTTCATAGGGCTGTCAAGCGAATTAATAACATGATGTGCTGATTAATTAATCTAATTGCAAAATAACATTGAATTTGGCTGAGAAATGACCCCCAAAAGATAATTTAAAGTCATTATTGTGTTAAATGAGAAAAACATCAAATAGACATTACAAAAAGTAGCTTTAGAAAGAAATATTTTATTTGATTCAAAATCTAATATATTACACAAATTTTTAGGCTGCAACGGCCATGATTTTTTTTTTTTTCAGAAGCTGCATCTGAATTGGTATTTAGATATATTTACAAACCAGAACAGTTTGGTTATCAACACTCTTCAAAATATCTTATTTTATGTTCCACAAAAGAAAGAAAGTCATACAGGTTTTGAAATGACTTGAGGGTGAGTAAATGTAAATAAACAGATTTTGGGCAAACTATTCCCAAATTTTTTTTATCAAGTGATAATCTAAATAAACTAAAAGTGCCAATAACGGGCAGTAAATGTCTAAATGAGTAAGTCATTAAGTCATTTATTCATTTGATTCATTCAAACGGCTGATTCATACAGGAATGAAGTATATGGGCCATTGAATCATTGGTTCACCCGATTGATTTGCTCAAAATGCAGATTCATTCATAAACGAAACACTGTGTTGCTCTAAGACACACAACAGTTCTGCTGTGGCTTTATAGGTAATATTTTTGTTGGCAAAATTTAGTAAAAACAGACAATATTTTTTTTATTGAACTGTCTGACAGTCTTATTTATTGAACTGTAAATCAATATCACATTTGCACTCGTGCTATTTGGAAAAAAAACAGCAGTCGTGTGATATTGCTTAACTATATCCTATTTTATAAATATGAGACAAAAGCTCATACAGGGGCATTTTTGTCCCATACCTTGAATTTTAGGGGCATATAACTGCACTCTGTTGGCCCCATTAATCATCCCTGCATCATGTTCATCACCAATCAACTGTGTGAAATGTAAGATGACCTATGTAGGTCTGGGGCGGGGTGGGTGCGTTAATACGTTAAATCATTTTAATCGCTTTATTTTCCATAACTAATTAATTAAATTAACATGTTAAATCAAGAGCCCTAGTTGTTCCGTTATGTTATAGATGAATAGTACTTAATTTTTGGTATGTTTCTCAGCTATCGTATGACTTGTGTCATCTGTGGTCACTTTAAACTGTGATATTTATGGGCAAGCTGCATTAAGATTCTTCAAAAATTAATTTTTTTTACATGGAAAAATTGCAGCATGAGGGTGAGAAAATAATGACAAATGGACAGTGGTAGACTATGTTTAAAGAAAAGAGATGCCCAGAAGTAAATTCTTATGATCTGTTTCCTCTTTCAGCTGTTTGTGGTTTCGCAGTACAAGATTTTGGTTAGTCTTTTGGGTGAGTATTTTTTCCCCCAGAATTGCCAAGTCATTGTCATATGATGTGTAATCATATATACTTTCTTTGTTGGTTGCATATGAGAAACTTGGTTTACAGACCAAATTGATGTGGTGTTGTGTATACTATGGAACTGTGTAGTTTTGGTGTCAGCAGTGTCTTTGCCCTCTTTCATTTCAGAAAATAACATCCACGTTCATGACTTGCTGACGTTCCAGCAGATAACTGTGGTGTCCAAAGCCAGAGGGGCCACACTGTTTGCCTGTGACCTGCAGGTAGGTTAAAGAATGCCTCTTGCCTGTTGATTTTTTTCCATGCATAGAGTGATCCTAAAAATTATTGTGACTGTGTTTGTGAAATGTTGATGTAGATATTTAATGTGATGAACTATGCGAGTGATTACCCTGCGAGGACACGTGTAAACTTCATAGAACTGACTTCATCACAGTTGATTAAAAGTCATTGCAAAAGAAGTATTAGAATAGTGAAGTTAATTCTGTGAAAAACTTAAGCAGCATTTTTTTAAACATGAAACATTGCTTTGATAATGCCACGAAATTCATTCACTTCTTAGTGTGACTTAAGGGGTCCAAATACTCAGGGTCCCTGCGGGTCTTTAAAAAGTTTTAAGTATCTTATATGATATAAGAAAATTCTTAATTAAAATTTCATGGGGTCTTAAATTTGGGGATGGAAAAACAGGAATCATGATATGGCATAATGTGATTGATTATTAAATTTCATAAGGTGATGATTTAAGTAAATTTGAGTGCTGCCTGTGTTAAAGGGGACATGAATGAGAAATCAAATTTGCCTTGATCTTTTGACATATAAGAAGCTTTTTACAATTAAAACATCCTGCCAGTTTCAGAGCTTAAAACATCCTCCTCATTATAAACAAAGCATTTATTTAATCAAGCTCGAAAAGCTTTTTTAAGCTTTTTATTGGGTGACCTGTGACATCACACGGGCAAATATATTTGCATATGACTCCCTCCAGAGCAAGACATAGACGAATAGTTATACATCGTCGCACCGTAGGCGTTCATTTGCTTAACAGCTGACATTTGCATACTACACTGGATGTGAGCATCACATCAAAAGCAAATTAAAAATAGTTTTTTCACATATATATTTGTTTTTTGTGCAAAAAAAACTTTAAGTGAACCTCAAGGAACATATTACAAAGAATAAAAAAAATCCATGTCATGACCCCTTTAAAGTAAAACCATGAAAAACATTTTTCTTAAAAATGTTTTAAATGTTGAAATGTGAGTTTTATCATTTTAAAAAACTTTTTGTTTTTGTCAAAACCTGTGAACTATAGATGCACCGATGTATCAATCGATTTTTGATCAATTTAAAATATCAGAAATATCATGAAAAACTGTCTGTTGCATAATCCAATGTTTTTGTCTGGCTAAAATAATTAAAGTTGTTATATTTGAAATATTTGATAGCAAAAATAACCTGAACTTTTTTTTTTCCCTTACTTTGTGCTTCTCTTATAATGTTTTATAATGTAAACTTTGCAATTTAATTTAAAACATGATCAAGTGAACTTTTTTTGAACCTGCGTGACAAAATATTGATATTGGAATCAGCCAAAACAAATGCATCCCCAATTTTAACTGTATAGATAAATTGTGTTTTTTACAGTCATTTAACATTTAGTATGTTACATCAGACATTGTCCTACCCTGCTCAAACGGAAGTAATTATATTTGTGCAGGTCTTTAAAAAAAATGATTTTAAAAACCCTGCAGATACCCTGAATACTTTTGGGACTACTTTAAGTGAATATCATTGCCTGTTAATGCTCTGTCCTCCAGGTCCCCCTTTTGAATCACATCTGATTTCTGATTTCTCTCTCTCTTCAGAAGTCCAGCTCAGGTGAGGCCAAACTGCGCATGTGTGTTGCAGTCAAGAGGAAGATTCAGCTGTATTACTGGAAGGACAGAGAATTCCATGAATTACAGGTTGCTTGAGGCTTGGAAACACAGAAACAAAATATTTTTGATGAACCATAACAGTAGTCTAAATCTTGTTTGGTCACTACTGCAGGGAGATTTCGCCGCTCCAGACATTCCCAAGTCTATGGCTTGGTGTGAGAACTCCATATGTGTAGGTTTCAAACGAGACTACTATCTGATCCGGGTAAGTGAAGAAAAAAAAAAAATTTCAGCTCTGCTTATATTTAGTTTCCTTTGCAATACTGATGAAAGTTCATCTTATCACACAACAGTGGCCCAATAGGGCAAGTGATCATTTCATTAACACCCCCATGCTAGCCCCTTTACAACTTAAATCGTAAAACCAATATTTAGCTTTTCCTCACAAGTGTCAGCATTAGTCTGGTACCTTTTAAGCACACTTTGTTTCCTCTTGGACTGATAAAAACCTGATTGGAGCTTTCTGCTTTCCAGTTTTGTGTACAATATGTATCACATTGTACAGCTGCAGCTGAATATATCACATTATGGATGTTCACTCACATCAGGTTTTTTGGGGGGTCAATCATGTGACTTTTCTCTTCAGATGGACGGACGTGGCTCAGTGAAGGAACTGTTCCCCACGGGGAAACAGCTGGAACCACTGGTGGCCCCTTTGGCTGATGGGAAGGTGGCGGTGGGTCAGGATGACCTCACGGTTGTTTTGAACGAAGAAGGCGTCTGCACTCAGAAATGTGCCCTTAACTGGACGGACATTCCTGTTGCGATGGGTATGATGATGTCAGTCTTAACAAACATGCTTCTCAGGTTCTTAAAAGCAATTTATCAGACATGTTACATCAAACAGGTTCAGCCAACAACTGATCGACAAGGAAAATGAGTAATGAGTAAAATGCGGTTGAAAATCGTATTGCTTCCAATTTATTTACATTTGTTTGCTTTTTTAATTAACTGAAAAAAAATTGGATACCTTACACTTGTCTTCAATAATTCAAGAACTTTTTACTTACATTTGTTAAGCTAGTATCGTTTTTTGTTTTTTTTTCTGTGGTATCGAAATTGGATTCAAGAATTGTGAAATCCACCTAACTAAACTAAAATTTTGGTTTCATAACAACCTTGTTTCTAGCAAAAATAGCAACGTCATGATATATTGTTACCGTGGTATAAAATTTCTCATATGTTGATATAAAGTTTCGGACGCCTTGCCCGACCCTACATGGGCATTTTTTTAAATTAATGTAGTACTCTACTGATTTTATTTTATAACAAGAAAGATAATGTTATATATCTTTATTGATTGTACTCGTACATTATCTTTAAGCTTCCGCTAAGAAAAAAGTTCATTACAATGTGGAAGAACAGCATAGCAACAAATACTACAACAACAACACTTTCAGTTACGCACCAGTGCCCTGAACAAGTCCTTATTCAGATATATTTCACCCCTGAATGCTGCAGCTGACTAATGAGAATCATATCGAAGCTTGTTTGTGCCATGAAATAAAAAATAAAAAAGGTAATTGCAACTTTTTATCTCACAATTCTGACTTTTTTTATCACAATTGTGAGTTATAAACTCACGATTGTGAGATATAAAGTCAGAATTGCAAATTATTAAGTCAGAATTGTGAGATATAAAAAAAGCCTTTTTTCCCTCACAATTGCACATTATAATACGCAATTGCGAGTTTATATCTCACAATTCTGACTTTATAACTCACAATTCTGACTTTATAACTCAATTCTGACTTTATATCAAGCCATTCTGACCTTTTATCTCACATTTCTGACTTTATATCTCACAATTCTGACTTTATATCTCACAATTCTGACTTTATAACTAAATTTTGACTTTATCAAGCGATTCTGACTTTATAACTCGGAATTGCGAGTTTATATCATGTAATTCTGACTTTCTAACTCACAATTGTGAGTTTATATCAAGCAATTCTGGAAACAAGTTTCCATAGAATCAGAATCTTTTTTGAGTGGTGATGCAAACAAATTGAGTTATTAAAAATGAATTAGAACTGATTCATGGAAAAAATGAATGTGAGAGTTGTGTTAATATTGGCTTATGAGCAGTTCAACACAGAATCTGTGCCTGCAGAAAAATCTAGCAACACCCACAATTCAACAAATCCCCTGCTCTTTGTATGGCTGTTTTTTTAAATATTTGTGCTCCTTTGATTCTATTTTAAGCTATCAATGATGGTGTAGGACTGTCAGCTCTTTTCAACACGTTTTACCATTTTTAAATCCATTCATCTTCCATTTCTGAGTCTGCTTATGGCTATTTCCTCATGTGTTTCATTAGAGCACCAGCCACCGTACATCATTGCAGTGTTGCCACGGTATGTGGAGATCCGCACCCTCGAACCCAGACTGCTGGTGCAGAGCGTAGAACTGCAGAGACCGCGTTTCATCACCTCCGCTGGGTGAGTCCTGCACACAATCTCAGTTTAGAGGAAAACATGGTGGAAAATTTTTCATTTCACCCAGGTCTATTTTACATTAGCTATGTTTACATGCACCCAAATAATCAGTTTATCATCGAATTAATGGCTTAGTCAGACTGAAAAGCCTTCATGTAAACACCTCAATCGATGTGATTGAGCTTGTTAGGATTGAAAGGGGTGGTGTAGACCAGAAGTAACCCCATCAGCAGGGAAAAGATTTAAGCACTTAAAAGCTTGAATCTGTCTGTTTTTAAATCAAGTCTGCTTTCTTTCCCTCTTTGATTTCACAGATCAAATGTTGTCTATGTCGCTAGCAATCATTTTGTGTGGCGTCTGGTGCCGGTCTCTATAGCCAGCCAGATACGGCAGCTGCTACAGGACAAACAGTTTGAACTGGCGCTTCAGCTAGCGGTGAGAAACTCTGATTTTAACATCCAGTAAATACTGTATGCAAAGTACACAATGTGTATGTGTTGACCTGGTTTTTGTCTCCTCTTTCCTCAGAAAATGAAGGATGATTCAGATGCAGACAAGAGACAACAGATCCATCACATTCAGAACCTGTATGCCTTCAACCTGTTCTGTCAGAAGCGCTTTGACGACTCCATGCAGGGGTTTTCTAAGTTAGGCACAGGTGTGTTGAGTTACAGTAGTGATGATGCACCACAAATGAGAAAAGAATAAATTGATTTAAGTTGTAATTGATTTCCTTGACCAGCAAATTCAAGTATTAAAGAGAAACTTAGACCGATTAAAAAAAACAAACAAAAACAACCAACAGTCGTTTAAATACCAACCGGAGTTTTTTTTTTTTTTTTTTTTTTTTTTCTTCATTTTTGTGTCAGATAAACCTCAGATTATCTGTGGTCTTGCTGACTAAGGCTGAGTTGCTTTGTATTGTCCACTAGAGAGTGCCATTGCACCAGGAAAGTAAGATGTATGAATAATATAGTTTTACAGTGATCATTTTTTTTGTAAGTTAACCCATAATCTAGCATCACTAGACTTTCCCTCAACAAAAACCCAATAGGATTTTTCCATTTGGCTTTTAGATTATTGCAGAAAATAAACTCTGTGACTAACAAAAGTTTATGATGCATACATGTTTTGTTCATCATGGTAATCTTCATAAATTAAGTCTTGAAGCCCAAATACAATTTTAGGCTATAAACAAACTTCACATGACTTCAACGTCACCACCATTACGCTGCATTCATACGGGGCGTCAGCGTCAATGCTTGACGGAGGGTGTGTCTGAAGCTTGGTGCTAACGTGACCGTCATAGTAACAACAGCCAATCGCATTACTTTCCAGTGCTGCATGAATGCAATTGGCTAGCGTCTGGGCTGGGGTATTTACATAAGGCGATTTGATTGGCTGATGCCTGCAGTGGTGCTTGAAAAGTTGAGAAATTTTCAACTTCTGACTCGAGCAACGTGAGTGAAGTGACGCAGTGGTACCCACAATTCAGTTTGGCAACACATGACGTCACCCATTCAAAGAAAATGAGAAGCGTTAATGCAGACGCCTAATCTTGATTTAAAAAAAAAAAACATTTTCTCTGAAATTTCGAGTTTAAAGATTATAAACAGGCTGTGAAAGAAACTAGTGAGTAGAGGAGTTTTTTTATTTGATGTTTTTCTGTGATATGTTCAATGTCCCCGGCAACCTCTCTAGTCCCATTTAGACACTTGCTAGAAACAGCCAAGTAAAATCTTTATAAAAATCACAAGGGATTATTACTGATGTATTTTAAGTCATTGAATAAAACATGAAAATATTTTGAGCTTGTGTTCACCATAGACCTTATTTCAAACCCATTGAATTCAGGACAGTGGAACAGGAAGTGCAAAATGCAGCTAATTTTGGCCTTCGAAAATGCTGCAGCACCCTATATAATGGGTAAAAGCTGATTTGTTCTTGTCTTGTATAGATCCCACTCATGTTATAGGACTGTATCCAGACCTCCTTCCCTCTGACTACCGCAAACAGCTGCACTACCCCAACCCTCTGCCCACACTGTCTGGAGCCGAGCTGGAGAAAGCCCACCTAGCCCTTATAGATTACCTGACACAGGTATTCATGATTTTGCAAACTTGTTTTGCATGTTTTGCTAATGTTTTTCATCTTGTTACAGCATTCTCTTTGTGTTTCTGATAGAAACGCAGTCATTTAGTGAAGCAGCTGAATGACTCGGACCCCTCTACCACCTCCCCTTTAATGGAGGGAACCCCCACCATCAAGAGCCGCAAGAAACTCCTTCAGATCATCGACACCACCCTGCTTAAATGTTACCTCCATGTAAGACCTTAACATTGTTCTCAACAGCTCTGTTCTGAGCCGTCGTGAGCTGCCTCGCTGCATTGACAGCATCTTAACTGAAATGGAGTTTTGATTAATGCTCACAGTTGATTCCAACAGATATTGAAAGTAGAGTCTGGTGATTGCTTCTCGCTAAGCTTAAAGGGATCGTTAACCCAAAAATGAAAATTTGCTTTTAATTTACTCACCCTCAAGTCATCCAAGATGAAGGTGTCTTTTTTTCTTCGATAGTAAGAGTAAAGAAGATTAGAAACAGTAAAGAAGATTTTTTTGCTGAAACGTGGTCCTCAGTGATTCATATAATGCAAGCCAACAGCTGCTGTCACTTTGAGAATCAAAAAAACATATACAGGCAAAACAAAATTAATACCTGAGGCTTCTGATGATTCATTAAGGTGTTATGAAGTGAAACGACCGGTCTGTGCAAGAAGCTGAACATTATTAGGGTTAGTTCACCCAAAAATGAAAATTTTGTCATTAATTACACACCCTCATGTCGTTCCACACCTGTAAGACCTTTGTTCATCTTTGGAACACAAATTAAGATATTAAGAGGTTTCTGAAAGAGGCAGCAATGTCATTGCACCTTTCAATGCCCAAAAAGGTAGTAAAAACATTGTTAAAATAGTCCATGTGTGGTTCATCCTTAATTTAAAAGAAGTTCATGCTGGGTTCATGCTGCTCACGTGTACAGCGTCAGCCAATACTGAGCCGGCGTTCTGAAATATCTCCCTTTGGAGTGGACTTTGAGCTTTGTAACTTTGCAGATCTTTTTATGCTCAAACAGCAACATTACAGACTAACTAAAGTTGAAAAAGTGAAAAGCATTATAGAACCCCTTTAATTAAATTAAATTGTAGCCTTTTGATAAGGGTGTTAAGCAATACCGTGCTTTTGATTTTAGTTCAGTTGACAGATGCTTTGCCAAAGCTGTGGTACAAAACACAACATTAGAGACCTTTTATGTTATTATGAGAAGTGTAAAAATATTTTCAGTTCTCTATGAAACAGCCAGAATCTAGATAAATAATGAGAAACACTGGAGTGATTTGTGAAAGATCATGTGACACTGAAGACTGCTGGAAATTCAGCTTTGCATCACAGAAATAAATTACATTTTAAAATATATTCAAGTTATTTTTAAGTTGTAATATTTCACAATACATTTTTACATTGTTTTCGAACAAATAAATGCAGCCTTGGTCAGCACGAGACTTCTATCAAAAACATTTAAAAATCTTACCGACCCCAAACTTTTGAACTGTAGTTTGTATATGTTGCATAAAGAAAATGAAGCCTATTTTTGGGACCATTAAAAATTTCAAACCATATCTTCGATAAATTGGACGATGCAAGGTGGCTTTTTGTGGCTGCTGCTATTAATACTTTTCTAAAGGAGTTTTGTGACCTTTTCAGAATCGTAGTTATCAATATTAATCAGTAACTACTACAATAAGCCAAAGTTGACAAGCTCATGAAAGATTGTGTGATTAGTTCTTTAGATAATTGTGCCATAAATGCAATAATATACCTCAAATATTTTCCTTCAAAATGTTAAGAGAGCTCATGATTTAGAATTTTCAAATTTTCATTACAAAATGCCACCAGTAAACTGTTTTTTTTTTTCTGTTCAATGCTCATTGTTCTTAATTATTCTTAGTAGAATGATTTAACTGTAATACTGTCATTACTTCAATTAGTCAGTATGACAAGTATGATGTATAATAAATACTTGTCTATATAAAGCCTAAAGTTCTTGCCTTGATAGACGACTCCCTACAATTAAAGCTAGTTTATCTAAACACACTGTAATGGATTCTGTGTGAATTTAGAGCATAATTTTTGTTTTGTTTTTGAATCTGCAGACCAATGTAGCCTTGGTGTCGCCTCTCCTGCGGCTGGAGAACAACCACTGTCACATAGAGGAGAGCGAGTACGTGTTAAAGAAAGCTCATAAATACAGCGAACTCATCATCCTCTATGAGAAGAAAGGCCTTCACCAGAAAGGTGCGCACAGTCTTATCAACTGCTTAGATTGTCATTTGAATGTTTATGTGACCCTGAGGAATCTCCATTAGGAGTATAATGTCTGCGGGTGTCCGATATGTTGCTCATCCCTCAGACAACCCCAAGAACTGAACATCATTTGGAGGGCTCAGATCAGCTCTTGTTTATAGAGATGGCTCTAATCCTGTTTTGTTGATGTCATGCCTTACAGAAGAGAATACTGATGAGGACCAGGCCGGGTAGATCCATACTGCCTAATAAACCCTCAGTGCAGCCAAGAAAACTTCCTTATATAAACATCACTGTCACAAACTGTTTCATGAAAATACACTCTTTCTGTTTGGCTCTGTCATTCTCATGCAGTCGTTTCCTATTGTTTTTATTAGCATTCTGTGTGTATTTATCTGATTGATTGATTGATTGAAGTTTCACTATAAATCAGTTTTTTAGCATTGCGTTCAAAAAAGTGTTCAAAAAAAGTCTGACAAAATAGCCTGTGGTTCAGTAAGAGAGAGAGTCAACTGAGCTGGTTCATTGAGGAAGTACATTCAAACTGAATTGGACGATTCATTGCACTGTATGTACTGCAATAGTTTGTCTGTTGACTATTTACTGTCAATATATGATTTTGCGACACCAGTCTTTCTCTCTTGTGACATGCAGTTCAGAAGTCACTTAAAAAAATATCCATATCCATTTTTGCCATGATGCTGCAGATTGTGTGCCGCCATCTTGTCATCTTCCTCATTCAGTTCAATTGACTTACAGAAGTGTGATTGTCCAGCTCTGCAGGTTCTGCTGGATCAGTCTACTAAAGCCAACTCTCCTCTGAAGGGTCATGAGAGGACTGTACAGTATCTTCAGAGGCTGGGTGAGTTTACCACACTCATTTACTGCACATTACCCGGCTGTAGTTTAATATAGTAAATGAACAAGTTAAGTGCTGTAGTTAGTGTGCATTATAATTATACACATTAAAGGCCCCTACATACTCAGAGCAAAGTTCTTTTTTCGTTCTTCATTTAGGGGTAAAAAGAAGTTCAAAATACCATCCCGACGCCATCCACACTGCCGAGAGCGAGGTTTAGAATAGATGATAATATAAATATGTGCTGCGCGCTTTCATCTCAATAAACACACAAAAATGACAGCAGTTAAGAAAGCATCTGATCATAGTGCTGTGGATGTTTGCATGAGCTCTGCAATTTGACACTCCAGTCAAGTAAACTCACATTTATTTATATAGCACTTTATACAATAGATTCCTTTAAACCAAACAGCTTTACAGTATTAAACATGAAAAAACAGGACAGTCTGGAAAGTTAGCTTTGGTAAGCTGTTTTGAAGTCCCGAAACAAACTCCAAATGAACTTTGTTTTTCACATAAGTTCGTTCTGTAATTTCGTTTGAAGTATATCGGGGCCTCAAAGCTTAGTATTTATTTACTCAGCTGTACTTAGAGTGTTTGGATGCCCACTTATTTCTGAAGGTCAAGAAGTCTACATTTAGTGAGCCAGAATCTTAAACATACTATCAATGTCACATGATTTTTGCAACTGCAGAGTCTCCAACCTAGGGCTGCACGATTAATTAAAATCAAACAGAAATCGTGATATTGAATGCATTACACTTGATAAGACTTGATCAGAGATATAAGTTTGATGGTTTAGCATTTGAAAATGAAGAAATTAAGACAGCCATAAATATTAGTATTATAATTGTACAGTTGAAATGTAAAATAAAATGATTATTATATTAAGTACTTTATTTTACAGTGAAATATTGCAATAGTAGTAATTTTTATATTTTTATTTAGTAATAATAGTAATTATTTTATTTCCTCAAATCATGCAGCCCTACTCCCACCCCTTTCATTTTTATTAAATATTTTCACTAATTTGATTATTTCAGCTACCAATAAGAGTATAGTACTCTCAGCTTGTAGAAAATGCAGAAACAGCCTTCAGATTCTGCTTATTAGTAACACTGAGATGATTGATAAGTAACATTATTCCATTCTGACTAGATTAACAATGTGTTAATTTGTAAGACAAATGCTCCAGCTCACCATTGGTATCTTTCTGCACAGGTGTGGAGAACCTGGGCATCATATTTGAGTTTTCACCATGGGTTCTGAAGATTTGTCCCGAGGATGGACTGAAGGTGAGACATATACACGGTCTGGTCGTATCTCTGTCTTCTGTGGTCATTTTGAAGAGCTTGACTTTGATTTTGCTGCTGTCAGATCTTCACTGAGGATCTGACGGAGGTGGAGACTCTACCCAGGGATAAGGTGTTGAACTTCCTGAAGGAGGGGTTCAAGGAGCTGGCCATCCCATACCTGGAACACATCATTTACATGTGGGAAGAGACACGGCCTGAGTTCCACAATGTTCTGATCCAGCTTTACCTGGAGAAGGTGCAAGGCCTCATGAAAGTGTACCTCAACTCACTGCCTGAAGGTCAGACATGCAGCTGTCATACACTGCTTTATCAGTACAACCACAGAGCCGCTCTAGGGCTGCTGCTGCTACTGCTAATGATGATATAATACCTACTTAAAGGGATAGTTTACCCAAAAATGAAAATTATCCAATGTAAATCATCATATAGGGCACAGCTGATTAGTTCCTGCTGTATCAGTAGCCAATGAGTTTGCTGCTCAACCTTCAAATACTCTGTAAGCATTTCCTGTACTGTTGACTGTGTCCAGGTGTTTCAGCTGTAGCTGCAGGAAAGGAGGCGGGAGAGCTGGGAGAATTCAGGAACAAGCTTCTGACATTTCTGGAAGTTTCCAGCAGCTATGAGCCAGAGAGACTCATCAGTGATTTCCCTTTTGATGGTGAGTCCAGAGGTCACAGACATTACAATATAAAATCTAGAAATAAAGCTGGATCACACATACTGTTCTTCTTTCCTCCCCAGGTCTGTTGGAGGAGAGGGCTCTGCTCTTGGGTCGTATGGGGAAACATGAGCAGGCTCTCTTCATCTATGTTCACATTCTGAAAGACACGCGTATGGCTGAAGAGTGAGTATCGTTCTTTAATGACCCCAGGCCCTGTTCTACATCATGAAGTCAACATGAAATCAATATATGGACACTATTTACTTTTTTAATACATGTTCCTGCCCTTGTTCATCAGTGCACACTATTATTATAAAAGAACAATTTGTCATTTGTAATCTACTATCAAAATCGAATAATTTCCTCCACCTCTGTATCAAGTTATGTTTTTGTCTGATGCTCCCTAGGCTGCACTATTGCTTATAATGTAGCCAAAAATATATTTAGAGATTGTTTTAGGCTGCTCTTGTAGGTAACGCAGTAATATAATGCTGCATAATGTACATTGCTGTGAAAAGTTTGGAACAGTTAAGATTTTTTTCATGTTTTTGAAAGAAGTCTCTTCTGCTCACCAGTGCTGCATTTATTTGATCAAAAACATTATTTGAAATAATATTGCAATTTGAAATAACTCTTTTCTATGTGAATATATTTTAAAATGTATTTTATTCCTGTGATCAAAGCTGAATTTTCAGCATCATTACTCCAGTCTTCAGTGTCACATGATCCTTCAGAAATCATTCTAATATGATGATTTGCTGCTCAAGAAACGTTTATGATTATTATCAATGTTGAAAACAGTTGTGATACTTTTTTTCAGGATTCTTAAATGAATAGAAAGCTCAAAAGAACATCATTTATTCTACATAGAAATCTTTTGTAGAATTATAAATGTCTTTACTATCACAATTTGATCAATTTAATGCATCTATCATGTTTTCAACATCAAAAATCTTAATATATTCAGACTTTTGACCAATAGTGTAAATGTAGGCTATTAAAGTTGCAGCAATAATAGCAAATGACATTGGGGTCTTTAGGACACGTGCAGATGCTCTAGACCTTCAGCTTTCACGTTCCTGACTCCATTCTGATACGTATGTATATAGTATGTCACACTCGCATTATACAAGTAAAATGCATTGCATTTCATGTTGACTGTTCCATGAAAAGGAATCTGACTGTAAACACAAGCTGCCATCACTCATAACCTTTTCTAATGTTCCTGCATTTAGACTGTGTTTTCTGTGTGTTGTGATTTTCTCAGGTACTGCCACAGTCATTATGATCCAACAGCAAACGGCAATAAAGATGTGAGTGCTACTCTGTGACTGTTCACCAGTGTTATTTCAACTGCTCTCATTTTCACATTGTAACTCTACATGTTGTATAGTCACTGAGGTCTGTCTTCAGTGCAACAGTCCCCAACCACTAGAAGACTTTTTCTGATTTCTGCAGCCCAAAATGAATGAATTTGCTGTGGCTTTTCTCAAATATTGCAACACTATTTGTGGCATGTTTTTGTGTTGCAGTGAAAACTCAACAGTAATCATGATGTAGTGTTAGTGACAGAAAGAGTACAATTACCGCTAAATATTTTGTGCATTACTGAAATTGGAGTCCTGGTCCCAATGGTGACATCAGCATAGAAATACTCATAACTTGCTTCACTAAAAATACAAAACACAATAGCTTGTCCACTGTCACTAAATCAGTACATTATGCATTTATATACTGATTATATGCTGTACATGTTTTTAATTATTCATATTTTACAGTTTAATAGTCATAATTTATCGTATGTACCTTTATTGTTGTAATATTTTTGTTGCATTTGTTTTACCATTTATAATAGTAAATCAGTGATTGCATTTTCTTGAAATATTAAAGTGCATATCTAGTAAAATAATATACTTATTTAATTGTAATGTACTAGGTAAATCAGATATTACGATATATATATATATATAGTAGTTTAATACTATTATTAAACCACTATAATCATTAATTTTGTCACACATGCTTAACATGTAAATATAAAAGCGGTATGCGGTTTTGGAAGCGAATAGGTTGGAATGACAAAAGTGTAGGTTGTGAATAAATGGTTTGAAAATATTTAAAAAAATTGTGGAAATAAGTTTAAAAAAAAAAAGCAAGCAATTTCAAAATCATGCAAAAACTCACACCTCAGTTGAACTCATTAAGTAACATTTTGTCAGTTGTGACAAGACTTTTTTTTTTTTAGTTGAATTTGCCATATTTAATATTAACTACAGTACTTGCTCTCGCAGATGCTTGACTGAGTTATTTATTCAGTATTCGAGCAGCTTCTGTAAGCTGTTGTTTTGAGATCTGTGTGGATGTAGCCAAATGGAAATGTGAAACCACCTCTCTTGTTACAACACACCTTGTCTAAATATTAACAGGGGTGCCTTCTCTCTATAGGTGTATCTGTCCCTCCTGCGCATGTATCTGTCTCCTCCAGATGTGCACTTCCTCGGGCCCATTAAGATGGAGTTATGTGAGCCACAAGCGAACCTCCAGGCGGCCCTGAAAGTTCTTCAGCTCCACCACAGCAAACTGAACACCACCAAAGTGAGCATTCCACCAAACATTAACAGTATCATTTCAGAACCCTGGAAAACCACCCACACACTTAAAGTCCCCCTGAAATCAAAATGTAAGTTTTTTAGCTTTTAGTATGAATATTTTAGCCTTAAAGTTATGAATAAGCTGGTGTGTTCCAAAACAATGAAAAAATTCACATTTAGGAGATATGAGCATTCAAATCTTACAGTCTCTCACTTCCGCTAAAATGGGTTACGGATTTTCATGACATCACATCACACTTCAGTTTCTCGTCAAATCTTTGGTCCAGTCACATGCTCTCTAGAATCTGAAGTCCCGCCCCCTCCTACACTCTTACAGACGCTAAAGCTGCGGCTGACATCGGTCATTTTCTCACACTTTTACTAGTTTCTACATGGTGAATGGCACATAGTGCACTATATAGAGAAAAGGGAATGATTCAGACAGTGTAAATATGCTTTCCATTGACGCGAATTAAGTCCGTTTTCGCGTTAGTGTCACATGAACCGCCACAACGCAAGCAGTCTGCTATGGCCCAAAGACACGAGAGCACAGAGCTGACCATATGCGCGAGTCGGCACAGACCACAAAAGGTATCAGACCCATTTGAATTCTGCACAGAATGCTGTATATTAAAGTGACATAAAGCACATTAAGAGGAGAAACAGTTTAGAGATTAGAAGGAAACTGATGTTTTACAGAGTCCAACGACTCGGGCCGAGCTGTAACATAAACAAAACGCTATTGGCTATTTTTAAAAAAGGGCGGGGCTGTTCAATATATCACCCTGTCTTTCTGTTTCAGTTGAAATTAGGTCAACACACTGAATAATGCGCGTTCCAACGCTCTTCAGTGGGCCTTTAAAAGAAAAGATTCTATATGGAACCATAAAGGGTTCTGTCAGGTGCTTCTGTATAGAATCTTTTGGGATCATTTTATGGATTTAGTTTTTATAAATCAATTTTGTTTCAGTTTTACGAATTAAACCACTTGTAAACATACTTTATCAGTAGAAAAAAAAACAGAAATAACCTGGTAAACATGAAAGTATTATGCAATCATTTAAGACATTTCTCCTTATATAGAACCTTTTTGGAGATTGTGTCAAGAACCTATGGAAGATTGTTTCCACCATGAAATAAAAATAAAAAAGGTAATTGCGACTTTTTATCTCACAATTCTGACTTTTTTTCTTAGAATTGAGATATAAACTCACAATTTTGTGAGAAAAATTTGTGTTATAATGTCCAATTTTGAGGGGAAAAAGACTGACGTTTCTTCTCAGAATTGCGAGTTTATATCATGCAAGTCTTACTTTATAACTCGCAATTGTGAGTTTATATCTCAATTCTAAGAAAAAAAAATGAGAATTGCGAGTTATAAAGTCAGAATTGCGTGATGATAACTCGCAATTGCAAGAAAAAAAGTCAGAATTGTAAGATGCAAACTCGCAATTGCTAAAAAGTCAGAATTGTGAGAGAAATAGTCAAAATTACCTTTTTTTTTATTATTTAGAGGCAGAAACAAGCTTCCATAAGAACCCTAGGGTTCTATATTGAACCCCACTGAACCTTTTTTTTCAAGAATGCCAAACATTTGAGCATCATAACAAGATTCGCATGGGCTAAAACACGACAAATATACATTTGAGTCTGGAACCATGACCATTTTTTCTCATCTGTCTGAGGGTGAAATACTGAAACACTGCATGTTGTGACACAAACACCGGCAGTTATATTTGATGTTTTAGAGATTAAAATAGCTGTTTTGAACCAGTGAGACTGACTGTGGCCCATAAACCCAAGATGAAATTTAATAATGGTTGTTTTTGCATTTAACAAACAAACAAACAAAAACTCCTCATTTTTATGCTTTGCTTGCGTTTCCTCTTGCCACTGCCTCAGATTGAGGCATCAATTAAAAGTAGGGCTGTCAGGTGTTTTAAATATTACATAGTGATAAATCTAATAATCTTCCTTTTTAATGAAAGAAAACTAAATCATTTGGGTAGCAGTGCTCTTTGCTGACACTAAATTTGCGGTCACTTTGGCAAAATTTTGGCTAAATGTTGCAGGCAAAAAACAAGTTTGTTGTCTATTCTCAATATTGTAGCGTTAAATGAAGCACACAGAAGTCACTTTCAAACCAAGAAGTCTGCATTGGGAAATCTTTCACTCTCATAATCAGTGGATTCATATTTAAATGTCTTCATTTCGCCAATTAAAATTCGTCAAACAACAACAGTAAATGTGACTGCACCTTAAGTTTTGATCATTATAATTAGCTGTGGTGAAAATCATGCATATTTTATATTTTTTGTAAAAATTGATACAATGAATATTGAATTGGTTTATGGTCATTCTTTGTATAGGTTATCACAAGGTTTGAAAATGTAATAATTATATTTTTAAGATGAATTTATTCATTTTAATATTGAAATCTAGAATTATTGATCAAATCAACACTTAAACATTTCCAAAACAGTTTTAATGTGACAAAAAGAAAAAAGCTGAAATTGGTTAGTTTCAATAAAAATCAACCCCGGGATGTAAAAGTGTCCTAATTTGGGTGATATTTCATACTTGTGTGGTTCTATGTCAGTTCTCTCAGTTTTAAGAATATATGCAAATATACAGTCAAACTGAATAAAGGCCCGTTCACACCAAGACTATAACTATGGCAAAACGATATAGTTCTAAATATAAAAGAATAGCAGAGTTCAAATCACAGCTATAACTTTGGAATATCTTTCAGAACAATTAACAATAAAAACATTGACATCCAATCAGAATCCATCCTGCTTTAAAGAGCTCGAGCATTTAAAACGGCAGACAACAAAACTGCAGAATAAACTGAACGATATCATCCACTGGTGTGAACGTTAAATATAATTATCGTTATGGCTATCTTTATAGTTATCGTTCTTGGAGTGAACCCAATTAAATAAGACTGAGAGAGTGAAGCATGTGCTATAGACATGGAGAGAGAGATTGCTGAGTGTGTGTTGAAGTGCTACACAATTCAATCCTGCTGATGCCGGCAGAGGAAATGAGACACCGTGTTAACATGTTGTCAGATGCCACCCTTTCTGCTGTCGCTGAGCTCTGAACTTACACATTACTGTGTGGGGAAACATCTGTGGAAATCTGCCATTCATGTTGCTGTAGTTTAGTTTCTCTTTCCATTGTAGTTTCATCTTGTTAGAAAGCGAAACATTTTCACATTCAGAGAGATTCCTGATCAGACCTCTCCAAACCACATGGCGACGCTCATGGTGTTTCTCTCTGTCTTTCATAAGGCCATAAACCTGCTGCCAGCCAACACACAGATCCGCGAGATCCAGGTCTTCCTGGAGAATGTGTTGGAGGAGAAGGCTGGAAGGAAGCGCTTTGACCAGGTCCTGAAGAGCCTCCTACAGGCTGAGTTCCTGCGGGTATGTTTACTCGTGAACAATGGTTTAGTCTGCTACTTAAATAATTGTTTGAGTTTCAAAAGAAATTCTGTGTTCTAAAATGCAGTATTGGTGCATCTCTATTTTTTTTTTTTTCTTTTTCAAATTACACAGTTACTTGCCGAAACATCTAGCTTGTTACTGGAAAAGATACAGTACTTAAAAAGCTGATGCTACTGAAAAAAAGTTAAAATTATAGTGGCATTGCTTATTCTAAATAATAACTCTCCAACATGTCCCATATATATATATATATATATATATATATATATATATATATATATATATATATATATATATATTAAAGAGGCCTGTTATGCTTTTTTACATGTTCGTCTTTTTTTAGTGTGTAATTTTGCTGTCTGAGCATAAAAAAGTTCAATAGCACAAAGTCCCTCCAGAGGGAGTTATTCTCTATAACAGTGTCAGAACTCCCTGAAATGCCTCCATTGTAGTCTGGAGTTTTTTTTCCGGGAACGAACAATACTCCTCATTTAAATAATTTCTGCCCAAGGCATATGCAAAATAAAGGGGCAAGGCCTGGTTGATTTAGTTAGTAATGTGTGAAACTTGTGGTTATAGTAAGAGGCGGGACATTTCCCCAAACACACTCGAAGCGCTTGACCAATCACAACACACTGGTCCAGCTGACCAATCAGAGCACATTGTGCTTTTCAAAAGGAGGGGCTTCATAGAGACCGGAACTAAACAGAGCGTTACTGACAGACTGGGAAGAAAGGAGCTGCAACAATGATAAATATGTGGAAAATAGTGTTTTTGAACACTCAAGCAGGGAAAATTATTCTAGTAGAGCCCAAAACAAAATCAAGACTTTGTAAACAGGCATAATAGGTCCCCTTTAATAATATTTTAATCCATTTTTTTGTCCGTGTGCAGGTGCAGGAGGAACGTATCTTTCACCAACAGGTGAAGTGCGTCATCACAGATGAAAAGACCTGCAGAGTGTGCAAGAAGAAGATCGGAAATAGGTGTGCCTAGCATTATTGCATAATACATTTGCCTAGTTACAACATGCGCTAAGCTTTTTTTTTTTTTTTTGTAATGCAAAAGTGTATATTTGATAGTGTAGCAAAATAATTTAGAAGTAATGGGAGTGGGACATAATAGCATATCATAAAATGTATTTTTGATACCACAGACGTAACATGCAAAACTGGCCTCTCAGTTAATCTGGCACAGTCAATCAAGTTCTCTGATTTGTGGCGCTCTGCAGATGCATTTGCGTAGTTGTGATAACATAAAATTAGGGCTTTGAAGCAAATACATTTTTTAAATCTAATTAATCGCAAATAAATCGCACATCAAATTTGGCTGAGAAATTACCCCCAAAAGATAATTTAAAGTCTTTTGGGGGTAAAAAGTTAAATTTTGATTCAACATAAAATGTATTAACAAACTTTTGGGCCATGAGATTGAGTACATGATGACTAAATTTTCATTTTTGGGTGAACTATACATTTAATGTTGTTTTTTTTTTTTTTTTTTTTAATGGAAATATTACATTATTTTTTTATGTAATTATACTCTAAATAAGAAACTAAAACTGCCATGAAATGATTCGTTCGTTCGTTCGTTCAAACGGCTGATTCATTCTGGAGTGAATTAAATGGTTCTCTTTATGAATGGTCCATTGAATCATTGGTTTACCCGATTCGTGTAAAACACGGATTCAGAAATGAAATGCTGTTGTCAGAGGCAAACAGTTTTGTTTTGTCTTTATATTTTTGTTGGCAAAATTGTTTTATAACGTAACGTTATTAACGTTTTGTAACGTTATATGAAGCATCCGTTTTCACTCTAGAAAATCATTGTAAGAGCTTAATAAAACAGTGCAAGTGTGCATTACAATATTATCCATAAACTCTCTCTCTCCCTTGCATTATCATCAACATACACAGCGAAGTACACAGAAACACTCATTACAACTAACAGTAAACAAATATATAAAGACCTTATGCCTTTTCGGGTGGTGCTTAATAAACTGGTAAACTTTATATCCGTAAATCAACTCCGATGAACTGTAATGAAGTGCTCTCACCTTCATTACTGCCGTATCCAGTATCACTCTGGAGGCTGTAAGCTGGATCAGAACAGTTTGTACTAATCTATCCTTGAGTATCAACTTTTTAGCACAACCTCTGTTTTGTATTGTCCCTTTGTATTGACATTCTTCACAAAGCAGTCTGGTGTGAAATGATTCGCACAGACATAAACGAATTTCGGTAGAGTTGAGGAAGCATTTTCTTAGAAAACAAAATGAATCCACCTCATCTTCAGCGGTTCAGAGTTACAGAGTAAATGGAGAGAGCTATGTGGAATAAACCATCCAGCTACAGAACACCTAAAACGCTTGGGAGACATTCTCGTCAGTGCAGCAATGGCAGACTGTACAACTGGCTGTGAACTCGCTCAGAGCGGTTCTATGTTAAAACTGCAGTGTCTGTCAACATTCGTGGGCGGGGCCTGTGGCTAATGTGACGTCACACTGCCAGGAACCTGCAAACAGCTTGTTCAGAGACACTGCTTATGATTTAGAGGGATTAAAAAAAAAAGGAGTGGTTGGATTTTTATCATTATAGGGTGGTTGTGTACACACACTGCCAACACACATTTATAGCCAAACACCATGCAAAAGTGAATTTTGCATAATAGGTTCCCTTTAAAGTAGCCCAATTCTGCAGGAAAGCTGCGGACTTGGCAGCACTGATGAAATGTCAGATGACCTACGTAGGTCTGGGGCGGGGCAAGTGTGTTAAATGCGTTAATAATTTTAATGCATTATTTAATCTAATTAACACGTTAAATCCACAGCCCTACATAAAACACAGACAATAATAAATAAATCAAGCCAAAATTGCTCTGATGATTCATATTAAGTTAAATTCTGAACTATTAAATGTTATACAGACTAAAAGACATTTGCATGACACCATACTGGGTCTCTATTTAATGTTTTCTGGTTTAGGAGCATCACATCAAACTGTCAGATTAATACAACAGTTTCCTGCTGGAGAATCTGACATATTGCTGCAATGGGCAGTTGTATTCATTCGTGTGGATGTATTCATTTCAGTCTCACGTACTGTTTAGAACAAATGTTGTGCATGTATGTTAAAGGGGTAGTTTTCACCCAAAAGTATTTTGTTAACCTTCGAAACACAATTTAAGATATTTTTAAGTCGCTGAGAAAACTGTACAGTTGTGCTCTATTAGAGCTCAATATGATTATAGCTGTTTGATGGGATGTACTGTATGAATACTTACATTTTTTGTGTCCTTCACGTGTCCAGTGCCTTTGCCAGGTATCCAAACGGTGTGGTGGTTCACTACTTCTGCTGTAAAGATCGCAGCATGTGTCCAGCAGAGTAGTGAAAGCCCGGAGATGGCGGACACGCTCCCTCAGCTGAACACAGAGACCTCAGCAAACATGAAGCATCTGTGTGAAAACAGCAGCCTGACGCGCTGCCGAAGGAAACGGCAGTCTGGATATTCTGCTCTCTCTATCTGTCTGTCTCTCACTCACTCTTTCCAGTGCAATGGCAAAGACCACACATCTGTCTGATGTAGTTCATCTCAAAACTATGGACAGTGAGACTTAATTCAGATTTATGAAGTGCATTACCCTAAAAGCTTTTACACAAACTGCGACGTCCTTCTTTCCCCTGAGAAACGCTTATCTTCTCTTTTCCCTCACATCCCACCTTTTCTTCTTTACTTACAGTGCACTCTTTCATCCAACATGACACTTTGTCCGATGCATTTAGTGGAAAGTAAAGGCCTGTGTTTGTATGCACCATCCAGGCTCACAGGACTCTTATTCTGAGCTGGGCTTGTAGGTGCTGCTCTGCTTCGCTCTGTTAGCTTGAGATGAAATCAGACACCAGATAAAAACCTTAATGTGGCCCCCCGTACCGAAAGGGCAGTGCTTGCACACCTACTGCTATAAGCCGTCCGACGGAAGGATGAATGCTTCCTCTAGTTGCATGGAGATAACTTACAGCTAGAAGACTGGATATGTAGCTTGTTTTTAAGCAATGCCAAAACGCTTTGGTGTTGTGTCTTAAGTTTTTCTAGTGGCATGACATTTTGGAGAGCTCTACAATCACAGTAGCGTGCCACTTTTTTTGTTCTGGTTACTCTAGTGGCTTTAATTTATTATTAACACGCTATCTAAACGTGCCCAGGAATGTTTCGCCTATGTGTGCAGTCTTGTCGCCCAAATGGGCACCAGTATTTCTCTGGCTTCCTAATACATGTGTCCAATTAACACTTGTGCTTTCAGTTGACTGTAAACCATGACCTGGACTGTTGCTCAAACAAAGGCACGTTCACTTACATTAAACCATTATGACAGACCTGAAATGTTTCGGTGGAAATGGATGTGAATGTGTAGATTGTACATTGAATCTGAGGTTGAAGACGAATCTAATAAACATGTATCTTCTCTTATGCTCATCCGTGTCATTTGTTTGAACTGTAAGCACGTTACATACAGTTCATATGAACTGTGCATTCATTTGAATGGTGACAGCTATTATACGCATAATGCATAAAAAAGCTAATTACAATAGGCTACTCTTGATACTGAAAAAAGTGTACAAAGCCAGTACAAATACTAGAAATCATGGGGAATTGTATAACAAACATCTACACTTTTCATTTATTTATTAGAACTTGTATGTCATTTTGCATCCTTGGCTATTTACTTTTTTTTAATTAGGCTATATGATGTCATTACATTGCTGTCTTGACATTGGCCAATCGCTGCATTGCTGATCATGGTTTTGAGTATCGATATATCTGCCCTTTCCAATGAACACAACACAAGGGCTGCGTCCGAAAACTGGAGAATGCAGCCTTCGGAGGACACATTTCAAGGTTGGAAGGCATCAAGGCACGTCCGAATCCAATGTTAGATTCACTTCCTGTTTCCTGAGATACCTTCATCTGATCGATTTTTGAAGGCAGCATAGATGTATCCTTAGCTGCCTTTGATATCCCACAATCCTGTGCTTTCCATTCTGTTACAGTTGAGCTAGAAAAATAAAGATGGCGTCCGAAAGTTGCGTTTACTGGTCAGTTTGTGTGTAAATGTACATTTTTGACCAACGTTTTCCACTTTTGATGTCATTTCTAGCGAGAAATTACAACTGAAGTAATTAAATATTTGTTTAGTTCTCACCAAAGCTCGCGCTATATTGCTGTAGATCATTAAACTGTTATTCTGCCTCAGAAGTCTGTCCGAAACCCGTTTCATGAGGAGCCTTCATGCACAAACGCTGCCTTACAAGTCATTGCTTGATAATGCAGCGAGGCAGCAAGTCAGCTACCTAGGTTTCGGACGCAGCTAAGAACAACTTAACTTAATCCAGATATTTTAATCAAACCTGCAAATTCTTTATAAGAACCAAATTATCCTGGCCTCTGACGGGATACCAGCAATAGCCAATACTAGCGAGCAAGCTTAAAGGATTAGTTCACTTTCAAATAAAATTTTCCTGATAATTTACTCACCCCCATGTCATTGAAGATGTCCATGTCCTACTTTCTTCAGTCAAAAAGAAATGAAGGTTTTTGATGAATACATTCCAGGATTATTCTCCTTATAGTGGACTTCAATGGCCTCCAAACGGTTGAAGGTCAAAATGACAGTTTCAGTGCAGCTTCAAAGGGCTTTAAACGATACCAGACGAGGAATAAGGGTCTTATCTAGCGAAACGATCGGTCATTTTCAAAAAAAATGTAAATGTATATGCTTTATATAAACAAATGATTGCCTTCCAAGTGCTTCCGCCAAAACCGCACTTTTGTATTCTTAAAAAGCTTACGCTGTATGTCCTACGCCTTCCCTATTCAACTTACGGAACGAACTCAGCGCCAGTTCCGTTTTTTCCGTAAGTTGAATAGGGAAGGCGTAGGAAGTACAGCGTAAGCTTTTTGAAGAATACGAAAATGTGGTTTTGCCAGAAGCACTTGGAAGGCGATCATTTGTTTATATAAAGCATATACATTTAAATTAAAAAAATTTTCGAAAATGACCGATCGTTTTGCTAGATAAGACCCTTATTCCTTGTCTAGTATCGTTTAAAGCCCTTTGAAGCTGCACTGAAACCGTCATTTTGACCTTCAACCATTTGGAGGCGATTGAAGTCCATAATAAGGAGAATAATCCTGGAATGTTTTCATCAAAAACCTTCATGTCTTTCTTTCTTCAGTTGAAAAGAAATTAACATCTTGGATGACATGGGGGTGAGTAAACTATCAGGAAATTTTTATTTGAAAGTGAACTAATCCTTTAAAGGGTTAGAACAGTTCATGTGACTACAGTGATTCATCCTAATGTTATGAAGCGACGAGAATACTTTTTGTACTCCAAAAAAAACCGAAATACTGACTTTATTCAACAATATCTAGAGATGGATGATTTCAAAACACTGCTTCATGAAGCTTCAAAGCTTTACAAATCTTTTGTTTCATATCAGTGGTTCAGAACTGAGCTTGTATGAAACTGCCAAAGTCACGTGATTTCAGTAGACTAGGCTTCATTACATTATGTGTTTCGAAATTTCAATGGTTCACCACTGGGGGGTGCCCCAAACCACTGATTCGAAACAAAAGATTCATAAAGCTTCATGAAGCAGTGTTTTGAAATCGCCCTTCACTTGATATTGTTGAATAAAGTCATTATTTTGTTTTGTTTTTTTGCCACACAAAAAGTGTTCTCGTCGCTTCATAACATTAAGGTTGAACCACTGCAGTCACATGAACTGTTTTAAATATGTCTTTAGTAGCTTTCTGGGCATTTGAAAGTGTTAATTATCTTGCTGGCAATGGAGGCCTCACTGAGCCACTGGATTTTATCAAAAATATCTTAATTTGTGTTCTGAAGATGAACGAAGGTCTTACAGGTGTGGAACGACATGAGGGTGAGTAATAAATGACAGAATTTTCATTTTTGGGTGAACTAACCCTTTAAAGACAGGAACACACCAAGCCGACAGTCGGCCGTCAGGCAGTTTTTGTTCATCGGCCGACAGTTTTCTCAGTGTGTTCCGTACCGTCAGCCGAAGTTGGTCCTCGTCTGCTTTTTTTCGGCCGATTCGACATGTTGAGTCGGCGTCGGAGCTCGTCAGTCCGTCTGGGCTGGCCATCTGATCATTCTGATTGGCTGTTCAGCTACTGCCACCTGCTGGTACGGAAAGGCATTTCTTCTTACGCAGGCGCAGAAAGGACGTGCTACTTGGCCATCAGCTGTCGAGCGTCGGTTTGGTGTGTCAGGGCAACTTTGGACCCAGACGCTGCCGACGTGAGCAGCATCTGGGTCCAAGACTGGGCTGGACAACAGATGTTGCGTGCTTCTGTAGCTGAAACTTGGCACAAATATGTCACGAAAGTGGAGTATTGAGAAAGAAGATCAACTTGAACAACTATGGCAACAGTACGAGTGCCTTTATAATGTATTTTTCTTCTGACATTTATATTTGTTTTTTCTTCTGAAGTCATGTTTGGTCACACGAGTTTCTAGAGGAATTACCACTTGTGAAATCGTTACTGGTCTTGCAGTCTGGCCGAATTGACCCTTTTCACATTTCCAGGTTTCTCAGAAGTGGAAGACGTCACAGTTGGGAAAACTTTTATAGCGGTGAATGAGAAACTACATTAAATATATTTTTTTGTTTTTACATTTGCGCAAATAGCAAAAGAAAAACTCCACAATAGCGTTTTCATAACTTTCAAAAAGAAGAAAAAATTTGATAACGGCAGTCAGAAGAGAGAAAGATGTCCATTTTACCTTCACTCCCACAGCCGCTGTATTAGAAACACCTTTACAGCAGCATTAAGTGTTTTGTAATTTGATGCAGAGGTAAAATAATACTAAGTATAGTGTTATAAATGTACATACATTTATTAAAAAATGAAAATATAAAAAACTTTGCAGGATTTACAATGCTGATGACCGTTAAAACACGTCATCACAGTCTGTAAAATCGGTTAAGATTTGAAAATCATCTCGTGTGTCCCAGGCATTAGTCAGAGATCAGTTATCATGATTAGTAGAAGATCTGGCATCTGTTAAATCATCTCAGATGTATTAAGTGAGCTACGAAGAACAGGCACTCTAAGCCACCAAGCAAATGAAACAAAACGTCAGCTTGAGCAGCAGAACCAGCACGTGCTACAAAACGCAGTGACATTGAGTCTCTGGTGCTTCAAAGATCCTGCTAAACCCACAGCATTCTGCTACATTATGAGTCACGCTGAGGAGGAGCCAATAATCTCAGGCCAAACCTCTTAAATGATTCAACCTCTGCAGATAGTTGCTTATTTGAACTACTAAAATTGAAGTTTTAATTCCAGCAAATTCTCATTGTATATTGTGTTTGGAGGCTGCTGCTTGTACAAATGCAGAGCAGCATCAAAAGAGTCCATTGCCAGCTGGTATAATAATAGCTTTATTCCAAAACTGTAAATACACTGTAGACAGTCAAAGGCGAATTTTTGTTCATCACAGTGCTGATGCGCTCCAGGATAAATGTTGTTTCCTTGTGTTCTCTGTATGGTGATTTAAAGGGGACCTATTATGCCCTTTTACAAAGTCTTAATTTTGTTTTTGGGCTCTACTAGAATAGGTTTTCATGCTTGAATGTTCAAATAACACCTTATTTTTCCATATTGATCACTGTTGCAGCTCCTCTCTTCCCAGTCTGTCAGTAACGCTCTGTTTAGTTCCTGTCTCTATGAAGCCCCTCCTTCTGAAAAGCACAATGTGCTCTGATTGGTCAGCTGAACCAGTGTGTTGTGATTGGTCAAGTGCTTTGAGCGTGTTTGGGAAATGTCCCGCCCCTTACCATAACCGCCAGTTTCAACACACTACTAACTAACTCAAGCAGGCCCCGCCTCTTTATTCTGCATATGCCTTGGGCAGGAATTATTTAAATGAGGAATATTGTGACGTTTCAGGGAGTTCAGAAACAGTGACACTGATATAGAGAATAACTCCCGCTGGAGGGACTTGGAGCTTTGGAACTTTGCAGAGATTTTTCATACTCAAACAGCAACATTACACACTAAAGAAAGTTAAAAATGTACAAAAAGCATAATAGGTCTTCTTTAAAGCTGCAGTCCGTAAGTTTTACCTCTTTGTCGCCATCTCTGTTTGAAACATGCAATTGCAGTTATTTGCAGAATTATCATCTTTGCGTGGGTTGTGCTTTGGCACGGCTCCTCAGGTGGATGAATCTAATGTAATAGTAGTTTACATTATTTAATATCAGGTTAAATACATTTTTAGTAAGAAAGTAAGTGCAAATCTCATTGTCATGATGCTAAGTTCTTCTGAGTTGTTTTCAGCACGTTGCTGACGTAGGTGATTTTTTTTTCTCAAAAAACAAAAAAAACAAAACAATATGTGAATTTTCAACACTTGAGCCAGCAGAAGAGAAACCAAGAAAGAAAAGGAGATCTTCGTGGGCTGAAACAAGGACTTTGACAGCAGGGTTGTAAATGCCAGCTGTGGCTCTGGGAGGATTAGGAGGTTCACATGGTTCATTCTGGAGCCTGTTCCAGGATCAGGTGGGTGTTGTTGATGCTTTTAGAGAAAATCACAGATGTTACACTCGTCATTACATTTCAAATGCCTTTCTGCACAGACCTAATCTATAGAGCTGAGCGACATCACATAAATAATCACAATAATAATCTGCTCTGAAATAATATTACATCTCATTCAGCAAATACTAAAACATTAAAACAGATTCTAGATGCTGATTGGTCAATAAAGCATTCCAGTTGTGCTTAAATACATACATAACAGCTATTACATGAAATCAACATTTGCTGATTGTCTTTGATTTGAAAAAGCATTAAATAATTTTTAATGATGAATAATTATTGTATAGTATACAGTAGTGGCCAAAAGTGATGTCTGGAGGGGATGTGTTGTTAATGATTCAACAAGATTGATTAAAGGATTAACAATAGTTCACTTTAAAATGAAAATTACCCCATGATTTACTCACCCTCAAGCCATCCTAGGTGTATATGACTTTCTTCTTTCTGATGTACACAATTGGAGATATATTAATAAATATCCTGACGCATCCAAGCTTTATAATGGCAGTGAACGAGTATAAAGCTCAAGAAAGTGCCTCCATCCATCATGAAAATAATGCGTTATCACAAATAAAACAATTGACTCCAAGGACAATCTATGCAATATCCTTACAAAATCTTAAGCAAATTTATATTCAAATTTTGAATAAAGGTCGAAGATTTTTAAGACATCACTTTTGCCATTACTGTATCTATAAAAGGCGTTTTCTCTCAGATATCAGCGAATTAGATGAGGTCATTTTAGTGCGCATCATCTTTTCCTTTGTATTATACTGTGTTAATTTAACAGTCTGGAAAACTTTGATGCTGAGATGGGAACATCTGTGGCTCATTATTAGAGCTGTTGATGGGCTGGAATGATCTCATATGAGAAAAGAAATGCACAAGCCGAACAGAACAGCAGAAGAAACCCCTCTCTGACTGCCAGAGCAGCTGTTTGGAGGTTCTGCTGATGTGCAACAGCCTGTAACCTGCACTGCCACCCTGCAGAGGTGAAGCCATCAGGATTTCAGCAGGACTACTGCGTTATGTCTGGAGGAAAAATACTAATGAGCTGATGGTGGAAAGAACTTTGAAATGTGTTCTGTTGGAATAGAATAGAATAGAATAGAACTGAATAGAATAGAATATCTTTATTGTCACATGATGGAAGTAGTAGATTTAGTTGTAAATAGAAGAAGGGATTATTTGCTTTTAGCAGGTTCAGTTAAATGAAGTTTAGTCTGCAAATTGTCTAATACAATAAAACATCTTGTTAACATTTTAGAAGAACTGTAACTAATGTTCTCTTAAAGAATTAGTTCACTTCAGAATTAAAATTTCCTGATAATTTACTCACCCCCATGTCATCCATGTTCATGTCTTTCTAAGGTTTCTAAGGAAAACATTCCAGGATTTTTCTCCATATAGTGGACTTCACTGGGGTTCAACGGGTTGAAGGTCCAAATATCAGTTTCAGTGCAGCTTCAAAGGGCTCTACATGATCCCAGACGAGGAATAAGAGTCTTATCTAGCAAAACGATCATTTTCTAAAAAAAAAAAAAAAAATAAAATGTATATACTTTTTAACCACAAAGATCATCGTGCACTAGCTCTGCGATGCGCCACGCATTACCTAATCACGTTGGAAAGGTCACACGTGACGTAGGCGGAAGTACCGTGGTAGGGTGAAAAACTCCATCTCATTTTCTCCTCCGGCATCGTTGTTTTACCTTTTTTTGTAAAGGACGTTTGACTTAGTCTTTGCACGTTCGCTTTGTAAACACTTGCTCGATACTTCCGCCTGTGTCACGTGTGATCTTTCCAACATGATTACGTAATGTGTGGCGCATCGCAGAGCTAGTGCAAGACGAGCATTTGTGGTTAAAAAGTATATCATTTTTTACTGATGACAATCAAAAATGACAATCTTTTCTCTAGATAAGACCCTTATTCCTCATCTGGGATCATGTAGAGCCCTTTGAAGCTGCACTGAAACTGTAATTTGGACCTTCAACCCATTGAACCCCAGTGAAGTCCACTATATGGAGAAAAATCTGGGAATGTTTCCCTCAAACATCTTAATTTCTTTTTGACTGAAGGTGGAAAGACATAAACATCTTGGATGACATGGGGGTGAGTAAATTTTAATTCTGAAGTGAGCTAATCCTTTAAGACTTTTATTGTCATGAACTGTTTCAAGACACAGCTTGTGGATCTAAACGCAGCTTTTATTGGGGCAATCCAGAATCGTAATCCATATAACAGGCGAGGGTCAGTGTTGCCAACTGCTTTCAATTGAAAGTAGCTAAAACTGACATCTAAATGTCACTAAATGACATCATGGCAAATTCCTTGATCTATATAAATATGAATATAGATCAGTGGGCACAATAAGAATCTGGATAAGATTTGTCCAAGAAGTTGCTCGATTTGTCTCTAAACTTTTGAAAAAAAGTCTGAGTTAACCAGGTTTAGGCTACATCCATACAAAGCCAGAGCTTTCCCTATCCAATCTTTATTCTCCTCGTCTCAAGAAATAACTGCGTACACACGAAACCACTGAAACCGATTCAAAACGATATACGTGCCAGATTAGTATGTGGTGCTGTAATTCTGCCACAGGAATACACTAAAAATGGAGAATAAGACTTGGAGCATGCGCAGAAACCTTGCACGCTGTATACAAACTTCAGTAAAGCTTAGAAATAAAGCTTTATTTTAGTAAAGCTAATAGGCTCAGTAGCTTCTGCAGCACGAACACAAGCATCTAGAGTCTGCTATTGTTGTTGTTGTTTTGTGCTGTTAGCGGTGTCTGACTAGGGTCGACACACGAAAACGCAAGGGCGTCATTTTCAGATTTATCCACTCTGGGACCCGGTTTCAAAAAATAGCGGTTTCACCTTCTGAAAACGCCGGATCCATCTGGACGAAATGCCTATACAATACAAAATTTTTAATTAAACGCATCTCCATGTGGACGGGCCCTTATATAGACAGCATTAACAAAGGTAAATGAGAAACAGCTGAAACTAATCAGGGATAATGAGTCCGGGCAAAGGATTATGGGAAATGTAGTTCATGGTGGAAAGACAATGTTTTGGGGTGAAGTGCCCTCTGGTGGATATCCTGGGCACTCCAGCTGGTGATTGTAACATTTATAATGTAATCATGTTTTTTTTTTTTTTTTTGCACTGTACATTAATATAGTAATAAATGGCATGAAACCTTATAGGACCTATATTTATATATTTAGACTAACATTCTTTTTTTTATATAGAAATTAATTATTTTATTTAGAAAGAATGAGTTAAATTGATCAAAACCTTCTATTAATCAAAGAATCCTGAAGCAAATCACAGTTTCCACAAATATATTGATTTTTCAACATTTATAAAAATCAGAAATGTTTCTTGAGCAGCAAATCAGCATATTTGAGTGATTTCTGAAGGATCATGTGACACTGAAGACTCGAGTAATGATGCTGAAAATTCAAAGCTCTTTTAAATTGTAATTATATTTCACAATATTACTGTTTTTCTGTATTTGTTATCAAATAAATACAGCTTTGGTCAGCAGAACAGTCTTCTTTCAAAAACATTAAAAATTTTACAGATGAACGTAAACAGTTGATATACTGAGCTTTATATAGTTTCTTGTTGTCATTGATATGCATTTTTACATAGGGCATCATATATTCATATTATTAAGTTAGCTGTTCTTGCATTACAAAAGACTACGTTTTCCCTGGGACTAAACAGTGCCTGTGTTTGTCTGATGCTGCCATAGCAACAGTGTGTTCATACTCCACACCTGAGTGACATTTCACTGACTGACGCACAGATATTGGCTGCGTCCGAAAACTGGAGAATGCTGCCTTCGGAGGACACATTTCAAGGTTGGAAGGCATCAAGGCACGTCCGAATTCAATGTTAGCTTCACTTCCTGTTTCCTGAGATACCTGATTGATTTTTGAAGGCAGCATAGATGTATCCTTCGCTGCCTTTGATATCTCACAATCCTGTGCTTTCCATTCTGTGACAGTTGAGCTAGAAACATAAAGATGGCGTCCGACCGTTGCATTTGCTGGCTAGTTTGTCAGTAAATGTACATTTTTGACCAACATTTTCCACTTTTGATGTCATTTCTAGCGAGAAATTACTACAGTAGTAATTAAATATTTGTTTAGTTCTCACCAAAGCTCGCGCTATATTGCTGTAGATCATTAAACTCTTACGCTGCCTCAGAAGTCTGTCCGAAATCTGTTTCATGAGGAGCCTTCATGCACAAACGCTGCCTTACAAGTCATTGCTTGATAATGCAGCGAGGCAGCAAGTCAGCTATAGGTTTCGGACGCAGCCATAATCTAACAGAAAATTAGCCTAGCGTGAAAAGTAGTTGGTTTTAAAGGGTTAGTTCACCCAAAAATGAAAATTCTGTCATTAATTACTCACCCTCATGTCGTTCCACACCCGTAAGACCTTCGTTCATCTTCAGAACACAAATTAAGATATAAATCTGAGGATATCTGATCCACACAGGCAGAACTAGCCCTTTAAATGCATTAAATGTCTTCTTTAGATACACAGACTGAAATAACTTTAGCCAGTCTCAAAAATTCAGCCCTGGTGTAAGTAAAACCAAAAAAATCAAACAAATAATTGTATAAAAATATTTTATAAATAAATGAATTATTTTGTTCATTATATATAGACTATATGAGAAATATGTTTATCAGTAACAGCAAAAATGTTCTGACTGTCTTTAATTACATAAAGCCTCTTTCTAAATGAATCTGTCGCTCACTTACAATGACCCACTTTGGCGTATTGTTTGGCAACTAGGTTACAAAAATAAATAGAAAATAAAACAACTCATGTTCAGTTTGACCTCCCATGAAAGCATAATTACATCATAATAATAATTTGAAATTTTTTTTTATCACACCACTGTTTAAGACTTTAAATATAGGCTTATATTTTGTTTGCTTGTTCACTGTATACCTGCACACTTTCACCATTACAGATTCATTTTTTTATTAATCAAAAGAACACATTAAATTGATCAAAAGTCACAGTAAAATATAATGTTACAAAAGATTTCTATTTCCAATAAATGCTGTTCTCTTGAACTTGTTCATCAAAGAATCCTGAAGAATATGTAGCACAGTTTCTACAAAAAAAAAAAAAAAAAAAAAAAAAAAAAATATATATATATATATATATATATATATATATATATATATATATATATATATATATATATATTCTAAGCTTCTTTTCACACAAATCAGGGTTTTAGACTGTATTTAGGAATTTGGCAACCTGCTTACATAAATTGTGAATCTCATTGAAAATAAATACATAAAACAGCTCATGTTTGGTTTAACCTCCATCGTTGTCAATCACCATTTTCTGAATCACCCTTTCACAGATCATTTGTAGAAAATGAATGAATAAATAAACTGTTTAAAAGTTTAAATGATGGCCACTTTATTATAAGCCTATATTTACATATGACAACAAACTTTTTTTTGTCAATAAATGATTTTAAATAACTGTATGATCTATAGAATCATCTGAAAGTCACTGTATATTTGGCACACGTGATGTGATATGTGAGGTGAGGCGGGCTCTAGGACCTGCGCGAAACCCGCCAAAGATCCGCTCGATCAGCGCAGCTCTAGTCTGGAGAGGCTGTTCACTGCGCACGGCTTCATCATCATCCTCATCATCACCGACAACACATCACACACACACGGAGCGGGTCGCCAAGCGCTCGGAGCCGCTCATGATGCGCAGGATTCGGGCCAACGCCATTCTCATCCTCACCGTGGCCTGGATCCTCGGCACCTTCTATTACCTGTGGCAGGACAGCAAACCATCCTCTTCTTCCTCCTCCTCCTCCTCCTCGGGCTCCCAGCTGAAGAACCACGGGCAGAAATCCTCCTCCGGGAGGCTGGAGGAGCGCACTCTTCCTCTGATCGTGAGTAATGATGATGATGATGATGATGTGGGCTGTATGCTGATCACTGCTGCTCGTGACTGATGTTTACTGCACATTTAACATCTCTGCTGTAATGCACGCGCTTATGCATGTTGACATGCAGCAGCTTTCACTGCTGATATATATGGAGCCAGTGTGTGTGTGTGTGTGAGTGGATCTCAGCGTGATGTCAGGTGCATGTAAGAGGCTTTTCCTTAAGCCAGCTGCAGGTGTGTGTGTTTTGCAGATCCATGTGCTGCCTTTGTTAGGATTTAACCTACTATGCAGGCTAGCAATAACACCATGTCAGTTATCAGTAATCCAATAGGAATGTAATTAGACATTTGTTCTGGATTCATATTTGGATTTGGATTATAATTTGGAACTAGCTCTAGCCCTAATTAGAATTTTATTATACACTCTTAAAAATAAAGGTTCTTTATGGGCATCGATGGTTCCATGAAGAACCTTTAAGATTCATGGAAACTCTCAAATGCACAAAAGGTTCTTTATAATGGAAAAAATGTTCCCCACACTAAGAAAAAAATTTTGTTCTCCGAAAGGTTCTTCAGTGGCACAGAAATTGTTCTTTTATATGGCATCGATGCGAAAACCCCTTTTGGAACCTTTATTTTTAAGAGTGTAGATTCCAACATTCCAAATATGTGATATTTTAGAATATATAACAGTACTGTAATAGTAGTCCCAATAATACTGGGGGGAAATGTTAAAACTTAATTTTATAGAAAATATAGGATTTTAAAACTTTTTTTATACTACTAAACCTGACTTATCAAACAAGTGGTGTTGATATTGTTGTGAAAGCTTCTGCTTCTGATATATTCATTTTCAATCTCAGATTCTTACTGACATGAAGTGAGAATGACAAAACAATGATGATTCAGTCAAATGATGTGGGGTTTTAGATATTGACAGGCGATCTGAGTCATCTGTACTCCAGGACAGCTGTTTGCTGTTTGTTTTGCTCTTCTCACAGTTTGACGCCACATTCATCGGCTCGAGGGCAAACGCTCAGATTTGACTTCTCAGTATCTGCTGCCTTCCAGAAAGAATGCATGATTTGATTAGAATGATCACTGAATCAAGGATTTAATCACATCTGATGTTTAAATTGTTTAATGAACAATCACTTTGCATGCATGTGAAAAATGCAGATGCTTTAAACAAGATCAGAGAATCCTGCATCCCTGAACTGTGTCCTGTAGCTCCATGGCAACAGAGCATCACATGTGTGACGCCAGCCATGAATGTTGAGTGTCATGAAAAACAGATATAGATGTGTTTACCTGCACAAATACCTGGAAATGCTGATGGTAAAATGAGTTCTGAATGATCTCTGTTAAAACCTTTTATCCAGGGCCTTGGTGATTATGATCTTCACAAGATTTTCTGTGGAAAATATGATACATTTATCTTATTGAATCTACATTGAATTTATATATAATATACAGTCAAACCAAAATTTATTCAGACACATTGAACATTTCATTCATTATTACAGTTTATTCACTATAGTTTAAACTGAGTTAAATAGAGTTAAACTGTGTCAGAAAAAAATGTATCTTAATGTCAGATGACACTTAAGCAAAACATGGTCAGGACAAAGTGTCTGAATAATTTTTGGTTCTAAATTTTTATCAATTTTACTGGTAGTCCACTGTGTGAGAATTTTTTGGGTGTAATGTGTCACAGTTTACTTTATTTTGCTATCCTCACTTACATAAATGAACTATAGTGTCCTGTACCCACTAGTAAAAATATATCAAAAATATCTGAATATTTTTTGGTTTCACTGTATATATATATATATATATATATATATATATATATATATATATATATATATATATATATACATATATATAAATATATAAAACAATTCACTTATTTTTTTTTAATAATCATGTTTAACAGCAGAATTTGTGGTGAAAAACTATATTAGCCTTGATGCTGTAAAGAAAATTCCACCAATCAGAGAGTTGCCACAAGCAAAAATGTGGCAAAATAGATCTAGCCCCACCCACTCCTATGAAGCACTGCGAATGACATAATCGAGTCGATCTCTACGCTCTCAAAATACTTAAATAAATAAATAAATTTATATATATATATGGGGGGATACTCACATTATGAAATAAATGTTTTTCTCCAATACATGTTGGCCACAATTATTGGCTCCCCTAGAAATTCTTATGAGTAAAATATCTCTGAAGTATATTCCCATTCATATTTACATTTTTTAGCACACCAGGGTGACTAGGAGCATGAAACTGTCCAGCCATGACTTATAAACATGAGGAAACAAGAATTCCCTTAATCATTCATCACAATGAGTAAAACCAGAAGAATATAGTTCTGATGTGCAGCAAAAGATTGTTGAGCTTCACAAAATAGAAAATGGCTGTAAGAAAATAGCTAAAGCATTGAAAATCCCCATTTCCATTATCAGGGCAATAATTAAGAAGTTCCAGTCAACTAAAGATGTTACAAATCTGCCTGGAAGAGGACGTGTGTCTAAATCATCCTAATGCGCGGTGAGGTGGAAAGTTTGTCCAAGGATCACAGCTGGAGAATTGCGGAGATTAGTTGAGTCTTGAGTCTCAGAAAGCCTAAACAAAATTTTCAAACAGCACCTACATCACCACAAGTTGTTCAGGAGGGTTTCAAGAAAAATCCTCTGCTCTCATCCAGAAACAATCTCCAGCATATTCACTTGTCAGACACGACTGGAACTTCCAATGGGACCAGCTTCTATGATCAGATGAAACTAAAAAAAGAGCTTTTTGGCAGCAAACCCACCAGATGGGTTTGGTGCACACATGGATAAAAAGTACCCCATGTCCACGATTAAATATACTGTTGGATCTTTCATGCTGTGGGCCTATTTTTCTGCTAGAGGTCCTGGACATCTTGTTCAGATACATGGTATCATGGATTCTATCAAATATCAACAGATAAAAAAATCAAAACCTGACCGCTTCGCTAGATATCCAATAATGGGCTGTAGTTGGATCTTCCATCTGGACAATGATCCAAAACAAACATGAAAACCAACACAAAAATGTGTCACTGAGCACAAAATGAAGCTTCTGCCATGAACATCCCAGTCCCCTGACCTGAACCCTAAAGAAAATGAGTGGAGGAAACTGAAGAGAAGAAGCACCAACATGGAGCTGAGAATCTGAAGGATCTGAAGAGATTCTGTGTGGAGGAATGGTCTCTGATATCTTGTTCTCCAAACTCATCAGGCATTATAGATGAAGACTCAGAGCTGTTATCTTGGGAAAAGGACGTTGCAATAATTGGGTGCCAATAATTGTGGTCAATGTGAACTAGAGAAAAACATTTATTTCATAATGAGCTTTTCCGCCCATTTTCAATTGTTTTACTTAAATGAAAGGCTAGAATTAATAAATAAATAAATAAACTAGGTGAGTATATAATTCAGCAGCAAAAAGCCTAATTCTTGAAAAAAAACTTTGCACAGTAATTTTATAAAAACCAAATGTTAATAAAAAGTTTAAAATTACTATTTGTATTCTTATGAAATTAAAAAACTATTTATATTAGATTTACATGTAAAGAATTATATGTATTTATATATTGACGTTTATTTTAAATGTATTGTGCATCTTTTTAATGGGGCAACGCGATATAGGTACGACAGAACAAAATAAGCTATTAATAATCTTTCAGTGTGCAAATATGAAATATGAAATGCTTCAAAACAGCAGCACAGACAGCTTATGCGCATTAGGTTAAAGCAATATGGAGTCACAGTGCGCAGTTGCGCTGCGCATTGAAAAGTCCACGGCACAAAGAGAATCCCTGTATATATCTGCATCTAACAGTTTATTAATCATATGTTTCTTCTCACTTTTAAATTCCAGTTATTGTGCGTGTGACGCCACCTTGTTGTGCGAACTAACAGACACCCTGTAGCCATGTATGATGACATCGTTCAGAAACAGCAATAAACTCCAGCAAGATAGTCATTTTATGCAAATCCACAGCCCTTTATCTACATATCAAGTATTATAATGGGAATATATCATATTGGAGAGTTTTATATATATATATATATATATATATATATATATATATATATATAAAACTCTTGGCTTGGGTTTGCGCTGATTGCGTATTATTTTTAACCCTAACACTATTTTTTTGCTTCAAATCAAAGTTTGTAATGTTTTGATTTTCCTTGTAGCTGATTGGTTTGGTTCATGGCTTATGACACTTTAACGAAGACTTTTTTGAAATCCCTATGGGAGAAATTAATGAAAACAAACTTCTGGAACCAGTGGCGCTAATGCACTCTATACAGTGTGTTGGATGTTGTTTCTTTGTAATTGTTTGTGGAAATCACTAGCAATTATTTCTACACCAATTATTTTTTCAGTCTATGCTGTTGGTAGATTTTATAAACAGACTCTAGTGCAGATAATTTTAAAAAGATTTATCAGCCTGGCTATTATTACTCGAATACAGATATGAGTCTGTTACTAATAACAATTCACCAGCGGTGGCCTCATAATACCCCATTAGCTGAGTGCTGTGAAGTGACAGTAATTCTCTACTTTACCTAGAGTAATCCCGCTCTCCATTAGCCTGCTTTGATATCTGATCTACCCTGTATTTGTGCCTCTGCCTATAAAATAAGATGAAATGATTGTGCACTCTGCCTTTTCACTCTATTAATGACAGAAGTGCATTCACAAGTCCTAAAAGAAAAGGATAGCCTATATGCGTGGAGATCAGTTGGGTGCTTTATCACAGTTATAAGCAGTAATTCAAGCTGATTTTATATGGACAGTGTCTCCAGAGCATTGTTGCACAACCCATTTATTTATTTGCCCTGAGCCAATAGCAGATCCTCCCTTTGCTAAGGCCTTTTTGCAGTACATCAGTCTCAGCTAATATTTCTTTATGAGGGAAACAAATACTGAAGTATCAGTGCAGGCATCTGTCTCATGTTCACTTCAGGAAGAGTAACAGATGCACTTCCCATTCCACAGTCAATTTATTAGATGTGCCTTTTATGCAAAGCGGATCGTTTGTTGCAGTGAGCAATATTTGCTTTCGCAAACTTTTCCCAGCATAATTTGCATGTTACTCCCAAGCACAAACTGATTATATTAGTGCAGTTCTGCTAATGGCCTGGTTTGATTTTGTTGTACTTGTCCATTTGATGCATCATGTTAACAGCCAAACAGCTTGGACACACACAACACAAACCAGATGTCTCATATCAGGGCTGTTACTCGACTAAAGGGGTTGATCAGTGATTGTTATGCAATAAAGCAATACAATAAAGCAAATTAGGGAGCATATTAACTCCTCTTTACAAATGACCTACAAAGTTAAGCTTTCAGTAACACTGCAAGATGCTTTTTTGGACTGTTCTAAAAAGAAAAAACAAAAAGCTGAAAAACAAAAGCAAATATTATATAATAAATATAATAATAATAATAATAATACATTGTGCATTTAAAATTTTCACTCAAATATTATGACATTATAATTTGCAATTAAAAAAAACTTAATTTATAGATATCGCCATACTTCCCCTGTTGATTACATTAAGAATTACAAACATTTTTTTTTTTTTTTACAAGTTTTCTGAAATGTAATGTTTAAATATGCAAAAGTATACAGTACAAATTGGTGGATATAATTAAATATCCACCAATTTGCACAAATTTCCAGAACATTGGATAAAGCCAGGTTCGGAATTCTTGTTTCATATTGTTGACATTTTGGATATCTCTTTTTACCGCTTCGTAAATGTTCATTTTTTAGGAATAAAATGTGTATGCAAGTGCAACTTAAAAGGAGATTTCTGAGAAAACAGTCTTTGAAGATATGTATTGTAATTGAAATCTACTGATGCAAATAGATAAAGTATGATAAAATAAACAATTAAAGAGGACCTATTAAGGCTCTTTTCACAAGATGTAATATAAGTCTCTGGTGTCTCCAGAGTGTGTCTGTGAAGTTTCAGCTCAAAATAATTGTGTGTAAGCAAAAACATGCTGTTTTTGTGTGTGTCCCTTTAAATGCAAATGAGCTGCTGCTCCCGGCCCCCTTTCCAGAAGAGGGCGGAGCTTTAACAGCTCCTGCTTCGGTTGCTCAACAACAACAAAGCTGGAGAATCTCACGCAGCCAAAATAAGGATTGTCAATAACAGTATTCAGCCTTACATTTTTCAAACCTGAGTCGGACACTGATGGAGAGACTCGGGAAGAAATTACAACTTTCGGACGTTTCTGAATGATTAGTGGATAATTTTTTTCAAACAGAAATGCTCCTTTTTTAGCAATCAAGCTTGCCAGGGTCAACTTGCAGGCTATCCAAGCTAACGAGACTCTAAATAGTCTAAATAGCATGCTTTGCTCGAACTTTTGCGATTTGCGTTAGAACTGGTACACGTTGACGCTTGCGAAAACAAAATGACTATGCCGTGGGTGGAAATGTGCAGATTAAGGGGCAGTAATATAATAATAAGATGCCCTTCCTATGTCACTAGGGGAGTGAAATCAGAGTGGCTCATTTTTTCACATGCTTGCAGAGAAAGGCATACCAAAACACAGCTACTGGGTTGTCCTTTTTCACGTTTTCTGGGTTGGTAGATGGACCTGGGACCCGATTATAGCACTTAAATGTGGAAACAACACATTATAAAGAGCCCAAATAGCTCAAAAAGTCCAACATTTCCAAATTGACCAGGGCATGAAAAACAAGGATTTTGCCTGTAGTGTCTTGGCTTTTTTTTTACTAGTTATCTTGGACCCCTTTAATTAATATGTTACTAAATAATTATTCATGTACTAGGGCTGGGCGATATGGCCAAAAAGTAATGGCGATATGCGGTATATATCTCTGTATTTTCTACATTTTTCTATTTGGATTTAGAAAAAAAATTATTTGTATTTACTTTTTAAAAATCTTAATTTAACATCCTGCCTAATGTTGTCCTACAAATATTGTGTTTATATTAAAAGCTATTAATACAAATATCGTGAATGTAACCATGTAGTCTGGCACACTAGCCTAACAGGCCTACAGTATGTGCAAAAAAGAGAAAGTTACTTTGCATTCTAACATTGTAACATTACAATCTAGAAATAAAAAAAATGCTTTTTAAAGCAGAAGTTAAATTCATTAGACTAAAAATTAAAATAAAAACAAAAGCAGACTAATTAGCTATAGGCCTATTTATATATGTTATTAGTTGCTGCTATCATAAAAATACACTTACTTGTAGGTTTAAAATTCTACATATGGCACATGTATTGTTCAACAACAAACATTTTATCAAAATGTATAATTTAGTCAGAATTATGGCGATCCCATTCTATTGAGCTCAGTCTGTTTGGCGCGAATGCGCGCGGCGGCGCTCGTTCACGGAAGTCTATGAAGTTTAGAGGAGGATGAGATTCGCTCCAGAAGGCTCGTCCACTCCTGACAGCAAAATGGAAATATTTGTATGACTTTCTAACATGTACAGACGGAGAATATACCTGTGAAATGTAAGTTATGCGCTGAGGAAAACACCACATCACAAAAGCATTAAACAGCGCAAATATCTGTCAGCACATGAATCTGTCAGAGCATCTGACTGGGCAAGCCGCTTTAAACGATAGGCCTACGTGTTAACTATACCTTAATCTTACGAGTTATTTTTAAAGCCCTTAATATTAAGCATGTCTCATGTTTAAGCCAAGCTGTATTATGCATTTCCCCCACCGCTGTTTTTCAGATGCGTTCGTATAAAACTACTGTATATCGATATAAACGGTATCGCCTCATTCCGTATCGTATATTAAAAATATATCGGTATATCGTACAAACTCGATATACCGCCCAGCCCTATCATGTACCATGGCATTTACACTATACTTCAAGGTATTTCATAGAAAGTTATTTATCTGACATATCACCTCTGAACTCCATGCACGAAAAACAGACTGTCAGCAGGGTGTATCTGTGTTTGCTTTGGTTTTGTTCATGTTTTAGTTTAGTTTCCTTGGTTTTCCCTGTGTTTTGTTCTGTTCATGTCCATTCTCACATTTATGTCGGTTGTTCTGTTCATGTTCTTTGCCTAGAGTGTTTTGTTTTGAGTTTTGTTAAATGAATCTTTACACTTTACACTTTAGATCCATTCTCATCACCGACTGTGACACAGTAGACCAAATGTTCCAGTAAAATGTTCTGCGGTAGTTCCTGTGAATCTTACCTGAATAACAGTGAAAGTGCCTGCGTTCAAGCTGTGGTGATATGGCTGTTACACTGCAGATGCGTTCTGTCATAGCCAGTGGCATATGCATCTCATTAGCTCTGATCAGGCCTGCTGATAAGAATGAGGACACATTTACAGCAACCTGCAGTTTTATAGCAGAGAATCTGTAAGATGATGTCGTTTCACTTGACTTTCACTCCTGAGGCTTATGAACAACTTCAAAAATGAAATTCTACACAATAACATTGTTTGTGTCACAGTTTCACTCAGTTTGGACTTTGTTTTCCTGCTTGCACCATTTCCTGCCACTAGGTTGTTGTTTTGGTTTTTGATTTGAGTCATCACTGTCAGCTGTGTCATCAATCACCTCATTTGCACAAGTTCCCTTGTTTCTGTTCACCATTGTCGGGTATCGTCCGTGTTTCGTGTGCGTTTTATTTATTAAAGACTGCCTTCTCTCTTCATCATTGTGTTCGTATCTGATCTTCAACACAGTGAGTGTGACAGTATGTCTGCAGCATGTATGGAGAAAATTTTTTTTTTTAGCTCATTGGCATGTGACTTCATTGTATCTGTTGTTGGGATGCATGATTTAGGGGAAAAAATCAAATACATTTTTTTCTGATACAAATTATGATTGCGGTTTAAAATGCGATTAATAGTTTGCAGTGCCAAAATTTTGTGATTATATATCATTTTGGTTACAAATATAGTATTAATAATAAAATTATTATTATTTATGGCTAAATAATAAAGAAAACTAATAGAAAAATAATATAATAATTCTATTTAATATTACTTTATATTACAATAATAATATTTAGTAATTTCTTAATTTTCAAACATTAAACCATCAAAACTTATATTTGGATAGAAGACCACAGAGAGGCCAAAATCCTGTAATTATATATAAATATGGCTATAAAATAATAATAATTAATCTGGTAAATAATAAATAAAATTGCATCTTAAGTGGAAACACCATTAAAGACAAAACAATTTCGCTTCTACCTAGACAAATTATGCAACATCCAGTGCTAAATCTCACACAACACACACACAACGCCATCCATCAAATTGCAATAAATACTGTGTAAAATCTGCAATAAATCTGTGTAAGATGCTAAAATATGATACAAAATGTGATTCTGTATAGAGGACATTTGGCAGATCTAAGCTAACAGTGCCTGTTCAGGGTGACTGCAGTAGAGTCACAGCAGCTTTATAAACAGGTTTGAACAAACCAGGTCTTTGGACCTGTGAGTGCATCCATAAGTGTCTGCTGTTTTTTCTGAAAGTGTTTATGGAATGTAGATAGAGGGATTTTCACCTCTATTTTCACTTTCTTCAGAAATAGAAGGTGAGGTCGCTCTGGGCTAAGCCTCTCTCGACAGCGCATGAAAGCTTCCACACCATATCTCAGTCTCACAGCTTGATTCTGTTCTTCTTTTAGCTCCATTTTCTGCATTTAAGTGTTAAACATGGTTGATCTTAAGGCAAGACACTAAAGGCAAACACATTGGTTTTCATGCACTGGTCAATTTTGGGCTACTTTGCTTCCATAACTTGTCGTCATTCAGGCTAGTGACAAAAAATACGTATTTTGTTCAGCACTAGTTACTTGATCTAAGAATTTTTTTTTTTTTTTTTTATACAGTGCACTAAAAAAAAAATGGTTTGGTGGTTAAGGTTCATTTTACCTCTTCCCTGCATGAATAATGAATATGGTTGTATGTTTGGCAATTTTCTAGTTTTATTTACATTTTTTGCTCTTGATTTTGTTGTCACATTCAGTAACTTATTGTGCTGTAATGTCATGATGTATTTGTTCCTCTATTCAAAATAATCTGTTCTTCTGCTCAGTTGATTGTTACCCTTGTCATGTTTCACGTATCCAGTGTTGAGGTCTGTGTGTGGAATTTTAATCTATTTTGTTTTGTCTCATGAGTATCATGTGATGAATACCCATGTGATTTGCCTCTATAGTTTAAACAGCAAGCATAAATCATAGAACATAAGTTATATAAGCACTATTAGACTGAGAAAATATTGAACAATGAAAAGCCACACTGCAAAAATTGATTTCTTATTCAAATTTCTTGCCTTGTTTTTCAGTAAAAATACCCTAACCTTCCTTAATCAAGATAGATTTACTAGAGATGCAAAATGACATTAGATATTTGTCACGTTTAGGCAGACAGAGATGAAGGAGCGGGGAGAGGTAGATCTTCATATCAGCCATTTAACTTTATTAATAAATAAAATAAAGAAGATAATACAAAAAACAGGAATCGCAGGAGAACAAAAACGTAAACAGAACTAAACTCAGGGCTTAAATATACAAGACAACAACAAACTCAACCAGAAACAGGTGTGCAACATAATTGGTAGCCATGGCAACAAATGAAGAGCGGGAACATGGGGAACAAACAAAACAGGGACAGAGCACAGGAAAACAAGATGATACAAAGTGATACAAATGGTACGTTTACATGACAATAATGTATTAAAAAGTTTTTCCTTTTGCGTTTTTCGCGTACAGACGACAGTGTTGTCAAAACGATCCCCATTCACACGGAAAACAACAAAGAACACTGCATTATCATTCCAGGCCAGCAGTTGATGTCGCTTTGTAAAGAATCACTACGGTCCTTTTAGACTAAATTTTTTTTTTTTTTTGCTCTTGATTTTGTTGTCACATTCAGTAACTTACTGTGCTGTAATGTCATGATGTGACATTACACACAATAGTGAGGAAATATTTGTTTTTTTTGTACTCCGTATAAATAAATGTTTTTACTTGGTCAAAATAGGCCATTGTTACCATAATGGCTACCTGAGATTTTCAATTCAGTCGAGACATTTACTTACAATAATTCAACTCAAAAAAGCCTTGTAAACCGTTGACTTCATTTTTACAATATAGGGTTTTAGGGATTGGTTCAAATCCCTAACATTAAGTTTGAGCTATGGCAACAGTGATGCTTGCCTAATAAAACACTAATAACACTAAGCCAGCATGTGTAATTGTGTGTCTGTCTGTCTGTCTGTCTGTCAGGTGACTCATGCACCAAAGGTCGAGCAGCAGGGTCAGCTCTTGGGCTTGTTTGATGAAAAGGCTTTTCTATCCAGCAAGCAGCTGAAAGCAGGTGAGGATCCTTACAGAGAACATGCGTTCAACCTGCAGGAGAGCGACCGACTGGGGAGCGAACGCGCCATCAGAGACACACGCCACTATCGGTAATATGTTCTTTTGTTAATTATTTTGGCTGTTTTAACCCTTCTGTTATGTTCAAAGACTGGGCACAACTTTTGTGGTGGTCAAAAAGACCCACATTTGTTTTTATGCAATGTGCTAAAAATCGACACTATGAAAAACACTAAAGATTCATGTAAAAACAGAAAACATCTGTTGTAGCTTGTCAGAGACTAAAAATATAAGATATGTAAGAAATTTAATAATTCCCACCAATTTCTATTGTTTTATTTCTATTGGTGGTCAATATATATACACAGTGCCTTCCACTAATATTGGCACCCTTGGTAAATATGAGCAAAATAAATCTGCATTGTTTATCCTTTTGATCTTTTATTAAAAAACAAAACAAAATTCTAACCTTTCATTTAAGTAAAACAAATTGAAAATGGGCGGAAAAGCTCATTATGAAATAAATGTTTTTCTCTAGTTCCCGCTGGCCACAATTATTGGCACCCAATTATTGCAACCTCCTTTTGCCAAGATAACAGCTCTGAGTCTTCACCTATAATGCCTGATGAGTTTGGAGAACATGAGATCAGAGACCATTCCTCCACACAGAATCTCTTCAGATCCTTCAGATTCCCAGCTCCATGTTGGTGCTTCTTCTCTTCAGTTTCCTCCACTCATTTTCTTTAGGGTTTAGGTGAGGGGACTGGGATGGTCATGGCAGAAGCTTCATTTTGTGCTCAGTGACACATTTTTGTGTTGGTTTTGATGCTTGTTTTGGATCATTGTCCCGATGGAAGATCCAACCATGGCCCATTATTGGATTTCTAGCAGAAGCAGTTTTTTTTTTTTTTTTTTTTTTAAACTGTTAGTATTTGATAGAATCAATAGCTGCTTTTCCACCGTCGGGCCATATGGTTCTTAGAATGGTAAGGAACGGTTCCAGTAGTGTTTCCAGTGGAGTCTGGGACGGCAAGGCATGATTACAAACCGTTCTCGGCCCAGAATTCTCGGCACAGTTGTCTAACCTTGCTGAATCGTGCTGGTAGAATCTGTGAAGTGATGTCAACACACAGGATTTGTCACTTGTCTGTTGCCTGGCTACTAGTTTCTCCGTCGCTGGCTAAGCACTCTATTTGAGTGATGTAAATTAACACAAATTAATAATAAAATTAAAAGAAATATCTAATCATCTGCCATAACGTGGTCGTTATTACATCTCATAAGTAAACCGTTGCGTTACCAAGGTAGAGATGCTTATCAGCCTCACAGTAAAAAAGGAAACGCAATGAGAACCGTTCAGCCCGATAGTGGAAAAGCGGCTCGTAATACCATGTATCTGAACAAGATGTCCAGGACCCCCAGCAGAAAAATAGGCCCACAACATGAAAGATCCAGCAGCATATTTGACCGTGGACATGGGATACTTTTTATCCATGTGTGCACCAAACCCATCTGGTGGGTTTGCTGCCAAAAAGCTCTTTTAGTTTCATCTGACCATAGAACCAGGTCCCTTTTGAAGTTCCAGTCTTGTCTGACAAGTGAATATGCTGGAGATTGATTCTGGATGAGAGCAGAGGATTTTTCTTGAAACGCTCCTGAACAACTTGTGGGGATGTAGGTGCTGTTTGGTATTTTTTTTTTTTTTAGGCTTTGAGACTCAAGACTCACCTAATCTCTGCAATTCTCCAGCTGTGATCCTTGGAGAGTCTTTGTCCACTCAAACTCTCCACCTCACCACACATTAGGATGATTTAGACACACGTCCTCTTCCAGGCAGATTTGTAACATCTTTAGTTGATTGGAACTTCTTAATTATTGCACTGATAGTTTGTACAGCCTTTCCAAAACACATCTATGTGTCAAAACTTTGCTTGTTAGCATTTAGCATTCAGCTACTAATAGACCCTAGTCAGATTGGAAGCCATATTGAATTTTAATGCAGGTGAAAACGAGGCTGTGAGGGATAGATGTGTAGTCTTTACAATGGAACTCTATAAAGGTCCTAGATCACATAAGGTCCTAGAGTTTTCGTGTACTGATTTTTTTTTTCCGGAAAGACGTTTCGTCAGCTGAACAACACTGTAATTCTACAGCCTCGTTTTCATTCCAGTCAAAAATTAAATATGGCGCTACCCTAAGTCAAAGTCCCTTTCAAGGAAAGTCTGTTCACTCTGCGGCCATATTTGCAATGCCTCCAGGCAGCTATTTCGGGCATCCAAGACCAAGTCCTATCTATTTGATTGAGGGAATCCTGAATCCTGAAATCTCAATAACTGCTTGGTGAACTCACAATTAAATAACATATTTCAAATTAGCAACAAAATCTGACATTAACTGTCCCATGAATGTTGTTTCTTATGCTCAAATAGTATTAAAAAAAAGCTTATTTTTCAGGCTAGATGAGCCAATGCGCATGTGCAGTCCTAAGCGTGAGATTCCGTTTTCTATGGGAACCGGAGCTTCTAACGGCAGCTGCAGTGACGCAATGACTTTACCAATCAGCGATTGGTTCCTTTACTTAGAAGGCGGGACGTATTCCCCCATATTGTGCGTTTCTCCCATTCATAAGAAATAGGAATGAACAGTCTTTCTATATCTATATTCTTTGCCTAAGGTGTATAGGAGTGTAGTACTCTCAGCTGTTTAACATATTTGACCATGTTTAAATCCATTCCTCATGGGAATGCAATTTTCTGTGTGGTGATCTACAGTATATTTAGCATTCTTCTGACAGTGTGCACAGCCGTGACAATGAAACCCCTGATCCTCCCCCTGTGTGTGTTTGCTGCTTTAACAGATGTGCCTCTATGACCTTTGACCCTGACCTGCCGCCCACCAGCATCATCATCACTTTTCACAATGAGGCGCGCTCCACCCTGCTGCGCACTATTAAAAGGTAACAACCTACACTGCATCAAATACACACAGAGCTTCTAGAGCTGTACCAGACGCACTGACATTCAGCTATCCAACAGTCCTCACATGCATGAAGAGAAAAATCCAGCGTTAATCCTTCTGTTACCACTGAAGAACCTGCACTTGTTACCTTAAAGAGCTAGTTCTACCTAATTTAACCCAAAAAATTTTGTTTGTTGGTATGAATTAATGTATTTAGGTAAATTCAGTGATTTTAAATAATATCTTTGACTTGAATTAAACCAGTTAACATAGATGTTACTATTTTTAGGTTGACTATTTTTAGGTAGAACATTTCTAATCATTAGGGCATGTTGTAGTCCAGATTAAAATATAAAAATGTTTAAGTTTGAAAATAAATAGCCTATTAAGTGTTTAAGTATTTGGTGCTGTGATGAACAATACTGAGATTACAAAAAAATGAATGGCTGTTTGAAGCATTTTAAAAACTTCACTAGCACAGTTGCTTTGTTTGCGGAGTTTCCGGGGTAACCGCTGCATGGTTCCATCAGCGCCCTCTGCTGTCAGAGAGCGAACGTGCACTTTCATTCAGCGCGTCTCCTTCACTCGTTCCGCCATGTGCTTCTCATGCACATTGGGCTTGTTTACATCTGAGCGCGTGTTCTTTTGACGCACAATACAGCGGTGTTGTGCGTGTTATACGGTTCATGGAAAAATATTCTTAAATGCATTATAAAAATTTTAATAATTGGTAATAAATTATTATTTACAGTATTTTGAAGTGCCCACGATAACAGTATCGTGCATATTCATTATCGCGATATATCACTTTACCGAATATCGGCACAAGTCTAGTGCACATGTAGTGTACTTAAAATCTTAAAAGTATATTTAAAAAAATGTACTTGCATATAATATAATAATGAAATAAAAAGGCCACTTAAGTGTACTTAAAGAGAGCACACTTTAATGACTTTCTTAACTTTTAAAAAGTGCTCTTTGTAATAATGTCAAGTAAAAAGTTTTACTTTAAAGTACATTTTAAATTTATTTTGATGTACTGACTAATATACTAAAGTACATTTAAAGTACTTGATATTGTTTATTTGATATTGTTATTTGATAATGTTATTTGATATTACATTTTAAGTTAAAGAGGGCCTATGATCCTTTTTTATGATATTTTCAACTTTCTTTAGTGTGTAATGTTTTAGCCAATGAAAACGGTCTGCAAAGTTCCAAAGCACAAAGTCCCTCCAGCGGGAGTTATTTACTATATCAGTGTCACTGTTTCTGAACTCCCTGAAATGCCTCCATTGTAGTTTTGAGTTTTTTTCCGGGATTGAACATGTCACAATATTTCTCATTTAAATAATTCCTGCCCAAGGCATACTCAAAATAAAGAGGCGGGGCCTGCTTGAGTTAGTAGTGTGTTGAAACTCGCGGTTATAGTAAGGGGCGGGACATTTCCCAAACACGCTTGAAACTGTTGACCAATCACAACACGCTGATCCAGCTGACCAATCAGAGCGCATTGTGTTTTCAGAAAGAGGGGCTTCATAGAGACAGGAACTAAACAGGGGTGCATTTCCCGAAAGCATAGTTAGTCAACTATGGTCATAATAAGTCCCATTGAACTCTATTGGTAATGACGGAACTTGCGACCATAGTTCGCTTTGGGAAACGCACCCCAGAGCGTTACTGACAGACTGGGAAGAGAGGAGCTGCAACAATGACAAATATGGGGAAAATAATGAGTTTTTGAACATTTAAGGATAAAAACCTATTCTAGTAGAGCCCAAAAACAAAATCAGGACTTTGTAAAAGGGCACAATAGGTCCCCTTTAATATAACTTAAATGTACTATATTAAAATGTAATCATTACAAATGTGTAATTATGAATAATATTTAAATACATGACATACAATTTTCAATATAAATGGCATTAAAGTCTTCTAGATTACCACAAATGCGTGTCCTACATTCAGCAGTAAACTTTAACCACATTTTAAAGACAATAGAAGTAATTATGAAAGTACCTATAAAGATGTACTTAAGTCCTACTTAAGTGGGTCAAAAAAAAAAAAACAACACTCTAAAGTTCAACTAATTGCCTTTAAAAAAATGTAAACTATAATTTTCATTTAATTACAATTAACATGCAATTAAGTGGTCTTTTTAAAATATATGCTAAAGTGCACTTCTTCTTCACAAGTGGTGGTCTAAGACATGTTGCTATGCAATCACCATGGTTTTATAGGCAGCTGTTAGGGTGTTTAGGGCAGTTACTAGGTGGTTGCTTTTTGGCTCAAGTAAAAAGAGAATAACCACAAAAATTGTAATTTAGTTGCTTTAAGAATTAACAGCACACCTGCATAATTTAAAAGGTTAGTTCACCCAAAAATGAAAATTATCCCATAATTTATTCACCCTCAAGTCATCCTAGGTGTATATGACTTTCTTCTTTCAGCCAAATACATTCAGTGTTATATTAAAAATTATCCTGGCTCTTCCAAGCTTTATAATGGGAGTGAATAGTAACTGAGATTTGAAAGCCCAGAAAAGTGCATTAATCCATCATAAAAGTAATCCATACGGCTCCAGGGGGTTAATAAAGACCTTCTGAAGTGAAGCATTGTGTCTTGAATATCCATATTTATAACTTTATAAACTATAATCACTGACACGTATTGACGAATGCGGAAGCACAGAGGATAGAGCAAAACAAAACACTGGTCACAAATTAGAAGTCTGAAAGGAGAATTTTTAAAGAGAAATGTCAGAGGAGCTTGAGTTTGTTGCCCAGCCCTATCACTCTTCCGCTGGAGCTCGCGGGAAGCCATTGATCATAGTTTATAAAGTTATAAATATGGATATTTTTCTTACAAAAATTTTATTAAGCCCCTGAAGCCGTATGGATGCCCTTTTTTGGGCTTCAAAATCTCGGGTACCATTCACTCCCATTATAAAGCTTAGAAGAGCCAGGATATTTTTTAATATAACTCTGATTGTGGTTGACTGAAAGAAGATAGTCATATACACCTAGGATGGCTTGAGGGTGAGTCAATCATTGGATAATTTTCATTTTTGGGTGAACTATCCCTTTAAGGAATCATTAACGTCTGTAGAAACATGCAGGCAATATTTAGGATTAGGTACAACACATTATCCTTTTTATATGGTATTTATCTTGTTCCTTTTGTTTCAGTGTACTAACGAGAAGCCCACCTCATTTGATACAGGAGATTATTCTCGTGGACGACTTTAGCTCTGACCGTAAGTAGAGCTTCATTTCATTGCAACACAAGAGCACAGAAACACACACACACACACACACACACGTGAAAGCTCTGAATGATGACAAAGTGTTTCCTGTATTTGTGTGTGCTTATATTTGACCTTTGAGGAGACATTAGCTGTGGATTTCTTTATAAATATTGCTCATTCTCTGTATATCAGTGAGCCAAGACTGAACCCGGCCCTGCTGTTGTCATGGTGAGGAAACAAACGGCACAATCAGAATTGTGGCTCTGCTGTGATTAATGTTGTGGAGCTTTAAAGAGAGACATGAATTTGGCAAAAGTGATTTTTCCCTTTACAAAGATCATGTGTTGACCTTATGCAGTGCTTTACACTCTTTTGTCCTTAGCATGGGAACCACATGCACCTCACAAAACACACACACACACAAGTAGAGATGCAAGCTGATCAGATAAGACTGCTCTACTGATTGCTTCAAGGGTTCAAGTCCGATGAATTACAGGTTAAATTCTGGTTAGATTTGACTATTTAGAGCAGTCTTTACACTGTGAATGAAGCCGCATCTGAAGTTGAATATAGTAAAGAGGTGGGCTTTAGGGATGTGGACAAGTAAAGTTCCAGTGAGGCAGAATCCATTTATGATTGTAATAAATCTAATCATATACAGTAAATACACTGCAAAAAACTGACTGGTCATACTTTATATTACATATAAGTATATAAGTATTATAATAAGTACAGTGTACAATGTAATTCAATGTACAATGTACTAGAAGTTGTGTGTTTATTTCAAAGCATGTTAAACTAACACTGGAAGTTTGTTTAGCAGTTTACAGGCTGATTTTTTTGTTAAGTTCATGGCAATGTATCTAATTTTTTGAGTTTTAAAGAACCACATGTAGTCAGGCTCAAATAGTCAGTATCTTGAATTGTATATTTGACTTTGTTATCAGAGTCTGTGAAATATTTTGGTGCTTCGTACATCTGGATGGAGAAGCGCAGCTCTGAGTTTGTCAGGGGTTGTTGGCAGAACAGAAAGCCCCGCAATAATTTAAATAAACTTTCAGTTTGTTGCTGAATAAACTACAATATGCACCAGGATTAATGAGTGATATGTTTAATTTTTAGACCAGATTGTAGATCTGAATGATTTAGTTACTGATGAAAAAATTACCTGGCCAAGAGAAAGGGTAATAAAAACATGTTAATTACCATTGTTCATTTTTGTTCATGTTTGTCATAAAACATTATTTGTTATTTTATATAACTTGAAATTTTAACATTGGCAGTTTATGATTTTTTTGTCAGCCGAACCCCTTTGATCTTAAATAAATACTTGCAGTACCTATTAAGATTAAACATTTGAAGTAAATAAGTAAACATTTCAATAATTTACACAATCACATATTCACTTTACTATACACTCTAAAAATGCTGGGTTAAAAATAACCCATTTTGGGTCATTTTGGCAACCCAGTGCTGGATCAAAAAAGGACAAATGTTGGTTTGGGTTAAATATTTGACCTAGCATGCTGGGCTGTTTTATTTAACTCAATTATTGTTTAAAAATGACCGTACTGCTGGGTTCGAATTACCCCAAAATGGGTTGGAAATGAAAATAACACACTGTTATTGACTACAGTAACAACACATTGCTTAATTTCATTAAACTAATGTTTAAGAACAAATTTGACCAGTTATTTCGTTTTTCTCCTGCCAGTGAACACATACTAACTATGTGTGTTTCTCAGGCTGAGTGCTGCCAAGTAACACAGACAAACTGAAAGCCTGTAATAAATATTGAAAGTCGGGAATAAACTCTGTATTATAGTGAATCAGCAGGATTTTACCCTCTCCATTTAAAGCGTTTTTATTCACTCCTCTCAAGCGCCATTCCTTCTTGTTCAGTTCTCGGTCACTGCTCGAGTGAGGTGGTTGTGAGAGAAAACACTCAGACAAAAACCTCCAGTTTTAAAAGAACACGCTCCTCGCTGCAGGGATATCCTCTTTGCTGAAATTTGTTTTTTCTATTTTCCACAAAATATTCCTGTCATAAGTGCCGCGAGCACAGATAAATGAAGCGATATCAGCACACAGAGAACAGTTGCTGTTTGAAATTGTGACGTGCAATGCTCTCTTTCACGTCCGCATTCCCAACCCTGCACCATTGGGTTGCTGATTATAAATGATTATCAGCTGAAATCGGGTCAAATTAACTCAGCTTCCTTACCCAACAGTCTCAACCCATCGTTTGGTTTGATAAAATAACCCTGCATTCCAAACCGTCAGGCTGCTTGTCAGTACATTTAGCAGTACACTTTAAACATTTTTATTTCTGGTTGAACTATCCCTTTAAGTCCTATTTAAGTGCGTCAAAAATCACTAATTAAACTATAATACATTTTCATTTAGTTGCTAATAACATGCAAATAAGTGTCCAAAAACATTACATTCGGTTTGCAGTTAATTCTATTCTTTTCACAGTTCTGTTATCGATTAATAGTCACATTTCAAGCAGGTAAACAAATAAAATATTTAATCTTTTTAACAGTGTTTTATTTTGATTTTTTTATTTAAAAAAAGTTTAATTTTAATTTTACATTTTTAAATTTAATCAACTACATGCTACATTAACTCACAAACCAGTTCCTGCAGTTCCCTCACAAACCTCAGTTTAGGAAACAATGCATTAACTAATAATAAAGTGTAAAGTATTGTCAAAATAATTGTGATATATATGAAAGAAATGTACATACAAAGGCCACTGATGTTTTTAAAAACATAATGGAGATGTAATAAATTTGAAGTTTTATCAACTGTTAAAAATGAGATTATGTGGTTTTTATAATCAATTAACATTGCTTTTGTCATTTTTTTACAAGATGGACAAAATTTGACACAAAAAAGTCATTCGGTTTAACCAAAATTTCGGTTTTACCGAATGACACTTTTGGTTATAACGAATGACGATATTTTCAAACAGTGCTAACAGACTGATATCTATCTAGCTAGCTAGCAAAAGGACAATCAAACATTTTATATTTAGTACAAGTTTTTAAAATATTACAACATTTTTCGTGTTTTATATCAGTTGTACCGAATAACCTGATGTTTCGGGACATGCGTATGAGCAAGTAAAAACATGAATTTTTCAAATAGTTAAAAGAGAGTTAGTTACTTTGCTTGTCTGAATGATGTCACATCCTGTCACATGATATTGACTGCATGACTTAATCCATTTGGTTACTCCAAATGACATCAGTGAAATTCATTCTTTCTCATAACAAAGCAACGACTTCTACACATAATTTTAATACTATTTTGCATTATGTTGATATATGATGTTATAAAATCATGCCAGAATAAAAAATATATACATTAATTACATTTTAAGATATTTTAATCACAAATGAAATGGCTGTATTGGCCTTTGGACGGTTAAACTGAATGACCTTTTGACACTTCAGAATCTTTAAAATACCTTTATATGTAGCAAAATATAATTAATATACTTTTGGATTCAATAAAAGAGATCTAGTTGTACTACCTTACATACTTTGGATGTCATATCTAAAAAATTACCCGTCAAGTCATTGACCCACAAAGCAACTTTTGGATTGCTATCAATAAAGTAAGATGCTCTTTCCCCACATAATGTCGTTACAGCATCTACCAACTGAAGCTACCCAGCCAAACCATGACCGCCCTGCCAATAACAGATCCATGTGCATGTAGATGGGAGGTGTTAATAATGGTGGCGAGAAGCTTGGAGGTTTTGCTTTAGCCAGCCATTCTGGTCAGGTTATTGTGTGTATTTGCAGATGGCCATGTTTATTCATTGTAATTACCTCTAACAAATTAGCCTCAGATGTGCCAGCTCACAGCTGTCCTGACAGGGTTCACTGCACCAGTTTGAAATGCTGCCAGACTGCATGCTGTAGCAGCAACGTTTCCTGACAGCTTCCATTCTGTCCGCTCTGCCGGCTGGAGAATCTGCTTGCACAGTCAGACATGTAAACCTGCAAATGACCATGTGCAAAAGAGCTTTAGTGTTCTGAAGGGTAAAGCAGGCACCGCACCTTTAAATCCTGTTAACACTAGTCTTAACATGCCTGATCACTGCTTTCATCAGAAGGACCATGTGACAGGCAGATCTTCACATCTCAGTGTTTGGACACATGCAGATGATCAAAAACACTTAGCAGGTTTCTTGTTTTATCATATCTCATTGCCTTTTAGTGCTGTTTGTTAAGGCAAGTATTGCTATTGCTACTGTTTATACTTAGGGTTAGTGATTTAAATGTCTAAATTTAAGAGTATTAAACTCAAGCGTGCAACTCATTCAGGGTAGCCAAGTCAGTGGGCTACAATTGGGCTACTTTTTTTTAACTATTGCCACGTTTTGACATATTATGGCATAAATTATATTTGACTGAAATGCTTGCATTGAAATATTTTGTATTCTACCAATGATAAAACTGTGTTGTGAAGGAGGGCCACCGGTAGGAAGCCTTTGAGCTGTGTTAATGAACACTACGATATAGTGCTTTCCAATTTACGTAACAGTGACTGTAAAAAATTTATTTTAGGTATGGAAATGGCATATTTTGAGTTTGATGTTTGGAATATGATTATTGGGCTATTTTTGATTAGCCTAAACTCATTTCTCACTGCTGGGTCAGTCCATCTCAAGCAGTTCAATGAGGATTACTTGACCATTTTAACATTTTTTTTTTCTTTCTTTTTTTGCATGATCACCTCTGTGTATTGTTATTGTAAAACCACCAGTTTTTTGTTTTTATTTGACTTGTTTTAACCACAACAGCCATCTTTGTGCATTGGCGCACACCATTTTGGTTAAGCGGACATTTATGAAAAACTCAAAAACTTGGATGGACTGAGCTCCTTAAAATTACCCAGAACTGGTCATTTTTAACTAAGTATTTTTCTAGAGTGTATCATCATATCATGTACACACAAATTCAAAAGTCTTCACTACAACCCATCAAAATAAATGTTCCCTTTCGAGTGGAACTCGACGCTAAATTCCATCCAGATAATATGACGGTAGCTGCTCGTATCTCGGCCTTCCTGACAGACATTTCTTGCTGGATGAAGGACCACCACCTTCAACAAAACCTTGCGAAGACAGAGCTGCTTGTGATCACGGCCAACCCAACATTCCATCACAACTTCTCTGTTCAGCTTGGTTTGTCAACCACAACTCCATTCAGGACAGCCAGGAACATTGGAGTTGTGATTGATGATCAGTTAAACTTCACAGGCCACATTGCTACAACTGCCAGGTCCTGATTTGCCTTATACAACATTAGGAGGATTAGGCCCTTCCTATCAGAGCATGTTGCACAACTCCTTGTCCAAGATCTTGTTTTATCCAGAGCGGACTATTGTAACACTTTCTTTGCAGGCCTTCCAGCATGCACTGCAAACCTCTGCAACTGATCCATAATGCTGCAGCAGGAGTGTTCTTTAACGAGCCAAAGAGCACGCACGTCACACCTCTCCTCATAAAATTGCATTAGTTGCCAATTGCCACTCGAACTGAATTCAAGGCACTGATGTTTGCCTACAGAACAACCACTGGCTTGGCACCCCTATACCTGAACTCATTACTTCAGACCTACGTGCCAACCAGATGCTTGCATTCTGCTGCCTTGTGGTGCCATCACAACGAGGCACAAAATCACTTTCACAGACCTGGCTAACTCAATCAGAGCTGCTGAGATTTTAGCCATTTTCAAGAAACTGCTGAAGACGCACCTTTTTCGGCAACACCCATTAATATTTACTGTTACTATTCTATATCTTTTTTAAAAAACCTTGCTACGTGTACTGTGCTGGACTGACTGGGACTGGTTACAGCAAATTGTTGACCTATTGTTAGTTTGATTGCTTCTATTGTTCTTCTCATTTGTAAGTCGCTTTGGATAAAAGCGTCTGCTAAATTACTAAATGTAAATGTAAAGCATGTATCTACACACACCACTTTGGAATTAGCCGAATGTATGGACTGTTACGCGCTACGCTACATCAGTAAGTCCATAAATGGATGCCAGCTTGCCAACAGTTTCTTTGTCTTCAAAAGCTGTTGAGTCAAATCAGTCAGGATAAAGTCTGTACAATGGCAGGGTTGAGTTACAGGAAAGAGGGTCGAGCCCATGAGTCCCACTGTTGCTGAGGCAGTTTGCAGAGGTTGAGTTTGAGATAAGTGAGAATGCTCCGTCTCTCACGCTCTCTGCTGACCCAAAGGTCCCCATTTTGGATCTCAGACTGAAACGAGGAACCCACGCTTTCTGCATCTGATCCTGAGGGATTGGATGTAGAAAAACAGGCGAGTGCTTCGGTAGAGCAGCTTCCTCAGTCTGGATTGGCCAGATGGGAGTACAGACTCCTTGTCGCCATCTCCCGTTCTTTCCCTATCTCCACACTGAGGTGTTGAGATCGTGGAAGCATCCATACTCTGCTCTTGTTGATACACAGGCATCATCAACATACTCTATGATAGTTGGTATGTGCGAGCAGGGGCATGGAGCGATGCCGAAGATGGCAGGGATGGTTGTGGGCTATCTCTCCCCTTCATCAGTGTCGTCGCGGAGGAAACCTACTTTGCCCACTAAGCTGTGTAGAGTGACATCTGCGTATGCAACAGCAGGTCAGGCTGTTATGTCCCTGCACACCATGGAGGTTCTGCAGATGTAGCAGGCACACCTGCTAAGAGTTTTGGATCATGGCAAGGGATTAGGGCCTGAGGAGGTTCAAGAACTCTGCCGTAATTTAACTAGCATCAAGGAAAAGGACAAGGCCTTTCCTCTACGCTCCAATTTCACCTTCTGGTCTGTTCGGTGACGCAGTTAACACCATCGTCAACAGATACCAGGAGGCCAAACGACAGTCAGCAGCATTCAAGGAGATGATCCCTCGCTGTGTCCAAGAGCTGTCTGCCTCTACCAGCCATGCTCGAATGGCCCAGATGTCATAGAGAAGAGCAGAAGATGAGCGTGGCCTCTCGAGCCCCCCTTCGTAGGGACAGAGGGCAGGGAGATCTGCTCAGTCCAGGCTGCCTAAGGGGAGATCCAGCCTAAGGGGAGATCTGACCTAAGGAAAGTGAACTCTGTGAGTCTTGAGGCCTTCAGGCCTCAGTCCCTGAGGGGCCACCCTTGAGGGAGGTCAGTGTACACCACGATATCCTGTGCCTGACTTTCCCCTGGGCTTTCAGCGGAGCTTCTACTTCTACCACTGGTGATTTGAGAGGTGGGGTATCCAACAGGTCATTCGCGCCATCTTCGCTCACGAGCGATTCTTCCCTTCAGTCAGTTCTGGTGTTTCCTGCCTGTACGCTGCTTCAGGGCACCGAACAGACCAATTCTATCGATAAAATGATTCCTCTGCCAGACTGTGTGGCAACTTCTGCCTGATGTCTCTCAGTGGGTTTTGAAGACTGTAACAAAAGGTTACAGGATTCAGTTTGCCCACTGTCCGCCTTGTTTCCAAAGCATGGTGGTAACAAAAGTGCGCCAAGTAAGAGACAAAGTATTTCACAAACACGAACTGTGCCATAGAATTTGGGGAAAATAACGGACTTCATAGGGCCCTATGTAAGCAATCACATAGCAACATCCTAGCAACCACCCAGAAGATGCTTGCAACCTTAAAAACAACATGCTGAAAACGCCCAGAACACCTTAGCAAACGCATGGCAAAATCCTGGCATCTACCACAGCGCTTTGTAACGAGTAGCAGAAAATCTATTGTGATGCTGTACATTCCTCACACTGAATATAAATTCCAAACATCCCATTTCCTCCTCCGAAACAAATAACGACAGTAATCCACACACATGTTTCTGAGACACATGCTATCTTACAACCACAGTGTGAATGTGGCTGTGAGATCATGATGACATCTGGTGTTAGAGTGAATGTGACTTGACTTTTGTCCTCACAGTAATCTATGGTTTATCCTCCCCCATTACCATCTGCCACTCTTCCTCTTCACCTTCTTTCTCTAACACATGCAACACACATACACACACATACAAACACACTGTCGGTAGGGATACAGTTCTAATTAAGTAGGCAATTCTGGTTCTGATTCCTCTTAAAAATCCTTTCCTTAATGATGCACTTAATGTTATTTTGCACCACCACGACCCCCTGAATTGGTCCTGTACTAGAGCTTACTGAAACAAAAAACAAAAAAAATGCTGCCATCATTAAACACAGAAATATTAAGCATCACAACTGTTTGTATATTGTTTATATTACATTTTTACTGTATTTTTCATCAAATAATTACAGCTTTGATAAATATACAAGACTTCTCTCAAAAATATCTTACTTACCCCTACCTTTTGAATAGCAGTGTATCACAGTTTCCTGAAAAATATGAAGCAGCTCAACTGTGTTACAACATTGATAATAAGAAATGTTTCACGATTAGAATGGTTTCTGAAGGATCATGTTACACTGAAGATTGGAGTAATGATGCTGAATATTCAGCTTTGACATCACAGAAATGAAATGATTCTTAAAACAGTTATTTATAATAAAATTTCACAATATTACTATTTTTACTGTATTTTATACAAAAAGTATATCATCACATTCAATTCAAGCTGCAAACTCAGCAAAAACATAATTCATTGTGCCCTGCTGTACATGTTCTAGGTATTTTTAACACTGTGTTTTGTCCATATCAGCAAAAGAATGCAGATGTTCAGAAACCATTAGTGCAACCGAACACAATAAAAATCATTTAATTAACATTGAACCAGTTCTGCTTCTCGGTTCCTGGCTCTCACTGCAGTTCCTCTAGAGGTTTAGATTTACCTGATGTGTGATCAAGCTGTAATTAATCCTTCCTCTCCAAAGTTAGGTTGTGTTTGTGTGTGTGTGTGTACGTTTATGTATATTGTGTGTGTGTGTGTGTGTGTGTGTACATTGTTTATGTGTATCTTGTCTGCTGCATTCTTAACCGTCCATTAAAATGATCATGTTGAAATGTTAATATGCACGTGTACTGCACACTCCCTTGGGATGTTTGCTGGTGCATTCTGGGAATCTGATGTCCCTCTTTCTCTCTCTCTCTCTGTAGCTGAAGACTGCCGACTGCTCTCTCAAATCCCAAAGGTGCGCTGCCTGAGAAATGAACGCCGGGAAGGTACATGTGAAATGAGTCGAATGGAGATATGCTCATATACTGAGATAAAACATGTTGAATGTCATAAATGCATAAATCCTGTACAATTATTGAAGAGATATTTAAATAATTCAGGATTCAGATCTCTCCTGCACATATTTATTTTTGTATGCACTTGTACCATTTTTAATCATACACTGTAAAAAGTTATCTGCAATTGTTACCTTAAAGTACTATTTCTACCTGATTTACACCATAAAAATTTGTTTTGTTCGTACAAATGAAAAGATATATGTAATAATATTTTTCAATATAATAAAACCAGTTAATTTTACCATTTTTTTCCAGTGTGTAGTGCTAAACAAACAAACATAAATATTACAGCTTTCGACAGGAATAATTCACATAAAAATATAAAAATAAAAAAATAAATAATAATAATACAATCCAGTAGCCTTTAGTTTAGGATAAAAACAGCATGTTTTGCTAAATTGTATATGCCCATTTGAAGAAGACACACACTACTGTTCAAAAGTCATTTTTTAAAAACAAATGAATACTTTTATTCAGCAAGGATGCATTATATTGATCAAAAGTGACAATAAAGACTTGTTACAAAAATTGTCTATTTCAAATAAATGCAGTTGCTTTGAACTTTCTATTAATCAAAGAATCATGAAACATATATCACAGTTTCCAAAAAATATTAAGCAGCATAACTGTTTTCAACATTGATAATAAAATATATTAAATATATTAAAAAATAGAAAATAGTTACTTCAAATTGAAATAATATTTCTCAATATTACTGTATTTTTGATCAAATAAGTACAACCTTGGCAAGCAGAAGAGACTTCTTTCAAAAACATTAAAAGATCTCTCCGACCTCAAACTTTTGAACTGTAGTGTGTATCTGCTTAATGTTTAAGCTTAATCAGCTTTAAGGAGTACATATAGATGAGCTTAAAGCTGACAGACATGGACTAAATGCCACAAAACTCCCATTTAGATTTCACGTGGTCTTTAACATGGGAAACAGCCTAGTAATTTACTGAGTGAACTGATGAGCTTCATTTGTGTGCTTGTTTGTTATGGGAAAATTGTGATGCTGCTATGAATGTGTTATAAATTGGGCCGTTGCCTGTAATGGAAATGTGTTGGTGTTGATCAGGTCTGATCAGGTCTCGTGTCAGAGGGGCGTCTGCGGCTTCGGCCTCCATCCTCACCTTCCTGGACAGTCACTGTGAGGTCAACACTGACTGGCTGCAGCCCATGATCCAGAGAGTCAAAGAGGTGTGTTTGCTTGCATCTCTGCTATACACGTTTACATAACACACGGTATCACTAATAATGCCTCTGTTTTTTGTTTTTGATGTGAAAACCTATTGCTATCAGTCAGTCCACTCAGCCACCTGAGCACAAACACCCCAAAGAACGTCACTGTGCCGTTATTTACAAAGAAATTCTATATAAAGGAAAACCTTCTAATGCATAACAGTTTATTTCTTTATTAGGTCCGATATGATAAATGCCTTCCCTTATTTATGTACAGTAACTCAAACCATGCAAATACATATAAAATTTCAAAGTATTTAAAAATTATTTAAAAAATATGGTACTATAACTGTTCCAGAGTGATAGTTATTTAACAAAAACTGGTGGGTAGCAACCCAGTTTTGAGTCACCGATCTATTCTGTAAGATAACAGAGATAAAACAGTGCTAAATAACAATTAAATGAAATTCACCATATATTTGTCTATTGTTAGGATAGCAAAATAAATTATCTTTTATGTTTAAAATTAAATCTTTTAAAAAGGAGATGACACTTCCCATATACACTACTGGACAAAAAGCTGGAATAATTAGGCCTACTATTTTTAAATGTTGACATCTCTTATTATCACAAACTGCCTGTTTTAGTTTCGTTTTCATGGACTTTCTATTTGTTTCTAACAGTTTTCCTTTGTACAAGTTTCCTGCTCCTCGTTTGTTACTATGGTTTCTGATTAATGAGTGATCACCTGTTCGTCATCCGAGTTTGATCACCTTGTGTATTTAAGTTCCTCCTTTTCATTCAGTTGGTTTCTGGTATTGATCATGTGTTTGTGAGAAACATGCTGTTATGTTGCCTTCCTGCATTTGGATTACCTGAGTTATTGAAACCTGTTTGAACGATAATGCATTTATTTGATCAAAAATAGCATAATTACTCCAGTCTACAGTGTCACATGATCCTTCAGAAATCATTCTAATGTGATGATTTGATGCTCGGTTATCATCAGTTATTCTCAATTATTAATAATTCTTATTAGGGCTGCCCCCTAATAGTCGACTAACCGTTAGTTGACAAGAAGAGACTTAGTCAACCAAAATTTTATTAGTCGCATGGGGAAAAAAATCCACAGGAAGTGGTGAAGTCACACAGTCTGTGACAGACAGATCATTAACAGCTGGATATCCAAACCCTCGCCTGTCATTCATCAAACTCAAATATAGCTAATCTCAAACATGTAAGTAGTAGCAACCTTACATAGCCGCTCGCTTTAACGTTATCTTAGAAAAATGTGGGTCATTCAAGTGTTTGTGTGGAATGTGAAAGCTGAATAGTAGCGCACTTACTGCATGACAGTTAACATGGAGGCGCCGGTGCGATTACTTGCCCTTAAAATACTCCATCATTTTTGGTCATACAGATAAGAGAAATTCATCTTTTGAATCTGTGAAGAGTCTACTTTTATTTTTGTGCACTCACAATAAAAACACAATGTTGTGCTTTTGTAAAATAATGAAAGCAATCAGGGTGTGCTTTTTGCCGTCTCTCTCTGTGAACTTGAGTGCACTAAAAAAAAAAAAGAAAAGAACTGAAAAACTATGTAAACCTGCCTCACAGACATGAAAAATATATCTATTGAAAGCGAAATGTCTACTTTTAAATTAACAAAGATTCTCCGGTTATGTAATCCGTATGAAACGTGCATATTGGCGTGTCCACTACTGTGGAGATAAGTCAGCATCATCAACTTCATCATTGCAGCCGTAAATACAGAAAACGCTAGTTTATCTATTAATTATTAAAATGTTAAAGCAGTCTCCTTGCTGTTTTTCCCAGACACATTCATAATCATTACTTCTGCCAGTGCACTGTGGCAAGATTTATGTGCGCTTGAGTGCTGATTAGGCTATATAGGCATTAAAGACTCTTTATTATGATTTATATGGTTTATTAATAATCATGCGATTAGTCGAATAATTGCTTAAAATAAATGACTAGTCGACCAGAAAAATCTTTAGTCGAGGGCAGCCCTAGTTCTTATCATCAATGTTGAGAATGTTTTTTGCAGCTTAATTTTTTTCTGTGGAAACTGATACTTTTTTTTTTTTTTAAAGCTCTTTTAAATTGTAATAATATTTCACAAAATTAGTTTTACTGTATTTTTGTCAAATAAATCCAGCCTTGGTGAGCAGAAGAGACTTCTTTTAAAAATATTAAAAAATCAGAATTATTCTAAACTTTTGACTGGCAGTGTAGTTTGTTGTTGACATAAAACATGTCAAAGTTACTCCATTTAGTGCCAAGATGTATGATTTTTCATCATGAACTCTCGAAATCTCTAGCTGTTTTCTAGACATCTTTAAGTCTGTGTTTTGTGCGCAGGAGGAACATCAGAAGTGCACAGATGTGTATGCAGCTTATGAGGAAGTCTGATCAGGTCTGATTTAGAGCAGTGCTTGCTTCAGGGCTCATATTTTACATTGGACATCAAGTGGTGACGCAAACTGTAATACCGTTGTTTATTGTACAAAATTAAATACAAACGTTCTAAATCTGAAACACTGAAACAGGCAATAAAGTATGCAAAATTATTGATGTTTTGGAAAATTGACTATAAATGTCATTTAAATTTTGATGGTCTCGGCACAAAACACATTTGTGCTCATGATTATCCTCACTGCATGAGTCTAGATCAAAATGTGTTTTAATCTTGTTTAGTTTTGTTCACAATTTTAGTGGATGATGCATGTCATGCAACCTGTCCATGTCACATCGACCTAATTTGACTAGCTTCTACCTAGTGACACATGAGTTTGCACCAAATTACTGTAGTATAATCAGATTTTTTACTTGTGTCCGTGAGATTTCGTAAAACAGAGAGCATTAAAGGGCATGGGAAAACAATTATTGTTGGTTGTGGATAGTTATGTGTCATGTTAGAATCTATGTTTAGGATGTTTTAATACACTCTTTCTGCGTGACCTCTGCAGCAAATGACGGTGCTTCAACATTGTGAGTGTTGAGAGTCTGTAGTGAGTCATAAATGGCCTGAATCCAGTCTGGTTCTTCAGAGGGACATTTTCCCAGAATCAGAGCAAGAGAAAGGCAGTTTGTCTTCTCACAGCTGCACCATGTAGCCTCTCTTGTCCTAAATCATCAAGAGTGATTATCATCATCATCATCATCTATTCAACTGCTTTTCTCCAGCATAAGAGCTGTAACTGATCTTACACTTGTTTGTACTACAGAATGATTCTTCAGATTTTTCTTCACATTTTGTCATATCAAATATATATATATATATATATATATATATATATATATATATATATATATATATATATTTTAATATATTTTATTTGACTAGAATCTGTTTAATACAGTCTATAAATGCTCCTATTTATTTTCCATTTTTGACTCATTATTTTTTATACAAATTTTATGTATTTTTGATCGCTTCATTAAGCAGCCAAACATCTTTGTGGTTTTCCCAGTTAAACATTATGAGCTGGCAATAGCATACTGGCAATTGTCTGAATAACTGGAGCGCTGTAAGATGAACAACCAGAGAACTAATGACACATACAGAAAGAAACACACACTGTCTGTTATCTTCAAACAACACTTTGAAAAAGAATCAGTGTCTGAAGCCTTGAGCTGTCAGACTGTTCAACCTTAAACACATAAACAGCTTGAAAAATGGCAAAACAATTTGCATTTGAATTTAAGAATAGTTTTTGTGGCATATATTTATTGATCTGTATTTATAAACGGCAGATTTGGTGAAATTAGTTAGCAAGTATTCAGATTATGAGATTACAGTTTCAAGTTTGTAGCTAAAGAAGAAAGTCCGGATTCTAAATCAAAATTATGTCATTTTATAATCTGAATGATAAAAAAAATACAAATATTTAAAAATACATATCTATTGAATATACCTCAAAAACAATTTGTTAAATGTCACATTCTATACAATTCAGATTTAAAGCCCCCCTGAAATCAAAATGTTAGTTTTTTTTTAGCTTTTAATATGAATATGTTAGCCTTAAGGTTATGAATAAGCTGGTTTGTTCCAAAACAATGACAAAATTCACATTTAGGACATATAAGCATTCAAAACTTACAGTCTCTCACTTTGCTAAAATGGATCACAGATTTTCATGACATCACATCGCACTTCAGCTTCTCATTAAAACTTCTGTCCAATCAAATGTTCTCTAGAATCTGAAGTCCCGCCCCCTCCTACACTATCAGCAGACACTGAAGCTGCGGCTTAAATCAGTCATTTGTTCACACATTTACTAGTTTCTACATGTAAAGTGCACTATATAGAGAAAAGGGAACGATTCAGACAGCATAAACATGCTTTCCTTTGATGCGAATGAAGTCCGTTTTCGCGTTAGTGTCACAAGAACCGCTGCAACATGAGCACAGTCTGCTCTGCTCCGGTCCAGAGACACGAGAGCACAGAGCAGGTCATATGCGCGAGTCGGCGCAGACCACAAAAGGAATCGGACCCATTTGAATTCTGCACAGAATGCTGTATATTAAAGCGATATAAAGGAAATTAGAGATTAGAAGGAAACAGAGGTTTTACTGAGTCTAACGGCTCTGGCGAGCTGTAACATAAACAAAACGCTATTGGCTATTTAAAAAGGGTGGGGCTGTTCGATATATCGCCCTGTCTTCCTGTTTCAGTTGAAATTACGTCAACACACTGAATAATGCTGCACGTTCCAACGCTCTTCAGTGGGCCTTTAAATACACAATAACTATTTTTCTGTTTATCATCAAGAAATCCAATGTTTGAATCTCATACGTTGAAACTAATTGAACATTTCTTGTTCCACAGCTAGCCATATTTTAACCATGTTCATACTTTTTAACTGAATACATGTAATTGTTTTTACTGTGAACAGATTCATGCTGATTCTAATCTAAACCTTTTGAATAATTGCATTTTAAAAAATTATTTAAATAAAATTAAACAAATAGATGCAGATAGTTAAAAATAAACTACACCCTGATTTTTTTTTTTTTTTGAGCGTAGAATTCTTACCCGACAAATACGTATTACAAGTTTATTAGTTTGTTTATGTTAAAACTGTGTAATCCAAATGGATTGAAAAATTGACAAGCCATGGACGACTTCTAAGTGGAGTGTCCTGATGTTCTTTATGATTGTCGAATGCTGTATGAATCTATGAAACTACTGTATGTGGGGTGTTGCAGATGGATTTCTGGGGTTCCCCCCACACATACTGAAGCTCTGAGCACCAAAGCATAGAGCGCCAGCTCTAATTGAAAACACTTGATTTTCTTATGCAGTTGTAATATGAACTTCCCCAGAACAAGTTTTTTTTTATGTGACACACGCTTACATGCTCGTAAATAGTGTTATGTATGCACAAGTGTACTCGCACAGCAGCAAGCAACGTTTCAAAGTACCAAGGCTTGCAAATAACACATATTAATGCAATAATTAACATCGTAAATCTAGCAACATTTTTATAGTTTTTCATTTTTAAAAAACTGAATGTGCATTCATAAAACTTGCGTAATATATATATTACGTAATATATGTGTTATTTACTAGTTCACACTGCTGTGGGGGGTTTCTAATACAGCTGCTGAGGGAGGGAGTGACTATAAATTTGACATCTTTCTCTCCTCTGACTGCCACGATCCATCTCTATATTTTTTTCCTCTTTTGGAAAGTTGTGAAAAACACAATAGAAAGTTGTTATTGGAGGAAATGGAGAAATAATATTTGCTATAGTTTAAGTTTAAGTTTACCCTGCTATACTCTGAAATGTGTGCATTTCAATGGGAGCGGTGCAGCTTCAACCAGCCTTAAAGGATTCACCCAAAATTTTAAATTCTGTCATTTATTACTCACCCTCATGTTGTTCCACACTCGTAAGACCTTTGTTCATCTTCACAACACAAATTAAGATATTTTTGATGAAATCTGAGAGGTATATGACTCGTCCATAGACAGCAATTTAACCACCACTTTCAAGTTCCAGAAAAGTACTTGTCATGATCCCTCTGGTGGCAATTACGGGCACTCCACCCTGGACTATTGCCACACCATCAAGGACTTCGTTTCCCATAGGTCATTGCCTGGTCTAATCATCATGATTGTTTACAGCTGTATCTCATTAGCTCATTACCTCACCTTATATAAGCCTGGTTCACTCACTCATTCTGTGTGAAGTCATGTACATGTAACACTGCATTGCTCATTGTTTATCTGTTTTATGGTCTTGACCCTGTTGCCTGTTTTCTTGATTATCCAATTTGCCTGTTTCTTGGATTACCCTGTCTGCTGTGTTCCTGTGCCATGTTATTGGTTGGACTGTTTACCCAGTGTATGACCTTTTGCCTGTTTTTTACTATGATTGTAGATTACCCTTTTAATAAAACTGCATTTGGATCCTCAGCCTTTGAGTCTTGGAGCAGTACATTACAGTACTAAAGACATTGTTAAAATAGTCCATATGACTGCAGTGGTTCAGCCTTAATTTTATGAAGCAACGAGAATACTTTTTGTGCACAAAAACAAAAATAATGAGTAGACTTAGAACGTGGAAGCACTAAATGTAAACAGCATATGAGAATGACAGAGAGGAGAAGATATTGTTGAATAAAGTCGTTATTTTTGTTTTGTTTTTGCGCACAAAATATATTCTTGTCACTTCATAAATTTAAGGTTGAACCACTGTAGTCACGTCGACTGTTTTAATGATGTCTTTACTACCTTCTGGACCTTGAAAGTGGTAGTTAAATTGCTGTCTATGAACGAGTCATACACCTCTAGGATTTCATCAAATATATCTTAATTTGTGTTCTGAAACTGAACGAAGGTCTTATGAGAGTAATTAATGACAGAATTTTCATTTTTGGGTGAACTAACCCTTTATGGTGGCAGTTGTTCTCCTAGCCTGGCCATACTGGTTAGGCTGGTCTGTTTTGATGGTTTTAGTGGGGTTTTAATCCACTTCTCAGTTGGTCAGGCTAGAAGACTAGCAAATTGAGTATCGACAGATCTTTTCTTCCGTATTGTTGTGACATTTACACCTGAGTGTGACGGATTATCAGAAAAGAAAAAATGTAGGATGGAGACTTGGTTCTATGCACTGGGTGTTGATTGGATTGGATGTTAATTTGTGGGCGTGGCATGCAAAAGTGGAGGCAGATTAAGGTGAGCTTGCAGGGGTGGAGTTTAAGTGCACTAAATATGTCATATATAATAATAATAATAATATATCAATAATAATAATAATAATAATAATATATATATATATATATAAATAAATATAAACACACTACCAGTCAAAAGTTTGGACATGGTAAGATTTTTAATGTTTTTAAAAGAAGTTTCGTCTGCTCAGCAAGGCTGCATTTATTTAATTAAAAATACAATAAAAACATTAATATTGTGAAATATTATTACAATTTATAATAACTGTTTTCTGTTTGAATATATTTTATAAAGTAATTTATTCTTGTGATCAAAGCTGAATTTTCAGCATCATTACTCCAGTCTTCAGTGTCACATGATCCTTCAGAAATCATTCTAATATGATGATCTGCTGCTCAAGAAACATTTATTGTGTACAATTGTACAAAATATTTGTGTACAATACTTTTTTTTTCAGGATTCTTTGATAAATAGAAAGTTCAAAAGAACAGCATTTATTTGAAATATAATCTTTTGTAACATTATAATGCATCCTTGCTGAATAAAAGTATTAATTTTATTTAAGTAAGTAAATTTAGAAAGTAGAAAGTAGTAATTTCTTTAATTTCTTTTCAAAAAAATCCCCAAACTTTTGAACGGTAGTGTATAATGTTACAAAAGCTTTGTATTTCAGATAAATGCTGTTCTTTTGAACTTTCTATTCATCAAGGAATCCTGAAAAAAAGTACACAACTGTTTTCAACATTGATAATAATCATAAATGTTTCCTGAGCAGCAGATCAGCATATTAGAATGATTTCTGAAGGATCATGTGACACTGAAGACTGGAGTAATAATGCTGAAAATTCAGCTTTGATCACAGGAATAAATTACTTCATAAAATATATTCAAACAGAAAACAGTTATTTTAAATTGTAATAATATTTCACAATATTACTGTTTTTACTGTATTTTTAATTAAATAAATGCAGCCTTGGTGAGCAGACGAAACTTCTTTTAAAAACATTAAAAGTCTTACCGTGTCCAAACTTTTGACTGGTAGTGTATATATATACATGGATAAATCAATCATTATAAGATCCATAACACGCATTTAGAAAATAAATTAATTTTCATTTCATGCACTGTAAAAAAATTTCACCTGATTCAACTTAAAAACTTCAACTTAAAAGCTCAGTTGCTGTGTTAAATTTTTAAGAATAATCAAATGTCATTTCAGTGTCTTTGTCAGTGCAAGTCTTTTTTAAAATCTTGTCTAGTTGAATCTCATATAACTGGTTAAATTATTTTGAGTTCAAGTTATGGAAAAACATATGTTGCCATGACTTAATGATCATATCACTTTTACAGTGTGCTGACTTTAAGATGGGTATCATGGAGTCACGCATTGCACACAAATGGCTTGCATCCTTTATGCTGTATTTAGCTGGCCTGAAATGAAATGACGACTAAATAAATTTATTAACATTAACGCTTGGAAAGATGTTTACACATAATGAAATGAGTCATTTGTGTTCTCTTGTAGGATCACACCCGTGTGGTCAGTCCCATCATTGATGTTATCAGTCTGGATAACTTTGCCTATCTGGCCGCCTCTGCAGACCTGAGAGGAGGTGAGAGAACCGTGTGTAATGTGTTCATCAGAGCTTTACCACAGAAAACATCTCTTTAATGTGTCAATTAATTCTCTTCAATATTTGTTTCTGCCAGAAAGCAATGAGAGTAAATGGAGAAGTTCCTAGATGTTTCTCCTGAGAATAATCCCAATAATCTCACATGTGTCTCCTCTATAGTCATAGAAATCTGTGCTCAGATTTGCCAATATACCAAAGTCTGCAATGAAAAGTCAAAGATCTCAGTATGAACCTGTTATTTTTGGTATTATTTATATACTATATTAGCATTTATTAATATTTTGCATTAGCTTTTTTTCTTTTTTTTTTTTTTTTTAGTTTTCATTTTAATTTTAGTTTGTCTTTCATCTTTATATTTTATTTGATTTACTTTCAGTTTGATTTTTTTTTAACAGTTTTAATTTTAGTTAACAATAACAACACCCAAACATTTCACCAAATTCTTCTAAAATCAAATGATCCAAGCTTCTATCCACATTCATTTTATAGCTCTATTTTTTTTTTGTCAGAATTTGATTTATGTCTAATTTTATTTTTCTCAAGGAATATTAGGAGACAAACATTTGAGACAGAGTTGATGCTTAAAGCATAAGTGAGATCATTAAGTCTCCTGAGCTCTGAAAGAGCAACCTCTGAGCAATGCAGTGCTCCGAATAATCTGGTTAACTCAAAAATATCAGTAAATTTGAAGATGTCTGATTTAGTGGTGGACCGATATATCTCCAAGGCCAATATAGGCCCCATTATACTCCCCAAAAGCATACAATTTTGCCCCACCATGGTGCCACCCTTCATCGGCTACCAGAAAATATATATTGGTCGACCACTGGTCTGATTGCTGACAGATTAAAAATACTTGCATGTGTTTATTCAAGTGATCCAGAAATAACTGCCTCACTTTTTCCCCCTCTGACATCAGGTTTCGACTGGAGTTTACACTTCAAATGGGAGCAGATTCCTATAGAACAGAAAATGGCAAGAAATGACCCCACACAACCAATCAGGTCTCTCTCTCTCTCTCTAGAATAGTTTTATTTCACCTGAGAAATAAACAAAGTTTTAGAAATTTGAAGATTTGACATAAAATAAATATGATGTGTAAAATTCTAAGTTACTAATCAAATTGGAAGCAAATTTGTAACAAAAGATTTACAAATTCAAGCTTCCAAGAGCTTTTAGAAAACTAGAAGCATTTTTTATTACTGTAGTGGTCTCAGACCTTTCAACCCCACTTTGTGTGTAAATAGTATGTATATATACCAACCAAGGGCATAGGTTTGATTTTGACATTGGTGGGGACATAAAAGCAGCAAAAAAAATAAATAAATAAAAACAAAAACTTTATTTTAGGAATTGACTTTAAGGACGAGAATGATGAGAAGGAGACAGTTTAACTTTACTTTAACTCTGTCCATTGTACATTTGTCAACGTCTCATAAGCTTCAGAGTGCATATAGTGTATATGTAATACTCTATATAATACATAGTGCACTTACTGTGAATTACACAGTGTTTCTGGAGTGTCAGAGCGTTCTTGATGACTCTGCACATCACTTTATTTATGCTTCTGATTGACAGACAAAACGCACGCTCTTATTTCACTGTTGTTGTTTTGTGGATATTTGAGCTAACAGTTTGCTTCATACATTCAGTTTAACAACATTAAGTTAAAGTTAAAGAGGGTAAACTTTATCATTCAACTGAATTGTGCACATAGATTATGATTCAGACTTTTACCTCACTCTGTCCACTTAATGCACTTCCTTGAAAGAGTACAGTTTTCTTACTTATTTACTTTGACTTCTCAGTTAATGTCAATGGTATGACCCATTTCAGATACGTCCAAATTAAAACAACAATATATGTATACACTGAACAAAATTATAAAAGAAACACTTTTGTTTTTGCCCCCATTTTTCATGAGCTGACTTTTTCTATGTACACAAAAGGCCTATTTCTCTCAAACATTGTTCACAAATCTGTCTAAATCTGTGTTAGTGAGCACTTCTTCTTTGCCGAGATAATCCATCCACCTCACAGGTGTGGCATATCAAGATGCTGATTAGACAGCATGATTATTGCACAGGTGTGCCTTAGCCTGACCACAATAAAAGGGCACTCTAAAATGTGCAGTTGTACTGTATTGGGGGGTCCGAAAACCAGTCAGTATCTGGTGTGACCACCATTTGCCTCACGCAGTGCAACACATCTCCTTCGCATAGAGTTGATCAGGTTGTTGATTGTGGCCTGTGGAATGTTGGTCCACTCCTCTTCAATGACTGTGCGAAGTTGCTGGATATTGGCAGGAACTGGAACACGCTGTCGTATACGCCGATCCAGAGCATCCCAAACATGCTCAATGGGTGACATGTCCAGTGAGTATGCTGGCCATGCAAGAACTGGGATGTTTTCAGCTTCCAGGAATTGTGTACAGATCCTTGCAACATGGGGCCGTGCATTATCATGCTGCAACATGAGGTGATGGTCGTGGATGAATGGCACAACAATGGGCCTCAGAATCTCGTCACGGTATCTCTGTGCATTCAAAATGCCATCAATAAAAGGCACCTGTGTTCGTTGTCCATAACATACGCCTGCCTATACCATAACCTCACTGCCACCATGGGCCACAACCCATGTCAACGTTGACATCAGCAAACCGCTCACCCACACGACACCATACACGCTGTCTGCCATCTGCCCTGTATAGTAAAAACCGGGATTCATCCGTGAAGAGAACACCTCTCCAAAGTGCCAGACGCCATCGAATGTGAGCATTTGCCCACTCAAGTCGGTTATGACAACAAAATGCAGTCAGGTCAAGACCCCGATGAGGACGACTAACATGCAGATGAGCTTCCCCGAGATGCTTTCTGACGGTTTGTGCAGAAATTCTTTGGTTATGAAAACCGATTGTTGCAGCAGCTGTCCAGGTGACTGATCTCAGATGATCTTGGAGGTGAAGATGCTGGATGTGGAGGTCCTGGGCTGGTGTGGTTACACGTGGTCTGTGGTTGTGAGGCCGGTGGAATGTACTGCCAAATTCTCTGAAACGCCTTTGGAGACGGCTTATGGTAGAGAAATTAACATTCAATTCATGGGCAACAGCTCTGGTGGACATTCCTGCAGTCAGCATGCCAATCGCACGCTCCCTCAAAACTTGCAACATCTGTGGCATTGTGCTGTGTGATAAAACTGCACATTTTAGAGTGGCCTTTTATTGTGGCCAGCCTAAGGCACACTTGTGCAATAATCATGCTGTCTAATCAGCATCTTGATATGCCACACCTGTGAGGTGGATGGATTATCTCGGCAAAGGAGAAGTGCTCACTAACACAGATTTAGACAGATTTGTGAACAATATTTGAGAGAAATAGGCCTTTTGTGTACATAGAAAAAGTCTTAGATGAGTTCAGCTCATGAAAAAGGGGGGCAAAAACAAAAGTGTTGCATTTATAATTTTGTTCAGTGTATATATACATATACATTATATATATATATATATATATATATATATATATATATATATATATATATATATATATATATATATATATATTTATTTATTTATTAAAATTATTGCTAGTGGCAATTCAGTATCACTGAATATTGATAAGGATATGTCCCTAGCATCCCTACTAAATTCTATGCCCTTGATACCAACTGCTGTTCATGCAGGACCCCTGTAATTGCTGGAGGAATCTTCGTAATGGATAAAGGCTGGTTTAATCACCTGGGCCAGTATGACACTCACATGGATATTTGGGGTGGTGAGAACTTTGGTAAGTAATGATCAAATGTATGACATTATCCTGAAAAATTCTTTCACTCCTCTGCTGTGAAAGTGTCAAACATCCTGTGAACAGTTTAGCAAGACAAACTGCAGAGATTGTATAAAGAAAAGTGTGTGGTAAAGATGTCCTCACTAATATAGTCAAACAAACCTCAGGGATATTATTGTTAACAGTTAAGTAAAACAAAATAAAATATAAAAAACTTAAACTTATTTTATTTCAGCTAGTTGCTAAGGCAACATTTTTAATTTTTTAGATGTACTGAAAAAGCTAAAACTGAAATAAAATAATAAAAACTATATAGACATATTAAAATAAAATAATAAAAATGACAAAAACACAAAACAAAAACTTAAACTTTAATTAAATTTCAAATTATTAATATAAAAACTAATTCAAAATATGAATAAATCAATATGTGTGTGTGTGTGTGTGTGTGTGTGTGTGTGTGTGTGTGTGTGTGTGTGTGGGGTTCGGGTATACTATGTTATGGAGACAAAATGTGCCCACAAGGATGGCAATACCAGAAATCTTTGACATTTTTTGGTCCCCATGAGGAAAATGCATTTAATTTGGTTGCCTGAGACGTTCAGGTGACATAGTGAAGTATACACAAGAACAAACCCTTTGGTCTATGGAACAGATTAACCCATAGGAGTCAAAGCCTGGGGTCAATCTAATTCAACAACAAACATCTATGAATGTTTGTAGAAAGGGCCAGCCTGCCACAGCACAAACATATAAAGGTATATTAATCAGAAAAAGCCCCAAGACACATACACTCCAAGTGGAGTGGGCTCCATTACCCAAGGATGAAGCCTACCATGCATCCTACAGGTACCTGAAATTGTCAAGACTGAAAGGGCACAATCTTGAACTTCTCAAAGAAGGTAGTCACCCCTGGTGCATGGAGGTGAAGCATACTGCACACCTCGTAGGCCTGAAAAGGAACTTAACCTAATGTAAAGGCTAAACCTATCTACAGAGAATGCCTTTTAAATCACGGAGGCTAGAAGATATTAGGGCAGTTAGGTTGTGAAGTATGGATACGCACAGACCTGTTAGCCTCCACTAGATTCCTAAGAATCATTCCTTTGTAAGTTCAATATAAAACAAAATCCATGAATGTGCACGGAAAGGGACAGCCGCCACAGCACCTCTGCCAAATGAACTCTAACATCTCCGGGTGGTGTCTCCAATCCCCAGGCCTCAGCCACTGCCTTGACAGGGTGTCTGGATCTGTTGCGGCAACCTGAATAGGGGGCACGAACCCACCCACCTGGGAGACCACCAGTGTGTCATTGTGTCATTCATTACCTGAGCAACACATAATAGACCCTCAGATATGGTTGAAAGTATTTCCATCTCAGACCACACCCCAGCACATGAAGGAGGCATCTGTCATTATAGTCCTGCGACTGCAACCTCCCCCAAGAATGGGACCCTAGGCAATGCCGGGTTCTTCCACAGAGAAAGGGTATGAATGCATCTGCACGTAACCCTTATGTCTCGCAGAGGGTAACACAGTTGATACCCTGCTCCCGGACCACCATTAAAATGGTCTCATTTATGAAATATACAGGAGATAGGGATGTGCAACAGCGATCGAGTACTCGACCGTGACAGCGACGATCGATCATGTAAACGATGATCAAAATGTTTTTTTTCTTTTTTCTCCTAATTGGTTAGCAGCACTTTGGGCGGCACCCGGAGCTCTGATTGTTTAGCTTGCCACAGCATGAGTCAAAAGACGCGAGAGAGAATGTCTGTCATGAAAGCGCATCACGGCGGGAGCTCTCTCACTCTCGCTATAGCGCGTAACTTAAAGTTCACTGGCATTTGCATCCTTTTGTGCCGATACCAGTTGTAATGTTACGTCTATGTTATGTATCTAAGTTATCTGATTAATATCATAGAATGTGTCATAGAACGGGCTTCAGTTTATTGCCATAAAGTCACTCTTCACTTCATGCAGCTATTCCTTTTAGATGCTTCTTTATTAATAACATTGCTGCATCATCATTATCATAATCTAACAGTGTTCTAATCACGTGTTCATGATTTCATAGACAAGTTTTCATGTCATATTTTTATTTTTAACATTCATTTTTATAACAGTCTTCAGATATTTTCATTATTTCCATGGCGGCCACGCCCCGCACACACCCCGCCCCCCCGAGTACTTGATTAATCGTTTTTGAAACTTATCGATGATTGAAATAAAAAATTGCCAAAAATGTCCATCCCTAACAGGAGACCATCCCAGCCTTGTCCGTCAGACCAACACATGGTTGCCTCCTGGCAGCCATGAGTTAGACAGCCATTTAAGACCACACCCCAACCCATAAAGGAGCGTCAGTCACAGTAGTCTTGTGACAGCAACATGCCCCAAGGGTGGGACTCTAGGCAAATCCGGGGGCTTCCACAGAGAAAGGGTATGAATGCATCCATGCGTAACCCTTATGACTCGCCGAGAGCTGTCCAGAGGGAAGCCTCTGCTCTTGAGTCACCAAAGAAATGGCTGCATATGTCCTGGCCTAACCTGGGAGAAGCAAGGATTGATTCATATGAGCAGGAAGTAACACACCTGCATTGTGATTGAATCCTCATACTACTCCCAGAAAAGTTTTTCTCTTAATTGAAGAAAGCATACTTTCTGAAATGTTAATGTTCAACCTAAACACCCTAACTGAGCAAGAATGGCATCTTGATGTTGACTCACAAACTGTTTGAAGGTGCAAGGTGATAAGGTCAGGCTGAAAGGATGACTCCATACTGTATGCTTTGCCCCCAAAGCAAACCCACAGAAGTAAGTCGTATAAACCATTAACTACTGGGGGACTAGTTGCAAGGGGAGTGGCCAATACTATCTAAGGGAGACAACTGCCCTGACAAACTATAATGTCCCAATACCCTCTGTAAGAGGGGGTTGGGTGCCACACTCTGGCAGCATTGCTGAGACAGGGTGAAAACCCGCTGGAGACTACTGCTTCCCGAAACATAGAAATGGCGGAGTTGGCAAGACAGTCCCCTAAGGGCATCAGGAGGAAATGGATACACAACTTGTGGTGTAAAACATTCCCGCTGAGAGGGCACGCCCTCAATGCCCTGAGCCCAGTGGCATCAAGGCTCTTGCGAATAACTCTTAGAGGTTAACCACTAAAGCTTCTCCCCAGTGACTATATTAACATAAAGCAGCCAAAAACACAGGCAATCTGCTTGGTGGCACGGAGGGCCAGTTCCGTTGTTCGACGTAATTTTTGTTGGAAGATAGCTAGAAGTGTAGAAGTATATATAACTGTTTTATTTTTTAGATACAGGCAGAAAAATGTCCCATGTAAAAGAATGATGAGATCATCGCATCGAAAACACACATAATTCGTTTGCGGTCTCTGCAAACGTGAGACCCAAGCCTGTCATCCACCTAGCGCGCCTGTACACGTCGGGACATTTCAAACACAGATCGCTCCTTTGCATTGTGTTGTAGTTGCCTTTGCATTGTCTTGCAGTGTTTGCTTGTCGTGTATTGTGAGCGTCATCCCTAATATTCAGATGACGATGGCATGGCAACACACGGTACAACACATGGTAGACAAACTTATCTCCTGCCTATTTTCTTCTAACTCCTAACAAACACACAAGACTTTCCACACAAACAAACAGCTTCCTGAAAACAAAGAAGCTGGTGACATGCATTTTAGGCATTTATTTATGGTCTCAGTGATGCGTTGAGACTACGTCACCTGACCACGCTGTCGGCCAATCAAGGTTGACATTTTTCTACATGTGCTTCAGACACCGGCTCACGCAGGGGCATTTCCATAGCGTCAAGCGTCATGACGCAGCGTTGAGTTCCGCTCAAAAGGGAACAGTTTATAAATCATACAAAATGATGTTTTTTTTTTTTTTTTTTTGAAAATGTAAAAATGCAGAAAGTTTTCTGTGATGGGTAGGTTTAGGGGTAGGGTTAGGGGATAGAATATACAGTTTGCAAATTATGTCTATGGAATTATTCAGAATTCTCCCTTCTGACTGCTGTAATGAATCTCTCTATATTTCTCCCACTTTTAGAAAGTCGTGGAAACATTATCATGGAGTTTGTCTTTTGCTATTGGAGCAAATGGGAATACAAAAATTATATTTGCTGTCATATTCCATACCGTGTTTAATATATAGTTATAAGGAGAGGAATTTTGGACAAATACAAAGTTCTGTCATGAAACTCTAGATGGCGTAGGCTGATACACAGTCTGCTTACAATCACATCATTCTCTATAGGGCACAGCTGATTCATTCCTGCTGTATTAGTAGCCAATGAGCTTGCTGCTCAACCTTCAAATACTTGATCAGCATTTGCTGTAGCCGTTGCAGCGCGCTTTCAGAAACCCTCCACCTTCCACAGCTCCACCTGTTTAGATCTCCTTCGGGTTATTAATGTATTCTATATTGTGCAGCAGCAGCATTTCTTACTTGCTCACAGCAGTGTGTCGTGTATATATTAGTAGTTGCAAGTGCAGTACTTGCTCTGCAGTAGCAGAAGTGTAGCAGATCTATTCTGCCATGACCAAATATATCAACACTGTCATACCCATTACCATGCCAAACACTCCTGGAGTTTTCATGACAGAAATGAGATTTCACTGTGTGTGCGATGCTACAGAAATGGAAATGACAAAATGTCCTGTTGTTTGTAGGTTTTCAGGGAAGCCCTGCATTGTTTTTCCTATTTCAAAATATTTATAACCATATTTTTGATGTTTCATTCTTGCATAAATGTAATTATTTCTATTTCCATAATCTTTCTTTTCTTTTTCTGATGTTGTAGAGCTCTCATTCAGAGTGTGGATGTGTGGTGGCAGTCTTGAAATCCTGCCCTGCAGTCGCGTGGGCCACGTCTTCAGGAAACGCCATCCCTATGAGTTCCCAGAGGGCAATGCACTCACCTACATCAAGTAAATTGGCCTTTATAAGCTGTAATCATATGCTTTACAATGAAGTGTATGAATGGAGTGCCATTACATTTTCTGTGTGTGCTGCAGGAACACGCGGAGAGCTGCTGAGGTCTGGATGGATGAATATAAACAGTATTACTACGCTGCAAGACCTTCAGCGCAGGGCAAGGCCTTTGGGAGGTCAGACATCTATGATAACTTGTATACACAGTGGTTTTATATAGATCTGGTTATGGTGACCTGGTGAAAGATCTTTTTATGAGGTTGTCATTATTATATTTACCTCTGATTCTAAAGTAATAGTTACATCCAAAATAAATTTTCTGTTATTGTTTACTCACTCTCATGTCAGTCAGCCAAACCTATATCACTTTCTTTCCTCTGTGTAACACAAATGGTAACATCTATATTAACTGGTTTTATTCAAGTGAAGAATTTTATTTAACACCACTGAATAATCAGCCTAAATACATTAATTCCCTTGTGAAAAAGTGCGCTTAATTGTACTGAATGTGCACTTGCACTGTGCTTCAAATCATAAAAGTATATTTTCAAAAAGCCGTACTTGAAGATAATATAATATTAATGAAATAAAAGGCTACTTAAATGTACTTATAGAGAGTATCAGGATTTAGAGAGGGGGGACCCAGAAGCAGAATGAGTATAGGGAGTGATATTTATTAACAACAGAAGACACAGTACAAGATAGGTGAGGTGGGAACACTGTCCGAACAATATCAAAATCTAGAGAGAACACAAAATGAGACCTGGGAGAACTAGAGCACAATAAATAAATGAATAAATAAACAGTACTTTGATGTCATATAACGATCAGTCTGCGCTGCGCCGATGCATTTCGAACAAGCCTAAGGACTAAACAAGGGGGCGTGGTGGTAACGGGAAACAAGGAGGCGGGACGAGAAGAGCACATCGCCAACACAAACAAAGACAGAGTCATGTGCTCAGGCACAAGACAAACAAACTACTAACATTTACTAACAGCTTGCACCAGTGCAAACCCTCTTTTGGCATTAAAAAACTACTGTTGGGATTTACTAAAGACATGCAGTGCAAAATTAGCGCTAAAAAGGCATGAACTGAGTTGTTTTTGCGACTGACCTTATTGCATATGCATTTGTAGGAGTTTTCCTTTCAGATGCAAAATTTATGGGAGAAGAGTATTTAAATGAATCATGCAACGTGATTTACTGTTTGCGCTAGTCAATTTACTGGTGAATTTACACCATTATTTAACGGCCCAAAAAAGCATGTCTTAACCTATTTTGCGACACGGCAGCAATTGTTTCTTCTAGGAGGAGACACCGCAGAGAACAGAGCGCACGTGGTAGAAGGGAGAAAATATTTTCCACTTGTATTAATCTCTTTGGAATGCCAGAGGAAGACGTTATCCGTATATTACATGTAACAAGTTGCACCTGTGTTGACCCACACCTGATGACCATCAGCTTTGCTTATTTGTGACCCAATGCAAATTTGCACTGCTCTTGTTAGATTGCGTTGGTCATTATGTAAATGATTTGACTGCATCTGTGTTCTTTAATTTGCGAGTCAGCAGTAGATAGCGTGCAAAGCTTGCCACTCCCATCGGCACATTTGTGGAATTGTGCTCTCACGCTAATTTGCCCCGTTTAGTAAATCTGGCCCTTAGTTTCTTAACACACTTAAAAAAGTGCACTTTGTAAAAGCTGTTTTAATCATCTTTTGTCATGCTTTAAAAAAGTACACTTATTTTGATGTGTTGACTAACATATTAAAGCACATGTAAAGTACTTGTGTAACGAATGGGAGCGTGACAGCAGAGTTGTGGATCCACGTGCAAGCTTTATTAACAAAAGAGCGTAGTCGAACAGGCAGTAGGTCAAAACGCCAGTGAACAGTAACAGGAAAGGCAAGGCAAGGAGTAATCTAAAAAACACAGGCAATGGTCAAGGCAGGCAGCGATCATAAAACAAAGAATCAGTCCAGGGTCAAAAACATATGCAAGGCAGAACAAAGATCAAACGGAATGTGAACAAAAGGCTAAACAATACTCAGCAATGTGTGTGTGTTTGAGTGCAGCTTATAAAGTGTCACTAATGGTAAGCAGGTGTGAGTGTGTGATTAGTTGCTAGATGGGGAATTGTGTCCATATAACAAAATTGATGAACACAGACCCAGGGCACATGTTACAACTTGATTATTTTAACTGTAGTGTGTTAGTTGATATTACATTTAAAGGTAATATTATGTATTTAAATGAACCAAATTTTAACTGTATCATTACAAATGTTTAATTGCGTGTATAATTTTAAAAACATGACACAAGTTTTATATTTTAGTTTACCATAAACTATGCTTGGTAGCACATTCGGAATATTAAGAAAAATATCCATATTTAAAAATGTATTATTAACTATGATAACTAGCTTCCGGCAGACGGTCGTACGCATCAATTTATGGCAAAAGAGTGACCTCTGGTGTGACGGAGGATGTCAAACAAATAGGACTGTGCAACACACTCAAGCTCCTCTTCTCCTCTATCGAAATTCTCCAACATTTCTCTTTAATAAAAATTCTCGTTTAAATTTTAAATTTTTTAATATAACTCTGATTGTGTTCATCTGAAAGAAGATACACCTAGGATGGCTTGAGGGTGAGTAAATCATGGGATAATTTTCATTTTTGGGTGAACTATCCCTTTAAGTATATTAGTTCCCTAATAATTACTCTTTTTAAAAGTATGCTTAAGTGTACTTCTTTTTCACAACTTTCTGGAGCAACATGAGGGTGTTAGATGATAATTTTTCATTTTTGGGTGAACTATTCCTTTTAACCCGCTTCTGTCTCTCCACACAGTATTGCAGATCGGCTTGCACTAAGACGGAAGTTGAATTGTAACTCTTTCCGCTGGTATCTTGAGAATGTGTACCCTGAACTCAAGTGAGTCACGTTCACTGGACTGTGTCTGGGCTCTGATGGGCTTCCAGAAAAAACCTGGACTTTTTGTATTTGCAGTGAAATGCCATTTAACTCTCTCAGATCTCTATTCTGAGTGTGTTTTGTCTTTATTGCTTGTGTTTGTCAGAATCCCAGAGCAGGAAGCAGTGTACAGTCTTCTGAAACAGGATGGATTGTGTCTGGAAAGTCACGGCACAGACAGTCTGGGTTTGGCTGAGTGCAAGACCACACCGAGCATACCTGCCTCACAGGTGAAGCTTCAACAGTGTGTGATAACTGACTGAAAGTAGCATTTACTAAACATTTTCAGTAACTAAACCACATCAGTAGCATGTCATTTTTTTAGTTTTCAGAATGGTCTAGCTTTTCCTGTAACAATTTTAGGTGTTTTTCCAGCAAGTAAGAGTGTGAAGTGACAAAACTAAGGTTGGGCATTGGCACTGATATCCTGATTTAATTCTGATTCCCAAGATCTTTTGCTTTTTGTTTTATTTTGATCATTTTTCAGTTAAAATGTCAACAGACCCGTTTCATTTATTACATAATTGCCTCATTGATATGTGCATAATGTGCATTGTAATTGGCACATGCTCCATGTTCACATTATTTTCCATTTTATAATATATACACTTATCTATACCTGCATTACTCACTCAATCATTTGTCTCTTTTTTAGAAGTGGACCCTGATTGAACCACAGGTCCGTCAGCATGACCAGTGTTTGGCCATCACAGCCTTCACTGCAGGGTCGAAGGTCAGACTGGAGCCCTGCAATGCCAAAGAGTCCAGACAGGTGGGTGTACTTGTAACTAATGGGCAGTTTTGATGACCAACTGAGAATGAATGTGTAAGTTTGATGTCTGCATGTTTTTCATGACTATTATGCTCTATTCAGACAGCACTCGTGTTCTCTGTGGAAGTTATGTAAATTTAAGTGATTTTCTGTTGCCATTTCAGGTTGAATGTTCAGCACTATTCATCTTTGTCCTAATATCCCCCTCTCATTCTCCGAGTCAAAATAGCTGCATGTTTTTCTTTTGCTCTTTGTATATAAATCTTCTGCCGTCAATCTGAAACACAACAGACAGGCTTACAGCCACAAGCAAATATCTTCCCGTAAGCCTGCTTCATATGGTTCCACTAAAAGCTTAGTTGGCTTAGCTGTTTTGGCTTTTATCTTTTTTCTTTTCCATCTTTCATCAGCCTGACCTCCGCTCTCGTCCACTCATTCATGCTCTGCTCATTTGTGATATCTCCTGAAGTCAGAACATCCCTCACAAACAGATCAAATTTCATATAGAGAAGATTTGCTGCTGTACTCTTTGCATCCCTCCATATCATGAGACCATTAAGAGATGATTTATATATTTAAAAAGATTACATTTTGTTAGTAATTATTGTGCATGACATGTATTTGAAACACATTAATGGGTGTTGTGGGTAATCAAAGTACCACGAGAGCGATTAGAGAGCTGACGGCTCCGTACGCTTTTGAATCGCTCTCTCTGTACTTTGACGTCATACACTGATTGGTCTGCGCAGCACCACTTCAAGTCCAACACACCTATTCTCAATAGAGCGTGCGCACATGACGTCACAGTAGGCGGAAGTCACTGCGGTTACACCCACTGAGTGGCAGCATTGGTGTTCAGCTTGAATGCCTCGAAAACACACAAAATACTAACTGGAGCCATCCTAGGTGTATATGACTTTCTTCTTTCTGATGAACACAATCAGAGTTATATTAATAAATATTCTGATGCATCCAAGCTTTAAGAAAGTCCATCATAAATGTACTCCACACGGCTCCAGGGGGTTAATAAAGGCCTTCTGAAGCGAAGCGTTGCATTCGTGTAAGAAAATTATCCATATTTAACAAGTTATAAAGCAAAATATCTAGCTTTCGCCAGACCGCCTTCCGTATTCAAATTACGAAGAAAGTGTACCGCGTCTCGCAGTTCAAACTGTCCCATGTGATGTCAATTACACTTTTTCTGTAAGTTGAATACGAAATGTATATATTTAAATGGGCTGAAAGACAGAAGGCACTGAATGTTAGCTTGATTATTGTGCCCACGAGCGTGATATATTTAAGTCCACATGTCATTTTTGCAAGAAACTATGCTTCTAACCACAGCCCGAGAGCTTGTAGTTCCAACCATGTAAATTTGTGACGCTGTCCGTGAATGTTTATAGGAACTATGGTTTTTGGAAATGCTAAATCATTCAACTATGTTGGTAGGCTAACGACAGAATGTGCGACCATATTTGGCTAAAGATGCTTTTGGAAAGCGTACCTCAGAGTGTTACTGACAGAATAGGAAGAGAGGAGCTGCAACAATGTCAAATATGTGAAAAAATAAGGTGTTTTTTGAACTTTCAAGCATGAAAAGCTATTCTAGTAGAGCCTAAAAACAAAATCAAGACTTTGTAAAAGGGCATAATAGGTCCTCTTTAATGTAATACAAAAATGATTATACACAATGTTACTAATGCCATAGTCTCGTGTACTGAGTAAAGCAGGGATATTATCGTTAACTAAAACTAAATCTAAATCACTATCAATAAATATCAATATCAATAGTATATCAATGATTCCAAAGTAACACTGACTCACAGTAGTGAGGACTATTGTTTATGTGGCTTGAAGTGGCTGAATATGTAGTGTATACAATCAGTTATAGGGCCCTATCATACAGCCAGCACAATGCGACGCCAGGTGCACCGCAAGTGTTTTTTTTTTGTTAGTTTCCGACGCAGTTATCATTTTCATGTCCAGCGCCCACATTGTTTAAATAGCAAATACACTCGCGGCCATCTGTTAGCCCATGGGTGTGCTGGTCTGAAAACGAGGCGTGTTCAGGTGCATTGTTGGCGTGTTGCTATTTTGAGGCAACTGAAAACGTCTGCGCCATTGACTAACTAAAAACTAGTCTAAAGTCAATGCCGTAGTATTTTTTATTTTTTTTGTTATATAAAGGGCTCATTAGTAATATGTGCCTATAGGCAGGTGCACAACACACGTACACTCTGCTTGTTACGCAGCAACACACAAACATGCCAAATATTAAAAATGAAATAGCGAATTTATGTTGCAAGAGCAACTGGCTTTTAAAGGGAATGGGAGATGACACTCTGATTGGTTTATTCCACCTTACGCTCAAAACACACCCATGACTCATTAAGAGAATAGGTACAACCCTTTTGGACCATGCACCCAGCTCGCCGACCATTTTTTTCCGTTGGATTTGGATCAGAAGTGGATTTGGATACGCCCTAAGTGCACCTGACCATGTGCTCAGATCATTAAAATAGGGCCCATAAGGTTCATTTCAGTGAGGATGCTGCCTATATAGGCAGTAGTCAGAAAGCTGGATCACTATGGTTTGGAACAGAGCTACTCTGCACTGAGATCATTGCTCTCCTAAATGAACCCTTACGGAACAAAAATATATGGGAATATACTGCAAAATATAATGCAATATATTACATAATACATTTCCATATATGGGAAACCAGTGCTTATATTTTTCAATATACTGCAATATATGCATTGACCATGTATGGCTATACATTGATACATATAAAATATTTATAAATGAAGACAAAAATAGCATTACATTCATAAAGTTTTATCCTTTATTGTGTACATATATTGCACATTCATGTTCCCATATAAATGTGAATGTATTGTACACACATATATACACACATTCATGGAATGAGTTACAATCAGTGGTTACAACAGACTTCTAGTTCCCAGCATGCTTTGCTTATGACTGTTAAAGGAGAGTAAATGTTAAAATCAAGTGCTATTTCATGTGTTTTGCTCAATATTGATATAGGGGGAGATCTGTTAGTGTTTAAAGTTGTATTATTTTGGAATTTAAAAGGTTTTCTGGTATGTGTGAGTTTTTGGGGTCACCATTGTGCTGAAGAGTCGAGCCTGAGGTTAGGTTTATGATTGGCTGAACACCATCAAGACTATAATTACTTAATTTAAAAAGTAACGGCTGTGCACGCTGTAGCACAGTGATAGTCTCTTTGGTAGAAACTTTAGTACATGCAGGTGTGCTTTTGTTAACTAACTTGAAAATATGTAACATTTAACATGTAAATAATTATAAAATATAAGAAATGTGTTACATAAAATATTTGACCATATATGTATTTATACTGCATGAGTAAATATATCTGCAATATATTATGCATGCAGTACCATATCTGTTAAGAAGTATTCATCCAATCAGAGCGCTGTTTACTGAATGACGTCAGTCAGTGCCTCGCAGTCAGCAAGAGACGAATTGTGAATGCTCCAATGCAGAATATATGTCTCCTTTTCCTTGAGTAGTTAACTTATGTGAGCGAGTTAATGACCAGAATACCACTCACTGTTACCACTTCCTGTTACTGCTTGAACTGAATCATCAGTAAACTTCAAACTGTGGTTCAGCTGAGTCTTATGTGTTCTTGCCGACACACCAGTGCTGATACAAATCCACCTCCTCCAGCACAAATACAGTCCTTGCCCAATTCTCCATAATAATATCTGATCACATATAAATCTATATATTATGAAATATATTACTGAATATAAAATGACATATATTAGTAAATATATTATCACATATTTTTCAATATATGAAAAGCGGCAGTTCCTTATGTATTATTCAATATATTGTAATATATTTTTCTGTATATTTTCAAATATACTGTTAAATCATATAATATATGGATCATTCATATATAGGGAAATATATTTTCTTCCATAAGGGAAACCTGCCATGCTGCTAGCAAACACACACACACACACACACACACACACACACACAGGATATTACAGTATGCCTTCTGAATTCAAACTCACTGACCTCACTCTAAACCAGTCACACGTAATGTGACATGCCGTTGGCTAAAACATTTTGCTGCTTTCATTTCATTGTAAGGTTGCTTTGCAGCATTGTTAGAAATGTGTTTCATATTGTGTTTCTCTGTGTTTATTTAAATGTGATATTTCACAGTCGTGCTATTTCCTGTATTTGTCAGTTCAGAATGCAACATTACTGCATATAATATACAGTATACCACCTAGTATTAAATGAAAATAGTATGTGAAATATTATACAAGGAGACTAATTTCAAACTGTAGTAATCTATGCTACATTTATGTCATGTGGCCTCACTACATTTGATGCTTAATTCTGAAAGACTTAATTTCTGAAAGAAATATAGTTATTTTGCATTTTTATTCCTGGTTTGGAAAAATGTACAAACAGTGAAGAAGGAAATGTTAAAAATCATAGTTGATATTAACCTCAGTTCAAAAGTTTCAGTTTATTGCCAATTGCAGTATCTCCTGTCATGTGCTTTTTGATAAATATAGTAGGTTATCCAGGTTATATCCTGAAAATCCACATACTGCGCAAAGCAGATGTACTATATACTAAAGAAATAATAAGATAATTACTTGGAGATTATAAGCAATTCTTCCATCCTCGTGCAACAAATAATATTGTTAATACCAAACATGCATAGGATTATAAGAATGTTACAAGCAATTTTCAACTCTTTGTTTTCCTTTATGTAAGATATACATTTATCAATACTCTTAAACCACAATTTGGTCCCAAACTAGCTCACTTTGATGTTTGTTTAACGTCTATTGCTTGAAAATAACAAATTCACACAAATTAGGGTTCTATTCAGATATGTCCCAAATTTTGGTAGCAGGGTTGCAAAAATTTGATTGACCTTCTGAGGTAACAGTCAACCGTTTCTGAAGAAATCTCCTTTTACTGATTATTTCATAAACAAGAAGAAAAAATTACTCTTAGAGCTTCAAAATGATGTATGATTTGTTGGAATCAGACATAAAAATGACTGAGCTACACCTGTTTGAAGTCGATAGAGTCAGCCAAGTCAATTTTGAGAAAAATCGAGTTCCAAAACAAAATCACCTAGCAACCATACCTTAAAATCCCTGGTAATACCACCAAATTTGCAGTCAAAACCATACTGCTCAAAAAAATTAAAGGAAACACTTTAAAAACACATCAGATCTCAATGGGGAAAAATATCATGCTGGATATCTATACTGATATAGACTGGGTAATGTGTTAGGAATGAAAGGATGCCACATTGTTTGATGGAAATGAAAATTATCAACCTACAGAGGGCTGAATTCAAAGACACCCTGAAAATCAAAGTGAAAAATTGATGCTGCAGGCTAGTCCATTTTGCTGAAATTTCATTGCAGCAACTCAAAATGGTAGTTAATTTGTATGGCCCCACGTGCTGGTACGCATGCCTGACAATGTCAGGGCATGCTCCTAATGAGACGACGGATGGTGTCCTGGAGTATTTCCTCCCAGATCTGGACCAGGGCATTACTGAGCTCCTGGACAGTCTGAGGTGCAACCTGGCGGCGTCGGATGGACCGAAACATAATATCCCAGAGGTGTTCTATTGGATTTAGGTCAGGCGAGCGGGGGGGCCATTCAATGGTATCAATTCCTTCATCCTCCAGGAACTGCCTGCATACTCTCGCCACATGAGGCCGGGCATTGTCGTGCCTCTGGACCAGGAGGAACCAAGCACCCACTGCACCAGCGTAGGGTCTGACAATGGGTCCAAGGATTTCTTCCCTATTCTTCCCTAGTCTGGGTGCCATTGTCTTGCCTGTAGAGGTCTGTGTGTCCCTCCATGGATATGCCTCTCCAGACCATCACTGACCCACCACAAACCGGTCATGCTGAACAATGTTACAGGCAGTATAACGTTCTCCACGGCTTCTCCAGACTCATTCACGTCTGTCACTTGCTCAGGGTGAACCTGCTCTCATCTGTGAATAGCACAGGGCGTCAGTGGCTGACCTGCCCATTCTGGTGTTCAATGGCAAATGCCAGTCGAGCTCCACAGTGCCGGGCAGTGAGCACATGGCACACTAGAGGACTTTGGGCCTTCAGGTCACCCTCATGAAGTCTGTTCCTGATTGTTTGGTCAGAGACATTCACACCAGTGGCCTGCTGGAGGTCATTTTGTAGGGCTCTGGCAGTGCTCATCCTGTTCCTCCTTGCACAAAGGAGCAGATACCGGTCCTGCTGATGGGTTAAGCACCTTCTACAGCCCTGTCCAGCTCTCCTAGAGTAACTGCCTGTCTCCTGGAATCTCCTCTATGCTTTTGAGACTGTGCTGGGAGACACAGAAAAACCTTCTGGCAATGGCAAGTATGTGCCATCCTGGAGGAGTTGGACTGTCTGTGCAACCTCTGTAGGGTCCTCATGCAACCTCATGCTACCAGTAGTGACACTGACCCTAGCCAAATGCAAAACTAGTGAAAAACAGTCACAAAAGATGAGTATCGAAAAAAATGTCTGTGGCCTCCACCTGTAAAATCATTCTTGTTTTGGGGGTTGTCTCATTGTTGCCCATCTAGTGCACCTGTTGTTAATTTCATTAACACCAAAGCAGCTGAAACTGATTAACTGACCAGATCAATATCCCAGGAGTTTAACTGACTTGACGCTATTCTCTGATTAAAAAGTGTTCCTTTCATTTTTTGAGCAGTGTGTATATATATATATATATATATATATATATATATATATATATATATATATATATATTCGACATTTTTTCCATGATTCCACAATTGTCTGAATAACATCAATGAAACAGACAGCCATATTATTATTATACATTACCACATAAACATATGTTTTTTCCCAACAGTTGATACTTTTAGATGTTTAATTGCTATTTGGAGCATTGGGATCGCCACACCGAGGTCTTAATGAACTCCTTTTTGTGAAAACCTCAAATTCAACCAAAATTGACATTTTTCACTTGTTTTGCCTGTTGCTTGAAATTAGCTTGTGCGCATTCTGACTCATTTTGCCAGCACGGGTCACATATTTTAATGAGCAACGTTTTGGTCAATTGAACTTCCTCATGCTTACCAGTTCCTAAAAGAACCATTTTTTCCCCCTTAGTGAACATTTTAATAATACAAAGAACATTTTTCCATTTTAAAGAAGCTTTTGTGGAATGGAAAGGTTTCATGGATGTTAAAAGGTTCTTCATGGAACCTTTGATGCCAATAATGAACTTTTATTTTTAAGAGTGTATTCTGTACTTCATTTGTGGAAGTTGTCGTCTGTGGGATGTGTGTGTGTTACTGGTTCAGTATAATAACAATAAACTTTTTTTCTGTAGAAATGGAAGCCCAGAGGGCCGGCATTGCAGCATATGATCAGCGGCTTGTGTCTGGATAGCCAGCCCCCTTCAGGCCCACCAGTCATCGCACAGTGCCGCCCCCAGGTGGCCAGCCAATCCTGGGAGCCGCAGCTGGTCACCTGACTTGGAGAGCTCACAGGGAAGGCGGGGAGAGGGGAGGAGTTTAGTGAGCTCGAGGTGCTGTAGGAGCCAGAGGAAAACGTTTGCACACTGTTTTAGTTGAAGGTGCTGCTCTCAAACGAATCCAACATGACCATGTCCAAAACATCTGACCTCATATATTCATCGTGGAATAGCTGGAGAGGGAAAAGCAACATTTTGCCTGCCAAATCCAAGCCTGAATGGCTGCGCTCAGAGCTTTCACTGTCCAGTGTTCTGGTTTTCTCAGATACAGTCAATCTTTCAGACATGGCCATGAAGTTCACACAGCATGGTTTTTTGTCAGTTGACAGGAGTGCGTTGTGATATCTTGGCTTATTTTTCTGAATGTTGTGTTAAGGTCTCAAACGCGAGAGAATAGATATGTATATAAATGCCTTTTACTACCTTTCAGACCCATGACCTGTATATTCCCTCATTCTCACAAAGACTGTGGTTTTTGCAGCATAGGCTTCAATAGCTGTACTCATGAAGGTCTGAATTGTTTTTTTTCCCTTATCACTGTGGAAGGTTTTCCGGTCGATTTGTTCAGTATTAGATTGGGATGAAGTGCAATGCCTTGAGATGAATCTGCATATACCATGGAAACTCGTTCAGCGACAGAAAGGCTTTAAGACTCTGAGAGGTTTATCCTAAACAACAGTCAAATATTAGCAGTACCGTGCTGGCTTACTAGACCCGCGTTGAAGATGTTGGAAAAAGAAGGACAGAAATGGTTCCAGAAAGATCCACTAAACCCAAGGCTAACATTACAATGAAATAACCAAATGTTATATCAAACAAGCATCGAGATGTCAACTCAAATGAGGTGTAAAGCGCTTTTAATGAGCTATTATTCTGCATGGTACTATACATCAGCACAATGAAAACGGCATTTGCGAACATCTAAAGCCCAAAGACTGTTTTTCCTCTGTCACATTTGTTTGCCTTTTGACACTTTGTATTTACTTGAAGCATTTTTCATTTTGAACATGTGCTAGAAAGCAGTTATGTTGTTTGAAAAATAAAGACTACCACCAAAAAAGAACAATCCAAAAAAAAAAATCTTGAGTCTGTCTTTGTATGCTACAGTAGAAATAATCACACATATACAAAACATTTCACTGTTATTGGATATTGAAAACATAACGCAGAGATAGACATTTAAAACACCTCATTTTGTAAAATATACAGTATGTAATTTAAATTTAACAAAAGTAGTACATGGATGTTCTGTCCTATAACAGTCAAGCAGTTTACTGAAGTTATACATACAGATATAGTAGTATTACACAAGATTTACATGTAGTGCCCAGAATATTTGTTGAAAATTATGGGGGATCGAGACCTTTGACCTCCCTAAATAAGCGCCATGAATTTGCCACATGGTTGAATGAAGCTGGAACTTAATCTGACCCTGATGAATTTATTACATCTTGTTTGATAACATGATTTATTGTTGTGTTATTTGTGACTGTTTTCCCTTCAGATCACACTGCCTCCCTGTTTGCTCAGATAAAAGGGCACATGAGCAGAATTTAGATTTTTTTTCCTTATAAAACATTTGTCATATTTGTTGATATTAAACTATGATTGAAACATAAGGTTAACAATACTGCCATTTAAAATGAACCTTTTGCTAGGACCAAAATTTATGAAACACCCAAAACAGCTTATCTAAACAAAACTAAAATGAATGCATACATTTGTTTCATTTTGATTTTATTTCTAAAACCCCCTCACAAGTTAACAACACTGTAAAAATGTCTAACATAAGATGACAAATGCACAAAAGTCGATAAACATTGAACTAATTATTCACTAACATTGAACTAATTATTCACTAAATATGCTTGTTTTTTCTTTCTTTTTGAACTAATGTATGACACTAATTGAACTAATGTTTTTAACTACAATGTATGACAATGAAAATTATAATAAAACAACTAAAAAAATAGATTACAAATTAGCATTTTACTTGCATGGCGCTAACTAGACGAACAAAAGTAGGTGTTTTCAATAGCAGCATGTTCTGTTGATGTTGACAAACTGCAAATTAGGGCTATTTATTTAATACTAAAAGTACTACTACTGTGAAGAAAGCAGTAGTGAAAGTATTTTCGTAAAATGATGTAAAGATATAGGCTAAGTATGCGACCAAGTGATACGCATCATAGGCTACCTCATGGTGCACTTTCTGTACTTAGTAGATAGTCTAATGCAGTGGCTGCGGTTCACTAAGCGGCCACAAGGTGTCATTCCATCATCATAGATACGCATTTCACTTCGTCTGCCAGTCAAAATAGGTGTTAAATAAACAGATTCAACTTTCGTGCTCAGACATTTAGAAAATAAATGACAAACACTTTAGGAAACTATCCTAAAAACAGAAAGTAAATTAATTATCTTTAATAGTTGTACAAACCTGTTCTATTTCAAGGTAAACAGGCCTAGCGGCTAGCATGTTCACAAATATGTGAAAGGAATTTTTTTCTATAATACCAAAAACTATAATAACAACCTCAATGTCAAAAAATGTTTCATTCTCTCTTTGTATTCGCATATCTATGCTAGTTATAGTCCAGTAAACAGTAACCTTCCCAGCAGTTCTTCCAGTCGGTGACTGTTGGTTGTTGATGGTTTGGTATTTAAAGGTCAACACTAAGGGCATGTGACCTATATGGATCAAATGTGCCTCACCAGCAGCTCACTATTATGTACTTGAATGTATGTGCATGCTTGCAAGACTGATGTCATGGACAAATTAGCATTGTGTTCCTTCTACCTCGTCTTTTCATGAAAGATTCAAGGCAGTGAATGACCTCAGAACACACAATCAGGGCCGTGGGTGAGAGACAGGTGAGTGGAGTGAGATAACCGGGCCTTGACGGCACAACAGGCTTGACAACTCTGTCGCGCTCCATGAGCATTCCACACATTCCTCCGGGAGCTCTGGTGAATCCCATTCCTCACTCACAGCTACGCCTGCTGTCCATGCAATGCCTCTAAAAACGCTAGTTATTTTTAAAAACAGTTGGGGTATGTTGCCGCATCTTTTTTTTTTTTTTTTAAGAGCTTTGTCCTATATCCTTGTAGGCTAATGACTTTTGAAAAACTTTGCATTATTGTTTTTACTGGACTTCTTGAAAGTCCAAATGACTTGATTTGAATGCAGCTATTCATTTTCTATACCAGGATACCAAAGTATTAAACTATCTACCTGAACTCCTGTATATTATAATGTTGTGCTTGAGTTCAGAATATAATATTCTAGAAAAAAAAAAACAGTGGAGGGAAAAACAGAAAAAAGTATTCTAATATATATTAAATTAATTAACCATATTAATTAATTCAATACATGAATAAAATGTTTGAAAACAAGCAACTTTATCATAATTATGGCAGAAATAGGCTATTGTAAATATACAGCATTGGTGGGGTTGTTGTTTGTTTTGTATGTGTGTATATAGAGAAAAATTTAATTTATCCACTTTTTGCCATTCATCCCTATCACCCTGTCTATATGCACCTCTCTCTCTCTCTCCAGATATATATATATATATATATATATATATATATATATATATATATATATATATGTTACTTCAGTGGTGTCATGAATGCTCCTCCCAGGCTGATTGTTTATGTTGTGAATAATTAATGAGCGCTCGTGTCAGACTGTGACCCCGCCCAGCTCAGATCGGCGGCTGACGGCTGCCTGAACCCGGCGAACAGTCAGTCAGGGTCGAGAGAGAGAGGCAGACGGGCAGGCAGGTGAAGACGTACAGTAGGATCGATCCATAATTTGGGGAATATAATATTTTATTTCACTGGTCGTGTAAATCACTAAATCTTTCTGATCGGCTTCACATACATCTGTGGATAGGAGCAGTTCATCTGACCCGCCGCTGAACAGGTGAGTCGATTCACCTTTACCTATCCGTCTGAACTGAGACGCTGATGAGAATGATGATCGGGTTGATGATGTTATAATAATAATAATAATAATGGTTGTAATAACCACGGTTGATGATGTTGTTGTTAGCCAGCTAACGAGCTAACTGACTGTTTGAGTTCATAAGGTAGCATCCGGCTAAGTCAGCTGCTAACAAGCCCCTAGCGAGATAAAATGACTCAAACTGATTGTTTCTGTGTAAAAACAATGTGCTGACTGTCTTGTGTGTTTCGTGTCGAGGGTTTGGCTTTGGGTTAACCGGGTTATGGGTTTGGGCTGTGGGCTGAAGAGTTGCTAGCTCAGCTAGCCGGTTAGCAGCTCACCTGCCAATGATTCACAACACTTAAACACTAAATACACCATTACCGTGATCCCCTATCATCTACTCCGTTATTATGAGCACCAGAGTAGAGGAATATCTTATGTTAGGAGTTATTATTGGGCTATTGACATGTACTAAGCTGTAATTCATGACTGTAATTCCTTTACTGGTTGGACATGATTAGTACTGGTCATGTTAATGCTGGAGTTATTCGACATAGTTTGACATAAGTCTGGAACTTGACGTCTTTTTATCACTTTTTAATCATCAGTCTGCTGTTACATCTAGTGACTCAAAACAACCATTGTTTGTAGCTGTCACCCTCCAGAATGATGGTTTGGTGTTAGAGTGACTGGCCAGTAATGATTATATCCTAGGTCACATAACAATAAATTAGTATGAGTCACATATATAATACATAATGACATCATGGGTCTGTCAACTTGACATATGAAACATCAGAAAAGTGGAACAGTTTGATCCTTTAGGCCAAAATATATAGAAAATCTAGAAAAGTTTGCACATGTTTTTTTTTGGGTATCATATTTGATTGATCAGACTTGTATGGCGCATATAGTATGACATAGTGAGAATATGGAGGAAAAAACATCTCTGTTTATTCAGAGGCCCAAAACTGAGCAAAAATATGCAGTTTGGTGCAGATGCTGATATATGGCCAAAACGTAAGATGAAATTTTGATTCTTGTAATGTAAATCAATGAGATCTTTATTACTGTATAGCAGATACTAACATAAAATGTATATAAATATTAGCTGTCACTCTATATCTGCCAATAATATGTCTTAGTAAGATTATATTTAAATGCTTAGTTTTATGATCAAATCTCTGTAGTTTTAAAACATATAATGCAATACAGTGATGACTGAGAGATAAACAAATAAACCTTCCTCAAAAGCCTGACTCACATTTGAACATGATTTTTTCTAAAAAAAAAAAAAAAAAAAAAGATCTATGGTTAAAGTAAGTAGAAATTTTATTAACAATATAAAATGTATTCTTGCGTTTATAATCAATAAAAATCAGTAAAGATTTCACAGCAAAAAGACACATGAACCGTGAGCTGAAAGGGGACATTTTTACAATTATACTAAAAGACCTTTTGCTAAAAAAGCCTAAACGATCAATCAGATGACAGAAGGCCTTTGAATTTCATGTATCAAATATGGTACAGTTGCAGTAGGCTTTAGAGTAAAGCTCTGGTTTTAGTGATGGTCTCTGCCCTCTTCTGCTTGTAGAATATCAGGCACTTTCTGATCTGATAATTACACAAGGCTTAGTCTGCCATATAATTTATAGAGAAATCTACAGAAATGCCAACCAAACATTGTTGGATGTCCATTGAAAACGAACAGGTTTTGTTGTAACCTATATGTTCACCTAGACTGGTATGAGGGTTTGGCTTTCCTCAGAAGTTTGATGACAACAGGAAACGAGTGCATCCAGTTGATGAGTCATGAGAATGGGAGTTGCTGTCAAACTACACACTTATGATGGGTTTTCTTGTAGGATGAAGTCATTTCTCATTTCCTTATAGAGGCTAGGCTTTGCCAAGATACAAATCGAGAGGCTGCTCTTATCTGTTTACTCAGCTACCTTTGGTTCCAGCTGTCCTGCGTTGCTCAGCGGTTAATCATTATCACATCCAAAACTCTGTACCCTGACCAGTATGGTTCATTTGGACAATGTTTTGATATGATTGTGCTCAAGGTTGTACAGTTTTGCATGTGTAAGCCTACTAAAATGTGACTATAAAAAATAATTTACTCCATTATAAAGATTTTGAAGTAGACCGTACTCTTCTCTGTCGTGGATGATTAGGTCTTCCCTCCATTCTCGTAATTTATCAGGGCTGCGTCTGCTTCGTTTCACGTTCTCAGTTTTATAGGCACATGTAAAGAGAGGTCACGGCGCAGGATGAATGGCTGTGATGTGAGCCGTGAGTTGCACTGAGATATTACTGCTGTTTCTGCACATGGACTTTGGTCTGGTATGTGTCCAGTTCTCTGACTTAGTGCTGACATCACATTCAATGACAGCACATTCATGAAATGTTATCTGGGAATCCAGCCATACCCCTTTTTCACCAAAATGGAGCTGGTGTTTGGCCAGGGATCCTCGAATCTCTTTCAGAACCAGCACGCTTTTTGCAATCTCTTGCATCAACTTTTGAGAACAAAAGTAATTTAATTCAGTGTGTTTGTAAGTCGGAAGTTATTTAACGTCTCGATAAAACGGAAGTAGCGATTTCTACCATCTTATGATGTACCTCCTGCAAGTGAAACTGACTATTGATTGATTGGATGGAGGCAGATCTGAATGTGAGCTTGTAGCCGATTTTTAGAAAGTGATGGGGTTTAAGTGGACTAAATGACTGGAGAAGTCCGGCTTACATCAACAGAGAGAAGACCGGCGTTTTACTGGAAGACATTTTGATTAAAAATTTAAAAAAAAATATCAAAGAGCCATGTTATTGATGTTATCGTGAGCGATTCATCCATGCATTTAGAAAATAGAAAGGGTGAATTGTCATTTAATGCCGACTTTAAATTAGGGATGGGCATTTTTGGCAATTTTTCATTTCGATCATCGATAGGTTTCAAAAACGAGTAATGAGTACTCGGGGGGCGGGGCGTGGCCGTCATGGAAGTAATGAAAATATCTGAAGACTGTTATGAAAATGAATGTTAAAAATAAAAATATGACATGAAAACTTGTCTATGAAAACATGAACACGTGATTAGAACACTATTAGATTATGATAATGATGATGCAGCAATGTTATTAATAAAGAAGCATCTAAAAGGAATAGCTGCCTGAGGTGAAGATGCCAATAAACTGAAGGCCGTTCTATGACACATCCTATGATATTAATCAGATAACTTGCATAACATACATAACATAGACGTAACATTACAACTGGTATCGGCACAAAAGCATGCAAATGCCAGTGAACTTTAAGTTACGCGCTATAGCGAGTGAGAGACAGAAACACGGGCAAGGACAGAATTTACTACAGATTTCTATAAAGTTCTCATTATATTGCTATGTTTATGGCAGATCTGTGCTATATTTTCATCTACATTATTAAGTGATTCCATAAATTGCCTGTGCATTTTCGAAGCCATACGAATTAGCCTATGCCTATGCTACAAATATGACGAAAAACATCTAAAAGCAATATGACCGTCTCATATAACTCCGATATCGGGCATTGCATTTGAGCATGAAACTAAACACTGATATGCAGCGCATTCAACATGTTAATAAATGTTGATATCCCAACGCATCCTGTATTAGATAAATCAGATGTAGCTATTACAACTTTCGTCTGCAAAAAGTTCGCGAATTCTCCGATTGCGCTTTAAAAATACAGCCAACGAAACGCACAACAAATTCACAATCTATTAGGCTACATTACTTCTTTTTTTTTATTCTAATATTTCAGCAATATATTTGATTCAATTTGCGCTTTCTGAACAACCAAAATGTTATTTTACCGAATGAAAATCACTGATGATTATTGCTTAATTAATTATGAATAGAATTTGAAGGGTATTTTCAGTGCAAGATAAAAGCTTGGCGCTGCACAGCTTGCAATGAACTGTATTTTCATCTATCTTGTCAAAGTGAAGCCAGACATTCTCTCTCATATCTTTTGACTCATGCTGTGGCAAGCTAAACAATCAGAGCTCAGGGTGCCGCCCAAAGTGCTGCTAACTAATCAGGAGGGAAAAAAAAAAAGATAAAAAAATTTGATCATCATTTACATAATCAGTCGTCGCTGTTACGGTCGAGTACTCGATTATTGTTGCACATCCCTACTTTAAATATATATCTCATACACTAAAAACAAATGTTTTGCCCTAAAAAACAAAACAAAAAACACAACAGTTTGCATCAATCTTTTTGACTTATGACAACTTGTAGTGAACTTAATCATTTGTAGCATTTAAACACAAATTTTTAAGTTGATTACTCAATAAAATTGAGGGGCCGTTTACTTGAAACTGTTTTTAACTAAAAACTGAAAACTTTTTATGCGTTTTGGCCATTCATTTAGGCCTACGTGACAACGGCGTTTTAGGGTCCCGAAAACCCAAGCTTTTTAAAACGGGTTTAAAAAAGTGCACATTTTTGAAAACGATACTATTATCGTCTAAATGTAAACATCGTAAACAGCGAATTTGTGAAAATGGTGACGTCATGCGCATGTGTATTACATGTTCAGTCTATAGGCATGCAGTGTTTCTTTACAAAGTGACATCGCCAACTACTGGCCTGACAGCAGAATGCAGCATTTTTAGTCGTTCTTATCTATTTCAGTTCAAATGAACACCTAGCATAGCACATGCTAAATCTAATAGCGTTGTCAAAAGTACCGACTTCGGTACCTAGTCGGTACTGAAATTTTAAAAATGTGCTGTTGAATGGATTCGGAAACTCCTCTGATTGGCCATTTTCATGGCTCATATGTATGTGATTGGCTCTTCACCAAGCGCTTTCAAATTCAGACACTTCCAAAACTGCTTTCAAACGCTGCTGTGCTTTGATTATCGTAGCCAATCACAGACATATCCGTCACAGACATATAGTCCTCTGATTGGAGTTTTTCCCTAGTTGCATGACTGAAGTTCCGTTCGAAAGGACTTATGGTCTAGCTTTAAAATGTACCATCACCACTGCGTGTGGAGAACCTTATGAACATGCAGAGTAATGCTAATCATAATTAAGTCTCAAGCATCATTAATGCGTATGCTAATAGAGACATTTGTATCTTAAGGAATTATGCAGACCATCTGCACTCAGACCCTGGATCTCATTTTACAAGAACACAATGCTGGTGTTAATTTGAACTCGACTTTAATAGTGTGTTGAAACTTGCCAGCAAGCTTCACCCATCAGCATGTCGCAAGAGGAAGAATGAACCACTCGGGATGTTGTGACATTCCTGTGAAGCTCGTCATTGCTGACATCATTATTAATGTCACTAAAACTGTGCCTGAAGTCTAAAACTTCAGCAATCCTGCTGCTTTATGTTGAGCTCTTGACGTTACACATCTGCAGATATTTTCACAATGTTTCCCACAGGATTTTGTGAGACTCTGGGGGGTGAACATCAGTCCGTCTAGGGGTTACGGCGGAATGCTCCTGGAAGAAAATTTTGTACATTTTAAAGTTAAATGCATCAATCTGGTGCATTTTGAGAGTTCAAAATTAAGAACTCCATGCAACCAGTGACCAATTTGAACAGAGTAAAAAGTCTTTGACTTGACTCTCAGTCCACATTACATCCACACTGCGGTTTTTAGGATGCCAAACAAGTTGAATAAAGTAGTAATAATAATAGGCTAATAGTTTTTGTTTATTATTACTATTATTATTATTACCTAAGACAGTAATAGATTATATATGCAATACAACAGCACTGTAAAATAAATGTAAATGAAGTACATTATTTTACTTTACACAGTAGGTGTACTAAAATTACAATTACAGTAAGGACAGATTGTCAAATATTTAGTGACCAGCTCCAAAATAGACAAAAATCACCTTAAAATTCTTCTTTCTTATATAAAAGAGCAGCGTGAACATTCTACCAAACACCTCCTTTTATGTTTCGCAGAAACACTGAAGAAAGAAAGGTTAATTTTTGGCTGAACTCTCCCTTTAATGTGGAGTTCTCATACAAGAGGCCTTTGTAAAAGTGTCAAATGTGAAATGGATGATTCAGTGCTGTAAGCTTCTTGATAGCAAAGCTAATTATCAGGATAAGGCTGTAATCAGCAGTTAACGCAGCCTCTGCAGTTATAAGAACACAGGACTTGTAGATCAGCGGCAGTGATTGAGCGCAGTGCATTGTTGTCTGTTGGGTTATCGTCACCCTCACGCTCAAGGACAGCCGCATGCTAATCTGCAACCTGTGGCACTCTGTGATATCTTCTCAATAACCTGCACACGTTACATCCTGTGGCAAGGCTCTGCGCGATATACTGCAAGAATACCAGTGGCTTTGATGCTTGTTTCCTGGTAACCGCAGCAGTTGCAGGATATGACAGCACGGATGCGCACAGCGGTAGAGAGGGTCTCCTCTTCGGCCGAGCATGCGCTCAAATTTTGGCTTGGTGTCAGAAACAGGCTTGATCGTGGCAGAGCCAGAGAGCTTACTAAAGGCTCCTCGCTGACACAAAATCTGTTCTGTTTGCTGCATCATGGTTTGCATGGAATTTCAACGCAGGATGGGTTGTGTAACACAAGTCCTGTTGTGCTATGCTGTGTTCACTACTGTTGCTGTTGACGTTAATGCTTTTGTGATTGAGGTGAAGTCAGGATGTTTCCTGCGGTTTATTTGTGGGCAGAGCTTTTCTATTTAAAGAACTCATAAAATAGGTTTTGTCATGTGTCACTTTAGCTTAATTTGGACATGTGTTTTTCTGCCTTTAGTCATTCTGTATTTTGTGAAATTCTGTGTATTTTGTGTGGGGGGGGGGGGGGTATTGTAGGACTTATTTTGAAACTGCAGAAATTGCTAGTCAGTCCCTCAAATAATTACAAAGAAACAGCAAGTAACATATTGAGTTAAAAAAATTTCTTGAAAACATGCTCCAATAAACTTTATTTAATTTACAACTTTTCTCAGCAATTTCTCTGCACTTCCCCTCTTCTCTACCTTGCTTCTTAAGGGTGTGACGAGAACGAGATGAGATTTTTATACAGTATTATTAAGAAATTCTCAATGACAAAATACATGACTAGAAAAATAGTCTGCTGGTGCATTTGAAATGTTTTAACTAATCATCTTGTAATGAATGTCATTTCAGTTCTAATTTCTGAGGATATGTAGTAAAAGACAACAGTACTCAAGGTTTTGCCACAAACTCAACTGACTGGCTTCTCTCCTGATTTCATATGAGTCTCTTCAGACCTTAGAACTGTACATGATTTATGAGCTTCTACAACTTTTGACCTCCTAACTTAACTCCTTTCCACAAATTGATCATAGAAATAAAAACAGTATAAAAAAATAAATAACACAGTTTTCTCTTTGTGTTATTAAGTGCAAACAATAAGTAAGGCTGTGTATCGCCAATAATCTGGTGATACGATACGTATTACGATACAGGGGTTATGATACAATATATTGTGATATAAATATATATATATATAAATGAAGAGTTTCATTGCAAAAACCTCTAAGTCCATCTGACATCTTTTCTTTTAAATGAGCATTTTTTACCAGGATCATATGTTTAGGTTCAGTAATTTCGCTTTAATGGGAATGAAAAGGTTATTAGTCAGTTATTGAAATGCCTTATTTTCATAAATGTCACTTTAGTCAATTCATTGGTATTTAACAAATTTGACTGTCTCTTGCAGCAAAACCAGCTAAGTCCATGTGTGCTTTTTTTTTGCAAAAATTTTGTAATAAAACTGTCTGTTTCTGTCCATTTTACAGCAGCAAAAGGAACACTGTTGTGTTTACATGCTACTTGCAAAATCCTGTCATTGCCATTGTAACGATGGACAAAACATGATAAAAACTTGCAGCTTAGCAATTGAAAGCGGCTCATACGCACACCGTCATTCATCTGGAAATCATATGATTCTATTTGCATCTTCCGATTGGTTCTTCTGTGGAGTTAGAGGCTTTTGCTGAAAAAGGAAAGTAGCGTTGAACACTTTCTGCCAACAAACCGGTATTTCTGAATGGGCTGACGCTGGGATTTAGTGGATTTGAAGCGAAAGTATTTGATGAACGTATACTATGTGTGGAGAGCATTCGTTCAGTATCAATTTTGACGAAGGTGGTGTTTTGTATCTGAACTCTTCATATATGGTTTTAAAGGTTCACAGTATAGCAGTTTTCTCAGTGTGTTCCGCACCGTCGGCTGAAGTCTGTCCTCGTTGGCTTTTTTTTCGGCCGATTCGGCATTGGAGCTCGTTGGGCCATCTGATCATTCTGATTGGCTGTTCAACTACTGATACGGAAAGACATTTCATCTTACGCAGGCTCAGAACTGACGTGCTACATGGCTGTCGGCTGTCGAGCGTCGGTTTGGTGTGTCAGGGCGACTTTGGACCCAGAAGCTGCCGACGTGAGCCAACCCCGCAGTCTGCTTTCGTCACCACTAGTTCGTCAGCGTCGGCTTGGTGTGATCCTGCCTTAAAGTATTTAACAACAGAAAGTGCGTAGTCCAAACTATGACTGCATGACTGAGAGGAAAGCGTGCTGTACATATTTACATATTCTATCGAAATGCCGCTCAGCAGCACGGATGGCGTCGGAGCTCGGGATGTTAAGTGAGTTTCAGATTCAATGTGTTTCTCGAGTTTTGGAATTTAGCATGGAATATTTTGCAAACAACATGACTCTTGTTGCCACACTTCAGCTCTATACACCGCAGCGGGAGCCGGATAATTTTGTGTGAGCTGTGTTTTCTAATGCTAAAGCTAACGCTAGCTCCGCGTCACAGTTTACATTCTGAGATAACACTGCCATCTAGCGGTCAGGTTTAAACCGAACACAAAGCCACTGACCCTAATCTTGGATGTTAACAAATAAATAAATAGATAACTATCAATACAGTGTTTTTGAGAATCAATACAGTATCGCCAAATATAATATCGCAATATTCACTTCATCTTACACCCCTAACAATAAGTGCAACTATAATCAAAAATTTTTTTTTCAAGAATGATACAGAGCTAAGATGGTTACTACATAGCACAGCCTAAGATAGCTTTCATATTGGGAGATATTTGCGTACATCGGTGAGCCACTTTCAAAATGGGGGTATTGAAATTGAGTTTGAATGCACGCTTGTGTCAGTCATCTTGTCCCTTACTCTCATCATGTGATCAGTGAACTCTGATTCTGTACTTTGCAGCTCATGTTGGATGAGCTGGATGGGATTGAAGTGACTGTTATCTAACTGAATTAAATAGTTTTTATTTCTATAAAAAGCAAAACGACAGTGGCGTAATGTAAACGTAGCGGTGGTATATTCTATACTAACTTCACCCTCACACTCCATCATGGCAAGATCGTGAGACAGCTTTTCACCTCACATTTTAATCTTGCAAGATCTCGTCACACCCCTACTTCTTAGTCGTCATAAACCTGGCATTGTATATTGCAAATATTGTTGGCTCTTTAACAGATATGCATTTGTTCTTCTTTTATAAGTCATTTTGGATAAAAGAATCTGCTAAATGTAAATGTGAATAAATCTGCAGTCCTGTGTTGTCAGCTAAAGATTGCTGATGCAGACGTTTGATTCAACACTGATGAGTCAAATGGGAACGCGCACATAAGCACAAGCACATATTGTGCTTTCCAGGAGCTCCCTCCCTCAGATAAGACGAGAGTAACGTGGGAAGAATGTGCATTCCTTTCCTGAGGAGGAGGAGGAGGGGATGGCGGATTGAAGGGGAGTGCGTTTCCTCTGTCTTGCATCAGTGGACGGCCCTCAGCCGTTCAGGCTTTAATCAGAGATCCAGGCCTGCAATATGAGTCACATCGTATACAGTCTGTGTCTGTCTGCGTCTCTCACACCCTTGAAAAGGTGATGGTGCAAAGCTTTCTCAGGAACATTTAACACTTGAACACTTGAGACCCTTTTAACTTTAGTTAGTGTGTAATGTTGCTGTTAGAGCATAAACAACATCTGTAAAGTTACGACGTTCAAAGCAAAGGGAGATATTTTCTTTTAAAGAATGCTCTGTTTAAGGACTACAACAAATGGGTGATAGGGACTACAACAAGCTTCTTCCCGGGTTGGTGACATCACAAACCCTAAAATTTACATAAACCCTGCCTCTGAGAACACGCAACAAAGCCATGTTATTGCAATACAGTACGTAACACAAATGCAACAGCATGTCATAAAAGCAAGATATATATATATATATATATATATATATATATATATATATATATATATATATATATATATATATATACACATAATATCTAAGAGGTCGCGTTAACCAAAAAATATGACGGAAAAAAATACGAAGCCCGCCCGTCATTTTGACAGATTACTGAGGCTGAAGTAGCTTGTAAATGTAATTCCCACCCCTGTCCAGTTGGTGGTGAGTGCGCTGCAGTGTGTCTGCAAAGCGCGAGTTCAGTCTCCAGAATAAAACGATGCGTTTGATTACACACAGGCAAGCACCCAGTTTAAGTCCATTTTATAATAATAAAGTTATAATACTACTTACATAATTAAGTTTCTAATCCAGTTTGTCTTGTTTTAAATGGTGCGTTTTGTTATTTTTCTTGCTGACTCTCAAGTTTATGGTCAACGAATGGCTTTTCTGAGGTATAATGTTACGTGACATTGTTTGCAACACTGACTGAACTGACGATTTTGGTAAGCTACTGTGTCTTTTAACATATTTTCTATATTTTCATATATTTCGTTGTGCGAAGAGGAAAGGATGATCGTGTTCACTCACGATCCGTGACAAGTGTTCAAGATGAAAACTGAAAAGTGACGCAGTCTTTGTTCAACTTTCTTTTCATAATATAAATAAATGCCTAGGCCTATCCTGTAAGTTCGTGAATAAAAATGAAAATGTGGACGAAATCAGAAGCTATTAAATGTCTTATCATTAAAATATAAAAATTAAAATTATGGGTAATAATTGATTATGACAGATTTTTTACTGTCCGTCAAAATAACAGACTAATGCAACCTCTGATATATATATATATATATATATATGTATATATGTATATGTGTGTGTGTGTATATATATATATATATATATATATATATATATATATATATATATATATGTGTGTATATGTGACAGTAAAGACATTTATAATGTTACAAAAGCTTTGTATTTCAGATAAATGAAATTTCAGATTTCTGAGATGTGGGAACGGTGAAGAGAGAGAAGGCAAACAGTTTGCAATTTAGCTCAGTATTACCGTCTAACCAGCCAATATTGTCTTAAATAGCCATAGCACTTCATCCAAAGTGCAGGTCAAAACCATCCAGGTTTTGACCAAATGTAGCCTATTTGGTGAAATGTTGCAACAATTTTTTTTGTGTGTGTGTGAAAAATTACAGTTTTGGACATACATGGTAATAACAAATAAATTAAAAAATCAATTAAAGTAACTACAAATGAGCATGTAAAGCAAATATCAAATATCCCGCCCTACGTAATGTTCTCACCATTTTCCCCCCTTACCTGTTTTTATATATATATATATATATATATATATAAAAACCAAACAACCCCCCAGTTTGATCATAAAAGGCTGAACAGTTTCTGACATTTTCAGTGAGTCTGCGTGAGGTAACGTTAATCGGAGCTGCTAACAGGAGCTCCTGAAACTCCGCCCTCTTCTTGGGAGCAGCAGCTCATTTGCATTTAAAGGGACACACACAAAAACGGAGCATTTTTGCTCACCCTCAAAAAGTGGCAAATTTAACATGCTATAAAAAATGATCTGTAGGGTATTTTGAGCTAAAACTTAACATACACACTCTGGGGACATCAGAGACTTATTTTACACCTTGCAAAAGTGGCATTATATGATCCCTTTAAAGGCCCCGATATACTTCAAACGAAATCGAAGAACGAACTGATGTGACGTCATTTCGAACAAAATCAGGCCAAAATGAACTTTGTTTTGTGTTCTTTTTGGAAGTTCGAAACAGCTTGCCAAAGCGAACTTTCAGGAAACGTTCGCTTCAGCTGCAAAACACCTTCGTACTACCATTGGTCCTTGACGATAGCGTAATAGGAGGTGTGCGCTGAGGCTCTGCCTTCATTCGCGTGGAAGTCTTCTCTGACTCATTTGATCTGTTGAGTTAAGGTAAGATCTCCGCGGGTGAAAACATGAACACACTGGATAGCCGCTTTATAGTACAAAATGAAGTTGTGCTTCTGAAAAAATGAGGCATTGACACTGTTTTTCGTTTTTGATACTCTAAAGCTGCTTGCTTTTAAGCAATCTATTGAATAATCATCTATTCTATATGCTATATAAATAAATGTGACGTGACTGAAGTGCTAATTTGCAGAGCTCGTGCTAACATACCAATGTTGTTAGGATCAGACGCTTTTCTTATGCTTTCTATAAAAAAAAAAATGTTTGCTGTTTTCTCATTTTTGTTGTGTTTATTTTGTTACTGAGAAGAAAGTGTACAGCATGTATTTACATATTCATCTAACCGTCGCTCGCAGCAGTGTGGGCGGCGTCAGATGTTCGATTACAGTATATCGCAGCTCACGCATTTCGAACTTCGTTTTACCCCTAAATAAAGAACGAAAAAGAAATTCGTTTGAAGTATATCGGGGCCTTAATTCAGTGTATTTATGGTGTCAAGAGCTGGCTGTTATCATGAGTGGTAGTTTAAATACTATGGGTCAGTAGGATTGTTTAAAAGTATATTTTGCTCAGAGAGTAAAAACAGAAATATTGTGAAATATTTTTACAATTACAATTTTTAAAATAAATTTAAAAATGTAATATATTCCTGTGATGTCAAAGCTGAATTTTCAGCATCATTACTCCAGTCTTCAGTGTCACATGATCCTTCAGAAAGCATTCTGATATGCTGATTTGATGCTCAAGAAACATTTTTGGGGCCGGTTGCATAAACTACTTAGACTAGTCTTAAAAGTTAAGACACTAATGTTTTTCTTGAACAGCGGTCCTAATTTTTTAAAGTCTGTTACATAAAAAGGTAGATTGGTGTAATTTGAATTGGAAAAATAACATTGATTACCCCTTGGTTAACTGCAAGTTGGTCAAACTAGTTCTTAAGACACAGTCTTAATATAGTGACTAAGTTTATGCAACTGGCCCCTGATTATCAATGTTGAAAACGGTTTAATATTTTGGTAACACTTTACAATAAGGTCTCATTTGTTAACATTAACTAATGTATTAACAAACATGAGCAAAACATTTGTTACAGTATTTATTAATATTTGTTAATGTTAGTTAATAAAAATACAGTTAATAAGTTATTCATTGTTTGTTCATGTTAGTTCACAGTGCATTAACTAATGTTATCAAATAGAACTTCTGATTTTAATAATGTGTTAGTAAATGTTGAAATTAACTAAGATTAATAAATGCTGTAGTAGAAGTATTGTTCATTCTTAGTTCATGTTAACTAATGAACCTTATTGTAAAGTGTTATTTTGTGGAAACCATGATACATTTTTTTTCAGGATTCTTTGATGAATGAATAGAAAATCCAAAAGAACAGCATTTATTTTAAATATAAATATTTTGTAAGATTATAAATATATTTACTGTCACTATTGATCAATTTAATGTGTACTTGCTGAATAAAAGCTTTAGATTATCATTTTTTTTTTTTAAACATGATGAAGAAAAATCATAGCATTAGATTCACATACTTTTATAGTAGTTTTCTTTTATATTTTCAGGTTTTATTTTAATTTAAGTTGTGTTTCTTTGTTTTATAATTTTTTTTCTATTTAGCTTTAGCTTTATTTTAGTTTTAGTAATTTTACTTCAACAAACTTTTTTTTTTTAGTTCAGTTAAATTTTTTGGGTTACATTTTTCAGCTTTTAGCAATTTCAGTGAGGAAATTATTCTTTCTCCTTATTTGGTAGAAATGGGGCCAGATTGGGCACCCTGTTGGGAGAAAAGGGTGTACGGTAACACAGGGTGTACTGGATCTGATAGAGGCTTCGTGAGCTTGTTGCATTCTTCAGTCAACTGGAGAGTTGACTTGCTGTGCTTCAGCGGCAATCGCCTGCCCTCAGTAAGTGATCGGTGTCAGGCTGCAGCTCTGCTCCCCTTGAGACGCCAATGAGACTTGATTGGAGCTTCATTCAGCAGCCGAGGTCCCGTCCCTACGCTGATGGAGTTGCTATTTGCAGAACGTATTGCTTCAAAGCAATCAAAGCACCTCTACGTTCTGTGCCACAGGGTAATTTTCCATTATTTGGACTTCTTTTGCTCCACTGCACACATTTGTCAGTGGAACAGCGATCTCTCCGAGGCTTCTCATGCAATACAGTCTCCATTGTCTTGGACGACAGACAATGAGTTCTTTCAGTTTGTTCAATTGAAGTTGTGGGCCTAGAGGGAGAGAGATGGACGATTGGTCGCTTCAGGTGTCAATCAGGTGCAGCTCATTCACCCAGAAGGAGAATGTAAAATACTACAGGCCTCTTTGAGTCTCCTTGAGTGGTCGGACTGGTTGGACAGGGTGTGATGAAATTCCCTGCTCTGGCTTGAGCCAGCATGCTATGAGTCACATAGTCTCCTGTTACCTGTTCTTTCAGTGTTCTCTTTCACACAGGAACACCAGAGCATTTCTTATCTGCTTTGGTTGAGTTTGATTCATCCACTAAGCCCTTGTGGAACTCAATGAAGTTTTATATAAACAATTATTGCTTGCACCAAACATGAATTTGTTAGGTGTGGTGGAAATTCACCTGTAAGATTAAGCCTGTAAGTCAGGCCACTCAATAGTAAAATTATCAAACCAAATTTATTTCTGAAAATCAAAGGGTACTCTCTCTTAAACTGAAACTACAAAGTGAGCTCCACACAAAAACAGTATTTATTGAGTCAAATCGTACATGTTAATTTTTCAGCAAAGACTTTCAAAACTGATTGGATAATCAATTGAAAGGATTATCATAAGGCCTCCTAATTGCTTTTATCATATATGTACATTTTCCGGTTCATTGACATCCTATAATAGTCGTGCTCACCTGACGTGCGTAAATATTTTTAATTGGAAACATCTTATCTAAACTCTCTTAAACTCTACCCGGCCCAACTGACCTTGTCTGCAGAAAGAAATCATTGTTTCCAAGTTGCTTCTCACAACATTTGTAGATTAGTTTTGAAACATCAGAGAGAGAGAGAGAGAGAGACATAAAATACAATATTTTTCACTGAGTGTATGACAAAGAGATTGGGCCAGTGCTCAGGTGTTATCTGAGGCCATTAACAAAATTGATCATGTATAAGCAGTAGCATTGATTGAATACACAAGAAAATAATATTTCTCTTGCATAGGGCACTATGAAATCCATTTTATTTCTCAAGTTCCGTTTTTTTGTTGTTGTTGTTGTCTTTTTCCATTTAATTTTTCTGCGTTCTGTTTTAATGGTTAAATAAAATTTTAGACAAAAGAGTTGCTGACCGCACACTGAATTAGATCCAGACTGGAAAAAATCTAGCAAAAATATTTTATTTTATTAAATGCATAGTGCAAAAAAGTGCAAAATGCAAGTGAATTAAGAGCTAGACAAGCACGGGCAAACATTTCTTCTAGAGTGTAAATTAAATTTTAGATATTAAAAAGCATATCTAATAAAAATAAAAACTATATATATATATATATATATATATAGTCAAACGAAAATTTATTCAAACACCTTGAACATTTCATTCATTAATGCAGTTTATTCACTATAGTTTAAATAAATGGTAATAAAATATGACAGTTAAACTGTGTCAGAAAAAAAAAATCTTGTTAATTATGTCAGATAACACTTAAGCAAAACATGGTCAGGTCAAAGTGTCTGAATAATTTTTGGTTCCAAATTTTTATCAATTTTACTAGTAGTCCAATGTATGAGAAATTTTTGGGTATAATAGAGTTTTTGTAGGCAAAACCCGGAAGCGAGTTAGCATTTTAGGACATCCGGTTCCATCGCACAGAAATCAACGGGTTTTTTGAATGGGGTTTTGCTAAATCGCCTGAAATAAGGCCTGTGGTTAACAAAGCCTCTAAATATTTTCACGTTTTGATCTATGACATAAAACACACCAGTTATAACCTGCTTGTGATTTTTTTTAAACCTTTATTGTGTCTTAAAAACGGCTGTTGCTAACAAGTTGCTAAAAGGGACTACTTCCTTTGGCGAGGACTTTAGATGTCATCATGACAAACTTGGACAGCATTTCTCATGAAAAAGTGGATAAGTATTCATACCCAGTGCAGATCATAATCAGCGAGCATGTTTTTAAATAAAGTTGTTTTTTTAAATAAAGCTTGATGAAGCTTGGTGGCGGTGACGTTGATCCGCGACCATGGTGTGCTGTAGTCCGTTTATAGCCTATTGTTAGCTTTTTATATCTGATGACTATTTAGGCTTCAAAATGTATAAATGTTGTGTTAACTTGTAAAGATTATCTTGATAGACAAAACATGTAAGTCATAACCCTTTGTTAAACACAGAGCTTATTTTTTGCGATTTTCCAAAAGTCTTTGGGGAAAAATGCATAGGCTTTTGATCGAGGGAACCGGTGCCCCGCTAACTTCCGGGTTGGCCTACAAAAACACGTCATCCTTGAGGTACTCTATATGTCACAGTTTACTTTAGTTTGCTATCCTCACTTACATAAATGAACTATAGTGTCCTGCACCCACTAGTAAAAATATATCAAAAATGTCTGAATAATTGTGTGTGTGTATGTATGTGTGTATATATATATAGTAGTACATATACAAGTGGTTCCTTATTTTGTGAAATATGATCATGTTCTTGACCATTTTTGTGACATTTACCCATGTACGGCTTTTCAATCTGCTAAATTGTCTTTTGTCATTTGGAAGGATTAGGTACAAGAGCAAGAATAGCTTTCTGGTTTCAGTCAGGATAGATTGTTTATGTGATTTTAGTCACAGGTTTCAGATGTATTTGTTGCTGGACTGGCAGAGCCTGAATAAAACATGAGTACAGCCATCAGAGAGGCTCTGGTTTCAGTAGGGCATTTAACAAACCTGCAGTTTACTCTGACAAGACCTGCTTGAGCTCCCTTAAGATAATCAACAACCTGTGGGTGAAGGGCCAGACGTCCTGCCTCTGACTTTCTCAGCTATTTTAATAGGAGACATGGGGCTTGTATGTTACTATTAGAAGTAAGGCTGTTGATATCTTTAAACAAGCGTTTGCCCGCTCTATACCTTCAAATATCTAGAGAGTTTGGTGCTGCTTTCACTGTCAGAGCAGTGAGGGTATTGGGAATTATATATGATAGACTTTAATGGCATTTGAGGTTTTTAATGCAGCATGTAAGCGAGTGGCATCACAAAAAGTAAACTTCATCTAATATATATATATTTACAAACACACACACACAAAGTGGATATAAAAAGTCTAGTACACACCCCTGGTTTTTGTGATATATGTATGTTTTGTGTATAACCTCAGTTGTGACCCAAATATTATATCTTGAATTTTTGACTTGTATCTTGCTGTGTGTTGTATAATGTAGTAGTTGGTGATACATGTGTGAATGGCAGAGATATGATTCAGTAATATCAAATCTCAGCTGCTGTTGCCCCAGAGTCATGTGAGATACTCATCATTAAATTGAAGGAAGATTCCATCATCTGATAAGACCAAAAAAACTTTTGAACTTTAATGCCTCCGTTGACACTTTGTGTGTGTGTGTTTGTGTGTGTGTGTGTGTGTGTGTTAAAGCCGTGATTGTGGAAAGCTGATTCCTGAGTTCTTTTTTGGCACTAAGACTCCGTTTCAGCTTTTTAAAGTATTGAGAGTGAGGAAACTGGGTCATTGTGCATAATTTAGCAGTGATTAATTTCTTTTCCACGTATGTCCCTGAAGGAATAGGGATCCACCAAAGCATTTTTTTTTTTTTTTTTTGAGAATACTTATTCAGAGTTTGTCTCTAATAGAGCTGCACGATTAATCGTTAAAAGATCACAATCTTGATTCAAACACCCATGTGATCTTATTGCAAAATGACAATGATTCTCCTGCGTCTATTAAACCTTCGACAACACAGCAAACATTCAGATCTGCGTTGCTGCTGCCGCTGAGCCAGAGAGAGCAGCTGTCATGTATAGGTATGAAACAGCTTCACAAACAGTCTTATCAACCACACATATCATTATTTCTGTGTTATAAATATTTAGATTATCACAGAAGTACTGGAATAAAAGTTTATAGTTCTGATAAAAACACTGATGTCTACGGAAGCGATCAAAATAGAGTAAATACAGCTGTTACTATGGTTACCCCTGTATGCAGTAAGCGTAGTACTAATTTAGCTACCACACCCTGCACACAAACACTTAGATATGTGCCTAATAGGAGTGTGACAAGACAGTTAGCTCACGAGACGAGACACGAGATTGAGACAAGATTTTTACACAATATTTTAAAGAAATCCTCAGTGATAAAATTCATGGCTGAAAAAATAGTCTACAGGTGCATTTTGAAATGTGCATTTCTACTTTCTGAGCATGAATTATCATATGCAGTAAAAGACAACAATACTCAAGCACTGTAAAAGGTTTTGCCACAAACTTAACTGGCTTCTCTCCTGTATGATTTCATATGAGTCTTTTCAGACCTTACTGTACATGATTTATGAGCTTCTACAACTTTTGACCTCCTAACTGAACTCCTTTCCACAAATTGATCACAGTAATAAAAACAGTATAAATAAAAATGAACACCGTTTTCTCTTAGTCTTGTTAAGTGTAAACAATAAGTGCAACCATAATCAAAGTACTCTCTCAATATTCAAAGTGCAAATACAGACACAATTTTTCTTCAAGCATGATGCAGAGCTAGAGATTAGTGATCGACCGATATTGATTTTTTTTAGAACCGATACCGATAATTTTTGTGTTTATGTGCCCGATAACCGATATGCAGAACCGATATTTATTTACTGTTATACTACTGTTTTTGACACGATTACAACACCACTGAACTGAACAAACCTTTTTATTTATAACAATAACTCCCTCCTTGCATAGAAAACAAAACAAATCTTATTTATACACCAATACATTTTGTTAATTTTAATCTTCATATTACAAAATAATTGTACTTATAAAAAGCATCAGCAGCAACACTGATGTTAACAATAAGCAAAATAAATGTACAATGTCTAATGTTTTCAAATGGAGAAAATAAATTAAAGACAGGAGTCATATCAACTTTGCAGAAATATAATACTTCATTTTAAACTACAGTTTTAGTAGATTTATAAGCTGTTTAATAGGCTAAAGAGTGAAGAATAATTCGCTCGATAATGTTAAATAACTGAATAATATTCTCTGGAATATTGGAATATAACAAACAAAACATTGTATTTTATTGCATTTCTCAACTGGTATGTTATATCAGAATTATTAATAATGTTTTTGTCGTTCTAGATTATGAAATATGAAATATTACGTAAACGTAGTGGTGGCATATTCCAGTGCTTCCCACACATAGACTTTACTTTGGCGGGCCGCCCAGGTATATTGACGGCCGCCCAAGTATATTTGGAGACACATTTATGCTTTTATTATTTTTATCCTCGTATACTTTTGTATCCGCCCAAGATAATAAGATCATCCGCGATCGATTAACTAGTTGAAAATCTCCCCTCGCCCTACGTGTTTCGTACCTGCTCGTTGTGTGTGCGTCACAACTGTTTACTCCCGCTGACGTTCCCACGTGTGCTGCAGAGATGCGGTGGATATTTCACAAAGAGCGCTGCATGTTTCAAAGTCATAAGGCGGCACTGTTGCGCGTTTTACAGGCTCGTGCAACAGCACTTCAGACTGCTTCAAAGTGATTCTCAATCAACGAAAAGCGCAGATTCATGTCAAGCGATTGCTAATGAACTCATGTTGATGAATTATGACAAGTTCTACTTTATGGCCTTTATATAATATGTTTTAGACAATTGTAAGAATCTGAAGGATCAGCCCGCAATTGTGTAGACATTTCAAAATAAGAGTCCCAGTGAATTTCAGACTTGTTTATAATTAAAAGTCACAAGCTAAGTTTTTTTCTTCTTCTTCTGGGCATTATTGGTATTTTGGTTAGCTTACACAATAAATTGTATTTAATTTGATTTCCATTTAATTCATAGTAAATTATTGTAGTCTCCCCCACATGAAGAAAAGACTCATTTGACACATATATTATTCATTATATAAATTTTACTAGTAAAATCTGTGTTCCATTCACTGAGAGAGACACTATATGACATAGCAAGGAGAACATAGGAAAAGGAGAACCATTTAAATGCTGTAATTTTGCATAATTTACAATACATAATAATAGTACATAATATTAGTATGTAATTAAATGTAATAGTATGCTATGTAATTAAAAATAATTTCAATAAATAAGAATACTGTTAAAAATCACACATTTTTGTTTGTCACATGTAGTAGACCATTTTTGTGCCGTGGGTAATAGGAGGATTTTTCACCCAGCTACCACAGCAAGTATATTTCAAACCTGTGGGAAGCACTTTATTCTTTACTAATTTCAACCTCACACTCCGTCATGGCAATATCACGAAACTTTTCACCTCGACAAGAAATTTTGTCACATTTTAATCTCGCAAGATCTTGTGGCACGAGATCTCTTCACACCCCTAGTGCTTAATAATAGCACATTTATCTAGTTTAACGTTTGAGCGAATGGCCATGTAAAGTGGCTAAAGTTAGGCTACTACTTACATGTTTCAGATGATGTTTGAGGTCAATGAATAATGGGTGAACATTTGGCTTTCCTGCCCGACACAATTATGACCTAAAATCAAAATCTCGATTAATTGAACGTTTTACCTCGATTATGATTAATGAACGATTATTTTGTTTGTTTGTTGTTTAACTTTCTAAGCTACTTTAGTGATAAATCACAGTAAAGTGTTGACAGCGAGTTTCTGCGCGCGATCTTCACGTGATGCCCAAGGTGTCTGTATGAGTGTTTGTGTGTCACAATGCATCAGCGCAGTAGCTTAATATTATGATACACATCCAATGGTCTAAAATCTTTTCAAGGTCCAAACTAGCAAGCCTTAAAACACATACAACTGACAAAGTTTAGTGAAGACGCAAGTGAAAGTTATATCACTTCAGGGCTCACCGCTTGCGCATCTCTGTGTGTGTTCGCCTCAGTGTTGATTCCATGCCACTTACTGGATGGGGCGGAGTCACGTGACTACACACGCAGTAGTATGTTTTTAAGGGGAAAGTATTAAACAGGATTAAAAAGCCGAAATAACCGACATGGCAAAATTACGTCGGTTAGAGGTTCTGAATTTCGGTTTCGATTACTTTTTGATTAATCGTCCAGTGACTTTGCCAATTTCAGTTTTTTTTTTCCTGCGACTAAACGACTAATTAAAATTTGGTCGACTAAGCTTCTTCTCATCGACTATTAGGGAGAAGCCCAAATATCTTTATATCTTGAAACATATACTAAGTAAGACAGTTTGGTAAAACTTTACAATAAGGTGTAGGATGTGTACGTTGAGGGATGGGGGTGGTTAGGGCCCCCAAAATGCTTGGCCCAAGCCTGGATGGTGTACATGGTTGACCTTTGAAAGAAACCCATACACTAGTTTGTGTGACAGTCTATTTTCTATGACTTGTGTCTTTCTGACAGCAGATTGTGTCGGAGATATGTCTCTTTTCCGGGGAAGTGTGCATGAATGAGTGTACTAGCTCAGACTCCATTACCTTCCTGAGATCGCTACAGGCTGTCTGCTTTCCATCCCAAATGCTTCCTCTTCCCGTTTCCTTCTTTCTGCCTCTCTTCATGAACGTCTTTCCTGATGGCATTGAGGAACTGTTGGATACAGGAGGCTTGTGCACGTTTGAGATGAAGTTCAGTGTACTCTTTTCATCATACATACACACCGCTCCAGTATATCACTTATTAACTGCATTGTTTTACTTCTTGGAGCAGGAATGTCCTGCAGCCTTGTTTTTCAAACTTTGCAACATATTACATTCAAATAGAGATGTAGAACAGAAACTGCAAATCCTTTGGCTACATTAAATATCTGAGTCAATTTCATATTATTTCACATCCTGAGGAGTCGTTGTGTCTGTCCGATGGCTTTGTCAAGTGAAGGTATGCAGTCCTGCCCTTCACAGATAACACCGAACCCAGGCACAGCCATAAACATGTGCTTACTTTTATTTAGATATGCAAATGTTTGTGCCTTTGTGTGCTTTTCTGCTCTGGTCTCATAAATGGCTTATCTGTGGAACCGTATATTTTACAGTGGTCATTGATGGTGGACACACAGTGGTCAAGCGTCTGGACTGCCAGGCCAAAGAACTCGAATCCTGTTAGAGGTGTGATCTGTGAAGCACAGAGATATTTAGAGATATTCTTTCAGCCATTGTGCCGTTCATCTGCACGTTTCTGTATATTTAACTTAAGACTTGGAAGATTTGCTTCTTTACAATAAAACAAGTAAGTTAAGCCAGACAAATGAAGCAGATAATCAGAGAAGTTGGAAGACTGACATAGCAGTGAAATTTCTCGATTCGCACTGCAAAAACTAATACTAATATCTAAAGTAAACATTGTAAGTACCTTTCCAGTAAGTTTGTGAACTGTATGCACTGCTGTTCAAATGTTTGGGCTCAGTTTTTTTTTTTTTTTTTTTTTCTTTTTGAAAGAAATAAGTTTTATTCAGCGAGGTCAAATTAAATAATAAAAAGTGACAGTAAAAACATTTATGCTACAAAAAAATTATACAATGGTTTCCACAAAAATATTATGCAACACCGTTTTCAACAATCATAATAATTAGAAATGTTTCTTGAGCAGCAAATCATCATATCAGAATGATTTCTGTAGGATCATGTGACACTGAAGACTGGAGTAATGATGCTGAAAATTCAGCTTTGATCACAGGAATAAATTACATTTTAAAGTATATTCACATAGAAAACAGTTATTTTAAATTGTAATATTATTTCACAATATTACTGTTTTTACTCTATTTTTAATTAATCAAATAAAGCAGTTAACTTGAATATTATGGGGTTCCCAGTATAGTTTATAGCATTAGATGGGAGATGTTTTTTCCTTGAGAAAATATAACATGCACTGTATGTGATATATATATATATATATATATATATATATCCAAATTAATCAATACTAGGGCTGGGTATTGACACAATTTTCAAAATTCGATTTCGATTCAATTCAATATTGATATTTTGTGTGTATATGTATATGTATATATAAAGGAACAGTACATGGCAAATTTTCTCAAGGAAAAAAATCTCTCAACTAATGCTGTATACTATACATGGGAATCAGTTCTACATTACTATAATATTGAAGGTTAAAATTAACTGATTTGTATACAAACACTTAGATTAGTGGAAGTTAAGGAAGTTTTTATAATAATAAAGTTAAAATACTAACTTTACAATTATGTAATTATATTTCTACTCCCAATTCGTTTTTTGAAATACATTATTTAAATGGTGGCTGTTATAAAAACTTGACGGATTTATTCAAAGCATTAAATATTGAAGAACATTATAAATTATAACGAATGTGTAATATGGTGCATATATTTAGCAAAATGCTATTCTCTGGAGTTCAGTTTTATAGCTGACTTAACGAGTTTATGGTCACTGAATATGGTTTTTTTGAGGTAAATGTGACGTTACTGCTTACAAGCTGTTCTATTGACGTCTTTCGTGTTTGAAACACTTATTGAGCTATTCCATGAGACAGGATACGGATTTCGGTAAGTTGTACTGTATCTTTCCACATACCTTTGGGTGTTCATTCATGTTTATTTCGCTCTGTAACTGGTATTAAAGCGGAGGAGATGATCAGATCACGTGTGCTTCACGTTGCCGCCTCTCTTGATCTGAGGCTACAGCCATCTGTAACGCCACATTAAACAGCACCAAAACGGTTATTTTTTTAATTTCGTAATAAAATGGACAGAATTTGAAATCTGAGACTTTGTTTCATATCAAAAGTAACAAAGCACAAAGCTTATTGCCATTTATTGAATGGGAAGAGCGCTACAATGTTCTATTCATTCATCAACTGAAAACAGACTAGTCTAATCGATTCTTGGGATTTAAGAATCGATATCGGTAAAAATGAGAATCGATTAAAATCGAGAAATCAATATTTTTTTACCCAGCCCTAATCAATACCGTATCAAAGTGAATCGAAATCTCAGTCATGCAAATGGCACTTAAATGTCACTCCGTTTCTATGCATTTGTCATTAGAGGAATAAACTTAGAGGAATACCATGTTCAGAGCGCACTGATTCTCTTTCTCTCTTGCATTTTCTCTGTTTCTCTCCCTTTTTAATCCATCCTTCTTGCTCTTTCATTTGCTCCTTTTCTTTCTCTGGTATGAAGTTTTTCAGAGTGAAAACGTTGCGTCAGAGGCATTACTGAACTCTTGGAATTATTCTCTTTTGCACAATTATAGATGATCAGATTATTGTGTATATTATGACCCCAGTGAGTAAAAGCCAAGCCAGACTGTACAACATCAACAGTGTTGTATCTCAGACTGTATAATATAGATCTAGGCTAAGACTTTGCTCATGATTGACAGCATTTACTGGGTGGTCTGTGTCACTTCTGACAGCTTCAGGCTGTGTCTGCATTAATCCAGATATATTTAACATGCATCACTTTCTCTAAATTTTGGCCTTCTGTCTGCATGGAGACAGTCTTTTTGAAGATGCTTTATCAAGTGGATCAATTTGAAATTTTTTAAATCGTTTTCGCGTTATAGTGTGGACTGTGAAAACAGAGGTATTTAAAAATTATGACTCACGTTTGGTCATGTAATGCAGATACAGTTTACATACAAAAGTTAACATACTATGAATCTGAGATCCATCTTTTCACACTGAGGACAACTGAGGGACTCAAACACAACTATTAAAAAAGGTTCAAACATTCACTGATGCTCCAGAAAGAAACACGATACATTAAGAGTCGGGGATGTAAACTTTTTGAATTGGATGAACAGAATAAATTGTACTTTTTTTGTCTTCTGGGAAACATGTAAGTATCTTTTGTAACTTCCAAAGGGCAGAACTAAATAAAAAAATACGTTCTTTAAACAAAATAAAAAAAACTTGCACATCAACTTCTTGTTCAAAAGTTTACATCCCTGACTCTTAATGCGTCGTGTTTCCTTCTGGAGCATCAGTGAATGTTTGCAGCTTTTGTAATAGTTTTGTCTGAGTCCCTCAGTTGTCCTCAGTGTGAAAAGATGGATCTCAAAATCACACAGTCACTGCTGGAAAGGGTTCAAATATGCAGAAGATGCTGGAAAACTGAAGAATCTGCAGGACCTGTAGGATTTTTCTGAAGAACAGAGCTCAGTTTAACTGCTCAGAACAAACAAGGGACTCATGAACAACCATCACAAAACAAAACAAAAAAAAAAACAGTCGTGGATCATCCAGGTAACGACACAGTATTAAGAATCAAGGGTATGTAAACTTTTGAATGGGGTCATTTTTATAAATTCTGCAATTATTTTGTCTTGTGGACTTTATGTAAACAACTATTATGTGAAATAGTTTATTAAGGACAGTACTAAATAAAAAATAACAATTTTCATGATCCTTCTTATTTTGTTAAAATGATTAACATTTTTGCAGATTCTGCAAGGGGTATGTAAACTTTTTCAACTGTATCTATGGTTATACCCTGTGGTCATATCAAAACCAAAAATTTTAGCCAGGGACCTCTGGTTGATTTGACATGGTATTTCAATATGTAAAAAGCACTCACGTGTTCGTGGAATTCGTACTTAAAATTTGTAAGCTGGGAATTTTCTGAGAGTTTTTACTTGTACCACTTGACCGCTGTAACACTTGACACTGCAGATTAATTTAGGTGTTGATAATGTTGCCATAGAAATGCATAATTCCCAGTCCTAGAACGTGAACAGCTCCAAAAGAGAACGTCACATGTTGTCATCTTGAAATTATGGTAATTACATGGCGTGAACGCAGCATATATATCCTCTACAACTTGTAAACTGGCATTCAGATCTGCCTCTATTTACTTAGCAACGCCCAACTTCCTACGATCCAATCAATTCCCGAAGGGTGAAATCAGATCCCGGCCTACATTTTTCTCATTCCAGAAGCCGTTTCACTCAGATATACATCACAATAGGTAAGAAAAGACTATCGCAACTTCCGTTTCATGCTGACTTTAAGTAGTGGGATATTTTGCTAGTAAAATGATTGTGCCAGTACAATAGCATGGAAACTTTATTATGTCTGGTCTATCAGTATCATCTTAGTGAGCTTTCATTATGTTCTACACATGCGCAGTAAGATGATTTTAGCGTTTTCCGATGTTTCAGTGTAGACGAGAAACTTTTGGAAAAAGCATGTTAACACTGGTATGGGCTGAAAGCGTTTTAAAATGAAAACGTTGTTTTCAAATGTATCCAGATTAATGGAGATGCAATCACAATTTCATAAGAAATTTAAATAGTGGCAAAGTGACACAAATTTGAATGCAGAGTCACAGTGTGTGAGATGAAAATAAAATGAATAAATAAAAATGAAACAAACATTGCTTTCTTATAGTGCTTTATAATTACAACAATTATATAACTATATAAAATAATAATGTGTGAAATCTCACACCCTGTGGAGCCTCATCAAAAGGGCACATATATACGCTGAATATCTCTGAAGTAAACTAACCCTAAAATGTAACCTGCTCTGGGAGTAATTAAAAAATTAAGTTGCTATGGCTACTTGCATACCATGAAAGTTACCTCAGTTTTTGTAACTAAAAGTTGAGGTTATCTGTTTACTTATCTATTACTGTTTACTGTTATTACTTATCTATATAAACCTACCCGGGTATGTTGCATAACCAGCTTTTTGGAATACCCCCAGGTGTAAAAGGAGGTAAAATAGTTTGGTTATAAATTATACTGACATTTTAATTTAAGACGCTTCAAATTTTTGTGATTCACACCTGCATTTTGAGAGTTTGGTACACCTGAATTAATGAATGAATGAATGAACGAACGAATGAACGAAATAATGCATTTTGACATTATTTTGTGTATTTCACTGTTTAAGCACAATAAGCAGCAAAAAATAACTCAATTTAGTACAGAGAGGCGGCTTTGTGCGCGCACTTTGCACAAAATATGCTGGAATGAGTAAAATCTTGTGCAATATGTGCAATCCCACGCCGAAATTCAAGCCTTGTAACACCAACAATATTCATCCAAAGCAAATGAAACAAGTGAGTGAGGGGAGGCGGGTTTATGTGTCAACTCACTGTAGGAGAGATGAGAGAGAGAGAAATCACAGCTGGTATCGTGTATCTATTCTGCAGAAAATGAGTATTGGAAGTATTTAGATATTTCACTATTATGTATTGAAAAAATTATATTTTTGACATTGCACTTAATTTATTATTTCAGATGTCTTTTTAATAGACTACAATTGAAAAATTTATATATTAGGGCTGCACGATTTATCGCACAATACGAAAAATAACATTGAAATCGCGCTTAAATGTGATTTTTAGTGTGATTATTTATTTTTACGCGCAGCTTGTCAATGAAGTATGGCTACAAATGCTAATCCTGCGAGTTTGAGTTGCTTATAATGTACATTTGAAAAAGCAACGCGTCCAACATCTTTCCAGACATGAGAAGCATTTATTTACATCTTGTCCAACAAAAGACAACATTTAATAAAGTTTTTACTCCAAACTCACTTCATAACGACAGTTGAGCATCCTTCTGTGAGATGATGTGGCTTCTTACACAGAATAATGCAGTCGTATGTTTATTAGCCATGTTGAATCAATCAAAGCTTTTTAATCTTCTGTTTATTCAGCTACAGCCATAGTATGATGCCCATAGGGATTTCCTGGAATGATGCATGTTTTCTACTTCTGCGGCAGGGCGTATTTGGTGTTTCTGCTCAAGAGCGCCCTCTGGCTTTCAGATGGAAAAGCATTTACTACTGATCACAGAGCCGTACAGCTCTGACAAGCTGCGCATAAAATAATCGCAGTCTTTGCCAAATCCCGTGCAATAAAATTTGCGATAAATTGAGATATATCATGCAGCCCTAGCATATATTATATATAAATTTCAACCCGCCAAAGTGGCTAGTAGGAGTGACTACTTTACATGCCACAGCATCCACCTGCATGGATGCTGCACAGAAACCCACCTGCATTTGGCGGGTTGGCGGGTGTTAATGTCAAGCCCTGCATGTCAGGTTCAGGATGGTTAAGAAGTCATTCAGGTCAGTTTAGGTCGGGTACAGATCTTTGGACTCAAGAAGAAGACCTCTAGTGTGCACTGACTGGGATATTCAGCACTCATAGACTGTAAGTTCTTTGTTCAGTTTAATTACTTCATACTCGGATGGAAAATGTATTTTAATATGTTTTATTGAAATTATCAGCTTTGCCTGCAAATATGCTTTGCTAAGTCTTGTCCATGTCATTCTGTGTGATCTGAATGTGATAAGAAGTAAAAATCTGATCAAATATTACCAGTAATATCATTTGAATCTAGGACATTAGGGCTGTGTATACCAAATTGAATTTCCTTCTGTTATTTGTGTTTTGTAAATGGCTGTGATATTTTTAGTGAAGGTTATCATACTGTGACACCCCTTTTGTCCACTCTGTTGGCCGCTCCTCTGTGATACGCTCTGTGCGTTTCAATAGATTTGCTTTGCTTGGCTGTAATCGGGTGTTTCAGTCAGGGTTTCTAAAACTGGCTGTTTGTCAAGGCTGGGGAAGAGTCGGACCAGCCCTTACGCAACATTCTAGATCCAGAAGAGGGTTCCCTTCCTTCCCAGCCCCCTTTTCACTTCCTGTTTAACTGCTTCCTGTTACGTAATATCATTGACTCACTACAGTAGGCGTTATGCAGCAATAAGCATCACGACCCCATTACATTGCTTTTTTGTCAGTGAGTGGCGTCTAGTTATCATAAAAAATAAAACAAAATAAAAAGATACTTTATGTTTTAGTTTGCGTTGTAGTATTTAGTAATGCTGTAATTTACAGTGCCCTAGTTTAGGGCCTTGTGTGTCCTTTTTTTTTTTTCTGTGTAAATTGTTTTAATTTTTTTGGATTTAATTTACTACATCTATTATCAAAAATGTTGGGTACTCAAATTAAATAATTTTTTTTAAAAATCTAATCAAATGAAAATTAACAGTTAATTTTGGTGAACAAAGTGCTGCACAACAGAGGTTTACTATACTTAAAATTAAAACATGGAAGAAAAACTGTCACACCATTGTTCCAGTCAGTGTTAATATCAAGATGGTTGGGATGCTCAAATAAACAAAGCAATGTTTTGCTACAGAGACATGGTGTTACTCTTGTTGGAGAAATCAACCTTACTTATAGTTGTCTCTAATCAGTACTGATTGATTTTGCTTTCTCAGTATTTCAGGCTTTATGTAATGATTTTTCCATCATTACATAAGCTGCAAGTGACGCCTGAAATAGCTTTTTTTTTTTTTTTACCATCCTAAATGCATATTTTAGGTTTCATTCATAAGATGTCTGACATGGAGCAGAGCCACGTGTTTGTTGCATTGAACGAGAGCTTTTTTTGAGAGTGTTTCTTTGCTGGCGCTCTCTCTCTGTCCGTCTGAAAGGTCTTTTGTCTTCCTCTCCAGGTTCTATTTGCAGGAATTAATAAGTGTTTTCCGTTCCTGGAGAGATGATTTAAATAGCTTCTCTCTCAGCCCAGCGCGTCTCCTCGGCTCATTCCGCTTTTTACCTCGTCTCCTCTCGCTTCTCCTGCTTTCATGCCTCGTCTCTGAGCCGCGTGACTGAGGCAGCGAGTGGCTTGTGTCTGGCCAGCGCTCAACTTAATGCTCTTCTAGTGCACTAATGGCCTCATTAACGCAACAGAGAGAGACAACAGGCTAAGAGAGGCCCCTCTGAATCAAAGTGTTCATTCAATCACTGACTCATTGACTCATTTAGTCTATTCACTCATTTGCTCATTTGTTTCCATTCACTCAATCATTTACTCACTCACTCACTATTTTATTCATTTATTCTGTTCATGGGCATTTTCATTTATCTTTTGACATTTCATTTAACTGAATTTTTCTGTTTAAAATCTTGTTAGCCAGTGAGAGCAATGATTAAATAGGGCCTATGAAATCATTTTTATTTTTTCCCCCAAATTCTGCATACCATTATCTCAATATCAACAATCAAAACCGTGTCTAATCAATTGAATTCATAAAACTTTAACAGTTTAATCATTTATACAGTTCCTTTACAACATTTTTATTTTATTTTTTAATGGAAAAAATTGTTGTGTAGTAGATGAAACTGCACTGCTCTTTCACTCATAAATATGTAATGTAGTGCATATATTTATCAAAATGCTCCTCTCTACAGTTCGTTTGTCTAGCTAACTAACAAATTATGGTCATTGAACAGCTTACCTGAGGTAAATGTAATGATAAGTGACATTGTTTAAAAGCTGTGTTATTGATATCTTTTTGTGGTTGAAACACTGACAGACTTGATTCATTTCAATAAGTTGTACTGTATCTTTCAACATACCTTCTGATGTTCATTCATGTTTATTTAGTACAATAACTAGTTGAACTGAGGCGCTACAGCGATCTGTCACTACACATTAAAGAGTGCCAAAGTGGCATTTATTGTTTGAATTTCATTATAAAATTGACAGAATTTGAAAGCTGAGACTTTGTTTCATATCAAGTGTAACAGCACAAATCTTACTGGATGGCAGGCGCGCTACAAATAATGTTTTGTGAAGATTTGTTCATTCATCAGCTGAAAACAGAATAGACTAAAAGATCTATTCTTTGGATTTAAAAATTGAAATCGGTTCATCAAAATGAGAATTGATTAAAATCAAGAAATAAATATTTTAGTACCTTACCCCATGTGAACTTAATCAAAAATAAATGCAAAGAAACGGTTTTACTTAACTTATCCAATTTATTAATGAATTAAAAAAGAATCACTTTCAGGACAGATCATAAAACAAAGTGCTTTTATATTTAAAAATCTATAGATTTGTATGTAAAAAGTCACTTAGTGACTGATTTGAAAAGTTAGCAATGAAATTATTATTTTGCATTTACACTCCGAGACTTAATGCACAGATCATTTGACAAACAGTATCAGATTTTTTTATAGGATTCAACTGCACATTTAAATACGATTGTTAATCGAGAAACTTTGCAATGTGTAGTTAGCAGCTTGAAAATATATATTCTATACAGAAAGCAAGCAAAAATCGCTGCAATTAAAATCAATGAAATTATCAGTTACAAGCGTGCAGAACTTGCGCTGAACAAAAACTTGTTTTATGCAGCCATTGCATTCACAGATATGTCCATGATTGGCTACAAAGCTCAACGCTGCAAAAACATGTTGTAAATGGGTTAAAAAAAAAAAAATTACCTGGTACCAGTACTGCAGAACGGAAAGTGCCCACTGAAGTGCCTTGAAATGTGCAACATTATTCAATGTGTTGACGTGATTTCCACTGAAACAGGAATACAGGGCGGGACATATCGAACAGCTCCTCCCCTTTTTTAAAATAGCCAATAGTGTTTCGTTTGTATCACAGCTCGGCCAGAGCTGTTGAGCTCAGTAAAGCCTCAATTTCCTCCTAATCTCGAACCATTTCTCCTCCTTACCTCCTCCATATCTCTGTAAAATATAGCATTCTGTTCAAATGTGTCCGATGCGTTTTATGGTCTGTGCCGACTCGTATATGATCCGCTCTGTGCTATCGTGTTTCTGGACCAGAGCAGACCGCGTGCGCTGCAATTCGCGTGACACTAATGTGAAACCAGAGTTCATTTGCCTCAATGGAAAGCATATTTACAATGTATTAATCCCTATATAGTGCACTATTTGCCTTTCATCATGTATAAAATAGTAACTGACCAAGTGACCGATTTCTGCCTCCGCTTCAGCGTCTATTGATAATGTAGCGGGTGGGACTCTTTAGATTCTAAAGAGCATTTGATTGGACAGAAAATCTGATAAGATGCTGAAGTTCAGGGTGATGTCATCAAAAGCATTGATCCATATTGGTGGAAGTGAGAGTAAGTTTTGAATGCTTATATCTTCTAAATGCAATTTTTTTTTCATTGTTTTGGAGCACTAGCTTATAAATAACAGTAAGGCTAACATATTCATACTAAAAGCCAAAAAACATTTGATTGCAGGGGGACTTTGTATGATTCAGTTAATCTTTGGTGGGACAAAGGTTAATTTTGGTGGCTGCTAAAATATTTTCAATGCAGGAAAAGCCCTGGCCTACTATATATCCAGGGCAGATGTTAAAACGTAATTTCTAGTAAAAAAAAAAGCATCAGAGAGTTTTAACAGCATATTGATGGTGGTGTGTGAATGGCAGCAGCTTATGAAAAACACTGTTGCTTGTGAATAACAGATGTAGCTTTTAAATAAATAAATAAATCCTTCAATTTAACGGCAATTAAACATGAAATGTGTGAAAGTGGTTAGTGGCTGTACTGTGCAGCTAAGCCTGCTCACATGACTCGGTCTACCATGAGTTTCTGTTTCCCATCGTCTCTATACTGCTTTTCACATGCACTCACATATTCTCTTTTGTTTTATTCACTTTTATTTCACCCCCTTGACACCAGTCTCAGTCTCCCACACACTGACAGAAAGACACAGACAGGAAGAGAGACAGTCATGAAGCGAGTAAATAGTATAAAGCCTGTTCACACTGACAGCCACTTTGCAGTGGCAAAGTAACCGGAAGACTTTGTCACGAGCAAGAGAGATTGAAGGAACTTCAGTCATCGTCCAATTATGATATTGTGAGCTTGTGTCCTGTGAGTAAAATCAACTGACCAAAAAATGTAAAAGGAAGGTATTTAAAGAAACTATTAAATTGATCACCTGAATAGTTAATTATTAATTATTCTAATAATAATTAAATTACGATGAACTGTTCGAAATTTGTGAACAAGTAGATATCGCAGTCTATCATGGTTATGTTAACGTAGCGTTGCAGTGCTGTGGCGTCATGAAAGTTTATCATTTGCATGCATTTTAAGCTTTGCCAGTTTAAACATTAAAGCAATTTTAAACCGCTTAAATGCAATAAGCTGTGGAAAAGCGGGTTTCTGAATGAATAAATCAAAATTAGGGCTGTACAGTTAATCAAATCGCGAGATGTACATTTAAGACATAACCGACTGTGTTTAGTAGGGTACTTGCCAAAATAGGTATTTTTTGCATTACTTTTTCAAATAAGTAATGCAAGTTACTTTGTTTTCCCATTTATTGACTGACATCTCTCCTGTCCCCATGCTGAGAGAAATCGAGAATGCAGAGGCGTTGGTGTGAAAGGGCCTTTACATTTGCCAAAAATAGAACTTTTTTGTTGATATAAAAACAAACAGCCTTGCCCAGATGAGAAAGAGTAATGCAAAGGTAAAGTAACACATTACTTTCCATAAAAAGTAACTAAGTAATCCAATTAGTTACTTTTTTAGGGAGTGATGCAATATTGTATTGTATTGCATTACTTTTAAAAGTAATTTTCCCCAATACTGCTCGCAAATACCTTGTAAAATGTGCGGTCAGTGCTGCTGCTCCCTACACAGTGTACACGTGATTGCACATACAAAAGTGAAACTCCCCCCACAAAAATGGAATATAGGAAAAAATAAAACTGATTCTCCTATGTTCTATTTGATTTGTCTTTGCCTACATACAGGGATAATGTAAAGTTAGTCACTCATTACCATTGGGCTGACTGCACATTATGCCTTATGTAATGCATGGAAAACCGTATCAAAAATGGTCAACATTCTGAAGGTGTTTGATTTATTCATTGATCTTTCATTCCATCCATTTCCAAACCTCAATTTATATGACTCATTGTGCATTACTTCTGCTGCTTTCCCCTGCAGAATGCTTTTTAGCAACAAGAAAGCTGGTTCCTTATCTGGATAGATTGACTTAAACTGGTAGTACAGCTCATTTGTGATCAAGTTTTCATTACGCAGCCCACCAATAGCATCAGGAACACCTCCTATGACCAACAGTACAGCGACCTTGTGACCTCCAGAGATAAAATCATTGTCAGTGTGAATGGAGCTTAAGACTGGAACAGAACGGATGGAGATCAGTGATGTCAGTGGAGAGGAGGCTTTAGATGATGAGTAGTGGCAGAAATCTGTAGAGTGGTGTTTTTCATCATGTCTCCTCCGCAGCATCCTTTCTTCTACAGCGACAGAGCTTCGCCCGCGGCCTGCAGTGAATGCACAAACCATCTGACCCAAATACAGACGAGCAGAAAAAAGCTGCTGAAGTTGAGCCAGCGTTATGTAGGATTCTCTCTCCCTCTCTTCCTCTGTGCTGGTTTCTGCTGTTTTTCTCACAGTTTCTGTCCTCTGACAGTAGATGAACTCATTGGCACCAGCCTAGGCATTTGATGTCACACACAGACACACACACACACAGACACTAATCTCTTCTGCTTATTAAAATTTTTCCTCTTCGTTTTCTTCTGCTACTCTGTACACACTGGGAAAGAATATTTGTCTGATGACAGAAGAACGTTCTTTATCCAGTGATAAAATTTCACTGACCAATAAGATGCCTCTGCTAAGAAGATGCCTCTGCTTTTTTTTTTTTTCACTCAAAAGTGGCTCTACACACACTAGCGTTCAAAAGTTTAGGGTCTGTAAGATTTCTTTAGTCTTTGAAAGAAGTCTCTTCTGCTCACCAAGGCTGCACTTATTTAATCAAATAAAATGTAATGTAATATTGTGAACTATTATTACAATTTTAAAAAACTGTTTTCTATTGTAATATATTTTAAATCGTAATTTTTTCCTGTGATCAAAGCTGAATTTTCAGCATCATTACTCCAGTCTTCAGTGTCACATGATCCTTCAGAAAGTGCTGATTTGCTGCTCAAGAAACATTTCTTATTATTATCAACGTTGAAAACAGTTGTGCTGCTTCATATTTTTGTCTAAACCTTGTTACTGTTTTTTTTTTTTTATTCTTTGATGAATAGAAAGTGTCAGCAGTTATTTGGGAAAAAAAATCCTTTGAAACATCTTTGTTGTGACTTTATTGTAACTTTTGATCAATTTATTGCATTCTTGCTGAATAAAAGAATTAATCCTACTAACTAGGACTTAACAATGCTAGCGTTTCACTTGCATTTGCAATGGTGTATTTCAGGCTTATTTATAATTAAAAATATCACCTTATGCATTTTTTTTCTCCTGGTAGTTATTGGTATTTTGGTTACACAGTAAACTGTATCTGGCATTTAATTCAACGGCTTTGCTGTCACAGGAAGAAAAAAACTAAGAACATAATTTGAATGATTCAGTATTCAATTTTACTAGTATCAGCACAACAATCTGTTTATTACGTACATATTTGCACAAACACGGTTTAAAGAAGGCTTATAAATATTTACATAATATTTAAATACAGTTTGAAGCAGAAATATTTAAGAACTCACTGTACTCTTTGTATTCTAATAAATGTAATCTTTTTTTGTATGCATTATTTGATACTTTTTCATTGCACCTCTAAAGTTTTTTTTTTTTTTTTTTTTTTTTTTTAATATTCTCCAAAACTGTTCAGCTTGGGAGCATGTATGTGTTTCTTGTGGAAAAAGTAAGTGTCAAGTCCCACTAAACCTACTTACTAACACTTACTAACAATTTTGTGAATTGTGGGGGCATTCCGTAATGGTTTTTATACTGTACAAACCGTATTTTCTATCCCCCTACACTACCCCTACCCCTAAACCTACCTATCACAGGAAACATTTTTACTTTCTCAAACATTTTTACTTTCTCAAAAAAACTCATTCTGTATGATTTATAAGCCTTTTGAAAAATGGGGACATGGGGTAATATCCTGATATGTCACAAAAACATGTACACACACACACACACACACACACACACACACACACACACACACACACACACACACACACACAATAAAGAATAATGCTTACAGTTGCGAACCTGTGTGTGTGTGTGTTTTTTTTTTTTTTTCTATTGCTCACACAGCACAGGCAAGCTGGGCTTGGCACTGGTCTCTTATGCTAATATGCTATTGTGTTTTCCTCCTTGCAAGACAAGCTGTTTCTTACTGCCTGAACGTGTGTGTGTGTGTGTGTGTGTGTGTGTGTGTGTGTGTGTGTGTGTGTGTGTGTGTGTGTGTGTGTGTGTGTATCTCCTGGCTCATTCAAATGAGTGTCATGTTATGCTGTTGAAATCTGAACTTCTGCTGAGTGTAAAGTGAAATGTTTCTCTGTTGCTCTTTGTAGAAGTTTCAGAGGCGTTGAATCTTCTGTGTGAGTTTGTCTGCTGTCTGGCTCTGCAGGTGACTGATCCACAGCAGCTCTGATGTGACTCAGCACTGCGTGGCTCTGCACGTGTGTGTGTGTGTGTGTGTGTGTGTTGGTACATTCAGGGCAGGGGTGACACCGCTCGGATCTTGTTCAGTTTTGTGTTAGTGAGAAAGAAATATTGTGTGTGTGATGTGAAGGCATAGCAGTTTAAAATTCCTTGCAGTTACAATAGCCATGTTTCCATCCACTTATTTTTATGCGCATTTTGGGATATCACATAAAAAAAAAAACACTGGATGGAAACGGCAAGAGTTTCCTAAATTCTAAAAAAGCTTATTAAAATCTTAAAGGATTAGTTCACTTTAAACTGAAAATTAGCTCAAGCTTTACTCACCATCAAGCCATCCTAGGTGTATATGACTTTCTTCTTTCTGATGAACACAATCAGAGTTATATTAATAAATATCCTGAAGCATCCGAGCTTTATAACAGCAGTGAATGAGACCAACCAGTATGAAGCTCAAGAAAGTGCATCCATCCATCATAAATGTACTCCACATGGCTCCGGGGGGTTAATAAAGGCCTTCTGAAGCGAAGCGATGTGTTTGTGTTAGAAAAATATGCATATTTAACAAGTTATAAAGTAAAATATCTAGCTTCCGCCAGACGTTTACACTTTCTTCATAAGTTGAATACGGAAGGCGGTCTGGCGGAAGCTAGATATTTTACTTAGAAATTATTCACTATTTTAGCTTTTCGTGTAAAACTAAATCTCAAAGACCAATCGCTAATGCACAAGTAGCAAACCCATTCACTAGCACATCACATTTTGATTTCAGAAAATCAGTTTGAGTCAACGCAGACATCGTTCATGAGATATCGGCATCGAAATATCCATATCAGTACCACAATTTAGTACCAAGTGAATGCTGAAATTTTAATGTAACAATGGCAGTCTTTCTACTGTATATCGCTTATAATGACTCTGTCTCAATGTCATCACTGTACTTTCACTGGTACTTTTATTGACTGCTGTAGTTTTGGTACTATGACAACCATTATATTTATAGCAAGTAAAAGTAATTTCTCTCTTTGCTTTGTTTTGCATGCTTTTCCCATTAATTTTGGAATTTTCAGTGATTAATGGACCAGATGTGAAGTTGATAATCAGAAGTCTGGCTCTGTGAGACTAGTCTTGGTGCTGGTTTCAGTCTTCTGTTGACATCTGTCTGAAACGTCTCTCTGTACCGTCTGCAGGAGGAGGTTAAGCGATGAATAAGCTACGGCAGAGCTTCCGGCGAAAGAAAGACGTTTATGTGCCAGAGTCCAGCCGGCCGCACCAGTGGCAGACAGACGAGGAGGCCGTACGCGGGGGCAAATGCAGCTTCGCTGTGAAGGTAAAGGACATACACACACCTGTGCTGAACCACCTGGAGCTGTCAATCATTTTCATGCTGTTTATGCTAGAGATTCCTAGAGCTTTGAGGCACTTGTTGTCTGCTATTGTTGTGCTTGTCTGAACACTAGTCTCTGACCTGCTTTTGGAAAATAATATGCTGTAATTCACACTATTTTTTTTTTTACCAGGCATTATGACACAAATAGCTCAACAAATAAAGCAAAGCATTTTTTAAGTGTTCTTCTGTACTCCTTACAGGTCACATATGATCTGTATCATATGTGAGACTAAGACATTCTTTGCCATTCTGTAAAAATAATAAGTAAAATAATATGAGATGCATGATTTATTTTGGGATTGTATGGGTTTGTTATCTATGCTCATTTCATATGATTGATACGCAGCTTCTCTGTAGGGCCGCCCTCAACTAAAGATTTTTCGGGTCGACTAGTAGTTGTTCATTTTAAGCAATTATGCTACTACTTACATGTTTCATATGATAAGCCATATTTGAGGTCGATGAATGAGCGTTTGGGTGTCCTTCCCGATGTACTGTAATTACCACATGGACCAGCTGAAATTTTGGTCGACTAAGCCTCTTTTCGTCGACTATTAGGGGGCAGCCCTACTTCTCTGAGACCATTTATTTGTTTGTTGGACATACAGCTTTGTGACTGGCTGTGATCTTTAGAGGTGCTGTGCAGCCCATGTTTGGGACACCTTTCTCTCGTCTCCAAGGAGTTTATGGGATGAAGAGAATGAGTGTGTCAGTTGTTTTCTGCAACTAGAATATCCGTCCTCAGCCTGCTTTTGATGGTTCTCTGATTTACCACATTTACCCACAATCCCACAGAGAGAGCAGACTGAAATCAAACACGAGTGCATATCTCCACATTCTGACCATCAGCGGCCCTTTTTTTTCTCCTGTAGATGTGCTTTTTCACCTCTGTTTTTAGTCTGGTTTATCATTGTACCGTAAGGTCACAGTAAATCAGTGGCCTCTGGCGAAATAGTGTGTGTGTGTGTTTGTGTTCTGTTGTCGTGTCCTAGATTCAGTATCATCATCTGAGCTCTTATTTCTCCACCTGCTGATCATAAATATACTCCATAGAGCTCAGTATGTGAAGTGTGTTAGTGTGTGTACGTGTGTGTATGTGTGTGTATGAAGCAGTGAGTGAGTGTTTTTATGGTTTGTTTGTGCTTTTGTTCACTTGAGGTGCTTTTTCTGGAGAATGACATCCAGTGAATCGGTTGTTTTGGTGCATAAAATAACTTTTTCTAAAAATTCCCTTCTCTTTTCTTCTTTTCTCTGTTTTGGAGTCATTCTTAAAGTGGTAGGTCGCCCAAAAATGAAATTTCTGTAATTAATTACTCACCCTCATGTCGTTCCAAACCGGTAAGACCTTCGTTCATCTTCAGAACACAAATTAAGGGTTTCTGAACCACACATAGGCAGCAACGTCATTGTATGTTTCAAGGCCCAGAAAGGTATTAAAGACATTGTTAAAATAGTCCACGTGACTACAGTGGTTCAACCTTAATGTTATGAAGTAACAAGAATACTTTACAACAATACAAAACAAAACAATAACAAGTTTTTTTTCAATAATTTCTTCTCTTCCCTGTAAATCTCCTGCGCTGTTTATGTTGTAAACACATTGCAGAGCTTCTAGGTTCTATGTCCAAACGCCGACCCATTATTGGCTGACGCTGTTCACGTGAGCAGCATGACACATGCGTGTGAGGCTGACGTAGGAGCCAGCCAATAATGAGCCGGTGTTCTGACGTCGAACCCTGAAGCACTGCACTGTCAGATACCTCTCTGATTTTGTCAAAAATATCTTAATTTGTGTTCTGACGATGAACAAAGGTCTTACGGGTGTGGAACAACATGAGGGCGTGTAATTAATGAGTTTATTATGAAAATGTGTAGTGTTCCACATCCTTACCATTAATCAGTTCATATTTTTAACATTTGTCACAGTTGTCTTGATGAATAGACCTGTGTTAAAAACAGTTGGAGGCAAAGCTGAAGAAAAAGTCATACAGCTCTGAGCTCATGCGCATATTTGCGACCCATTTTTTCTCAGTTTTGTAAGCCACTGAAAATGTCATTGGAAATCTAATAAACAGTAAACAACCCCAGGATACGTGTTGTAAAGCATTGAAAAGAATTCCATTAATCTAAAGTATAAAATGTAATTCTGAAATTCTAATATTTAATGTATATATTGAATATTATTCATAATATTATAATTTGCAAATGGAAAATAAAGCATACTCATTCACAATACTGTAATGCAGTTGCTGTTTACAAATAAACTGTACAATTTAAATAATATATACTTATAATGTTTTTGTTTTTATTTGAAAAATATTTTCTTTTCATTTGTGTGACGTATGACACTGACTCTGCGTTTGCCAGTCAGGCCTAAACCTGTATTGTTCAACATTTTAAGAACTAAAATAATCTGAAGTGGACTGGATCAAGTTTTTGATATCTGGCTATTAACATACATTTTTGAAAGTGTCTGATGACCACATAAAGGTTCAGATTTGTTGAGGACACACTTATGTAACCAGTTCTGACTGTTCGAGAAGAGTAGCTCTATGAATAACTCTGTGCCCATTTCCCAACTAAATTACTGCTCTGTTCTTTTACAGGCAATGGAAAAATGGCTGCTCTCATGGTTATAGGCAGCTGGTTTTCTCATTCATGCTCAATAACTGGTTCAGAGTCAGGTTATAAGCCATGTCAGATGAAGACTAGACCTTAAAACATCATTTGCCAGCTTTCTGAAAGCATGTCTCACTCCAGAGCATCAAGGAATAATCTGACCAATAAAGACTATATTCTGAATCAAACTCTCTCCACACTCCCAAATCTAAACTATTTTCTGATCTATTCCAATAGTCATTTTTTTAAAGTGACCATACGTGTTTAAGCAGTCAGTGTCAAGTAATGTCTAACAATATTTTTATATTATTTTCTTTTGACGTGAAAAACACCCAGATCTGGAAAATATCTCCACATTAAAAAAAAGTTGGTTGCACTTTATTTTAAAGGTGCACTTTAAAGGTGCCTAACTTTTTTTACACCATCAATCTTTCTTCCAAAACATGTTTTTGTCTTGTTTCCTAATTCACTATGGTAAGCCCATTATAAGTGTTTATATTTTAGACCGAGCAGGATGCTTTTCATGCAAAATTGCGTACATAAGTCACTCATCCTTGTGTGTCTTGTCATATCCGTAAATAGAGAAAAGTTGCTCTGGCTATGGTGTGGGAGTGGCATAGGTTATTTGTCACAATGATATTTTATTGAACAGATAAATTGCAATATGTAGGTAGCTCTCTAACAGAGTTCATTGCATTATTGAAATTATTGAAAAAAACATTTCTATTACACAGCGCTGGGAGATCCAGTGAGGAATCGTTTGAATTCGCCACAGTATTAATAACATCGCTGAGAGAACTAGTGGGAAGCATTCAAATTCAGCGCAGAATTCTGTTATAAACCATATATCCGATTAAACGGTGCTGACGTGGAAACCAGGAGAAACATTGTGCCATGAATGAACAAGTTATAGAAGGCTTTTCAATCTACAAATCACCAACATTCATCATGAATTTAATGTAGTAATGCTAACTTTAATAGTCAAATCATCTTCGGGTTCGTACAACCTTTTGAGAGTGAAATTCAAGCACTTTTCAAGGGCTTTCACACTTTTTTCCAGCACTTCAAAGCTCTAAATATTATCCAATTTTAATGTTATCTTTAATGTGATGATTTGTAAAAGTAAAAGTTTAAAAGGGACCATGATTATGATTTCACTTTTTGAACTTTAGTTAGTGTGTAATGTTGCTGTTTCAGCATAAACAACATCTGTAAAGTTACGACGCTCAAAGTTCAATGCAAAGGGAGATATTTTCTTTTTACAGAAATTTATTTTTAAGGACTACAACAAACGGCTGGTAGGGACTACAATGAGCTTCTTCCCGGGTTGGTGACATCACAAACCCCACAATTTTACATAAACACTGCCCTCAGGAAAACGCAACAAAGGGTGCGAGGCCATGTTGGGCTGCTTCAGAGAAGAGGAAGAGTTGTTGTAGTAGAGTGTTGTTATCATGTCGTCATTTTACACCGGACTGCTTAACAAACAAGGGTAAATTCAACATTGAATTTGCACAAAAGATTCACATGACGGCACATGCTAGTGGATGAGTTGAATCAACTCCACAGCAACTACATAAATTTATCCACTAACCATTCAGAAACGTCCAGATGCATTCTAAAAGTTGTAACTTCTTCCTGAAACTCTCCATCAGTGTCCGATTTGATCCGGTTTGAACAATGTAAGGCTGAACACCGTTACTGACAATCGTCATTTTGGCTGCGTGAGTTTCTCCAGCTTTGTTGTTGTTGAGCAACCTTTCTTCTGGAAAGGGGGCCTGGGAGCAGAAGCTCATTTGCATTTAAAGGGACACACAAAAAAACTTTTTGCTCCCTAATATATGGAAAAAAGTTTGTTCATCTCTCAATCATCATTGTATTGCATTGCATTATATGTTTTAAAACTACAAAGCTTTGATCATAAAACTAAGCATTTAAACATCATCTTACATGGCAGATAGATATGATAAATATACAAATATACATACAAAGATCTGCTATATTATTATAAAGATCTCATTGATTTACAAGCTCATTGACATTACAAGCTATTAAAATTTCATCTTCTTGGTCAGCAGCTGCATTAAATTGCATATTTATGCTCAGTTTGGGTCTTTGAATAAAACTGAGGTGTTTTTTTCCTCCCAGGTATGAGCTCCATATCCTCCATATTCATGTATCACACTACATGAAATGTAGGCCTGGACGATTAATCGAAAAGTAATCGAAACTGAAATTCAGAACCTCTAACCGACGTAATTTTCCCATGTCGGTTATTTCGTTTTTTTAATCCTGTTAATACTTCCCCCATAAAAACACACTACTGAGTGTGTAGTCACGTGACTCCGCCCCGTCCAGTCAGTGGCATAAAAGCAACACAGAGGTGAACGCCTTTACTAAACTTTGTCAGTTGTATTTGTTTTAAGGTTTGCCAGTTTGGACATTCAAGCGATTTTAGACGATTGGATGTATATTATATCGAGCTACCGTACTCGCGCAATTGCATTGTGGCACGAACACTCATACAAACAGCACTGAGGAGCAGAAAATGACTATTTCACACATGCAATCGCTCTCATTATGTACTGGTACTGTGCTAATTTATCTTTATGTGATTTACAACAAGCAGAAATCTGTAAGAAATGTTACGAACCATAGATAAAATAACTGCTGATAGTGAGTTATGTCAGATCACTCTTTCAATAGGAAAAATATCCTACCTTTAATAGTCAAGCATATTTACAATACAAACCTTGTCAGTGAACTATGAGGGCAAAAAAACAACAAAAAAACATAATAATCGTTCATTAATCGTAATCGAGGTAAAATGTTCAATTAATCGAGGTTTTGATTTTAGGCCATAATCATCCAGCCCTAATGAAATGCCTGATGTATCAAATAATGATACTCACCAAAAAAAAAAAAGGTTCAATAAACTGTTCTATTACTGACTATTTTTTCATATGCCAGGCTTTACAGAGTTAATAAGCAGGTGCACACATCTAGCTGCTCTTATATATGCCTGATGTCACAAGCTGACAATGGCCAAGCAGCTCCTGTGTGTTTTACGGGGGGAAGGGGAAGGACTTCCTCTCAGTACAATAGCTGTCCGCCTCTTGGCCTGACCCCAGGAGGCTTTTGGGCGAGACACAGTGATGTCTTCTACGGGAGAGGTCTGTCGTGGGTAGGGGAGGGCGCCACTGTTTCCGCACATTGAGTGTCAGTAGCCACCGGTCTGGTAGTTCCAACAGGAATAGATGGGACTGCGTGACCTCTTCCTGTTGGAACAGGAAAGACTGAGTACCATGGTTTCAAAGCTAAACTACTGTTTCTCTGTGTGTCTCTGTAGTATCTGGGACATGTGGAGGTCGAGGAGTCTCGTGGCATGCACATCTGTGAAGAAGCCGTCAAGAGATTGAAGACGGTAGGTGTACAAACAGAAACACAAGACTTCCTTCATTTGTTATATCTCCTGTTCATCACCTTAACAGTCTCCTCAGTCCATATCTGTCTTCCTCCAATCACATCACATCTCTTTTCCTGCAGTTGACACCAAGTGATCTATTTAAAGAGTGTCTGTATTTTTCTGCTGTTCTCTCTCCCATCCGTTGGTCTCGCTCATGTTATCAAATGTTCCAGGTTTAATACAAGTTGAGCTCAGTTGGCAGCATTTGTGTCTTAATATCGATTATATGGAAAATAATTTTCAACTCGTCCTTTAACAAATGCTACCTTTACAATAGGCACTTTTAATGAAAGTACTGTACTGTACATAGGAGCAGATAATAAATGTTAAATAAACAATATTAATTTAAGACACAAGTATATCTGCAAGAATTAAATATCATTCATGTTAAAGGCACACTATGTAGTTTTTCGCCACTAGAGGTCGCCTTTTCAAAACAAAGGCGTAGCTTGGTGATGCCAAGATTGAGCGCGGATTCATGGGAGCTGTCGTCTTCACCTCACAGCCGGTGGAATAGAATCTGGACGGGACTCAGGCAGAAATCATGTTCATGGATGTGATTATTAACGTTACTGTAGTATGAAGCAGAGCAGTGCGAGTGTTTTGGAAGCAGAAACAATGCTGCTGGAGCGATTGCTACATGTATTAAATTAATACATTTAATACATTTGAATGATGTTATAACGTTACTCTGTGTGTTCACTCGGTGGCTGCTATGAGAGGCTTGTTGCACGCTGGAGTATGCTAGATCGATATTAGACATGGTAAAACATGGTACTCGCTGTAAATCAAGAAAACTGAATTCAAACAGTAAGTGAGCTATGTACCATGATTAGTTTTCTGTCTATAAATGTATCAAAACAGTTGCTCACCTGTCTAATAAAACACATATTTTAAAGCGTCTTTGGTGTTTCCATGATTTCAACAAAATAAAACTGGAAATCGAGGGTAACGCGGGTATGATGTCATTGATAGGCGACACATGGATGTGGTCCGTGTCCTGGTTAAAATGGCTTATTTCTCTGGATTTAAACATTCTTGGAACCTTTGGGATAATGTAAGTACACAAGTCAAGAAAATATATAACATTGTTCTAGTGGATTTGGATATTGTAATCCAAAAATCTTACATATTGTGCCTTTAACATACTAGTGTGAAACAATTGCTTACTTTTAAGCTTTTAAATTATTCAAAAGTTTGAGGTCAGTATTTTTTTCAGTAAGGATGCATTAAATAGATCGAAAGTGACAGACTTTTACATCACTACAAAAAAATTTTGTTTTTAAATAAATGCCATTCTTTTAAACGTTATTCTTAAAACAGTCCATAAAAATTATCACAATTTTCACAAAAATCATTAAGCAGCACAACGGTTTTCAACATTCATAATCAGATATGTTTCTTGAGCAGCAAATCAGCATATTAGAATGATTTCTAAAGGATCATGTGACATGTGACTAATGTTGCTGAAAATTCAGCTTTGAACACAGGAATAAATTACGTTTTAAAGTAAATTCCCATAGAAAACAGTTTAGATTTTAATAATATTTCACAATGTTTCTGTTTTTACTGTATTTTTTAATCAAATAAATGCAGCCTTTGTGAGCAGAAGAGACTTTAAAACAAAAAACATCTTACTGACTTTTGTGTATATACAAGTTATTGGTTAATAATCTCAATATTCCTTTAACCACCTCTGCGCTGCAGAGCCCTGTGTCGCTCTCCCAAACCATCTTTTGCGTTGTCACCTGATTTCCATCTAAATGGTTGTGGTTCTTGTGCCAGAGCCGGATCTCAGCTAGTGCTCAGCATGAGGATCTGTGAACCTCTCAGAATCATCTGCTTTTCCACTGGCTTGACGTGGGTGTTACGTTACTACATAACCTGCCTACAAACAAATGTGTCACAACAGTCTTTGTTTACGAGTTTTTCTAGGTTTAATAACATAATTAACATTTCAATTTATCATTAGTGTCATCATGAGACTCAAATTTTGCAAATAAAATAATTTAATTTCAGACTGACTGAAAAGAAAAAAAAAAAAAATGGGCTGAGGTAACTTGCCAGCACAACAAAAATAGGAAGCCACTTCCAGTGTACACTACAGCATTGTTGATTAGAGTGGCAATGATGTAGTTTTGTGACTTAGTTGTTGTGGTTATTTTGAAAACTTGCCATAGTGAACACATTATCCCCGAATGCTTTCACATTGGGCTCCAGCTCTGGCATCGGGTTAGCAGAACAGGTACCTTATCATTTGCCCAAACCGCAGCACGTAAGCACGCAATCCACCAGGAGAAGGACAGGCGTGAGTTTCCTGTCTCGGCAGCATACAGCGGAAGACATTCCATTCTTCAGGGAAAAGGAAATCCACTGTGTTGTCTATTTCCCGCATTGACAAGGCCTCCGACTCCTCCACCCAGGTTAAGCTCAGGGGAAAATAGAGTCGTGATGTTTGTCACTTTACACCTGACGGCTTGCTCTGAATTATTGCGTATCTTCTCAGTCTGACCTTCTGTTGGAAAAGAATACTTTGTTTAATCACATTAGTGCTTTAGACCGGAGGATAAGGGCTGCTTGTAGAAGGCCATCCTTTTATGTGAGGTTTAATTGAGGAAGTGGCTATGGATCCAGTGTCTCTCTCACCCTTTATATGTATTTTTTTCTTACATTCAATTCCACAAATTCTATCAAAAAAAAGACCTTGCTTATTTCTCAGTTTGGTCAATAGAATCAAAAGGTTCAGAGTTCAGATGTCTGCATTCTGTGAATAAACTCCCACTCGTCTGGGAATGCTGGTGAAGTCTCTCATATGGCTGCTTTCACAGGGAGTAATAGAAGAAGAGTTCACCTATGAATGAAAATTGTCATCATCTACTCTACTCATGTTTTCAAAACCCATATGCCTCAACCCAGAGTGTCTACTCTTTTTTTTTTTTTTCTTCTCTCAGTGAATAAAGACTTCAATTTCAGAAGTCTTCGAATATAGTGCAAAGGAGCAGCTTAAACATTCTTAAAATTTGTTTTTTAGTGTGCTTTAATTGTCTTTGTTTCTTTTCTTTTTTTTTTAACACAGTGTAGATTTATAATATTGATAATTTATCAGTAATTGGCCATAGCATGAAAATTATGATTGGCTTATCTGTGTTGCCAGAATTTTATTATTGTTTCATCCCTTCTTGTTACATCCAAACTTAATTCTGTCTTAATTAGTTCTGACTAAAATTGCAAAATTAAAGGTGCAGTAAGCGATTTCTGAAAAATGCTGTTAAAAAGTGGCACCACAACACACTTATAGCCAATCAGCAGTAGAGGGCGTGTCCACTCATGATTGTGGAGGAGAGAAAGTGAGCAAAAGGGACATTTGAAGAAAGTGTAGAAAGAGATACCTGAGAGACATTACAAAAGAGAAAAGTTAAAAGGAATATCACTGGATAAAGAAGCGTAAATAAGCGCTTCTCATTGCACGTATGTGATGATGTTTGGTGCATGTTTCATTCTTAAATGCATGTTAAAGTGACTCAAACTCAGAGCAGATGCAGAGATTGAGTTAGTGTGGAACCGAGCTGCTCTGAAACACTGAAAACGCCGGCGGATCATGAGCTGCTCACGTGTAAACGAACACAATGCAGCGCTTCACTATGAAACACGCATCTCATATATTTATATAATTAAATCACAGCCTTTGCGGGCACCATATTGCCATTTTGGTTTTATTTCAGATAATCTTGCAGCCCTAGTCTGAGTGTTTTGGCTATTGCAGGAAGACACAAACACTGAGCATAAGAGGCAACATTAACATATTAATCATCTCTCATGACCCTATAACCTACTCAATCCCTCGCTCAGATAGTCCAAACCTTATTATTTCCAGAACTAATCAACACTAATTAAGTTACCATCACTGTAACCCGGAGCACGAAATCAAGTGGCTTTAGAAGGAGAAGTGGCAGGATGTGGATGTGAGGACTGTTCTGTAACCTGTAATCAGATTTCCTTTCACTGGACGCCTGCCACCCGTGTCCAGGAAGTTCATGTCTCTCTGCAGAGGCTCATCTTTATTAATGTCATCCACTTGTGATATTGTTTATCGTTAATGTGTTATCTGCACCCAACATCCTCCAGGTGGCGCACTGATTAATAATGATAAACGTGCTTCACATACAGACGTGGACAAAATTGTTGGTACCCTTGATGAAAATGAACAAAAAAAACTGTGAAAATAAATCTGCATTGTTAATCCTTTAAATCTTTTATTTAAAAAAAAAAAAAAAATCACAAAATGTTAACCTTTCATTGAAGTATAAGAATTTAAACATGGGGGGTAAATCTCAATTTAAAAGAAAATAAATGTTTTTCTGTAATACGTGTTGAACACAATTAATGATACCCTTTTATTCAATACTTTTTGCAACCTCCTTTTGCAAAGATAACAGCTTGGAGTTTTCTCCTATAATGCCCGATGAGTTTGGAGAATGCCTGACATGAGATCAGAGACTATTCCTCCATACAGAATCTCTACAGATCCTTCAGATTCCCAGCTTTTTTTTTGTTTTTTTTTTGTTTTAGGCTTTCTCACACCGAGACTCAACTAATCTCTGCAATTCTCCATCTGTGATCCTTGGAGAGTCTTATATAGTCAACTTCCTTATTAGATGCCTTATTAGGCAGCATACTAAACAAAATGGAATCTCATAAGTAAATTATTTTAAACGCTCCACATTGGCAGCAGGTCTATTTTTATAACATTTCTCTTGACTCCATTCGTCATATTGAGTAAATTCTCTTACTGTGTTCATCACAATGCATATTGGGATGACGTATACATTAAGTCCTTTGAATTTATCTTTCGTGCTAGAAGCGGGTTGATGATGGCTTGTCATGAGGCTCCATCTTGCTAGGCTTTTTACAGAGCTCTTATCTCAGGTTTAACCTTCAGGTTTTAGACGAATGAGAGCAAGCACACACTTCCGCACAATTTCTAGTCACCATGTTTGTGTTTGCTAATGATCTTTGACCTCTGAAAGTTGGACCTCTTTCTGCTCAATGATTAAGCCATTCATGTTGGCGCTCATTTTCTTTTGTAACCAAACTACCTTGTTACTTCCTGTTTTCTGCAGACAGGGTGCCAATGATAATCTAGAAAATGTAGAATCTTTTACTTATTAAAATCAGACAAGCTCCAAGCATTCGCATTTTTAAAAAGCAAGTGAACTTTTTAAGTTAAAGGCACAATATGTAATTTTTGCCGCTAGATTTCGCTAGCTTGATGACGCCTTGATTTTGCGGAATCATGGGAGTTGTTGTCTTCACGTCTACAGCCGGTGAAAAAGAATATGATGGGGCTCGGGCAGAAATCATATTCATGGATGAGCTAATGTATTAAAGATTTATTAACATTACTGTAGTATGAAGCAGGGTGTGGCTGAAAACCACTGGAGCGGAATGAGCTCCATTAGAAATATGCTTTTATTAGACCGCTTTTGCTTCTAATGGTCAAGTGTATGTGGGGTAAAGCAGCGCTGTTTATCATATTAGATACATTTGTGTGTGTTGAAAGTTGTTATAGTGCTACTCCGAGTTTGCTCGGGGCTACTATGAGACACACCGCAGTATGCTAGATCGATATTAGTCATGGTAAAACATGGTACTCATGGTAAATCAAGAAAACGAGATTTAAACAATAAGATTTACTGTGTTGAGCTATATAACCTGATTAGTTTTCTGTTGATGAATTTAACCAAACAGTTGCTCACCTGTCTAATAAAACACATTATATTAAAGCGTCTTTGGTGTTGCCATGGTTTCTACAAAATAAAACAAATCGAAGGTAACGCGGGTATGATGTCCTTGATAGGCGATGCACGGACATGGTCCGTGTCCTGGTTAAAGTGGCTTATTTCTCTGTATTTAAACATTCTTGGAAACATTTGGGATAATGTAAGTACACAAATCAACAAAATATATAACAGTGTTGGATATTTTAATACAAAAATCATCTTACATATTGTGCCTTTAAGGATCATCAGTTTTCAAAATGAAAAAAAGAAAAAAAAACTAGGCTTAGACAAAAAATTCATAATAAATCTGTCTACTCTTCAAATGCTAAATTCAGTGCTGGCATGAAATGCATTCAGTTTACATACACAGCTTTATTTTATCATGCTGCATGGCTACTTTAACTATTTTATTCTCCCCATTCTTCTAAAACTAAATATTTTACAAATCATTTGTGAATTGTTTATTTGTTATTAACTTCTGAATGTTCCTTCGCAGCCAGCTCGTGATGGCGTGAAGAAATTATTAAATTATGTGGAAAGTTACAATATATTCCCAGAATTAACAAATACTGTTAAACAGACCACAATGCACTGAGATTAACTGTTAAGACAACTGTTCTTAAAACCATAGAAATGCAGGCTGATTCTGAGAGAGGATTGCAGATTTCAGTAAAGGGGACATATTTTAATTTTTCTTTCCTTTAGTGTTTCCTGTTTCTATTTATTTCCAGATCTTGTATTTATGTCTGTCTACGGTCCTTCAGTTACTGCATGTTCTCTGCTCATTATATCTAGCGTCAGTGGCAGTTATTATCCATGAAACTCCATCCCTCCTCCATCTGTTTGCATATGTTCTGATGTGAATGCATTATGATGTTCTCTTTTTCTAAGCAGGTTTGTTCATATGAGCCATTAAGAGCATCTTGATCCTCTCTCACCCCTTAAACCTCTTTTCTAACCCAATGAGTATTGCTTTCCTTCTATGGCTGTGTATGATCTTGTGAAATGCAGTTACCATAACTTTAACTTGGATCTTTCTGTAACATGTAACCTCCACTTCTTTCTGTGAACCTCACTGTGCCCTTAACTGAAGATGTGGGGTCAGTATATAATGGTTATGGTGGTCATGATTATTTGAACTGAAACCCAGACCTCAGTTAAGGGACATGAGGCCAGTGTAGATGAGGAAGTGAGTCTTAGGCTTGGCAATTGGTACACTTCTTGTTTTACAAAGGCCACATACACACGGCAAAGTTTAGGGAATGACGAATGCATTGATGCAGTTACCGTTCCACATGTATATACAAAACACAGCAGTCAGTTCTACTTCCCCACACTCACGATTATAACCACTGCAATGTTTTGGAGTCACATATCTGTAAACAAGAAACATGATGCGAGCAGTTTGTGAATTCAGTTGTAGATGCTGTCATCATACCCATAAATAACCAAACTCTGTTTCAACAGAACAGGAATTTAGCTGCAGTGTGTATCAGTGTTATTTTAGTATCATTGGCATGCTATTACAGTTTGAGTTTTTTAATATTATAAAATTAAAATTCAGTTTTAAAAAATTCAGTTTTACTAATTTTGTTTTTTATTAGCTGTTTAAAAAAAAAAAGTATATTAGTTATTATTTGTTAATGTAAGTTCATTTTGTTAATAAACTAAATGAAATTTCGGTAACACTTTCTATGAAGACCATGCTTATAATGAATTATAGCTCCATTTATACTTATTTATAAGCAAGTATTACTATATTATAAACATAGTTATAAAGACTTATTAAAACCTATACCACATTATAAGAACAGTTATAGTTACCTTTATTTTATTTTTATAATTACTTATCAGTCATGCATTTTCCTTTTCAATGCATGTTCATAATTCATTATACACTGATTTATAAGTATTAATTAGTCAGTCATATGGTTCCATGAATGTTTTTATAAAGATGCAGCTTGCATTGCTCTAATGTTATATTATAGTTACTATGACTTTATTTAGATTTATTTCTGTCAAATTAGTGAATATATTCACTAGAATCATTTTAAGCATGGTCTTCATAGAAAGTGTTACCGAAATTTCTTTTTAGAATTTTTTTTTTATTTTTTATTTTTCCTTCAGTTTATTTTATTTCAAGTAGAGATGAAATGGTATAAAAATGTCATTATAGCGACCAAAATGATCATGGTTATAACTGTTATCACGGTATTGTTAAAATGTGTTGGAAATGTTCAAAAAGTACTGATACACAAATCTAAAATCTAAAATTTTATATTGAAAACCAACAAGCAATAAATACAATTAGCAGCACTGTTCAATTTTTGTTTGCATGAACATCAAAATAATAACAGCAATGGCCGTATTTTAAATGAACAAAAAATGTTGTTACAACATTTACATGTTGCGTTTATCTACCAACATGTACTACATGTTCAAATAAAGTTTTGACTAAAGTTTTATAAAATGATAAATCTCATATTTCAGCCTTGAAACCATTTTTAAAGGAAAGGGATGAGTCAAAATAATAAATGATTATAGGTATTTTAGCTGCTCTGTAAATAATTTTAGATAACTTATTATACGCATTGTTTAGATTTTAGAATGCATATTATATTATTTTCCATCAACTGGTTAAAATTTACAACTTTGCATAAAAATTCAGTCAAGTTTTCAGGGGCTGAATAAAAAATGCCCACTCTCTGACAGTAGGTGGCGCTTAAACAATAGTTTAAATAGAGCTGTTTCCCTGTTAAGAAAATGCCATCAAAACTTTTCTGAAGACAGTTAGTTCCCTTCAGAAGTGCATTCATGTGATTCATTCATATAATTTCCCTCTGCGCTTGGTTGTAAAAATTGTAAAAGGTTGTAGAGGTTGTAAAACTTCACTGCCTTCCGTCATGTTTTCACACAAAACAAACCTACACTGCACGCTGTTGTTTTACTTTGTTTAATGCTGGACATAAGGTTACCATAAGGTTTTCCGATAGCAGTTTTAATGATTATTAAAACAGAAAATGGTAATACTAACCATCAGAAATGTTATCGTCAAAACGGTAACCGGTGTTTCATCCGGTGTTCAAAACGGTGTTTCATCCCAAATATAACTTTTTTTTTTTTTAATCTTAAGTTAACAGTTATAACTCTGGTGTGTATGTGGCCAAAGAGTGATATTGAAACCTTCTCACTGGTCCTCTCTTAGCTGGGATGTGTGTATGGGATTAGTGAACACCGGAGCCAAGATCAATTCTCTCCCTGTGGCACTTATGATTACCTCAAACAGCTTCCTTAAAGCTGAGGCATCAGAAAAAATCCTAATGAACTACTGCTCAAAGCTGCTGCCATCACTAACATCATAACATGATTTCATTTAGAGGATTAGTTCACCTGAAAAAAATGAAAATTCTGTCATGATTTACTCACTCTCACTCAAACCTGCTTTTTTCTAATGTGAAACACAAAAGGAGATATTTACTAGAGCGTTCATGCTGCTCTTTTCCATACAAAGAAATTGAATGGAAACAAAAGCTGTTGAACTCCAGAAAACAAAAGAAACACCATAAAAGTAATAAATGTGACTTGTAACACTGCACAATAATGGTTAAACTAATCAAGATTATTTTGCTCAAAAATTATAATTGTGATTATTAATCGCAAATATTTATCGCAATTGTTCTCATTTAAAAAATTTCTTTTTACATTTCATCAGAATTATTGCACTTATAATTTTTAGATTAATCGACTAATTTAAAAAATCTATAGAATAATCGATTTGGGGAAAATATCTGTTAGTCGCAGCCTTATGATATCTCGATAGCCTTTTATGATATCTTATTTTTGTAGCTCAACAGCATCCGTCCACATTCACTTTCATTGTATGGAAACATCTGAGGGTGAGTAAATGACAAAATTTTCATTGCGTATCTACTATTCCTTCACGAATACTGAAATAATCAAACTCACATAGTGGTGTAATAATACTAGAACTGTAACAGCACCAATAACATCGACCTTAAACATCACACGTGGTGAGTCTGATGCCTGATTGGTGAGCTAGAGGTGTGATCTCCCCCTCCTCTCCTCTCCATACTTCACAACTTTGTCATTCTTAACCATCGAAAGCCCTTAAACCAGAGTCCGCCCTGACACGCACTCACAGGACATTGTGTCTCAGTTCATTTGTAACACTCTCCTGCCTTTTCCTCCCACCAACATCCCCTTACCAACCCTCCATTCCAGGACAGAAAGTTCTTCAAGGGCTTCTTTGCAAAAGTAAGTTCTGCTGTGTGCATTTACGTACCGTCCCAAATATACTCTACGCAAGTACGTCAATGCAAGCTTGATTTCATGTTGTTGCTTCAGAAAGATTTCAGGTACATGCTGCAAGGGTGCTATAGCAGCCATTAGCTTAAGATTTTTCTCTTTTAGTTTACTTATACAGGCATGATGGATAAAAAGGAGAGAGAAAAAGGGATAGAAACAAAACTCGTGTTTTTAAATGTAATTTTCGGATAGCATTGTATATCTTACATGTGTACTCCAATGAACGTTATACCATGCTCACATTTTAGATGTATATATTTTACTTTGCTCTTCCTTGTTTTTTTGCGAATAACTACTTCATAAAGTTAATTTTGTGAGAACATAGATATGTTTGGAAACCTATAAAACAGAAAACTGGGTACTGAAGCAATCAATCAGATGGTCAAAACCAAAAATCGGACACTTAAATGCAAGTATGATTACCTTAACAACTTCATTTTACAACAAATCCTCTTCAGAGCGCTCACATTTGTTTATATCCTTATTGTAATCAATTGGATCGCCCTCAACCCCGAAAACAAAAACGTACTGGATCTGCATGAAGCATGTCTTTTTTTCAAAATGGAGAATTAAGACAAAAGGTATGCAATGATTAACTCTCAACGATTTAAATGGTTATTGTCTAACCTTGTCTGCAAACATACCGTTCTTTAAAGCAGCAATTAGTTATTAAAAAAAATTAATATAGTGCTGCAGGGATGCCATATTTTTGTAGACCAACCCGCAAGTTTGCATCACCCTGGTTCCCCCAACAAAAACTGGTAATCTTCACAAATGAACACAACTTTTATGAATTTTGAAGCCTGAATACAGTTGCCAGAAATAAAAAGCTAAACGTAGGCTATAAACGAACTACACCATGGTCACATGCCTTCAACAACTCTTTCAGTCTTTATTTAAAAACAATTTCAGTGAAAGTTTTGAGAATAGTTAGAATAGTTTGCACAATGAGGCTGTGAAAGCGATGATTAATGTCACCGACAACCTCTCTAGTTCCATTTAGACACTTGTTAGCAAGTGAAAGCTTTTAAAAAATCACAATAGGGTATTAATGATGTATTTTATATTGTAGAATAAAATGTGAAAATATCTTGAGCTTGTGTTCATCACAGACCTTATTTCAGGCATTTAACCGAAAACCCATTCAAAAAACCCATTGACTTCAGGACGATGGAACCGGAAGTGCTAAAAAGCTTGTTTCTGGGTTTTGGCCTATAAAAAAGTTATCCCTGCAGCACTCTGTTATCATATTAATTGTCTTAAATTGTTGATTTATTGTACCATGACTATGTCATGATAACACGTACTATATACATTCCTTGGTTTTTCTCTGCTGCGTTTTGAATCCACTTCTTTATGTACAAAGCATGGTCACACCACGCGGAGTCCACAACTGGTTTTATTTCACCTCTAGTGGGCACTGTTATATTGTACAATCTAAAAAATGCTTGGTTAAAAACAACCCAAGTTGGGTTGAAAATGGTCAACCCCAGCAATTGGGTTGTTTTAACCCAACAGTTGGGTTAAATGTTTGCCCAACCTGCTGGGTAGTTTTATTTAAAATTACTTTATTGCTTGCTTAAAATGAACCCAAAATATGTTGGAAATTAACATTTATTAATAAATTTAATGAATAATAATTAAACAATAAACATAAACCAGCCATATAGTATTTTTTAAACAATAGTTGGGTTAAATAAAACTGCCCATCACGTTGGGCAAACATTTAACCCAACTGCTGGGTTTGTCCGTTTTCAACCCAACTTGGGTTGTTTTTAACTCAGCATTTTTAGTGTACAACCAAAGACTTGCAACTAAAAACTATCACTGTTGATTTGAACCAATAACCAATAGTTCCAAAAAGCAACTATGGGTGTCGATTAATCTGTAAAACAGTATATGTCGGTTGACTTCTACCCATGAGTACTGAGGTCTGTTACTGCTGCAGCAACAAAGAAACACGTTAAGCATGTGCAAGTATTGCACGATTGCAATGCATTGCCCAAGCATTCAGGTCTGCGTTTGTGTACTTGCATATAGAGTATGTTTGTGGCTCAAACGTGTGTGAATGTGTGTACACTTTTTTTCCCCACTGATAGATTAGTTTGCTCCAAAAACATGCCTGGAGCAATAGAAGAGTGTGTGCAAAGGGGCAAACTGAGTTACAAAACTCATTTTGTTTCCTTTCGTGTCATGAAAGTGTGTGTGTGTGTGTATGTGAGAGAGAAAGAGCTAATTTCTGCACTTAGGTAAGTGTGAACACACAAGCTCCCCGAATCAGGATGTGTGTTTGTTTGAGTGGTTCAATTCTGTTCTTTCTTTCTTTCTTTCTTTCTTTCTTTTTCTTTTGTTATACAACATGCCTGCTCCTAACACTGCTGTGACCTTCTCAAAACTCAATGTTTTTAACTTTTCTCTATTTTCAGGTGTTATTGGTTGATGAAAGTACATTTGTATGAAAGTCGAGGAGGGTGAAGGGCCTCAACAGGGGAATCTTTCCTCAACTCTCTTCTCTTTTTTTGTCTCTCTTTTCCCTCCATCTCTCACTGTTTGTGTGTTATGTGTGTCCACACAGGCGGGTAAGAAGGCTGTGCGTGCGGTGCTCTGGGTGTCTGCAGATGGCCTGAGGGTCGTAGATGACAAGACAAAGGTACTGAAGGACTCCAAACTGACCTGAGATGATCCACCAGATAACCACAGTACAGATGATCACTTGCTGAGTTTGATCAGCAGAGTTGCTTACCGTTTTAAGGAATAGTGATTGTGATGGTTCATCAGACCAGCCGATTAAATGAAAAGATACAATTCAAAAGAACGATTTGTTCATTAACTCGTGTGACCTTAACAAGGAGAGCTAGGGCAGATCAGGGTTACTGTAATTAACTAAAGGCTGGAATACACTACACTACTTTTAAAATCTGAACGGATTTTAAAACATCAGGCATCATACACTTGCCGACTTTGTAAATGGTTACAGTGAAAAACTGGGGATCATTCACTAAAAGACTAAGGATCATACACTACCAGACTTTTAAATCATTCCGAACACAACAAACACTCACATAAATATGCGTCTTGTTGCTAGGATGACCGAAGTAGTTGAAAAAAACGATTGCAGCTATTGACGTTCTCAGAAGAGCGTAAATGTCGAGCCCTGGATAATGATGAATATTAAAGGGTTCACCCAAGAATTAAAATTATGTCATTTATTACTCACCCTCATGTTGCTTCACACCTGTAAGACCTTCGTTCATCTTCAGAACACAAATTAAGATATTTTTGATAAAATCCGATGGCTCAGTGAGGCCTGCATCACCAGCAATGACACTCCCTTTTTCAATGCCCAGAAAGCTACTAAAAATATATTTGAAACAGTTCATGTGACTACAGTGGTTCAACTTTAATATTATAAAGCGACTAGAATACTTTTTTTGCGCCAAAAATAACAAAATAGCGACTTTATTCCACAATATCTTGTGATGGGTGATTTCAAAACACTGCTTCATGAAGCTTCGAAGCCTTACAAATCATTTATTTCGAATTAGTGGTTCAGAGCGCAAAAATCACATGATTTCAGTAAACAAGGCTTTGTTACTTCATAAGTGTTTTGAAACTTTAATAGTTCACGTGAGTTTGAGATACACAATCCTGATACGATTGTTTAGCTCTGATGCGATTCTCGCCCATCTCCATTTCTTGTCGAGCTTTGTGACTTGGCGCCCTTGATTTCCATTGGCTGGTCAGCGTATATGACTGTACTGTAATGTACTGTATTCAGTAGCAACACGTTATACACAACAATATGTGTTCTAAAATCAGCTCAAAATATCAAACATGTTTTGAAATTCTCCAACTGGATGAAATCATAGTCTGAAACTGTACCCATGATACACTACGTGATTTTCTGTGATTTCTGTCAACTCCGAATGACCAAAATCCGCAGACTGGCGAAGACTTTAGGCAACTATTGTCGACTCGTCCAGACTGCAAACCAGGGCAAAAATATGAAAAAATAAATATAAAAAATATGAAAAAATAAAAAAAATAAGTCAACCTTAAGTTGACTTTTTTAACTTATTTTTTAAATTATTTCAGCTAGTAAATTTCTAATTTTCGTTTAGTTTAACTTGCTGTGCTAAAATAGTAAAAACTTTTAACTAAAATGAAAATGAAAACGGAAAATATAAAAATGAAAAATTAATTCAAAATATAAAAAAAAACCTGTATTTACTGACCAGTAATGATACTTTTATTAATGATCTTGCATCCTTGAATGCTTTGATCCCATTCATTGAAAATGCACAAAAAAAGAGCATCTCTTCAAAATGTCTTTTTTTTTTTTTCATGTGTGTGTGTTCCATGGAAGAGAATTGGATCAACACAAGGACTAGGTGAATGACAGTACGCCTAGGCCCTGTCCCAAATGGTACCCTAAACACTCGCGGTCTTCCTACGAGTCCGCACTTTTGTGACGCTGCTTTGACTGTCGGGAAGAAGTCTGCTGCGGAGCTTGCTTCAGTACGGGCTCGGCAATAGAATGCATCGACCGCACGCAAGCACCCTTCTGAAACCTAAAATGACAAATTGGACTCCCTATGATCTTATGGACTTAATGAATGCGCACATGGCAGCCATTAAGTCCACAAGACCATAAGTGCATATGTAGTGTGCCATTTGGGACAGGGCCCTAGATTCATGCACACTTATCATATTCATGTTTTTCTGCCACCTGCTGGTGAGAGCCAGTCATTGCTCATCAGTGCATGAAGGCCTGCTAGATTTTGGACTTCTGGCTTAAAGTCTGGTCCATATTGCTGCGTATGAGTGTAACATGTAAAGTGGATAACCACAGTTCAGTTTGTTTTTATGTTATATTTATGCATAGTAATAATAATACAGCAGTCTCCACAAGCAGTTATACTGACCAAAGAAATTAGCTGAAAATGTGTGACTTTTTGATCAGAATTTCTGTCCATTCAAAGCAAGCAATGGTCACTGCACAGACACAATGAAGAAAATAAAGACACTAACTGACTTTTTTAAATGTACAATCTTTTACTGAAGCAGATGCCTACAAAAGGAGAAATTCAATAGTCAGTATTTTGTAATGATAATTGTTTGTAAATCTCTTTTCAACAAAAGAGAAGCTCTCCCTGCTATTTTACAGTACAGTAGTAAGTAGTTTTATAATTTAATAAAATAAAAATAATACTTAAATCCACATTTTAAAGTTGATATTTTAATATTGTTCATGCATTTTTCTCTTCTTTTCACCCCTGATGTGTTTGCATCCCTGATTGATATATATAAATTGATATATAGCTATAAACTGAGGGCGTTTTCAGACTCGTAGATCATTTGCTTTGTTCCGAAACAGGGGCTTAATTTGTTACAATGTAGCATTTTCTTCTTGGTTCGGTTCGTTTTCACAAGGCAACATTTCAAAGTGTACCAAAATGTGTTTTTTCTAGTCACATGTGAGTAACACATTTCATCTGTTGGATTGTTCACCAGATGGATTGACATTTTCGCTCTGTGGCTTATTTGTGGCTTCATCTGTAGCTTTCGCTCAGACTGATAAATTATATATATTGCATTACATTTAAAATTATATATATATAATGATGCAGTTAGAGCGGGAATCAAGGCTTTGTTGGGACAGCATTCTTGCAATGCACGGAGAGGAGCAATTACACAGATGAAGAGGTGCTCTTTGAATTTAAACCACAACTCATAAAAGTATATCATTTAACTGCTGGAAAGACAGCTACATTTGTATAGTGTTTGCGTGCCTCGACAGTTACAAATAAAGCCAAAATAAGCTCATGGAGCGAACTTATCAGACAAATTAAGTCCCTGTCTCGGAACAAAACAAACAATCTATAGGTGTGAAAACACCCTGAGGGAGAAAACGCTTCAGGTTCTGAAACAAACGCACCAAACGTGCGTGTGTGAAAACGCTCTGAAACACTGTTCTTTTGTGAAAATATAAATGTCATTTGTAATGACATGCATTTTGCCTGTTTTGTTCTCAGGATCTCATTCTAGACCAGACAATAGAGAAGGTTTCCTTCTGTGCCCCGGATCGTAACTTTGAGCACGCCTTCTCCTACATCTGCAGAGATGGGACCACGCGCCGCTGGATCTGCCACTGTTTCATGGCCGTCAAAGACTCGGTGAGCACTCTCATACCTTTCAAGCACTCTCTAGTGATCTAATCTCTAAACAGATTATGGTCCTGCAAAGTCCCAGACATTTATTTTCTCTTAATTGCCTCTTCATGTAAAATTGTGCCTGGAAAACTAAGAACGATAGCTTCCATGTTTGAATCTTGCAACTTGTCTACTAGCAAGTAAAAATCTAATTGTTCTACATCACATAATCTTGTGTTGTTCGTTGCACATAATCTTACTGAGAACCGTAAACTATTATGGTCTTTGTGTTGTCATTTTTTTAGAAAGATTACATTTTGTGTCAAAACAGCTACGTATAATATCAGAATTTTATGAATATCATAATTGCAAAGGACAAATAAAATGAAATTAAATGTAAATACTAAATAAATAAGTCACAATTACAAGAATAAACACACCATGTGTGTAATAAATTGCAGTGACAACAATATAGACTAGAATACAGCATTAAAACTGGAATAAAATGATCAGATCTCATTATTTAATACTTAATACCATAAAGCTCACCAAGGATGCAATTATTTGATCAAAAATACAGCAAAACTGCAATATTGTGAAATATTATTACAATTTAAAATAACTGTTATTTTATAAATTATCCCTGTTATGCAAAGCTGAATTTTCAGTAGTTTCTTATTACTAATCTTATTATAATTTATTATCATTATCAGTAGTGCTGATTAATATTTTGGGGGAAACTGTGATACATCATTTTTCAAGATTCTTTGATTAATAGAGTGTTCTAAAGAACAGCATTTACTTGAAATATAAATATTTTCTAACCATATAATTGTCTTTACTGTTTGTATAATTCATTAATTATGATTAATAATATTATAATATATAAAACAATAAATATAATCTAATATAATGTAGTTTGATTAAACCCACAAAACTTTGATTCATATGAAGAAAGACCTTTGTGTGGTTTGCTTCTAATGACTGGTGTTGTTATCAGGGGGAGCGTCTGAGCCATGCGGTGGGCTGTGCGTTTGCCGCGTGTCTGGAGCGCAAACAGAAGAGGGAGAAAGAGTGCGGGGTCACGGCCACTTTCGATGCCAACCGTACCACTTTCACACGGGAGGGCTCCTTCCGTGTCACCACAGCAACAGAGCAGGCGGAGCGAGAGGAGGTGATGCGACAACTGCAGGATGCCAAGAAAGGTGTGTATGAGAGGGTTCAGGGATGGGATGTACATATGTTTTAAAAAAAATGTATTCACTACCATACCCTCTGGGCCTCTTCAGTCAGAACTGACCTAAACATTTTACATTTTTAATTTTTTGCTTCATCGGAATGGGATGACACTTGTTGACTTTTTGTGAACACACAAAAAAAATCATGGACATGATTCGGATATGTTAAAGGCCTTCACTCTATTTTAATCTGAAATATTGCATTTATTGAAAAATAATTAAAAAACTTTTAATGAAAAAAAAAATAGCTCATAAAAGTTGATTAAATATTGCATAGTATCATAAAATCCCCTCAAATTTCTAAATAATAGTCAAAAAATGTTATTGAACAAAAAATATATTACATTCATTTTCCTGAAAAAACGTTACATTTTGACCATTAAGGTACCAAGTGTGACCCAAAAATGAAGGGGCTCAGAGGGTTAAAAGATTTTATTTTTGTTTTGGATAGAAGGCTCATCTACTCACCAAGGCTGCATTTATGTAATCAAAATTACAGTAAAACACAGTAATATTGAGAATTATTACTATTTAAAATGGAACTGTTTTCTAATGTATTATATTTTAAAATGTAATTTAAAATAGAAAATTGTATTATATTTTGTATTAAATTTCTTGAGCAGCAAATCAGCATATTAGAATGATTTCTTAAGGATCATGTGACACTGAAGACTGGAGTAATGATGCTGAAAATTCAGCTTTGAATCACAGGAATAAATTACATTTTAAAATATATTCAAATAGAAAACAGTTCTTTTAAATTGTAAAAAATATTTCACAGTATTACTGTTTTTATTGTACTGAAAAAAATAAATGCAGCCTTGGTAAGCAGAAGACATCTCTCAGAAAGATTGAAAAAATCTTACTGACCCCAAACTTTTGAACGGTAGCGTAGCGGTGTCATCGGCACCTAACCCTTCCTCTCTCATCAGACTCTGAGGGTGTGTTGGGCAGCTCTTCTGTCAGCGCATCCAACCCTGTGGTCACCCTCGCTGGACCTAATGGCTCGTCATCCTCCCCTCCTCTGCCCATGGCCACACTGGCCCCTCAGGAAGCCAATCCTCACGCCATCCCTCGACGCCACGCCCCCGTGGAGGCACTCGCTCGTCAGGGCTCGTTCCGGGGCTTCCCAGCGCTCAGTCAGAAAACCTCTCCCTTCAAACGACAGATGTCACTGCGCATGAACGAGCTGCCGTCCACCATGCAGCGCAAGTCTGACTTCCCCATCAAAAACACTGGTGAGGCTCTGATTTTCACCTTTCCAGATTTGCAAATTGAATCGATGGGTCTTCTCTTTCTTGTATGTCTATATATCTATATTGTAGGGCTGGGCATTGACACAAATTTCACAATTTGATTAGATTCACAAGCTTGCAATTCTATTCAATTTGATATCGTTTCATTTGGAGATGCATCGGGTACAGTTACTCAATTTTTCCTCAAGGAAAAAATTCTCTCTCAACTAATGATGTAAACTATAAAAGGGAACACTGTCAGTTGGTACATTACTATAATATTAACAACTGATTTGTATACAAACATTTAAATTGCTTGTAAGGCAGTTTTTATAATAATAACATTATTATAATAACTTTTTAATGACTAATTTGTTTTTTAAATATAAACATTTAAACAGTGGCTGCCATAAAAACAGATTTATTCAAACATAAATTAAATATTGAAGAACAGGTTAAGTAAAAATATCATGAATATGTAATATAGCGCATATATTTAGCAAAATGCTCCTCTCTAGAGTTATATTTTTGACTAACGAGTTTATGGACATTGAATGGCTTTTCTGAGGTAAAGAATTACATAAGACAGGATTCATTTTAGTAAGTTGTACTGTTTCTTTCAACATACCTTCTGATGTTCATTCATGTTTATTTAGTGCTATAACTAGAGATAATAGGTTCACGTACCGCTTCAACTGAGGAGCTACAGCGGTCTGTCACGACACATTAAACAGCGCCAAAATAGTATTTGTTTGATTTTCATAATAATGTTGACAGAATTTGAAAGTTGAGACTTTGTTTCATAGCAAAAGTATGAAAGCAGCGCATAAAGCTTATTGCTTTTATTGGATGGGAGGCGCACTACAAATAATGTTTTGTGAAGATTTGTCCATTCATCAACTGAAAACAGTTAGTGTAGACTAAAAGATCTATTCTTGGGATTTAAGAATCGATATTGGTTCATCAAAATGAGAATTGATTAAAATTGACAAATCAATATTTTCAACCCAGTGCTACAATGTTAGACGTCCTTCTCTCATTGTTTCTAAAACCCTAACAGTTAAGTTTTGTTGCCTTCAAGGCAGTGGAGTTCCTTTCAGGATTTGTAGATAGTGAATGTTATCCTGTGTGTTTGTCAGTGCCGGAGGTGGAGGGTGAGGGCGACAGCATCAGCTCTCTGTGCACACAGATTACATCCACCTTCAGTGGGCCTCCAGAGGACCCGTTCTCCTCAGCACCGATGCCCAAACCCACCTCCTCACCGCAGTCGCCCTCTGCTCCAGGTCAGCTCCACTCTCACACTCTCAGTACTTGTGTAACATGTGTATGTTTGTGTTACGGCTTCCCAATTATTTCAATTAATCAGTCAGCTGGTCAGTGTTTTCCTTATGTAAATGACTGTGTAGCATCTATCTGCCTGTTTAAAACCCGGGATACACTGCAAGATTTTTGGCTGTCCCAGACGAAAGATTGCCATCATGAAACAATCGTGGCGATTTCTGTGATCATGGCTCTTAATCGATGGTCCTATGTCGTACAGTGAGAGAGGTTCAAAGGCGGCCGTTTTCCCGGTCTTGCCACCAAAGATAGCCTACGATCATTTTCTGGCAGTGTCAGAAATTCAGCATTATTACCACACAATGTGTTTGCTGCTACAACCTATGTCTACTGACCAGCCAATAAAAATGCGACACGAAATCAACGCGACATCAAGCTCTTTCCCCTTCTTCTTTCGCCGCTTCCTTTTTTTCAGTACACATAAAAACTACAACTGCCAAAGTGTGATTCAACATGGTCTTTTTGTTAACCACTAGTGCATGCTGATGACGTTTTATTCTTCTATAGAAACTTGCATCGTAGCCTACGATTCAATAGGTGTCATCATTGTGCAGTCTACATGCATGTCGTACCCAAGTTTAATAGATCCATGTCGCAGAGTGTGATTAAGTAATGATCTTATAGGATTGCTAAAATCGTGCAGTGTATCCCGGGCTTAAAGGGATAAATTTATACATGCAACTTGTACTTTAAAAAAAAAAGAGCTTTTTGTTAATAATACATCAAAATATAGATATATTATTACAATTTAAAATAACTGTTTTCTTTTTAAATATTTTTTTAAAATGTAATTTATTCCTGTGATGCAAAGCTGAATTTTCAGCATCATTACTCCAGTCTTCATTGTCACATGATCCTTCAGAAATCATTCTAATATGCTGATGTGCTGCTTAATGTTGAAAACAGTTTAATATTTTTGTGGAAACCATGATACATTTTTTCAGGATCCTTTGATGAATAGAACGTTTTGTTACAAAATCTTTTGTAACATTATAAATGTCTGTAGTGTCACGTTATAAGTGTCCTTTCTGAATAAATGTACCCTTGTGTGTGTGTGTGTGTGTGTGTGCTCTTATATATATATATATGGTTTATGAGGACACAGATTTGTATAATGACATGGGAATTGCAACGTAAACATGGTTTACGAGGACACTTCCTGTGTCCTCATGAACCAAATGGCTTAAAAAACATACTAAACTGGGATAGTGTATAGTGTAGGGATAGTGTAAGGGGATAGAATATGCTGTTTGTACAGTATAAAAACCATTAGTCCTCATTAACCACATAAACGTGTGTGTGTGTGTGTGGATAAACTCACCTAATATTAGCTAGTAAATTAGTCAACCATCTCCATTACTAATCCAAAGCTTATGTTGCGCAGTTTGAGGACAGAGGAATTCTTGCCCCATATATACAACAAGCTCATATAATCCAAGGCTAGTCAATACAGACCCAACATCTTGACTAATGGCAGAACTAATCTAGTCTTTTCAACCCCTAGTGTGTGCGTGTGTGTGTGTGTGTGTGTGCGCGCACGCCTGAGTGTTAGCACTCTTGCTTCTGTCCGGTTCTGTCTCTAATCTACACGTCCTGTCTGCTGCTGTAGTCAACGGTGCAGTTCCTGCCTTCCCGCCGCCTAGTGTCACTGTAACTGCTGCAGCTAACTCCCCCGTGCTGCCGCCCCCGCTGCCTGTCCGAGAGACTAACCCCTGGGCCAAGACCCCAAACACAGCCCCCACCACAGCACACATAGGTAAGACATTTGGGCTTCCTGTGCTGACCATGCGGAATAGGTGCTGAGAAACTCATTTTAGTTTATGATGTAAGGTTGTACTGTGAGCTGCTGTTGCTTACTTTCATTTCAAAATTGCATGAGATGAAAATCAAAAAATCACAAAATTTGTAATTTTAGCTGGGACTGGGAAAATAAATCGATGCATCGCAAATCGAGAAATGATTCTGAATCGATTCTGAGATTTTCCGAATGCATTGCGATTCTCTCTCAAATCGATTTTGGGCTTGGTTTTTAACAGCAAATGGCACTGTGCTTTAGAAACAGCCGTACTCTGCTCTTTATCAATTCCTTTACACACATCACTTGAACTTTCTATAAAATAATCATTCATAAAATTCGAAAAGGTTGAAGTGAATTACAAGAGTGTTTGCAGTGTGCTGTTTACATTAATCTGGTGTCATAAAAGCATTCTGAGGTGCAAGTAGATTCTCAGACTCAGCCGAACGCACGAGCGCTCTTCTTCGTGAGCATTTGAGCATGCGGTTAAAAGCTAAGCTCAGAATCGAATCAAGAGAGAATCTTGATGCATACGGAAAATCTTAGAATCGATCCTCGAATCGAGAAGCATCGATTTATTGTTGCAGCCCTAATTTTAGCTGCTAACTGTAGTTGCAATTGAGCAGTCTGTCATGGTCACAATCTGATATTGAAAATGTGTGATTGATAATATCAGAATATAGGGTGAAATATATAGAGTTTTATGTAGCGTTGACATCATGTTGGAATTGTAATTCAGAGATGACAACACAGAGATTCTATTCTATTTTACTGGACTGCAGTTTTAAATATAAATAGTTTTTAACAAGAGATGTGTTTAAAAAAGTACCACCTAAATGTATTTTAGACTTTTTGACTTAGTTCACCCAAAAATGAAATTTCTGTCATTAATTACTCACGCTCATGTTGTTTCAAACCCGCAAGACCTTCATTCATCTTTGGAACACAAATTAACATATTTTTGATGAAATCCAAGAGGTTTTTTTATCTCCCACAGAAAGCAAAGAAATTACCACATTCAACCTCAATGCTATGAAGCGACGAGAATACTTTTTGTGTGCAAAAATGAAACAAAAATAACGACTTTATTCAACAGTTTCTTCTCTTTCCTGTCAGTCTTACTAAGCCGCCAGTGGGCAGGGCCAAAGACATGATGATGTAGAAGTAGGTGTTGATTTGATTCTGCGGAGGCAGTCTTTCGTTGCACCATTACGTAATACTGAAGTCCTCCATTTTAATTTTCAATGCAATCGATAAATATAACAGAATACGCAAGATGGCAGCAGTTGCGTTTGCCTGAAACAAGCGAGAGCGAGTCCACAGTTTGATATGGGAGGCATGAAAGATTCAAGATTCAGGCTTGACCTGGATTGGCGACTGACCAGTCAGAATCAAGTATTCCAGAGAGCCGTGATATAATAAACAATAATAACCTTAACTAAGCAAATAACAATCAAGTTACTATAGTATTGTTGACTTTTATGCTATGATATCATAAATATATGTGCTTGGTCCAACCCTGCTCTTGGGTGGCTAACTTTTAGTTCAGAGTTTAGCTCCAACACATCTGGAAATGTTTAGTGATCCTGAAGACCTTGATTAGCTGGTTCAGGTTAGCTGATTAACTGGTGTTTAATTAGGGCTGGAGCTAAACTCTGCTGGAAGGTTGCCCTCCAGGAGCAGGATTGGAAACAAATAAAGAGCGGATGAGTACATTTACGTCAAAAAACATCTGAGATTTATTTGTCAATCATGCTTAAAATGAAACAATATTAAGCCCATCTTGAGCCAAAAGGTATGGATACGATGACTAGAGAGCTGAAATTTCATCCAACACAGGACAAAAGCAGACCGCCAAGAGGAAGAGTAGTTCCCAATCACGCAATAATCAGCCAATCACCTGTGGAAAACACAGACACACACAAAACAAATAACGGCCGACAGGGATGTCACACCTTGCTGTAAGTTAAATAAGGCAAAATAATGTGGTTGTCTGTTTTTCAGGTTTTCAAATCACAAACTTATTTGTCTAGTTAACACCAGAATACATAGAGTGAACTGACTTACCAGGGTTCTTTTTCTGACACTCCCATTTCAGTCTTGGAGTCTATACTAAAAAAATGTTAATTGGAATTAGGTGTGTTGGAAAAGGGAGACATACCCTGCGTCCGAAATCAAATTCGTCCCTACTGTATAGTATGCAAAAAAACAAAAGAGTAGTATGTCCGAATACATAGTGTTCATAAAAAAAGTTGGCGAAAAGTCCCAGATGACCTACTACTTCAGCTACAAAATATTACTTGCAGGGCTCTAGAGTGCGACCTCATTTTTTTAATGGTGCGACTAAAAAAAATCTGAGGTCGCACCGGTGCGACCAGCCATTCCAGGGGGAAAAAAAAGTCTCTGCGACTCTGAAAGTCTCCCTGTGGTTCAACAACAGACACACATTAGGCCCATAGTGTGGTCTAAACCAATCAGAGATAGTGAAGGGCAGACCCCCCCTCTAATTGGCCATGGTCCAGATATTCCTGTACGTGTGTGTTAAGGTGCGTTCACGCGGCCTCGTAATTCCTGTAGTTAGGAGATTCTAACTTGTAAAAAGCGTTCACGTCCTCGTAGAGCTCGTAATTACAGCTTGTAAGCTGGGAGTTTTCTGAAAGCTCCCAGATGTACCACGTGGCCGCTGTATCACCTGACCACTGTAGATTCATTTAGGCGTTGATAGTGGTGCCATGGAAACGCATAATTCCCAGTCCAAGGACGTGAACAGCTCCGAATATAATGTCACGTGTTGTCATCTCAAAATTCCGGTAATACGAGGTGGTGTGAACGCAACATTACTATAATAAAGAATCGATCTTACAAAATAAAACAATGAAACGATTAATTAATTGACTATTTCCCCATTCTGTTTTCATCTCTTTTAGCCACAAACAATATTAAAACGAAAGTTACTTTGTATATTGAACAGAACTATGACCGTATTAACTGTTTTTGATGCTACAGAGAGTGTGGCCAGCTGGTTTAGCCAAGGCCAAAGATCAAGAAGGCCAAACTACAGGAGTTGGCCATCCAAGGGGCATGTGAGGATGCAATGGAGGATAGTCCATAAGACATTGAGCCATGAGATGTTCAGTTTGAAGCCCTTAAAACACTTAGTTAATCATTTACAAGTCGATATTGCCTATATGGACAGCGATTTAAAAAAAATAAATAAATAAGTGAACTTGTAAAACTGCGGTGTTAAATGCGATGCATTCGAAAATTTGGGTGCACCTAACTTTTGTGATGGTGCACCTAAGAAAAAAAGCTAAGGGCACCAGTGCAACCGGTGCAAAATGTTAGTCTAGAGCCCTGACTTGTGCGTCCATGTTTGAATGCACTTCTTAAGTTTTGCTTTGTTAGCTGCTATTGCATTGAGCAACGCTCTTTTGAGGACTTGATTTCCCTGTAAGGGAATTGACTCCAACCTTTGGAATCAGCTCTTGATTCCAAATGCCTAAATTGATTCTTTTTGGAATTGAGTGGAACCCTAGTGAGAGAACCTTTTAAACTGCAACAACCTAGCAGCATGCTTAACAAAAATTCTTTTTGTATTTTTCCTGTAGGGAGCGAGTGGCCAAATCCCGCACATGCCTTGGTAGCCCTACCTGCAGTCAGTGCAACTCTTTCTACACCTGCCTCCTCTCACAAACGTACGCCATCAGAAGCTGATCGCTGGCTGGAGGAGGTGACCAAGTCTGTCCGTGCCCACCAACCCACTGCCAGCGTGAGAACCAACACGCCTCCCGCTCAGCAGCCCTTCCCTGCCCCGGTGCCCATCTCTATGGCACCCGCCCCTTCTGCACCCTTCATCCCTCCATCTGCGGTCCCTGCCGTACCCCCACGCCAGCCGGCATTCCACGCTCAGGCGCCAGCATCCTTCCCAGTGTCCAACGGGATCCCGTTCGTGCAACCAGGCTTTCCGGTGGTCGGCATCACACCTTCACAGATGGTGGCCAACGTGTTCGGTTCCGCCACACAAACTCAGCCCATCCCGGTACCTGTTCCAGTTCCCCAGACGCAGCTTCAGTCTTCACCGTTCTCCACACCGCCAGCAGGCCAGTTTGACACCCAGGCCGTGTGCAGCCCCTTCGGCAAACCATTCCTACCTCCGGTGTCAAACGCCACAGCATTGCAGCCACCCAAAGGCAATGCCGCTTTTAACGGGGCTAACAGCTGGGCGGCCGTGTCGTCGCCTGCGCAGCCTATGGCAGTGCAGCCTCAAGCCGATGCCTTCGAGGCCCAGTGGGCCGCACTGGAGAGCCGCTCGCAGCAACGCACAGCTCCTTCGCCCACAAACCCCTTCTCCAGCGAGCTCCACAAGACATTTGAGATCCAACTCTAAAGACACACGGTGTGGCCAAGAGTCACAAAGCGACGTTGAAGGGCAACGCAATGGACATTAATGGAGAGACAACTATAGAGTGAACGACCCCGAAAACCACTTCAGCTCCATATCTCTGTCTTTCAATTTTTTTGTCTGTTCGCCTATGTTTGTTTTTTTTCTCGTGACATGAACAAATGGAGACTAGGGGGTTGATGAAGATGCCCCCAAAAACACAGCGAGTACAATGTCAGGCGTTAATGCCGCATTTGTGTCCAAAATGAATTAGAGTGGAAAGATGATGGTCAAAGGATTCTTTAGATGCTCTAATGTGACCCCATATTATTCAGTACTCCCTCTACCCTGACTAACCTGTCTCACAGCGCCCCCTAGCAGGCTGGATGACTGCTCCCTACCAGAAGGACGAGGCACTTCACAGACCTTCCGGGTTCACGAGGTTCTTGAAGAACTTCGCAATCAGAAGAGGAAGAAGCAAGAGAATGCCAAAATCTTTATTTTTATGCATTAAGTATATTTTAAATAGCTTTGAAATTTAACTGAAGAGCTGTAAATAATCTTTCCAAAGGTGCAGGCTTATTTTGTGTGCATACAGGAAAAGAGCATATATATATATATATATATATATATATATATATATATATAGGCGTTGAAGGGATGATGGTTTTCATCTCTTTCTTTGTTCGGTTTTAGTATTCTGGCCACCATGCAGATTGGATGTTGTAGATAATCGAAATGGACCCAGGCTGGGTTTGAGGACCTTTAAATCAAACAGGTCCCAGACAATGTTATCTGTCTTTCATGCTGTCATTTTAACCTTATTTTTTTGTACTATAGTATCAGTACTTTGATTTCTATTGCCTACATATCATTATCATTTTTTAGCACATTTTTAATGAATTTTAACACTATTGAAAGTGTCATCTTTTATTTTATTTTTTTTCGATAAGAAGAGATTATCATTAATTTTAGCACAAGCACTGTACTAATTGATTGGCCACCTATGGTCGATGTGTCATCGGTCTGTGGCATTAGTGAACTATGATGTTCACTGTCTTGAAATGACCTGTGGTTCCAACTCTAAAATGATTGCAGTGAATTTTTTTTGTTCTCTGCTTTTCACGCAGTCCCATCAACCCTTTTATTTTATCAGACATGAAGATGATTGGTCCTGTTTTTAGGTTTTGATTCCATTTTGTAAGTATTGCATTGTATTATTCCAATTCTTTACGAAAAATTTAATCTAAAAGATTGAATAAAATGTTGGTGGTAGAGGAAAGCGGTTTTGTGTGCTTCTGTTCCACAAGTTTCATGATTTGCTGTGTATTCTTGTATCTGTGAACATTGTTTTGCAACTGAGGATTCTAAATAAATATCATCGTAAGATGTTTGGCACATGACCTGCATGCTCTTGCTCAAGGGAGGCAAAAGAGATACTGCCGCTTTCTGAAACTTCATCCACAGGTGTCGAAAGTTGGACAGTGTCACCTTAAAAAAAAAAAATGATTTAAGAATTATTCTATGCTATGAATTAATATATTTCACCTGCACACACAGTGACATCAAGTGCGTCATTTGGGAAAGGGACCGTTAGTCAAGTCCCTCCCATTTCCAATTGAAATGAGTAAAGGGTGTGACTTAATGGCATGATTTTCTCTAATTGGTCAAGTATGACAAGTCTGAATAATTATCTTATTTTCTATTGTGTATCACTGTATTTTCAGTTCAATGACTATTAAATTTTTTCCATATTATTCAGGTGTAAATTATTGTCCAAGCAGACATGCTTATGTGGTATCTGGTACTTTCGGCAGCTTTTAAAATTTTAAAAAAGAGATTGCTGGGTAAATATCTATTTACTGCTACTAATCTACTTTGTACAAATATACTGTCTAGTATTCAAATATCTCAAAGAATAAAAAAGTGGAATTAACTGGTATTGGCCTTTCTGGAGGACAAATACTTTAAATGTCGTAATTCTTTATCAGGTGTTTGAATAATAAGTGAGATGTTCAACACATGATCTTTTCTGCTTCAGGAAATCATTGCAGGTGTCTTAAGCTTTTCACCTAATGTAAGGCAAAATACACAAAAGTTGTTTGAATGAAAATGCATGCAAATAAAACATTTAGACACATTACAGTAATGCTTAATATTCTGCAAATGATTTTAAAGTGCCAAAAAAAAAAACATTATAAAACCGCATTAATTTCTTTTATGCGAAATTTAAGTATTTTTTAATTTTTGGTTGAGATGACATTGGCATTTTACTTTATAATGGTGCAGTTGCGCTTCTCCTGCATTGATGGCGCTGTGGCGCGTATGATGTCTGCAAGCGCTGATTGAATAAAACCGCCGAAGAAGAAGCGCTGCAGCTGTTCATCATAAGAGTGTTTGACAGTGTATGGTAGTTTTCGCTCATTAAGCTGACATCTATTCATTCTTCAGGTACGTAAATCCTCAGCAACATTCACACGAGAATGACATGTTACGTAGTGATTTATTTAAATGTGCGACCCTTAACAATCCGCTAGAATAAAGTACTACATCTTTGACATAAACACAAACACACTGAGATTAAAGTCATTAATTTGTTGTTTGAACGTACTATGAACTCTTCATCAAAGCGGTGTTGTTTCAGTTGTGGTGGAAATTCATCTGCTTTTAAATACTAGTCGTGAATGTTTTCACAAACGCACATAGGTTTTTAAAGAGTGATTATATTTATTTCAACACAAATTAATTATACAAGTATCCTTAATAAGGCAGGTACTTTGTCATAGTTGTCTGAATAAGGATTGTTGTTGTTTTTACACAAACAACAGTAGCGTTGTCAATTTGTGTTCTGCACAATTTACCTCAGTAGCCATTAATAATATCAGTCATTACAACAAAACTGCTGTAACTTTGTGTTAGCCAATGCTGTTAACAACAACAGCGAAAGAAAGACAGTAAAAAGACAAAGATTTTGAGTTCATGTTTGTTCAGTAGAGACTTACTGGAGTAAATTATGGTAGAATAATATATTGCTTAGGTTCATTCATTGGCCCATATTAAGCCGCTTCGCTATTTTTAGCATCAAATGATATAAATGTGAGCTTGGAGCAAAAATGCTAACAAAATTCAAGATATGTGGAAGAAAAATTTCCCCTCTGTGAGTTCCTGTTTTTTATATTCATGATTAAGACACAAGCAAAAGTGTTTTCCTAATATCAGTACAGTTGCAAATTTTTATTTAACACGTGTATAAAATCAATATCGCAAAAAGTTAATACTGAGTGAGTTAAATTTTAGACACAATATTGTCTAGTTCACAAATGAAAATAGTTCCAAGCAACAAACCGTGGTGTTTCATTACAAAATGAATCTGGTTGATGGTGATTTCACTTGATTGATTACATCTTATTATTCTAAATTAAATTTTTGATCAAATTTAAGAATTGGTCACAAAATATGATGGATACATTTGAAAGGTGCCCTCATAAAGGTAAAAATTCCCTCTCAAAATCAATTTAAGGGGACAAGTGAATGGAAAAGTACATTTGTCACTGTGAATAGGTGTGCTTTTGAATGTGACTTGCTTATAACATGTATTAATGTTCAGGGTTACACTTTATTTTGATAGTCCACTTTAGACATTCTACTAACTATTAGTAACTTTGAAACTACATGTCAACTAAAGGCCCGTTCACACCAAGAACGATAACTATGAAGATAATTATAAAGATATAGTTCTAAAAATCGTTCTAAATTTAAAAGAATAGCACTGTCCATATCAGCGATAATGATATAGAGAAACGACATCATTGGGATCACTTTCAGAACAATTTTTCCAGCTTTAAAACACTGACAGCCAATCAGAATCCATTCTAATTTAAGGGCTTGCACATTTAATATAGCAAACGACATTGCGGCAAGTTAATTGCCGAGGTCCAGAAAAAGCCACCACTGTTTAGTCAAACCTCCTTTTCAAGGACACTTTAAAGAAAATTGATATATGAAAAACAATCCGTTATACCCTCGGAATAAATGGTGCTTGCTTCCTTTGTTGCAGTGAAAAAGACTAGGCATTGTTTTTATTCCACTATATTGACTTCTTCTGTTAAATTCACTTAGATTAGATCGATTACACTAACTACTCACTCGAAACATAGCATACTGAGGACATCATCTGGTTAAAGCTGTGTAAAAGCAACAAGAACAGCAAAAACATCTTGTACACCCTTTGAAACCGCAGCGCGTGAGCTCAATAAACAGACCGTTATAGTTCATTTGTGTGGAGACAAATATAGTTTTCGGTCTTGGTGTGAACGGGCCTTGACTCTCGTTATTAATATTATTAGTCTTAGTAGACTGTTAGGTTAGGGTTAGTAGAATAAGTTGACATGTACTTGGAAAGTTATTTATATTCAGTAGAATGTCTGTTGAGACCATCAAAATAAAGTATTAGCAGATATTAAGCAGACAGTCTACTGATACTCTAATGACTGCTAGCTGACATGTAGTTGAAAACTTATAGTTAGTAGAATGTCTAAAGTGGACTATCAAAATAGTGTTAAAATTTTCAGTTTTAGTGGGAGGTTGGTGCAGCTGCAACGATGTCCAAGCAGAGCACATTGACCGCAGCTGTGGCCACTATGTTAGGAGCCACTCTCGGTGGTCTTTTCCTCTGGCGCAGCATCCGCACTCAGAAGAGAAAGGCCCTGAAGGGCCCCGCTTCGGCTGAGCCCGTACAAGCCCAGCTAGTAGCGGAAATCACCCCCTCACCAGAGCCGTCAGCACCGCCACAAACCCAGAAACTTCTGCGCACACAAACTCTGTTGGAGGTGCCGCCTGTGATCGTGAGTTCTCTAGAGGAGTGGGAAGCGCTTTGGCCTGCGTTTCAAAAGGACCTTTCGGTGTATCCAGTTTTGGGATTGGACTGTGAATGGGTAAAAAGCATGCGTGTAAGCATGGCTCTGTATCTGACCAAATGTTAATGTTGTCTTTGTAGCTTCAGTGAGTTCCTTCACTAGATGTCTGCTTCCACAGGTGTCTGTCAAAGGCAAGGCCTCTGCGGTTTCCTTACTCCAGTTGGCGACGTTCTCCGGCCGCTGTATGCTGGTCAGACTGCTGATGTTTCGTAACGCGCAGCTTCCTCTACCTAAGGGTCTCGTGGGGGTCCTGTCTGACCCCCGTGTGCTGAAGGTCGGGGTGGGATGTTATGAGGATGGGAAGCGCCTGACCCATGATCATGGTCTGACTCTGAGTTGCACTGTGGACCTGCGTTACCTGGCCCTCAGACAGAGGTAATGCCTCAATTTGATCCGAGACTTTACAATCATTTTTTCATTTTACTGTTTTAGTTTATTTATGGAGTACTAATTAAAACAACACTAGCTGACCATTGTGCTGTATATCATTATCAAACAGGCATTAATAAAAACATCAAAACATAAAACTTGAGCTGCACGATTAATCATTAAAAGATCGCAATCGAAATCTCGATTCAAACACCCATGTGATCTAATTTCTAAATGACAGCGATTCGGCTATGTCTATTAAACCTTTGACAAGTACGATCACAACGAATATTCAGATCTGCGTTGGCGCTGCCGCTGAGCCAGTTGAAACTTTTCAACCACACAGTATCATTATTTCTGTCTTGCAATAATTCAGATAATCACAGAAGTACTGGGATAAAAGTTTATTGTTCGGCTATAAACACTGATGAGTAAATCAGCTTTGAAAGTAACTCGACCCTTCTAAGATTGTATCAGTTATGTTGTTACACCAGTAGGTGGCGACAAGTGACTTAAATTTGTCATTCATTAATTTCAAGAAATTCGTTCAATAACGTTGATTCATCCAGTAATGAAACAAGTGAAGTCTTTACAAGCGAGTCATTGAATCATTCATTCAAACCCATTTTTTTTTCTAAATTTAATTACTTTAATTTTTTTTTATTTTTTTTTTAAATCGACTGCAAATTAACTTTTTGTCAGAACCTCTAGTAAATCGTGGGAGAATCATGATCTCTATTTTAAACAAAAAACCAGAACCGTGCAGCTCTACATATATACATATAATGTATAGACCATACATTAATAATCAAGCCATTTCAAATATGTTTTAAGTTTAGATTTGAACTCTGCCTCTGCATTTATCTATTAGGGCTGCGCTAATCACGATTAAATGAAAAAATAAATAAATAAATCGCGATATGGCTTTGTGCAATTATTAAAGGGTTAGTTCACCCACAAATGAAAATTCTGTCATTAATTACTCACCCTCTTGTTGTTCCAAACCCATAAGACTTTTGTTCATCTTCAGAACACAAATGAAGATCTTTTTGATGAAATCTGAGAGATTTCTGTCCCTTCATAGACTGCCTTCACAACTGGACCTTTGACGCTTCAAAAAGTGATTGATGCTTTCATCAGCGAACATATACAGAAGCTCAACCGAACCTGAATGACACGCGAGAACAAACCTCTTCTGAAAGCTCAGATATGATGCGTAACACACGAGAATGAACCTCACTGGTTACGTAGCACATTTGAGCTTCTGGAAGAGGTTTTTTCTCACGCGTCATTCAGGTTCGGTTGAGCTTCTGTTTATGTTCACTGATCAAGGTTAATATGCAACTAAAAGCCTAAATTCAGTCTGTTCATCATATAAAGCGATCTTCAGAAAATTTGGACTAAACCTCTCATGTGGATTAGTTTTATGATCTCTTTATGGTCTTTTTGAAGCATCAAAGTTCCAGTTGTGAAGGCAATCTATGAAGGGACAGAAAAACGAACCCTTTAAATCACAAAGGCTGTGATTTTAATTAAATGTATGCACTGCATGTTTCAGAGTGAAGCACGGCACTGTTTTTTCATTTACATGTGTGCAGTTTGATTCAGTGTTTCCAAAATTATTATTTAATACTCTTATTTTACACAAATAACAATATGAAATAACAAATGAACAGTGTTAATTCATGAGTTATAGAATTCATCAGTTAAGAAACATTGAATCCAGCTATAAGCAGGTCTACAGAAGACAATAGTGTCATTTTTCAGCTCAGTTTAGATCAGTGACTCAATTCAGTTCATTAACAGTGTCTAGGTTGCAGAGTTAGTGTTATCTCAGTTCAGTTCAAATGCTTAAGCTGAGTGTTCAGTAATTTTTGGCAGGTGTCTGTAAAAGTCATAATTTCATAACCTTTGAAACAGCTTACGGAGTGACATGATGTGATGTTGAATGTGTTGAAGGCAAGCGGTGCTGAATAACGGCTTGAGTCTGAAGTCTCTGGCTGCAGACCTGCTTAATGTCACACTGGACAAATCTCTGGAGCTGCGCTGCAGTGACTGGGAGGCTGACGTTTTGACCCAGGAACAGGTGAGAAATAGAGCCTAGGTCTTCAACCCTTCTCCTGGGGACCCACTGTCCTGCAACGTTTGTTTCCAACCTGCTTTAGCTCACCTGACCTGTGATTTTAAGTGATCCTGAATTGCTTGATTATCTGGTTCAGGGCTGGAACTAAAGGTCTGCGTCAGATGGATTTTTCAATCCCGCTCCTGCCAAAAATATGTTAGATTTTCACGTTTTTTTCCCTTTCCTGCCCACAAAAGGCCGTAGAAAGAGGTCTACGATGATTTTTCAGTCCTGGGGCCGGTTGCATAAACCACTTGGACTAGTCTTAAAAGTTAAGACACTAATGTTTTTCTTGAAGAGTGGTCCTAATTTTTTAAAGTCCGTTACATAAAAAGGTAGATTGGTGTAATTTGATTTGGAAAAATAACATTGATTACCCCTTGGTTAACTGCAAGTTGGTCAAACTAGTTCTTAAGACACAGTCTTAATATAGTGACTAAGTTTATGCAACTGGCCCCTGGTCCGGTTAGATTCTATCTCATTCCGGTGTCTATAGGCCATTTTTTCCAACTTCCACACACACAATACTTCAGATCTCCAATGACATACTTCTGCAAGCTGTTATTATTAGATAATGAGGGTAACAATATACAAACCAAACCGAAAAACCGCAATACACCACCCACGGTACGTACCCCTGTACTCTCATGGCATACCAAACACCCTCCGCCCCCCCATACTGCCATGGCCCAGCCCAGGCCCATTGTTGAGGTTGACCTCACTTTACCTTATGTCACACAACTAAATTCTTCATTGATATTTGATTAAATAGTAATTAGGGTGTAACGGTACACGCATTTCTTCCCATAAATTTCCGGGTACGTGTCTCGTGTACACGACAAATAGAAGCGCTGTAGCCTAACCACCATTAACCTCCAACAATCGCAGTAAGCTCTGCATTTTGTTACTTTACAAGAAACAAAGTGTCATCTTTCAAATTCTGTCCATTTTATCACAAAATTCAAACAAAAACTGCTGTTTTGACGCTCTTTAATGTGGCGTAACAGATCATTTGTTACTTTAATGAATGGAGTTTAGGCTAGTAGTTTGGGCTCTGTTAACTTTTAATATTATAGTAACGTGTAAGTACCCTATATAGTCTACAGCGTTAGCAGAGATAGTTTTTTCTATCCTTAAGAAACTTTTAATATTAAAAAGACAACTTTAAGTAAACCACTGTTTAAAAAAAAAAAAACGTTTAGTTTTCTCCCCCCTGCTGTACCGAACCATGACTTCAAAACAGGTGCGTACCGAACCGTAATGTTTGTGTACCGTTACACCCCTATTAGATAACTATAATTTGTGGGAGCCCACAAGTAGCAGGGTTGGGTATCGTTTGAATTTTAACGTTTCAGATTCTTTTTATCGATTCCTAATTTAGATTCCAATAAGGTAAAAAAAAAAACGTAGAATAAATGTGAATGAAATCTAAGTCTTCTTGCAAAACCTTTCATTTAGACATATTTTTGTGTGTATTTGTCCATTAAAGTGCAAAAACACGTGGAAGAGAACTCTGTTCAGTATTGCGCACAATTCAGTATGAGAGGCGGCTTTGGAATCGATTTGATTCTCAAACCTACCCACGAGTCATTTCTTTCTCCCACTTCCCGCGCATACATTAGTTTCTACCCTCCTGCATCCGCTCGTCCCGCACCGCACTGTTGCATCGTGCTGCTTTTGAAGACTGAGGGAGAAGAGTATATCAGTCTTCACAATTATATCAGAAACTTTCCATTTGACAGTATTTATTTAACAAGATTTTCTACAGTTCCCTAAGTTAAAACTCTAGGCGTTTAGAACTATAGAAAAAAATGATAATTTGGGACAGATTGCTGGTAAAAAATGATAATCATGACATGTCAGGTCAAAGTCATGTTATGACAATCACGGCCAGTAGATGGCAGCTGCCTGCTGTGTAAGAAATCTCAATGTTGTGCTTGGAAGTAATACATTTATTATTTAGACACTATCCAACTAATATTACAATTTAAACATATTATTTATAAGTTTAGTTTTTTTTAATCGTTTTGAAGCCTCATTTTTGCGGTAATGCTTAGTCATAGGCTCCCATTGATTCCACTCACTCTCTCTCTGTGTGTGCAGTTTTGTCGTCTGCCACTTTAAGGCCAATTTACACCACACTGACAGTCGCCACGTGTCAGACATTCTAACACTGATTCAGCATATTCCCTCAGTGAGAACAAGTTCCGACAGATGCCAACAGACTCCGATAGGGGTATTGCACTGATCAGACAAAAAACTTGACAAAGTCTCAGTTGCTTTCTGTCGCCGTGGTGTGAATTGGCCTTTAAATGCAAGTTCTTAAACAGGATAGATTCTGATTGCCTGTCAATGTTTTTGTCATTCATAAATTGGAAAAAAAAATCACTCTGAAAGTGATTCCAATGATGTTTTTTCTCTGTGCCGTTATAGTTGTTGTGTGGACTTTGCATTTAGAACAATTTTTTAAAAAATCTTTATCTTTAATCTTTAATAATTATTGTCCTTGTTGTGAACAGGCTTTAGGGTTTTTCCCATTCATTTCCTAGGGTCAGTAACTTTTGACCACAAACTGCCATGATGTGACTTTCATAAGCTCATAAGGGTTAAATTATTATTATAAGGGTTATTATATTTTTTGAAAGAGGATCCATTATTTTAACCAAACAGCTGTTGCTGTCAACTAGTTTTAAAAAGTAAAATGCATAATGAATCTAGTTAAAAATGAAGTGCTCTCATAGGCCTTGTTTACACCTGGTATTAAAGGATTAGTTCACCCAAAAATAAAAATTATCCCATAATTTACTAAGCGCCAGATTTACTAAAAGGGGTAAATTAGCATGAGAGCACAATTCCACAAATGCACCGATGGGAGTGGAAAGTTTTGTGTGTGATCTACTGCTGATGCACACATTAAAGAACACAGACACAGTCAAATAATTTACATATTGACCAACGCAATCTAACGAGCAGCACAATTTGGCGTTGGGTCACAAATAAGCAGAGCTGATGCTCATCAGGTGTGGGTCGACACAGGCGCAACTTGTTACATGTAATATATGGATAACGTCTTCCTCTGGCATTTTCTCTTTTCTACCACGCGCTCTGTTCTCTGCGGTGTCTCCTCCTAGCAGCAACAATTGCAGCCATGTCGTAAAATGGATTAAGACATGTTTTTTTTTTTTTTGTGTGTGTTAAATAATGGCGCAAATCCCAGTAAATTGACTAGCAGTAACATTAATAAATCACATTGCGTGATTCATTTAAATACTCTCCTCCCATAAATTTTGCGTCTGAAAGGGAAACTCCTACAAATGCATATGCAATAAGGTCAGCCGCAAAAACAACTCCACGCCTTTTTAGCATTAATTTTGCACTGCGCGTTTTTAGTGAATCCTGACAGTAGTTTTTTAACGCCAAAAGAAGGTTTGCACTGGTGCAAGCTGTTAGTAAATCTGGCCCTAAGTGTATATGACTTTCTTCTTTCAGATGAATACGATCAGAGCTGTATTAAAAAATACCCTGGCTCTTCTAAACTTTAACTTAACTAAGATTTTGAAGCCTAAAAAAAGCACATCCATCCATCATAAAAGTACTCCACACAGCAGGGGGTTAATAAAGGTCTTCTGAAGGAAAGCATTGCGTTTTTGTAAGAAAAATGTCCATATTTATAACTTTATAAACTAGAATCACTGGCTTCAGTATGCTTAATAAACTAGAATAGTCTACATTATGAAAGCAATCTGGTCGAATGTGTTCGAGTACCTCTGGAAATGGTTGAAAGTGGACAAGCTCAACTTTTTAGACCCTGTTTACACCTGTATTTAATGTCATCTACTTTTGATCTGATTAACCAAAATGCATCTTAATAACAGGTGTAAACAGGGCCATAGTCACACAACAAATAATTGTGATATTTACTTTGTTGGTTATATTGTTATATTCAAATAATTTTTATATATTTTCAGTAAAAACGGCAAATATTGTTTAATGCCCAACTGGAATAGACTTTCTTATTACACTAAACACTCTGTCATACTGTATCCACCAGATGACCTACGCAGCACATGATGCCCAGATCTCTATTGCCCTTTTCCTCCACCTGCTGGGGACGAACAAAGAGCCCCGTCTGCCCGCTGAGGGTGAAGCTGCGTTTGTCCAGCTGGCATCATGTTGCCAGGGGCTGGTGGATGTGCCCTTTAGGGGGCGCTATGGCGGAGAGGGGGAAGAAGGGGAGAGAAGGCGGAGAAGCCGAAAGTCTACTGTGGAGAGTCCTGAGTCTGGAGACCAGCAAGTTCCAGACCCGCGGCGGAACAAACGCAAACCACTAGGAGTTGGTTACTCGGCCAGGTAATGAAGGAATTGCTAGATTTTCCTGTAATTGGTAATTTGCCACAATGGAAATGCATCTGACTAAACATAATGAAATGTACAACTAATTTTTCAAAATGGTGTTGAAGTTGAGTATACAATTTAGAACAAACCTCTAGCTCAAATTATTAATTTGCTATTTTTTCCCTATATTTGGATCAATTTTTAGGACATGACATGACTGTTGATGTGCTTTTTGTCTTCATTCAGGAAATCACCCCTTTATGATAACTGTTTCCTTCATGCTCCTGATGGTCAGCCGCTCTGCACATGTGACAAGAAGAAAGCAAAATGGTACCTGGAAAAGGGTATAGGAGGTACACAATGTTATAAATGTGACAATTATAAACGCATAGTAGAAATGCCATGAAATGCATTTTTCCCCTCGCCTTGTGGCGCAATAATAAAGTAGGCTATATGAGTGTTAATTATGTGAGTTTACTTATGATAATTAAGTGTATTAGGTAACATTTTATTTTACAGTGCCCTTGTTACATATGTTACATGTACTTACTGTAGTAATAACAGTATATATGCATAATTTCATGCAGCTAAACCAAACCTTAACCCTATAGTATGTTTTTAATTAATATTACTCAGTACTTGAATGTATAATTACACTATAACACGGAGACCTTTAAATAAAGCATAACTGTTTATTATATTATTGATATTATAATATTGAAGTGGGCCAGGATTCAAAAAAGGGTTGCACTTTATTTGGTAACACTTTATTTTATAGTGTCGTTGTTACACGTTACATGTAGTTACTGTATTAATAACTATAAATTATGCATAATTACACGCAACTAACCCTAAGCCAACCCCTATTCCTAACCTTATAGTAAGTACATGTAGTTAATTATTATTACTCATTACTTAAACGTATAATTACACTGTAACATGGACACCTTAAAATAAAGTGCAACCCTTTGTTACTGTAATTATACATTTAAGTACTGAGTAATATTAAGTAATAGGGTTAGGATTAGGGTTTGGTTTGGGGTTGGTTGCATGTAATTATGCATAATTTACATTTACATTTACATTTATTCATTTGGCAGACGCTTTTATCCAAAGCGACTTACAAGTGAGGAATACAGTAAGCGAGTCATCATGACGAGGCAAATAGGGACAAGAAGTGCTCACAATACAAGTTTTAGGCAGTGCTCAGAGTATCATAAGCTACAATAGAGAGAGATTAAAGGAAGTGAAGGAAGCAAAGAAAGGTAGGATAGAAAGGTATATATATTTTTTTTTTTTTTTTTTTTTTTTTTTTTTTTAAGATGAGGATAAGTGCTCACGAAAGAGATGAGTTTTCAGCTGTCTTTTGAATATTGCCAGGGATTCTGCATTGCGGATGAAGGCAGGAAGATCATTCCACCAGCGAGGGACAGTGAACGAGAATGTCCTGGAGAGTGATTTCGTGCCTCTCTGTGATGGTACCACGAGCCTTCGCTCCTTTAGTGAGCGTAGGCTTCTGGTCGGAGTGTAGACTCGTAAGAGTGAGTGGAAGTAGGAGGGTGCTGAGCCTGTGGTAGATCTGTAAGCAAGCGTCAACGCCTTGAATTTGATGCGAGCAGCAAGCGGTAGCCAGTGCAGAGAGATGAAGAGAGGCGTGACGTGGGCTCTTTTGGGCTCGTTAAAGACGAGACGTGCTGCAGCGTTCTGAATCATTTGAAGAGGCTTGATTGTGCATGATGGCAGTCCAGCGAGAAGAGCATTGCAGTAATCAAGCCTAGAAATGACCAGGGCCTGGACAAGGAGTTGTGTTGCATGTTCTGTTAGAAAGGGCCTGATTTTCCTGATGTTGTATAGTGCAAATCTGCATGACCGAGCTGTCTTTGCAATGTGGTCTTTGAAGGTCAGTTGGTCATCAAGGATTACTCCAAGATTTCTGGCTGAATTTGATGGGGTAATTGAGGATGTACCTAGCTGGATGCTGAAATCATGATTTAGAGTCGAATTGGCAGGGAAGACGAGAAGCTCAGTCTTAGCCAGGTCGAGCTGCAGATGATGTTCTTTCATCCATGCCGAGATGTCCGCCAGACAGCTTGAGATTCGTGTAGGTACTGTGGGATCATCTGGTTGGAATGAAAGGAAGAGTTGTTATAGTTATTACTATAGTTATTACTATAGTAATTACATGTAATGTGACAATGACACTTGTGTCCTTGTTACAATGTAATTATACTATTAAGTACTGAGTAATATTAATTAACTACATGGGTGCTGGCCACATAAGTAAATTATTAGACATGAAATATTGATCCGAGTCAAAATATTTTATTAGCTCTTTAAACACAACTTCCGCAGAGAGAGCAGTTGCTAGCAAGCGGCATAATACAGCTGGATTACAGTGCAAAAACAAAGAAATGGTTTTGTCATTTTCTTGTTTATTATTTATTTAGAAAGTCTACAAGAAATTGTAGATTTTTGTTTCCAGTTTCATAAGATTTTATGATGGTTACTACGCAATAAAAAATATTGAGGGAAAAAACTGTTGAAATTATCATTGATGCGTGCCATCCTTGCACCAGAAAATATAGTCCCTGACATATAATATTACTAATTGCTAAGAAGAATAGTTGGCCACGGCCACTTTTCACATACGATTGTTGCAATTTACCCCCTAGTAGCAGTCAAACAAAACTTTAAAATTGGTTGTGAAGCAGCTGTTAACCCTCATCTTACTCACCATGGTAAAATTTAAATGAATTATATCCACACAAAACAAATGAAGAAAAGCATAGTAGGTTTTCCAGGACTAATCAACCTAAATAATTATAAAAACAATTTTCAGATGTAATTATTCATAGCTGTACATTTTACAAAAAAAATGTTTAAAGATTAACGTTTAAGTGCAAAAATATTGGTAATTCCCACCTTGTTCTCTTAGTCAGGTCGTAGAGTGAGAAGATGGCTGTATTAGAATGGTGTATTGATCATTCGGCATTCAGGTTCAGAATTATCCTTTGTATAATGTCTAGTATAAATGGGTAAAATGTAATCTGTACATAATTTATTCTCAGAATTGGTCAGTGAAGATCCCTTCATTGTCCGGCTGCTGTTTGAGCCGTCAGGCCGTCCAGACTCCCAGAAAGACTACTACCTCACAGCCAAAGAAAATCTCTGTGTGGTATGCGGAAAAGCAGAGTCTTACATCAGGTTTGTTTTGTTTCCTGTGATTTCTTGAGTTTGTTTTGAAAGTTGGACTTGTCATCTCAACTTCTGTTTTTACACTAGGAAGAACATTGTCCCACACGAGTACAGGCGCCACTTTCCAGCTGAGATGAAGGACCACAACTCACACGACATCCTGTTGCTGTGCACTTCCTGTCACGCGGCCTCAAACGTCCATGACGGGATCCTGAAGCAGCAGCTGGCAGAGGAACACTCGGCTCCACAGGGTTGCGAGGAGGGCATTCGGCTGCTCGAGGACGCAGACCGCCGACGGGTGCGCTCGGCCGCACGGGCTCTCCTCAGTGCCAGCGACGGGATGCCGGAATCCAGAAAGGAGGAGCTCCTGTCAGTCATCCAGAGCTTCTTCTGCAACGGACAGCAGGAGGTCACGCAAGAGATGCTTCAGAAAGCTGCAGCGTTGGAAACCAGGTTAGATTTGTTTACGAGTCTCTACTTAATGTAGCTTATTTTAACAAAAAAACCACCCGCAAAAAAAAATTATTTTTAAAGTGCCACCTATTATGCTATTTTAAAGATTTCTAATTGTGTTTTGGAGTCTCCTACAATAGGTTTACATGCATTCAAGGTCAAAAATACACTTTTGTTTTCTCATAATATACATTGCAGCTTTACCTCTTTTCTCACAGTGTCTGAAACTGTTCTATCAAGGATTCAGTTTCTCTAAATCCCTACTTTCCGCGAGCCTGCTCTGCTCTGATTGGCCAAGACGGCCAAGTCTGTTGTGATTGGTCTACCGCTTGCAGTGCAAATCGGAAACAAACGCCAATTACCATAAGTGATTCAGCTCCATAGGCTTCCTAAAGCTCAGCGACTGTACACCCTGTAAAGACAGTACCGATGGCGTCAATTTTACCATATCAATCTGAGCGCGAGTCCGATGATGAAACATTGGAAGAACTAGTTATTCAACCTGAACCTCCATTGCAAGGATGACTTGAGCAGGATGTTTCTCAGCGTTGCGCTACTCAGAGGTACAATATGAGATGTTGCAACTGTAATTCCTCTACATCAGCATTAACAAGTGTATGTCCATCAACAAACCCATGTGTAGATTTCTAATTTACTGCGGTGCACATGTGGAAACTGTATTATTAACAGTATCAGTAATGACTGATGTAACATTTAAAGTTTGTAAAATAAATCTTGCTCCATCCTTTATCATTACTTGGACCACAGCTGATTAGCAGAAGTATTTCAGTAAGACAGTAATAACGTGAGTTAGCCGGTTAACCAGAGACAATACAGCTTAAACACAACTATGTATTTTGAACACTTGGTATAAAATACATACATCAATAATTAGTCATAATTACAGGTTGTGATTCTGAGGCGCAAGTTGGACCAAATAAAGTGGGTACTGTCCCATCTTTAACCATTGATTCTTCACAGCCTCATCCTTTGGAAGTGAAAATAAACCAAATGTAATTTTCATCGTTTTGTCGACACATCCACACGACAGAGCTACAGCGTTTGAGGGGGTTCAAGTTGGGATGTCCACGCAGAACGTAGGCGGGCATTATGCAAATGCAAGTTGCACTTATGTGTGAACTTCACGGAAATGGGATTCGAATTACAAACGACTCGTTTAAGTGGTTCAGAGTCGACTCTTTCTTTTGAGAGACAGTAACTTAATGATTCATTTTCAGCTTTACAACTTTGCAGACTGTTTAAATTCACATACAGCTACATTACACACTGCATGAAAGGTAATTCATAATATTGGGCACTTTAACAGTATTGTTCAATAAAGCCATAAGATTATATACTTTTGATACGATATTGGAAAAAATTGGATTACTCGATTAATCGACAAAATAATCGGTTGATTGCAACCAGACCCTGGTGTCTAGATCTGGAATGTGTCCCTTCTTTAATGTAAATATATGAAATATTTACCAGTTTTATTTTACACCATGATTCAGATTGCTTAAAGTAATTTCATAAACATTAAGCAGCTGTTAAAATAGTACACTTGGGGTTGGGGGTTTTCTCGAATCCCCTGAGGTGGTGGAAATTGAATAGATACAACTAGTTAGGCCAAGTTGCTGAACACCGTATCATTGTGTTGTTTTGAGTTCTGAAAGTTGACGTCTTTTTCTACCTTCGCAGGATCTTCAATGAGAGTTATGTGCCACATGGACTGAAGGTAGTGCAGGCATATGCCAAGCACGGTCTGCGTGGCCTAATGGAACTGGAGCGCTGCTGGCGACAACACTTCCTGACCAGCATGCAGCCCCGCCATTTGCCACCTCTCTGGTCCGTCAACCACAACCATGACAAATATCTGCGCAAGTACGGTGAGGATCTTCAAATCCAGCTCAACTGAGCTCCTCGCCACCCAAACAAAAAGAGACTTTGTGCTACAACTGCTGGAATAGGAAGGTTCCAACTGCGTGTTTAACACCTTGGTGTCCTTGTCCTATGTTGTTTGAGTGTGTACCAGAGATCGACTCTCCCTGGCCACAGGAAAGCCCTGGTGTTGACTTCCAAATGCGAAAAAAAACAAAAAAAAAACAACAACAACCCAAGACTAGACTGTGGCCCCAGTTTGACCGGGCTCTAAGGGACCAGATGGAGATTGGGTAACGGACTCTTTGGGGATCGGAAGCCACTGTGGTGAACGGCAGAATGTTAAACTCAAGGATGGTGCAAGAACAGAAATGGTGATAGGTAAAATAACTGCGTAATGTGCACACTTTTTAATGTTTAAAATGTTGAAAAGCATTCTCATTTCCCTGTGAAAAGTAGATTCTACTGTATTTTAACCAGCCTAAACCTGCTCTTCTTAATTCTTAATCATGAATTGAATACAAGATTCATAGGCAGGTTTGAGGCCATATTAAATGTTTTGTTAAATGTTAAATCGGTTTGTCTTTTGAGGCTATACAAAATGGCCATTTTTACTTAAATGCCCATAATGGAGCTTTATCGTTTCAGTTTAAAATTTCAGGCTGTTTTTGTTTAGTGGGTTTTGAGGAAAACTCCATTTATCTTTGAAAGACTGGACCAAATTGAGCACAGCTTGGCACATCATCTCTGTACAATAATCCTTCTCAGAGTCAGGACACCTCCAAAACATACCAGAACATCTTTCGTGTGTGTATATATATATATATATATATATATATATATATATATATATATATATATATTTTACACATACATACCCCTGACACATTGAAGATAGGCTAAAATGATGCTGGAAGAAATTAATTCTCAACATTCTCATTCTTACAAATCAAGATTTCATAGTGCCAGTTAGTGTTGTATTTGCAGTTACAGCCAGAGAGATTGAGCTCCATGGATGGTGTAACATATAAATGGCCAAATCGAGGACACTGACGTCTTAGCCTAACATTCGTAATTTAACTTTAGAAACACTACAGCTTTCCTTTTTATTTACATTTGTCCAGATGTAACCTATTAAAAGCTGCTGTGTTTCCTTAATGTCAATAAAAAGATTAAATTTCATATCTTAAGACTGGATGAGTTGGTAGTGGTTGTCAGGGTTTTTTTTTTTTGGTTTTTTTTTGTAGATGTACAGTATACTTCTGTTTCACATCCTGAATGATCGCAGTTAATAAAACAATCCAACACTCATACAGTTTTACTGCTTAGAAAGCAAGATTTAATAAATAGTCTGTAGAAATGTTTTTTAAAAAAAACATTGTTTTGGTCACTTCAGTGATATTGGGTCTAAAATGGGGGTTAAAATCAGTATAGTGACTTATCTAGTGATTCTGGTACAGCAGCTTTAAGGCCTCTTCGATTGTGGCATCAGAGCAATCTGTCAAATGACAGTTTTGGATCAGTGTCAAATATGCTACGTTTCACAGTAAGAGTACACACAAGTTCAAATCAAACAAAATTGGGTGTTACAAACATCTTGTCACATTTAGGGCCAGTCACAGTATTTAGTTAAGTGTTCTGTAAGAGTAGTGCATAGTGTTTGTCAGGGAAGGAATACATAAACATTTAAAGACGTTCCTGTCTCATAAGACGTGAAGATACAGCTTGAGGACAATATTTGACATGTATATCAAGTGGCACAACTAACATGACAATCAAACACTTACTTTAAAATGCTTCACTACACTACTCCGTTATCCAATTATGAAGTAATCATCACTGATATAATGTGAGCAGGACATTGTTGTAGATTGTCTAAAAAAATAAATAACATTAACAATAATGTAATTCAATAAAATAATATTGGTTACTGTCTGGATGTATATAGTTACTGCTTTAGGCTTTGGTGAACTGCAGTTAAAACAATTATACAAGGTCTGTATTCCAACTAAATTGTTGTTGAACTTCAGTAGTGTTGAATGATCTACAATAATGAAATTCAAAAGAATTTAGCATTTTGATTGAGGCACAACCACATTTTAACAACCATCTGCTACTTATTGCTTTTGCATCTATATATCTTCTTGACTTAAACCACAGTAGGAATAGTACAGTTCATTGCAGTGACAGAATAAGGCAGGGAGTCCAATCCTGCACCTGGAGGGCCAATGTCACTTGCCTCTGCAGGACAGTGGCCCTCCAGGAACAGGTTTGCACACCACTGGAATAAGGCATACATTATATCCGCCATTTGCTCAATGTAGGTTTCTGTTATGTTTTACATTTTCAGTCTGCATTAGGATAATGCATTTCTTAATTCTCACCGGTGTTTTAATTAGTTTTGCTGGTGATTTCAGAATGAAATAAGGTATTTTCTTTGGGGGTAAACAAGCTGGAACAGACATCATTCTGTGTACTGTCTGAGCATATAAAACATGGGCTGATTTCACGCTAGAGTTCATGGTGCGCTGAACTCTAGTGTGAAAGTCTACTTGACATCAGTACATTAGGCTGGTGTTTTCTGAACTTCAGTTCGGACCAAGCAGTTTGCCTTGATACATTCTCACATTTGCTGTACAAGGCAGTTTTCGTAGGTTAAGGCCAGTTTAATTTTACATGAACTCTAAACCAAGCTGCCGTTTACAAGTGTACTCTGGTTTGGTTCCTTGGGAGCCCCAGAGTTTGGTAAGGAGCTATCAAAATAACCAAACCACATCAAACAGACCTAAATCCCCATCAAAAGAGAAATGGTCTTATTATAGACACATTCACATCAAAATGGCATAAACATACAGCCAAACTGCACTTTTGTTTTAATCTTGTCTGAAACTGATAGAAGACTATAAATTACTGTAATGTGTCTCCACAAAAAGGTTCCAAAAAACTTCTATTCACTCTATTTACACAATAAATAATAATAAATAGGACTTTCTTCCTCAGGAAAAATGAATAAAATTAGTCTCTGCTGGATGTGTATTGCAGGATGTATAAGCTATATTTCTAGCAAAAGACTTCTCTGTTCATCTTGCACTTCTTTCTTCTCCATCTCATAGTTGTCCTTCTAGCATACTGCTGACTGCCTGATCCAGTGCGTGAGGCTGTTGAATCTTAGGTTTGACTCCTCCTGTAGAACCCTGCAACCTTTGCAGCTCCAGAATGCTATCTATAGCACTTTGCAGGTGTTCACTCAGTTCCCCATCCTCTACTAGTGTAGGCAAACTTGGAGACTCCGCTGCCGAAGCAACCAGCCTGTTCCTTTTAAGCACTGGAGTACATTGCTCTGGAAGTAAGCCTTGCACCCTTGAAGCTACATAGTCTGGCATGGCCACAGAATCAGAGTGGTTCTGAGAATCGATACCTGTCCTAATTGTTTTCATGTCAGGGCACAATTTCAGCTTGTTTAGTTCATTTTTGTTCTCTTCGACATTTGACAAAGGAGGCTTGAGGGAGTCATCTTTTCCCTGCGTGGCTCCTCCCATAGTTAACTGCCCGCTGTAGTTTCGTTTATACCCAGAGATGGAATTCGAGGCATCACATGCAGAGTTGTGGATGATTTTGCGGGATCCTGACTCATGTTTGATAGTGAGGCGTAGTGCTCCTCTGCTGCTGGAGCGATATGTCTTGAGGCCAGGAGGTCTGTCAGATTGCAAGGTCCACGATGGTGGAGATGGAGGACAACCGGAAAGGCCAGTCTGGACAGATGACACTTGACTGTGCTGTGATAAGTTCTTAGGCCATGACATCAGGAAGGAATCTGTTGAACCACCAAAATAATGAAACCTGTTCACGTTTCTGGTCAGAGTGCAGGTAATCTGTGGCTGTAACTGAAATACCTCTGTACACTTTATAGCAGAGTTCTTCAAATCTGATCCTAGAGGGCCACTGTCAATTCAATTTAGCTCCAATTCTAATCAAAGAAACCAAGCTTTTCAGATTTACTAGAAAATTACAGGTAGGTGAGTTTGATCAGTGAAACCAGAGCCAGATTTTAGGAACCCTGCTTTATAGAATTGCACGAGCATCTCAATGAAAAGAAACTAGTGAGAAATAGGCACACACAAGAATCTTGTGCCTTTATACCTGGATCTCTTCTGGCTCGCCGTCTATCCTCCCCCAGTGAGAGTCTCTCCGACTGGAGAAACAAACGCTCTAGCATCACCATCTCTGCTGATGGGCTCTCCTGCTGAAGAAAGCAATAACAACTCAGACCTGCCACCTCTTATATTCCAAAAAACCAAAATGATATTCAGAGTTTCAAAAAGCCATCTGCTACCTGGGATTCAGCCAGAAGTAGTTGTCTGTACTTGTTTATCATGTCTTTGGTTCGTTTCAACAGAACAACTGAAAAACACTCAAACTGCTTGTCCACTGCACAAAGAATGATAGAGACATAAGGTTTTGTTTACAGTGGGGTCCATTACAGGACAACAATTTTGTAAAATCTTCTCAAATTCAAACTTCTTTATAGGAGTCGAACCTGAGATAAAGTCAGCCTGGCTGGGTAGAGCTCTAGCACAGGTATGGTAGGGTAACAAATGTCTGACAGCATCCTCCACTGAAACAAATGGAGCCGAAGTGTTTGGACTGAGAACAGCACTGTGGTCCAAAAATAGCTGCTGTTTGACCCTGCAAATAACAAAATGCACACACAAAGTATTTCTGTGTTAACAAGTATTGTTACTATTGTAACAATTAGTTATTGTGACTTTGTGGATGATTTGCATCATTAATATTTTTGTCTTTCAATCATTTGTTGGGTATCTCACTTTGGGGTCTTGGATAAGGCAAAAGAATGCCAATCTTACTCCACTGTTAGTGAATTCTCATTCAGCCATGGGAACTCACTGGTCGTCATAACATTACTGATGTAGAATCCTCTGACTTGTCAGTGCTATTTAAACATCTGCTTGTTGACATCAGTGAAGTGGAAGTTGACCAAGAGAAGGTTTAGATGCTTGCACTCATCCTCTGCAGCATGCCCAATAAGGATGATGATGCTATCCTTCCCAAATAGCGTTCAAACTGGTGACCTCCCTCTAATCCGGTGTTTCTCAATCCTGTTTACATAGGTACACCAACTGTACACTGTACACTGAACTCTTCCTATTCAAATGCATCTGATTCAACTCATCAGCTCATTAGTAGAGATTTCAATGCCTAAAATTAATGGGTCAGAAAAGTGATACAAAATGTGTACTGTTGGAGTGCATCCAGGAACACAGTTGGGAAACACTGCTCTAATCTGCCTCAATGCAAGTAGCTTCTACCCTCACTGTCTGCCTGTGTAGTCAAAATCAGGTTCTTCTGGCCATCAAGGGCTAATCCATGTTGTATGTAAGTAGAAGAGTAGTCATTTATTCAGTGACTTAAAGTATTGGATTGCAACGTCAACCTTCTGGTTTTCAGCCCTGAGCTTTAACCACTTTACCTTATTCAATCTCCAAATCTGTTTTATTTTATAGTATTTATGTTGTTCATAGTCAATATCTCCCACCCTGCTTCAACAGACGTGCCTGTAGTTTTCAAGTAATCCTGAAGGACTTTATTAGTTTAATGTGGGTTGAAGCTAAAATCTGCAGGACTGTGGCCCTCCAGGAGCTGAATTTGGCACCCCTGCTCTAGGGGAAAAATCTGTACAGGGATTGGAGACTCAAACAAGGCAAGTCAGATTTGGGGGAGTCAAGACTGGGGTGTCTAATCCTGCTCCTGGAGGGCCACTGTCCTGCAGAGTTTATGTCAAACCTCAATTAAACACCTGAACCAAAGTAAAGTCCTTCAGGATTACTAGAAACTTTCAGGCAGATATTTTTGGACATGTTGAAGCTAAACTCTGCAGGGCGTTGGCCCTCCAGGAGCAGGACTGGACTCTTCTCTCCAAGTCTCAAATGCAAACATGCATTGTTTACTGCTCACCTACCTGGCAGAAATCAATGTGCCTTTGTCTTTTAATGCACTCACTTTGTTGTGGCCAACAAGTGGGCAAACCTAACTGTGGTTCACCTGCTGTGACTGGGTGCAAAAGGTTTACATTGCAACCAAAACCTGCTTTTGTACCTAAGGCAGGAGAGTTCACTCCTGTTCCTAAAGATCTCCAGTTAAGTAAGATCTTCAGGTACAAATGATAATTACACAAGGGTGTACTGGAGCAGGGTTGGAATTGAACACTGCAGGAAGGTAGGGTTACATTTTATTTTAAGGTGATGTAGTTACATTGTAGTACTCAAGTAAGTACTAAGTAATATTAATTAACTACATTTGTTTATTATATAGTTACAGTTAGGGTTTTGTTTAGGTTAGTTTACTTGTAATTATGCATAATTTACTGTTATTACTATAGTAAGTACATGAAGTAACATGTAGCTATGTCACCTTAAAATAAAGTGTTACCGAAGGTAGCTCTCTGGGAACAGAATTGGGCATCCCTGACCTAAGGTAAGTGCGCTGCCTTAAAACTTACTGTCTTTTATTCCCCAGTCAATTGGTCTGGCTTACATAGTTCCAGAGATTCCATATCTAGTCCCCAGTAGGCCATAGAACTCTTTCCACCACAGGAAAATCCAATTTGTTAGCTTTGGGTGTTTCTGTACATGATATTCTTGCACTGTGACCAGCTTGGCAACTTATTTTCCACAGTCCACCATGGTATGTAATTACCTTCCACTGGCACACAGTTCTCAGTTGTCAGTTCCTTAAGAGGTAATTTCTGTTGTTTCACTGTGTCTGGTCAGACACACTGACACTGTAGTTTCAGTAAGCATGCAGTGCAGGAATTGTCTGTATCTTTTCATTGTGAGATACCAAATGAATGTTTAAAAGACAACTTTAGGTTACTTGCATAACCCTAGTTTTCTGATAACAGAGTAAGGTATCTGTCTTCTTGCATTTGACATAGGGAAGAGCATTTCTGGAAATGTATTATAGCAATACAGCAGTTCACATAGGGCTCCTGTGATTGCTGAGATTGGTCTGTCCTCTGAAAGGCAAGCCATTGGTGACCCAATGGTCTTTCACTTTCAAGGCATTTTCCATAGTGAGATACCTCACTCTTTTCAGAGAGCTAGGGCTATGCAAGTAACCTTACATCTTTTCGTATCCATACTGATGTCTACATAGAATTAGATTTCCTCTGAGCAAGTGTATTTTTACTTACATGTGTTGCCTCTTTGCTAGTGTCAGTTTCTCCTCTTTCAGACTGCATGCAGTTGGTGTCTGTGACACAAAAGGGATATTAGTAACAGAATACCTCCTGAATTACTTTGAAAAATCACATCTCCCTGAAATCTAGAATGATCTCTTGAAGACTTCACGTTTTATTATATAAATTATAAATATAAATAAAACATGTGAAGTCTATGCACCTTCACCTTCTTCTGAAGTGCTGAGTAGGTTTCTTTGTCCTGGGAATGCAGCCTGGGTCCCAGGTGTACCATCTCCTGTAAGTCATGCTGGTCCAAAGAGATTATCCCACTGTTGTTCCTTGCAGAAGGGACTGTGAGTTCTAATCAGGAAGAGGTATCAGTTTGAAGCCAAAAAGAAGGATAGGATGATTATAACAAAAATGTTTCTAACAACAGCTGTTTAGTTCTTCTTTCACAGCTACAATAATAGTATTCATTGTAATATATTCAATATTCATGTACTGTAGCGGGACAAGCCATGCTGTAACTTTCAACCTGAGAGAGAGGACACTCCCGATAACAAGAGTCAGACTAACATCGCTGAAGTTCATAATTTTTCACTCAACCCGGAAGAACCTGATTGCAACTTCACCACCATCGAACTATTGAACCATCAAGACTTTCATCCAAACTGCATTCAGACACTCGTTCAACGGCTAAGGCAAAACATTTAACTAACTAAACAGAGGTTTAAGTATAAGCTGTAGACCCCTTGTTGACAAGATGAAAAAACTGATGCTTTTGTTCAGGTGGTTAACTGACCCTTACATTTCCATAGCTTCATTCCCATGTTTCTCTTTCGGTTTCATTCATTCACTTTTACTGCGTGAGTGTGTGTATGTGTTTGTTTAGACTGATTATGTGTTCGTGATTTAATTAAACATTTGTGCACATTCAAGTGTGTGTTGATTTTGTGGTCACCACTTGCAAAACAAGGACTCTAGGGTTCCTCTGATGAATTGGTTAAAATGCTGCTGATTCATAAACAACTTTTCTGAGGAAAAGGAATAGCTCTTACTCTTTACAAGCCCCTCCTGGCACTTGGGTTCAGCACCAAGAGCAATCGACATTGAGGAATCCAGCTCAAGTGAGGCTGGGGGTGTTGAGCCCATCATGGAGCCTGTACTTGTGGTCTTTACAGAGCGCTGGCCAATAGGAGATTGCAGTAGAATGTCACTGTGTTCTGAGTGATGGTACGCTGGCATAGGAATCTCTTCACTCTCACACGATGCAGAGAAAGCCTCAAATGCAGTCAAAGGTGTAAGTGAATCCTCAGTTTCACCTGTGGCAGTAGAGATGTTGTTGTCCATTTGCCCAAACAGATTTGCAGCTAAGGTCTCTTGGGTAGCTGACAGTTTAAGTGGATACTGCAGGGAAAGAGGTATATTGTGTATTTACTAAAAAGGTATGAAACACATTCCTAATATGGTGTAGCATTTTCACTTCTGTCTTTGAATGAAACACAAAATGCTTGAGAACCTATGACAGAGTACAGTTTAATTTACCTGTTGGGGCAGATGTATTAATGCCTGACTGTGATGCAATGGATTATGCTCTCCTTCAGTAAATTGTTGCTCTTCTGTTTGGGTGGTCAGTTGTGGGGATAATGACAAAACTGGCTCAGGGGTACAACTATCATCTGGTGGTAAAGGTTGTAGTAGAGTTGGTACTGGAGAGGGCTGAAAGTGAATCTCCACAATGGGTGCTTCCGCTGAAGCTTGAGGAAGCAATCTGCTTTCCTGCCAAATCAAGTTCAATAAAAACAGTGAACAAATGTATTGAGCCCCAAATCCATTGTACTATACAACCATGATTTCAAAATGTAATTATAACATTTAAATGGTTATTAAATTACAATATTTACTGTTCAACAACATAAAGACCATGCTTAACGTTGTTACAACAGAAAGTGACACAAAAGAACTCACTTGAAGAGTTTCGTTGACTTTCTCCTCATCTTCTGTTGTTTTCTCATGTAAGAGAAGCACTGAATTCTGGGCAAGACTCACCTTTCCCTCAGGTCCCCCTACCAGAACTCTTTGTGCCGCCATAGGCGGACTTTGTTTCACTGACTGACCATTCACGATTGGTATGGTGGTCATATCAGGAATGAGCATATTAGCATTATTAATCAATCTTATCTGGTTTCCGACAGCGTTTTGAACAACAGTTTCATGCTGCCTCTGCACTTGAGGTGCATAGGTCCCTGCTAGCTGTGTTGGCATATGGAAGACTGTCGGAGGTGTTGGCCGAATTGGTAAAGACCCTGATAGAAGAGTCCCATGTTTGAGGGTGAGTTGTCCAGTTGGGGAGGTGAAAATAGGGCTTAAGTTAATTTGTCTTGGTTGTATAGTCACAATATGAGAACTGTCAACATTGGGTTTGTTAGACACCTGATTGCTTGGTGTACTAAGAAGACATCTTGAAATGCTGGTAGACTGGGTCATAGTTGCAGGTGTTTGGCTGGGCAGAAAGAATTGTCTCTGACCCTGAAAAGTATCTTGGGGTTGAATGACAACTCCCTGGCCAACCAAATTAAAGCTAACAGGTTTGCTAACATTTGGTGTGGACTGTGCTTGCAAGGACTGCTTTGAACCAGCAGAAGGGGATAGCAAGACACTCTGTGTTGTATTTGCTGATATGAAGGCAAATCCTGGCAATGTTTTCTGTCCTGATGGCCTGGGACTGATCTGTACAAGCCTGGGCTGGATGTTGACAGGTAACTTAGGCTGAATGGGTAGAGGCGTTTTTTGTAACATGACCACTGATGGAGTAATTGTTCTAACGGTGGAGGCCAACATCTGGCAGCTTGTGAGGCTTGGCAGGGTCTTTTGGGTAATCATGCTGGTGCTTTGTGCAGAATTAATAGAAAAGGATGTCTCGAGTGGAGGTGTGGGGAAGACATTCCCAGGAAGTAGACTCATTAACTGGGTTCCTGGAGGCTTGAGCGAGGGGCAGCCTGGACCAACAGCTAACAAAGATGGCTGAGGAGGCTCCACTGCTGTTTGTGTGTACTTTGGTAAAGAGATCAAGCCAGGCATGGTTAATGGTTTGGAGAAATATGGTGTTGCAGGCAAAGGAAGGGTTGCATCTGACAAACCAAGCTGGAGAGTTTCTGCTGTCTGGACAAGTCCTGCCTCTAATGCAAGAGTGTCCTCAGTGATGTCTGCCTCTTGGAGACTCTGCTGGAGAATGTCACATATCTCTTCTGACTCTTTCTGCTGTTTCACTAATTGGACATTGGGATTTTCTTCTGCCTCCTCTGGACCTCCACTTCCTAATGATGATACCGGTGATGCCAACAGCGCCTCCTCCAGAAAGGACAGATCTACACAGCCAGAGACAGGAGTGTCCTGAGAACTTGCATCATCTGCTAACAGAGATGCAGGGCTCTGCAGAACAAAAGGTCACAACAATTATGTTAAAAGTTTGTTAGGAACACAATATATTTTAAAGCTTAAATTCAAATATCCATTCTTTTGATGATAAAAGTGGGTTTTGTTAGACAGACAGACATGTAATACTGAGTTCTGGGAGGTCCCAGCTGAAACAAATCTATGTGCTCCCTCTTCCATAGGGAGAAAGGTCTAGACTTACTGGAGTGTCTGTGAAGAGTGATGGCTCTCCAGAGGATGAATTAATGAGTAAGTCTCCACTTGGCAGCTGTTTGAACAGAAGGGGGGAGGGACAGTTAATTGCATAAGGTAATTTTTAGACCTTGTATTTGCACACAAAAATGATTACAAACACAAGAGTTTCTCCTGTTAAGGTCCTTCTAAGTTCTTCATGTAAGATCTCCCTACATATGACCTTATAAATGTGGAAAGGTTCCACAATTACAACAACTGAAACAAGTTTTGGAGAAAGTACTGTAACAGGTAGTCACTAATGTTACTAACTTTAAATATCACAGCCACACAGTAATATTACAATCCCTTCATACCTCATTTGTCCCATGAAGAAAATCATTCAGGGCTTGAGGGTCACTGTTTCAAAGTAAAAGATTTAGTAGTTAACATGAGCAAAATATCTTGCAAATCTTCCAATGTGAATGGTATTTTTTATGTGATGTGAAAGCTTTGAATAAAATACATACAAACTGAGAAAATTCAATTTGCTGGATGTGACAACACTTACCACAAAACATCAAGTAAACAAGTACCATCTTCATCCTCCATTTCAACTAAACAAAAAGAAAGGAAAGTAAAATATGCATGCATCCCTTGATATTAAATCATCAGTATTGTGTACATAGTACTTAATGTACTATATAAATGAACTCAAATAAATTAAATTAAATTAAAAAATGTATACACTATTTTAGATTTTCTAAGAATGGTGCCAAATCTTTAGAAAATTTTGACTTTTATAATATATTAAATAAGTTAAAACCACATGATTATGTAATAATCTGGGTTTTGTGAAGCAACCTAACCTCTTATTAGAGTGGCTCCATTCAGAGCAGGGAGAGAGAGTTTGTGGAGACTTCATTGACTTCAGTGACTTGCTGTGAGAAAACCAGACATTTGGACATTTGCTTTTCAGCAGGGACATCGAGTCATCGGGATCTGAAAAAGTAAACATGAGGCATACAGAATGCTATTAAATAGTCTTTGCAAGTCTTACAATTTCACTGTACTGTAAAATTTTTGGTCAAATAGCCTCCAAAATGTAGTGACATCTAAATTAGCCTACCAGGTTTTGTTCATTTATTGAATATTTGTTTATTGACTGAATAGTAAAGTATTGAGTGCATAGAAATGAACATACTTTTCAGAAGCCTGACATTTCTGTTTAAAATATCCTTTTTTTTTTATTGATCTTATGAAGTATTCTAATTTATTGAAATAGTGAATTGGTGGGTTTTTGTTAAATGTGAGCCAAAATCATCACAATTAAAAGAACCAAAGACTTAAAGTACTTCAGTCTGTGTGTAGTGAATTTATTTAATACACAAGTTCTACAATTTGAGTTGAATTACTGAAATAAATTAACTTTTCCACAACATTCTAATTTATTGAGTACACAAATGTTTCTTGAGCAGCAAATCATCATATTTGAATGATTTCTGAAGGATCATGTGACACTGAAGACTGGAGTAATGATGCTGAAAATTCAGCTTTAATCACAGGAATAAATTAATTTATAAAATATATTCAAACAGAAAACAGTTATTTTAAATTGTTATAATATTTCACAATATTACTGTTTTTACTGTATTTTTAATTAAATAAATGCAGCCTTGGTGAGCAGACGAAACTTCTTTTAAAAACATTAAAAATCTTACAGATTCCAAACTTTTGATTGGTAGTGTATATATATAGCCTATAAGCCAAATATGACTTTTCTATCAGTTTTCAATAATATCTCTTGATTGATGAAAAAATGAAAATATAAATAAATAAAAAATAAAAATAAAATAAATAAATAAATAAATAAATAAAAATTCATTATATGTTTCAAAGGAATTGGGCTTTGTAGAAATGACACTGGAAGGATGGACTGTAGGAATGATCAAACTACAGTTTACAGTAGGCTATAACAATTTCTTTATAACCATTCAATGTTATAAGATATCACAAACCAGGCTGCAATAATATAACTTCACATTTAAAAATTGCTATTACACATATTGTAATGTCAGTTATGTAATGTCTAAAATAAAATGTCAGAAGATTTACTACATGTCGCATATATTGTGGTCACTTGCACATCACTGATGCCTTCGCATGTTCAGTATCCGTTCATTTGCTTTGGTCGAAAACCATCTCCAGTTACAAATTTCCTATTTCTCTCTCTCTTTCTCTCGACTTTCAGCGGAGCTAGATCTCCTCCAAAGACACTTCTGTCTTATATTTCTTCACCTACATCCTCATTTCATTACCGCAGCACACACTGGACATTTACCATGATAGAAATTACAGCCTTATAGCCTGCTTTAGCAATGACTCCAATATTATCCATTCATACCCCAAATCAGAGCAATTATTTGCGTTTGCGTCTCAGAGTAAGGACACACTTGAGGTTTAAAGGGATGCTGCTCAGGACGCGGTGCGCAGGAGGTAATGCGGACACAAAAGCTCCTCATCTGAACACACAGCTGCACATTTAACCCATCACATCTCTTGTAACGCGCGTATTCTAATGCGGCATTTCGCTGAGGAAGAAGGAGAAGAACTCACCAGCGTCTTTGTGCTTTATTGTCCTTTCAGACGGGCCTGTGCGCCATCCATCCCTACCCACATTCTCAGGGAGGAGGGGGAGACGGGCTCGTGCGGGTGGGTGACAAACAGAGGTAGAAGACACAGAAGGCGCGTGTGCATGTGTTGCTCTTCAGTCTGTAACGACACTGGAGCCGAATTAACAAATGCATGTTTTCTGTAGTTTTGTATGTTTAGTGTCAAAGACTTTGTTCAAAACTGAAATATTTTTCATAAAGGCATAGCTGCAAAACGGTCAATAATGTTTTATGTGTACAGTGTTTAAAAGGAAGGAATCCCATGCCATTTGTTGCATGATCTCTTTAATAAGTAACAGATAAAATAGTATAACAAAATATAATTTTAAATATATGTATATGCAGTGTGGGGGTAACGCATTAATGTGAGTTACATAATCAGATTACTTTTTTCAAGAAACTAGTGAAGTAACACATTACTTTTAAATTTACAATGAAATATGTTACTTTGTTTTCATGTACTGACAGCTCTCCTATCCCCATGCTGAGAGAAATCAGGTGTTGTGTGCGCTGTGTGAACATGATGCTTATTGTAGTTCTAATGTGAACATGCATTTACTCATCTCACTTATACAAAAAAGACATTACTACTCAAAATAAATTAAAACTGTGAAATGCAAACTCAGAATATTACACAAACCTGCAATTTTTAAATGTTAAATAATAAAAATTTTATGTATTTAATCTCTTTATAACAAATGTCTTTGCTGCTGGCCGATGATCCACACTCCCTTTCCAGGAGACTCAATTGCAAGAACAGCTGTCAATCATGAGGTTACACCTCTTTTATAGCATCAAACAACCAACTAAAACCAAACTTAATGGAAAAATCGAACATTTAAACATACGTCTGTGTGATAAGAACTACCTAAAATGAGAGAAACTATCAATGGAAAAAAATGATTTGAAGTGTAATTGTTTTTTTTAGTTTAGCTCGCATCCCATTCAATTACATAAGAGGGCGGGTTTATGAGCTATACTGCAGTCAGCCACTAGGAGGCGATCAAAATTCTTTGGCTACGCTTTTCAGGACGTGTGGCACACTTGCTCCTGCGTCCTATTCTTCTGCAATCCAGAATGGCAGCACAGCTGAAAAGTTTGTTTAAGCTACGCAGCCTGAGGCATATTCATTTTTTGTTATTAAAATTTTGTTATTCTCTTATGCTGTTTACGTAGTATACAGCCGTGTTCTATGTCAGAACTTAAAAATTATTGGCCGGCCAATACTGAGTCGGCATAACTTCTGACGCAGAACACGAAAGCGCTGCACTGTCTACGTAAACAACGTAGGAGACTGACAGGGAAGAGAAGAAATGGTTGAATAATGTCATCATTTTTATTTTGTTTTGTGCATAAAAAGTATTCTCGTTGCTTCATAACATTAAGGTTGAACCACTGTAGTCACATTGACTATTTTAACAGTGTCTTTACTACTTTTCTGGACCTTGAATGTGGTAATTACATTGCTTTCAATTGGGGTTGAAAAAAAAAACCCTCTTGGATCAAAAATATATTAATCTGTGTTCGGAAGATGAGGTCTTACAAGTTTGGAACAACATGAGGGTGAGTAATAAATGACAGAAATTTTTATTAGGTACTAAAGGTTAAACATATAACTAAATTACCATTTAGCAATGATGCCTGATGTGTGCCTGTGTACATATAGTCATAAACTCCTAATTCAGCAATACACAAAATACAAAGTTCTGTCATGAAACTCTAGATGGCGCAGACTAATAGGTCCTTAACTCAACTTGCTTGCAATCACATCATTCTTTATAGAGAATGTCAATCATTCTGCGCCAGAGAAACAAGCGCGCCGCCATCTTTATAAAATTGTCTTTGAACTTCCGTTTGCGGTAGCTCTGTACATTTCTATGGCATCGCTGTCAAAGAATAATTAGCTGGTTAAGTGGATTTACTTGTTGTAGAGTTAATGAAAGTTATCATGAACATTGCAATGTTTAAAGCATTAGAGCAAAAGATTTTAAAACGAGCAGTTCATTCATAAATATGTAAGATCGCTGTGGAAATACAAACCGGAAGTCAAAAGACAACGAGCGCAACGCTGAAAAAGGGAGGGGCTACAAGGTCTATAGGGCACAGCTGATTCCTTTTGTATCAGCTGGTTCCTTATGTCTCAGTAGCAAATGAGCTCGCTGCTCAACCTTCAAATACTTGGTTAGCATTTGCCTTAGCTTTCAGAAACCCTCCACCTTCTCCAAAAATCGCTCTTTAATGGCATCACTGTGAACCCCGCCCTGGCTTTTTACACTTCATGATGGTTATGACCTAATTAAAGGGATAGTTCACCCAAAAATGAAAATGTGATGTTTATCTGCTTACCTCCAGGGCATCCAAGATGTAGGTGACTTTGTTTCTTCAGTAGAACACAAATGATGATTTTTAACTCCAACCGTTGCAGTCTGTCAGTCGTATAATGCATGTCAATGGGAACAAAATCTATGAGAGTAAAAAAAAAACATGCACAGACAAATCCAAATTAAACCCTGCGGCTCGTGACGACACGTTGATGTTCTAAGACACGAAACGATCGATTTGTGCAAGAAACTGAACAGTATTTATATCAGTTTTTACCTCTAATACACCACTATGTCCAACTGCCTTGAGCGCGCGCACGGCATCCAGTGCGTGAGGTGTGTACGCACTCTGGTGTAGTTAATTCAAGCACCGGAAATGATCTCATTCCTGATCTCATGTATTCCCAGCTTCTGAGCCTGTTCGCCTGAAGTTATGGTTGATTGCTCTTCGGCTGGATATCAACACACCCATTAAAGTACTAAAGTTGTTGAGGGTCTGCAGCGATCATTTTTCCCCTGATGATTTTACATATCCAGGAGAGGATCACGTACGACTTAAACCATCAGCTGTGCCTATGGTTTTTCCACATTCACATCCAAACATGAAAACAGTCGTGGATCATTCAGGTAATGACAGACAGTTAAGAGTCAAGGGTAGGCCTATGGAAATTTTTTGAATGGGGCAATTTTTATAAATTCAGTTATTTTGTCATGTGGGGTATATGTAAACATCTGTTATGTGGAATAGCTTATTAAGGATAGTACTAAATAAAAATAACATGCTATTTTACGACCCCTCTTATTTTGTTAAGATTATTAAAATTTTGTATGTTCTGCAAGGGGTATGGATATGAGCAGAACTATAGCTTAGGATGCTTTTGAAGTGTCAGAGTCAAAGAATCACCAACTGCTGTTTACATTAAATTGCCCTTCACAGTTTACACTAATGTTTAAATGAAATAAATGGCATTAAAATTCAAAGTAATCACTTTGGCAATCTAAAATACTTTTCAGATGTAACTGTAATTTAATTGCCACCCATTAAAAATGTAATGAAATACAGTTACTCATATTTTGTATTTTAGATGTAACTGTAAAGAAATACAGTTGGGCCATTAAACCGAACGGTTGACATTTGCTTGTTGTAACTCTTTAAAATTAAACTTTTTTTTTTTTAATCTTTTTTCAGCACTGAATCTAATACTGGTCAATCTCAGGTAACTTTTTAAAATTTTTTTTACAAGGTTTCTAAGCAGAAGATGGATGCATGTTTTCTCAGTCCTGTTACCAAAACTCATGTGCCATTTAAAAAGCATGTTTAAAAGCATGTCAATTAATTCCTTTGTTTTCCCCTCAAGAAAGTGTTTATTTTAAAGACATTGTTGGTTATATTGTTCAAATAATTGATATTTGTGACTAAAAAATCATTATATATTAAGGCAAGGTTTATTTTAATAAAAAACACAAAGCCATTTTTTTCATTTCAAAGAAGACCAAAGCTTCAAGTTTATATATATATTTTTACATAATTAAATTTATTAAACAACTGTATAAATGATGGACCAAACAAAACTGATAAAAACAGTAGTTTAATTTTTTTTTTTTTTTTTTTTTAGAAAAATAAAATAATATTTAGTAACAGGAATGAACACTTGGTAACAGGAATGAACACTGGGTAACAGGAATGAACACTGGGTAACAGGAATGAGTGTCCATATGTGTGTGTGAAAGAGTTTATATGGCTGTGTGTGCATGTGTGTGAGTGAGATTTCTGTGTTGAAGGAATGTACTATGTGCTAGTAATACTTTACAGCAAAGGAGGTGGAAAAAGAAAGAAGGAGAGAGAGGAGAAGAGAAAGGGAGGGAGAGAGAGGGAAGGAGAGTCAAAAAGGGGGAAAAAGAGAGGGTTGTGAGTGTGTTTCCCTCCTTCCCTTGCAGTATGCCATGGGTAGGTGTTTCTGGCACTAAAATAGTATGGGTTCTCTCCATCTTCTACAAAAGATAAGAAAGACTGGTGGACTGGCTCCCTTTAAGTATGGTATTCACATCATAAAACTAATCCTAAATGTCTATAATTTAAGTACTTTCAACTGTAAAACTCATAAAACAGGTGAATAGTATTATATCAACTAATATTCAGACTATTAAATCAACAAAAGAGAAGACTCTACTCACTCTTGTTACTTTTACTCACTCCTGTTATTTTTCCATATGAGTAACAGGAATGAAAGTAACAGGATTGAGTTTTTAAGCAAAAAATTATCAAATACATGAGAAACTGCCACATGGAGTACATGCTGAGGACACTGGGCAAATTCTAGTGACTTACCTAAAGTTAATATTTTTAAAATAAACAAATAACATCTAAGAAATAATTTAGGTAACAGGACAGTATGTTGTGATTGACCTTCTCAGTCATAGTTGCAGTTTCATCATATATACAGAAATTAAAATGAGAGGACTTACTTTTGGTCTTCTCATGGCCTTCAGAAGATCCAGATGATGTAACCTCCCGTTGAAAATGTGTCTTGTGGCATGTTCCAAGTTTTTTAGAGGGGGCAATGTGTGAGGGTAACAGGACTGAGTGAAAACAAAATAAGATTTCTGAAAGATTTTAATGATAATATTTCGTGATAAAGTTTAGGTTAATATAGCAGGGAATGTAACAAATGCTATTTTTTTTAGTATTCTCAGTAGTTTTAATTAATGTTTAAATTATACACTTTAAATGTGTAGTTAGATTAATGTCCAGGACACTTTGCTTAATAATAAAATGTATTTTTATGCATATTTATACATACAATGTCCTGGGGACAGAAATGTCACCCATTCGGTGGAATGGCTCAGACATATTTAGTATTTTAAACACGTAACTAAGCGTGCGTCTCAATCAGCTCCCTAGTTCAGTAGTCAGGGCACTGATCAGGGAGTCGGCCACATTCATTTACATGATATACTGATTCACGACCTAGGAAGGCTAGGGAGCTGATTAATTTGAGACAGGGAATGTTACACGTAGGCCTATAAACCCTTTTCACATTTCCGGTGTTGTGTAATATTCGGTTCCTGTGGAAAAACTGTTCCAGTGGGTGGAGTACACGTGAATGTTCATGTGATTTCCCCTGTTGTGGGCGTGGCCTTGAGACAACGCGCACACGAATGGAACTGGAAATATTAGTGCTCAAATCGAACTCGTTTAATAGATTTCGAAACGGTAATGAAGATTCAATGTTAAGCATTAAAAAGTTGACATTTTCAAAACTATATTGTGTAATATGATAAATCATCTGTGCTGTTTTGCCTGATTGATTACAGACATTCGGATTTAGGTAAAGACACAGCAGAGCAAACAATGAGCAAATAACCTATTCTAATCTGGGATAGTACAGTTTATTACTTGTGCCCTATTAAAATGTTTATAAGCTAGCCTGTTGTGAGTCATCCTTAATTTCTTGTTTATTTCGCATATAGCCAGTGTTTCTGTTAACTACATAAACGACATACCTGAGTAGAATGTTTTATTAATCTTGCAGTCATCATAAACATTGCAATTTGTACTTTATTATATAATACAGTGCATAAACCTTTAAAGCAATGTTCTGATGGCCCAGTCTTTCTTATATAGGCCAGCAGTTACCTCAAGAATATTATTCTATTGTTTTTCAGAAGCTTCATTTTGCTTTTGTGATGCATATCATCATCATGTAAAGACTGGATGTCAGTGCTGAAGTCACTGGTTGCTCTGGCAGTGTGTGATCTGGACATACATGGAGGCTGTCCTCATTGAGTGCCGAGGCCGTTTTAATCATCTCAGACAGCAGACATTCACTTAATTTTACTTTATCTAAATAAAACACTAAAAAAGATGACATATTTAATTTGTTTACATGCACATCACATTAACCAACAACAGAGAACAGTGAACATTAAAGTGTATTGTTGAATTATTGAAATACTAACTTTATTAATCTCAGGGGGACTTCAAGTATTTTAGCTCAACAGAGTTTGGCTGAGAAAAACATTTGGGAATCCCTGCCCAGCTTCAAATCTTAAACACAATTAACACATAATGATGGATTATTAAATTTCGGATGATTTCACTTACCATTATAAAACACATGACATATAAGTGTTTTTCAGTGCAATGTATGGTCAAAGAACAGACACGATGTATGCTTTATATAAATACATATGTGTGTGTAAGAAATATTTAGTAATATAATATTTATTAGTAGTAGTTATTTCTCTAAACTGTATTTTACTCTTAACTAAATGCAACCTGTTTTTGTTAATGACAACAGGATGTTCTCTTTTGATGGTCCATGTTAAAGGGATAGTTCATTAAAAATGAAAATTCTGATGCCCTCATCTTACGACTAATTTTTTTGTGGGACATATTTTGAAAAACGTATCAGTGTATTTTTCATACATTGGAAGTCAATGGGCACCAAAATTAGTTCTACTGGTTCCCAGTGTTCTTCAGAATATCTTCACAGAAGAAAAGAAACATTCTGGTTTCGAACAGGTGAGTAAATGATGACCAAATTTTCATTTTTGGATGGACTATACCTCTAATCTATTATAATCAATTAGTACTTGGAGACTAAGGATTCCCAAATAGGTGTGGAAAGATTTTGATGTTGCTTTGTTAAAGCTTTTTTTTTTTTTAAATTGTGACAGATACAAGTAAATGTGCAATTGTGTTACTTTAATTACAATTTTACATAATATCCAGTATAATATAAGAAAACAGGAAAAATGTGTAGTTTGGTGTTGATAAAGGAAGTTTGAGCCTTACTGACATGTCTGTGGAGGCTGGGAAACACTGGCTGATAAATTAAGAATTACACAAATACTCACACCAGGCTAGCTTATATAGGCCTACATTTTATTAGGGCACAGATGTTTATTTCAGGCATTGTTGTTAACACTCTGCTGTCATCGAATGGCAAAAAGGTATAGTACAGACTACTAACCAAAATATTCAAATTAAATCGAAAACCTCACAACTGAAATGCTATGCTTAACACTGAATCTTCATTACCGTTTCGAAATAATCCATTAAACGAGTTCGATTTGAGCACTAATGTTTTCAGTTCCATTCGTTCGCGCGTTGTCTCAAGGCCATGCCCACAACGGGGAAATCTTATGAATATTCACGTATATGTGAAAATATAAAAAACCTTGCAAGATTTACGATATTGATGACCGTTAAAACGCGTCATCACAGTCTGTGAAAAGGGTCTATTCCGTTTCTCCCCAACCCTGATTGAATTAATGTGCCTCTTAGCTTATTGTAGAACGGCTTAGCTTAAAGTAAACATGCTCATGTGCTTCCCAGTTAAACCGTGAGTTTACTTGAGTCACAGACCGATGATAGGATGTATTCCCCCACATTACCTCATGTTCTTTCTCTCGGTGTGTTTCGTCAGTTTCCGTCAGTTTGTCGTCATCAAGCAGAATGTTCCCGGAAGCTGCTCATTACTGCCGTCGCCAGGCAACGAGTTTGACAACTTGTGCAAATAATTTAAAGAACGCGTCACTTTTCTTTTTATTTATTTACAGTAGTCAACATTTGAAGTGGATCAAAACCTTTCATCAAAGTTGTCCTAAAACTTTCTTCTTAGGACAACTTAGTTCTTAGGAAAACTTTGATGAACTTTTTTGATCCACTTCAAACTATTTATTTTTTACTGAGATCAGTTGCCGCTCCCAAAATTATACAGCCTACCGACTGAATCATGACATTCGGTTATCTCTCACTCGAATTGCAGACATTTCAAATTATAAAATTCAAACTGATGTCGATGCCTTCCATTATTAGGCGATAAAAACAAGAAGTAAAAAATATAATTTTACATATAGGCCTATTATTTTGTTTTTATGTTGAATTTCATGCCAGTGGCATTAGTACATTACTCCAAAAGGATTAAGAATACATTTTATTGAAGTACGAACTCTCCCAAAGCTATTCAGGTGTATGTGCGTAGCTATAAAAATTTCAATGAATCAAAACCTTAATGTGGGTCACTTTGTATCAAAATTATAATGTATGAAGAACAAATAACGGTGAAACTAGTAGGAGTGCGTGTCTTCCTTGGCCAAAAAATTGCCAAGTACACAGACATGGTCAATTTGAGGCACATTAAAATGCCTCAAAAAGTAATTCACCATTTATATTTTAGAGATAACTGAACACTCGTTGCATCATGAGGTGTTTAGTGTTTAAATGTCTTTAACCGAGATTATCCGTTCAAAAGAATTGATTTAGTAAAATGAAGCAAACCTAAAACTGTTGCCATTAGGCGTAACGGTACGAAATACTCAAACCTCACCACTAAACGGCGCTAAACTCATGTTAAGGGTTTAGTTCCGCTTGACAATTTTGCACACATGCACCATGAATAATCTTAGAACATCCAGGAAGTTTACCTAATTGACAAGCCTTTCCCATTGTGCTCCATAAATAGTTATTCCTGGTTTGTTTTATTGTCTGTAACCCAGAATCTTTGTGCACATTCACATTCGTAAAATACTGAAAGGCTATCGAGCATGTAAATCAAAAGCAAAACCACCAACATTTTTACAGCTACCTTTATTTATATAAAAATACAAAACTTAAGAAAAAAAAAAAAAAAAAAAAAAAAGTTTCCATAGGAAAGCAATATAAATGCAATCCCATCTCATTTCCGCTTCAAATGCATCAGTGGCATACATTTCAGGTCAATAATACATATTTCTGGTCAATAATATTAAGTTACTAATCAAGTAAAAAAAGTGAAATGGTCACTGAGGAGGAGGAGTGTCTTTGTGAAGGGTGAGATCTCAAAGTTTCAAATTAGACTGAACAGCAGCCATTTCATGAAATGTTCTCCCGACAATCTCTTAACACTCCTCCATGGAAAGTAGCATGTCTTCCATTTGGATGTTTAAGAGGGGGAATCAGTTCAGGAATAGACCTTCCTCCAACACAGAAAATCAGACACATTTAAACCTCCTTTGTATCCTCCACTCAAGTATCTGGCCTCAAATTACAAGTATATATATGTATATATATAAAAAAAAAAAAAAAAATGAGTAAAAAAAGAAAGAAAAAAAAGACAGCCACAGGACTGTCAGACAAACTGTGCGTCTTTCAGATCTGAGTGTTTGCAACTTTTACAAACAAGAGGCAAAAGAGCTGCATTTAGAATAGTTAATTGAAGTTACTGAATTGCACAAATTTGGATATGGACCAAGACAGGGTTTGTGTGTAAACTACATGATAAACTCTGTTTGAATGAGAACTGGTTCTAGCTGTGGTAGTCAGCATCGAAGTGCGTTACAACACTTGAGTAGGGCACGGCTTGGCTGGCACGTCCAAGGTACTCTCGCGCCCGCAGTGCGATGGCATGTTTCCAGTGCATTGCTCCTCAGCAGGAAGTGGAATCCCCTGGGCACGGATCTGCTGCATGCATTGCCTGCAATGAAAGTTCAGTCGGTCAAAAACAGCCTTTTCCATTAATGATTCTTTTAGTACAAGAATCATACTTTTTGTTTGGATGGGGGTATTTTTACACTTTTTTTTTTTTAATATTAGTATCATTTTAAATGTAAAAAAAATTCAGTATTATTTTATACTACTGAGCATTTAGTGTTTAACAAAGCTGAACATCATGGGTTCCCAAATCCTACTTACCAGGCTGTTCGGGACATGATGTAATAAATATCAGGTTTCTGGAAGCCATTGAAAGTGGAGGACGCAGCTACAGTGTAGGCACCCATGTTCTCGAAAAGCAGCCAGTCGCCCACCTGCATGTCAGGCAGGCTGCACTGCTCCACAATGCGGTCGAGCCCATCACAGGTCGGGCCCCAAATACTGCATGGGTACATGCGCTCATCAGGCTTGGGTTTCTACAAGAGATTATGGGTTACAGGTTAGTCTTAGTGGATAAAAACCAGTAAAGAAAAATATGGTGGACTAAATCTCATTTCCACACCTTGTGCAGAGTGGGCAAGACATGCGCATGGTCGTACAGAATGCAGTTGAAGGAACCATAAACACCATCATTCACGTAGTACATCAAGGTTCTGTCATTGGTCCCATCCTCTTCTTCTGAAGTCGGGAAAAAAATTAAATCAAGTCAGTCAAGTCACATTTATTCATATAATGCTTGAATGTTGATTCAATTCAGTTCAATAACAGTGTTGATGCTGCAAATTAGTGTCATAACCAATCTCAATTCAGTTCAAATTCTCAGTTTAGGTAAATTGATATTACTGAATATTAATAGTTTTTTTCCAATTAAAGTCTGAATAAACAATTTAAGAGCGCATCAGAAACAAACATGGATGTTTTTGGATGTTTGCTTTACCATCAGAGGCAGATTGCTCCTTCATGATGACCTTTTTGGCAATGATGTTGACCGCCAGCGTGTATGCAGAGGCCACGTAATAGCGGCCAGGTTCGGCAATTATCCTCACGCCAGAGTCAGCAGGGAAGTATTTATCCAGTGCAGGGTTAATCACAGCAGCGATCTGCCAAACAAAAACAATTAAACAAGTGTTTATAATCTACATGTCTTCAATCACCAAAAGTAAAGATTGTAATTTTAAATTTTTTTTTTTAAAAATACCTCTTCAAATTTCAGTTTGGTGTCTTCTGAGCCTGGAAAGCCTCCACCAATATCAAGCAGGGTCATGTTATATCCCAGCTCCGCCTAGTATACAAAGCATTTTTCAGATTGAGTATATATTATTGCAGAAGAGTGTACTTTTTTTTTTTATACAGTAAAAGGCTACTCACCCCCATGTCAAAAACATAGCGTGCGTCTGAGATTGCCTGGCTGTATGTCTCAGGATCAGTGCAACCACTGCCCACATGGAAACTGACTCCAATCACATCCAGCCCAAGATCCTTCGCCCTCTCCAGCAACAGACGACTGCTCTTTAACGTGGCACCAAACTTCACACTTAACCTGCACACGGCCTTGGAATCGTCAGTGGCGATACGGAGAACCAGTCTGCAGACAAAGAAAATGTGCTTAATTGTCATGAATATCTTGTCACAATGCACAAAATCTTCCATTTTCTTTTCCATTATCTTCTTATTTTGTAGTGGTCAACCGATATAGGATTTTTTTTTTAATTATTGGCACAAGTCTTTGTTTGGCAGATAAGTGTCAAGACTATTAGTAAATATTATGTAAAATAAATATAATTGCAGTAATTGTTATGCTTGTGTTATTTACTATTGATCAATTAAATAAGTGAGACCTGGTTTTCTAGTAAAGTTACTCACTTGGCACTATCATGGCATCGGGCCACCTTCATGAGCTCCACTTCACTGTCAAATGTCATCATCTGCACTCCGTGAGCAGAGGCGTATTTGATCTGAGACACCTGCTTGCAGGGGTTGGCATAGATGATCCTGCTGGAATCCACACCCACAGACTGCACGATCTGGATCTCCGTCTAGCAGAGGAAAGGAGGATTAGAGGTCGGGTTAATACAGGATTAAAGATGCTAAACATACTTACACAGTTTGCTGCTGAAGTCATGTGCTCAGTGAGACACATGGAGAAATCACATTTGCGATTTAAGGAACCTGAATAAAGAATCTTCCACATACCTTGCTCGCACAGTCGAATCCAGCTCCCAGAGACGCCAGCGTCGTGACAACAGCCCTGCTGTCGTTGCACTTCACTGCATAGAATGGTGTGATGCGGGGTAAAACGCGCAACCAACGGAGGTGCTTCTTCAGGACGTCGCCCAGGTCAGCCACGTAAAAGGCATCTTTGTCATCCTAAAGGAAGAAGAGATGTGATCAATATGGTTGACTGGATATGCAGATGTATAATTATATTAAAATGAATATATAAATCTCACGAAAACATGACCATTTCACATTTCATCACTAAATAAAACGCCTTTTAAATAAAGAAAAGGAAACATTTTTTGCATTAACTTTTTTTTTTTTTTTTTAAACAATCAAATCAAGACACCGTAGGTGAAAAAAAAAACAAAAAAAAAAAACTTAACTAAATCACCATACTTCCTAGTACATTAAGAATTGCAAACATTCCTTACATTACAAGTTTTCTGAAATATTATAATTAAATATGCAAATGAGCATTAACTAATTAAAAATGCACTAATTTACATACATGTCCAGAACAGAAATCTGAACATTAGTTAAAGCAAAGTTCAAAATTCATGTTTCATTTTTTTCTTTTTTTTGACAAAATCACTCCATAAATCAGACAACACTGTCAACAGCCAGTAAAAAAAAAAAAAAAAAAAAAAAAAAAAAAAAAAACATATGAAAGATATCTGATAAGATGTGTAATGCCACTATGTAAAAACCTTCAGAAATATAGAAATATTATATATATATATATGAAAATTTTGTGTACATACATTTTACTGAAATGGAGATTTCTGGCTCAGTGCAGGAGAAAAAAACTCATTTCGATAAAATGGCATGTATTGTAATATAAATCTACAGACACAAATATATGAAGTGCAACAAAAACTCTTGAGTGTAATCTGTATGTTTTCTTTTAAGCGGACAGGTAGGTATGCAGGTATAAACAAAGGGTTAACTTACTGATAAGGATGACTCGTTGATCTTCTGTTCCACGATATCACGTGCACAGAATCCTTCCTCCAGGAAGCTGAAGTCAAAGTCTGATCCATTCAAAGTGGTCATCGTGTTTGTTCAAGAGTTGATTGCAAAAGAAACTGTTGTAAAAAAATTACAGGGGTGTTATAAAATGTGACCTCTAAGATAACAGACTTTACTCAGTGGCTGCTGAACACAAGAAAAGACTGTCAGTGCACTCAAAAAAAACCTTATCTTTGCTCCAATGACAGTTTAGACACTGTACAAGGGCAGCACTCTGACAACTATCACAGGAAACCACAGCTACTGTACAGTTACAGCCTCCACTAATCAGAAGTATTTTAATACCATTGAGATACCATTCAAGTTATCAATAGTATGAGTTAGTTTGTATTTTAACATTTTCCACTGTCTTTTTAATTTTAAAGTCTCTGTAATTCTATCATGTCACTTATTTAAAATGATAATTCTCTTCTTTGCAACTAGCATTCATTTTATTAGCATTTAAATTTATTTTGAAAAGCATGTAAATGGTTTTAATTACTATAATAACCACAAGTTTAAGGAAAGCACTCGTATATGACATTTTTGAAGCTTTTAGGATGTTCATATTTCAAATGTAATACTTTTTTCAACTTAATTAAAAATGTGCAAATTCTTAAATTTAAATCTAGAGAAAAACATTAATGCAGCATGTAGATTTAGTAATACTTTAAAAACCCAGCAGTTACAACAACTAATTTTACTAATTTAGAACTAAACATTACTAAAAGTATTCACATTCAAAATCATCCATGACTTAAGATTCTATTAATTTCCATTTGTTTTAGTTTCTGAGTCACAAGCTCTCAAAAGTCATAATGACTTACCAGATGAATGGAAGAGATGGAATAAGGTGGCTAACAGATGTCAGACAGCCACGGAGGTTCACCAGTGAAGTTGAATCCTTTCAGATAAGCCTCAAGGCCAGGGCCAGTGTGTACTTCTCTCAAGCAAGAATTCTGAAAGGATTAAAATGACAAGAAAATTACTACGTCCAACCATGTCTCTAAAAGCCTAAAGTGCATGTAACTAAATCAGTCCAATATACTCTGAAGTTTCTGATAAGTCAAATTGTGTGAGAAACTTTCATTGCATGTATTAAAGTTAGAACAATTTGTGGTTTATCGTAACGGCCCATAGCAAGCAAGATTAGGAAATTGTTTTCTAAATGTAACTGGAAGCTGCACACATTTTTGGACACATATGATGCCGGACATTTACGCAAAGACGAGTAAAAAAAATTAGTCCCTCCCTTTCGAAGAGCGCGACTATACCCAATAAGGAAAAGCTCTGTTTGGACAAACTATAACAGGCATTCCATTCAGCCAATCACTGATCAAATCCAGCCGGCTTCCGATTTCAGCTCAGCTAATAGAATGCACTCATTCAAGCTAGTGAGGCTCTGCAGCGTGATACTCCTGACGGACTTCATTCATTGATCTTGATCTTGAGAATAACCGTTAGCGTTCACCAAATTATTAAGATGTACAGAGTATTTTAGAAACTCCGCGCTTGATAACACAGCTGGTTACGACAATAAAGATATTTGTTAAATCATTTATTAAAACAGAAGTTAAAAGTATGCAGGAAAGCGTGACACACCGGCCACGTTGACTCACTACAGAAGGCCATAATGTCATAACATCATTCAACACAACTACACAAGTCACAATCCTTGATATTAAACTGGTCCGAAAAACATTTCTAACGATGTAACTAGCGACAGATCGAACACTTTCTTAATTTATGATTAGACTGTACCATACTGAAAGTTTATCCCAACACAACGGTTATAATGACGCTAAATTTCACGCAATAATATCATATAACTCACCTTAAAACGCATTTACAAAGAGTTTTCCCATTAGTTCAGACAGCTGGAAATAAAAAACGTTGTTCTCCTTGCACACAAACGGATGTGGTGATGTACTGGCGAGCTGTCGGAGTAAAAGCCGGCGCTCTATCTCAGCCCTATATATAGTGACGTGGTTTCCAAGGTGACGCACTAGCTGAAACCGGCTTCCTCCAAAAGAGCGAACCGGTTTGTTCTTGTTAGGGGCTTCAAGCGTGAGCTTATGGAGGAGCTGAATAAAGAGCTAGTTACAGACTTCCCGCGTCCGAATGATGCAAAATTACTTTCTCATTTAGTAAATGATTCATAATTATAATACTAAAACCTGTTAATGATACAGAATCCCCTAAGAAAACAAAAGGTTAAATGTATTATATAATTTTTTTTTTTTTGGTTTCCTAAACACAAACTGCCAATTGAACTGTTATTGGAAAAGTTTATATTTGTAGAGAAGTTTGAATATACATACAAACACATTTTAGTATTCTCTGAGTGCAAAGCAAAGTTTGAATTGTAAAATAAGTGTTGTTATTGATAACTAAAATTATAACTATTAAAAATGTTCTGTGACTGATATGAAGAAGAAAGTAAAATATGAAGTTGTGAATATGAAATAGTAGATGAACAACTTAAAAGCACATAAAATTACTAAAAGTTAAAATATAAAGATAAAAGCTAATATATTTCCCTTTCTTTTTATTTGGCTTAAGTCACTTTGGTTAAATACCTCTGTTAACTTTAAAGGGTTAGTTCACCCAAAAATGAAAATTCTATCATTAATTACTTCATGTCGTTCCACACCCGTAAGACCTTCATTCATCTTCAGAACACAAATTAAGATATTTTTGATAAAATCCGACGGCTCAGTGAGGCTTCTTTTGCCAGCAATATAATTAACACTTTCAGATGCCCAGAAAGCTACTAAAGACATATTTAAAACAGTTCATGTGAGTATAGTGAATGTTATGAAGTGAAGAGAAAACTTTTTGTGCACCAAAAAAAAAAAAAGAAAATAACTACTTTTCAACAATATCTAGTGATGAGCAATTTTCTAAACACTGCTTCATGAAGCTTTACAGATCTTTTGTTTCAAATCAGTGGTTCGGAGAGCCAAAGTCACGTAATTTTAGTAAACAAGGCTTGTTTGACTTGATGCAGTGCCGTACAGACCGATCGGCGGCTGACTTGAAGCAGCGCATGCCGGTAAGAAATTTTGTCCGAATTGAGACAGCTCTGACGCCATTTGTGACTGTGACATGACACTTCAGTGTACCGCAAGAGTGATTCGAGATAAGCCTCCTGAGTTAGCCAGTGCAGTTTCTCAAGAGGAGCTGCACGGGTGCTGATGACGACACAGCTGTTTCATGATTGGCCGGATTCACCGCATGACAACGATCACGTGTGTTTCGTGTTTATTGTCAAGCCTTCAGTTCACAAATCTGTGTTTTTATAACAGTTAAAGCTCTTTTCATGTAGTCACGATGTTATATGTGTCATGTTTATCAAAAAATGTAGACCCCACTACATTGGTATTTAAATAATATATGCTTATGTTGAACTTATTCTTGTAAAAACAGACGCTATAAGCAGTACATAAAGTATTGAATGAAAATGTCTCTGAAGCCGATGTCGAACACACCTAAAATGATTGAGATGGCCAGTCAAATTAAAATTGATTTCTGGACATAGTAATGTTATTTTTTTTCTACAATTGTTATTGTACATATATGAAATAGCATTGTATTAGTAGCAATTTCATTCACTGTTTTGTTTCTTAATGCTTTATAAAAAAAAATAAAATAAAAAAAAAGTCCCCCCCAGTGTTCAAGACATGGTTACGGCCTTGTGTTACATCATAAGTGTTTCAGAATTTCAATAGTTCACCTGACTTTGGCAGTTTGATACGCAATCCAAACCACTGATTTGAAACAAAAGATTCGTAAAGCTTCAAAGCTTTGAAGATTTCAAAGAACAAATTTTTGTTAGATTTGCAGTTCTTTTTCTGAATTGGAGTGTTAGGATTGTGCCGGTGCAGATGATGTCATGTGGAGGAGAGTTTCTGTGCCTTTGTAACTTTTCCTTCCTCATAACTGTGCCATCTGGGTCCAGTTAAACTTCACTTCATGACAGCAGCTTTCAGTCAACATGCTGCAAGACCTTGCAGAAGATGCCAAAATGGATGTTTCCTCACCTTTTGCACAAACACCCCCTTCCGTCTTTTATCTGTGTTCTGCAGACTTTGTTGTCATCCTGCCAGATGTGGTGAAATTAGGAGTGGACACTAAATATATCAATCCTAAATCTCCCTATAATCAAGTAGACTAATCATGGTTATATCCTGAGCACCTGGTACCAGAAAGGCACTGCACAAACAAATTTTCCCTTATTCTTTTTAAAACACACAATACTTAAGAAGAAAATTAGATCCATTAAGGCTCAGGAGCATCTTAACATAGATATGACTGCATTACAAGTGCAGTATTTCATACAGCGTTCACCTTATAGGCCCTTGTAGATAGGCTACTTGTCATGTCTGTTGCCATCACATTCTAACTTTATAACAGAGACGATGAATGATTTGATCTTAACAGCCAGTTATCAGACAACTGTTATCTTTGAATCGGTCCTTCAATTGTCTTCAAACCACTGCAATTATCTTTACTACTGCATATCACCGCAATTACGATGTAGTCAAAATAGTCTTTTGAAAGTTCACATGAAACAAAATGTAAATTCATGTAAATAAATATAAATGCATTTATATGTTTGTATTTGTTGCCAACCTGAATTACTGTCAGTCACTTCAATCAATTAATAATAAAAATTAAAGCTGCAAACAGTGATGAAAGGCCCTTGCACCAGTGCCACCACCACCCGGTGGCTTTAGGAAAACAGAGCATGGTGGGCAAAATGCATTTAAGTAGGTAAATATAGGAGGACTATGTCAAAGTCATTTGTATTTGCCATTTGCCACTGTTTCTGCTGCCAGCTGATGGCCTATATACTATATGCCTATAACTAAATTTTGGCATGTAGATGTCTTCAGACCAGGACTCTTATCATAAGGTCTTATAATTACAATCACCAAATTTGAAGATGATCAGATTAAAACTGTGGGAGGAGTTTGTTAAATTATGAGGCTTGAAAATGGCAAAAACTGCACAAAAATCGCTGAGGAAATTCAAAATAGCTGACTTCCTGTTGCGTTTAGGGCTTTGCTCTAAGAGACTTTTTGGTAGGTATTGGGACATTACATATATGTACCGAATTTCATGCTTTGTTGAAATTGCATAGGTGGCGCTATCGAGCCATTTTGCCCCTCCCTATTCTGAAACCCATATCAGATGTACATTTTCGCCAGTTCTGACGCGTGTGCAAAGTTTTGTGAGTTTTCGAGCATGTTTAGGCCCTCAAAAATGCGATTCATTTTGGAAAAGAATAATAATAATAGTAATACAAAACAGAGCAATTCTAAAAGGGTCCTTACACCTTTTGGTGCTCAGGCCCTAAAAATACACATATCACGTTGTGAATTCAGACAGAACTGCACTTAAATTTATTTACAAATGCTTAAAAATCATTATTACTGGAAAAAGCCATACGCCTCTGGATATCCATCTGTACCCTCACATCCTCGCTGTGGCTTTTGCACTGCTCCCTTCAACTTGAGAAACTCTATGATCCATGAAGACTACATTGCTGTGGTCAGGAATACGTTTTCCAGATGCAAATGAGCCCAGACCTTTTGTAATTCATCGTCTTGCCGTCAGTCGGTGTGTTTCCAGAATCCAGACAGAACCATGATTTTTCCTTCAGAGGTCAACTAGAACATGAGGTCATTGTTTATTACTATCATCAAACACCACAAACCACATCACTTTCTCATGAATGCAATAATACTGCATTTAATGTGAAAGAAGTTTCCTATGTCAGTTTTTCCCCAAGGCACCAGGCAACACATTTCATGTGGCAACATTTTCCACCCTTATCAAGATGTTGAGCTCTAAATCAGTTTTCCTAATCTGTCAATCATGCACTTTCCTTGGAAGTTAATGAAGAGTCATCATGGAAAGAATAAGGTTTTAATATGGTTCTTTCACTCTATATACATCTGCCTGTGGCCTTAGTGAGCATTTGAAGTATTCATACTGGGTTTATGTTGGATGTGCAGTTGATAATTCTTGTTATACACTGATGTTTACAGCTGTGTGTTCATTTGGACAGAGAAAAAATGGCACGTGCACAATATCATAGTTTCTGAAATAGGATAACACGACACAGGCTGTTCTGTGTACAGTATATACAGTCTTGAACTAACAACCTCAAAACTTTATTTCTAGCAACACGGGTAGTTTTGAGTCAAAGCAGTTTGAAGGATATTCCTTATTTCATCAAACCCAAACACTTGACATAAACACTGAGAACATGCTGGGTAAATAATTGGTATGAGTTTTTGTTTCACTTATCAAAATAATCACAGATAGAAAGCATCCCAAGAGAGCTAAAAAACAAACAAACAAAAAAAAAACAAATAAAAAACAATTACAGTAGTAATATAAGATAGTACTATAAGGTACAAAGATGTTTACATCCACATATTTTATGCAATTTTTGGGATATCGCATAAAAAAAAACAAAAAAAAACGCAAGATGCGCACAAAATCTTAAAATGTACCTGTAAAACGGATGCGCTCAGTTGAGGAGGATATTTTTATATGAGAAGAAGATGTGCATAAATTACGATGGAAACACATTTACCAAATAAATTCTTGGTTGTGTAAGAAAAAACTCACGTGACTTTGTCTCAGAAGATCATGCGATTGAAGTAATTTGGTGAGTGATTGAAGTAATAAAGTGAGTATTTGGTATAAACTATTTGTTATTACGTAATTTTAGTTATTACATAAAAAAGTCACAGGCTTCCCTGGTGGCTGAAACAACTTATTATTTTATTACTGATATATTGTTCCAAGTTCCCAGGAAGTGAATATTTTGTTCTCTTGAACACATGAGATGGAAATGGGTCTCAAAATGTTTATTTTGCAACTTTAGAAGGAAACATAGCTAGAGACAAGCTGTTGTGCCCCTAAAGGTACTATTTTTGTACATTTTCTCTGAGATAGTGTATAATGTATAATGACAGCGAGACAGTGATTAGAGGAAGGAGGTTTCTATGTCACATATAAGCCTGCTGTATTTACCAAGACTGACCAGGTGACTGTTTTTCAGGGGCAGCATCTGTGATGGAAACAGACCTAAGAGCATTAAGACACTTTATGTGTGTCACACACACACACACACACACAGATCCAGGAGCAGGGTTATTATCGTTAACTAAAACTAAAACTATTAAAAGCATCTCTGTTCATTAAAATAAAGCTAAAATAAAATATAAATATTAATTGAAATGTTGCCTTGGCAATAAACTGAAATAAATTGATGTTGAAGTATTTAAAACAGAACTAAAACTAAAACAGAAATAAAGTGAAAAATAAATTAAACCTAAATCGAAATATTTAAAATAATAATAATAATAATAAAATGAAAAAAAGCACATGACAAAAAAAAAAAACTAAACTAAAATAAACATGAAAACTAAAAAATATTAAAAAAATAAAGCTAAAATAAAATATTAGTTGAAAAAATTAACATGAAAAACATGAAGATAATTCAAAATATTAATAAAATGATAATAAAACTAAAATAACACTGTCCAGGAGAGACTTTTAAAAAGTTAGTTCACCCAAAAATGAAATTTCTGTCATTTATTACTCACCCTCATATCGTTCCAAACGCGTAAGACCTTCGTTCATCTTCGGAACACAAATTAAGATATTTTTGATGAAATCCGAGAGGTTTCTGAACCACGCAACGTCATTACTACCGTTCTGGGCCTTGAAAGGTGCAAAGACATCATTAAAACAGTGAATGTGACTGCAATGGTTCTACCTTAATGTTATGGAAAGACAAGAATTTGTGTGCAAAAACAAAACAAAAATAACAACTTTATTTAACAGTTTCTTCTCTTTCATGTCAGTCACAGTGCAGCGCTTCCGGGTTCTACTTCAGAACGCCAGCTCTGTATTGGCCAACACTGTTCACGTGAGCAGCACGACGCATGCGGATGACACCACTCTATTGTGTGGATCTCCAGCTCCGCCCGGTCAAGAGCTCCAACTCCAGCCATTTAATTCCATCACTCCACCTTGGCCCATCGATCTGTTGGCTCCGTCTTGGCTCCTTCCTCCTTTGGCTCCACCTGGGACCATTTTCCTTATGACTCCACCGGGCTCCCTCGTGCCTCCAACTCCACCTTGGTAAGAAGTTGCGGACTTACGGACCTTCAGCTACGCTTCGTCCCTCCACCCCTTCGACTCTGTCAGGCTCTGCCTTCCCCCCAGCCCCGCTTTGATTCTCAGTCACACCGGCTGTCCTCTGGGTCCATCTGGGCCACATGCAGCTCGACCTCGGCCTCCAGGACCATTGGTGTCGCCCGGTCTTGCTGGCTCCTCGTCTGCGCCTAGGGCTCCACTTCCATCTGCCTCGTCTCCATCTTAACGTTTTGTTGTGAGTTATACCGTGGTTTATGTATTACTGACAAATATGCATCACATTGAGTTTGTTTATGTTAAAACTGTGTAATCCAAACGGATGGACATTTTATGTGCAATTCGAATACATAAATCCTAAATTTAGGCCTAAATATAGTGTCAGCACAGGTCATGACGTAGTTTAGACAGCAGTCTTTTAATCCTCACAATGTGTAAACATTGCTAATTTCCTCTTTAAGCCAGCAGAGTCTGGATTAAACTTGTTCTTCATCCTGTCACAACTCACATACTTACACACCCTTAAACAATGTGCAATGGGCATACTCACTTCATGCATGAGATGCCTGTTAGCCAATACATTTACATGATTTATCTGCCAAACATGTTTTTTCCCAAAGCAACTTACAGTATATTCAAACTATACACTTTATCAATGGATGCTTTGCTACAGCTTATACCCATCTAACAGGGAACGTTCCCATAACCTGGGTGTGCTCTTTGATACCAATCTTTCATCTGAAGGCCATGTTTCTACCATCTGTAAAACCGCATTCTTCCATCTTAAAAATATATCTAAACTACGACATATGCTCTCAATGACAAATGCAGAACAGTTAGTTCATGTGTTCATGACCTCAAGGCTAGATTACTGTAACGCTCTACTGGGTGGTTGCCCTGCTCACTTGATAAATAAACTACAGCTCTTACAAAATGCATCAGCTAGAGTTCTTACTAGAACTAGGAAGTATGACCATATTAGCCTGGTTCTGTCAACACTGCATTGGCTTCCTGTTAAACATTGTATAGATTTTAAAATCTTGCTAATTACTTATACTCTAAAAAAAATTGGTTCTTCAGCGGTTCTTTGGAGTGGTTAAGGTGCTATATAGCACCACTACTGTATAAAGAACCAGTAAAGCCCCTGTATGGTTCTTCAGCGGTTCTTCAGCGGTGCTTTGCTGTGGTTAAGGTGCTATATAGCACCACTGCCGTACAAAGAACCCGTTAAGCCTCTGTATAGTTCTTTAAAGGTTCTCTAACTTTATTATTCTCTTAGTTTAGTTGGGGAAAGGAAAAAACAACATTAAAATACAGTGTATTTTCTGAAGATAACCTGGTTATCAACCTTTTTGTACCCAAGGCTCCCCTACACTGTTAAAAGTGAATATGGGTGTAAGTTGGATTGCTATAATTATTTGAGTCTAATTACTTCGTCTTTCTGCGAATTGTACACTCTTATTCACAACTACTCAAATTTCTCACTTTCAGCCAAAGTATAATTTCTCTTTAAGGACGTTTTTTCTGACGTCATGACGCACAAGCCTTTCTCGAACTTTCTGCTCGGCCGCCATTTTCTTTTCCCTGGACTCGGATGAATTAAGGTAGGTTGGAAATTTGTTTTAATTAATATACTCGATAATGCAAAGGTTGAACATGTGTTTTAGCTGTTTATGAGTTAATTATCGTTGTTTGTAAACATGAATACTAACGAAATCGTAACTAACCGAGTTTTTGAATTTGTGCGGCCTACGTTTGCAGTGACGTTATAAACGTTAGCACTAACTGAATATTTTCTATACAAGATGTTGCATTTACTCGTTTGTTCTATAGAAATGTATTCAGTTTAGACCCTGTAAGTATGTTTATAAATAATTTTAAAATAAACGTCTCCTTAACCGTGCTGCGGTCAGGAAGTGCGCGAGGAGCGGGAGAGACGCTCGAGTCCAGGCTGAGGGGGATCCTCACATTACAATTATTGAGTTTAGTTTTTAAAGTAATGTTTGTCTGTTCTTTCATTTGTCTTTGTCACGTTAGCTCTGATTTATTCATCTATTTGTTCGACCAAAATGACGAAGAAAGTCTGTGAGTAAAGATATACTTAAGGCTTACTTCATTTGCCTAGCTCGAGGTGTTTTGCTTCGTCCAGGAAAAATGTTATTTATTTTTTTATTTTTTTATCATGATTTTTAGTAGAAATGGTATTTACACAACTAATTAATTTCTTGAACTGCAGTAAACAAGTTTTTTTCCCATTTATAAATGCTGCTTTTCCCCCCTTAAGGATCTAAAGCTCTTCAATGTTTGACGACTGAGGACACTTTGCAATAACGTTACATGGTAAGTAATTTCTATAAAAACGGCTATAATTGTTAATAGATAATATGAATTACTAATGCTGGACACGTTTGAGTAAAATCCATCTAATGTTTTTTTACTGACTTGCATGTTATCCTCATTAACAAACTTTAGACTTGGAATTATCCAACCAAACTATTCATCAACTCCCTCTTATGCCATCTCAAATGCATGTGACTTTTTTTTGTTGTTTTTCTTGTTTTGCATTATATTAATCACAGAGGATGCCTGAGTGCAGAGTTGGGTGTAACGAGTTACTGTATATTTTAATTACTTTTCCTGATAACGCAGTAATGTAACGCATTACATTTTAAATTTATGCAATTTGATTACAGTTACTGATGTCAATAAAAATACGTTACTTGCGTTACAAGTAAAAAAAAAAAAAAATAGGTAAAATGCATTTCTAAAAGGAATCACGTTTGGCGCGGATGCGTCATTATGAATCACAGGAGAATGCGTGGAGGAGGATACCCGCGCCCAAGACTAGAGCGGTCCAACCTCGCCTAAACAAGCTAGATTGGATTTTTGTTCAGGATCGGGGGGGAAGGTAACGTTTGAACAATAATGTTTTCAAATGTTAAACCGCTCACTCGTTCACTGATTCACTAATCCCTAAATAGTGTATGTCATTTGAGTGCACTATATCTGCAAAGAGTGAACGAAATGAAGTGAGTGAATTCGGACGCTGGCCTACGTGTAATATGGGTGTAAGTTGGATTGCTATAATTATTTGAGTCTAATTACTTCGTCTTTCTGCGAATTGTACACTCTAATTCACAACTACTCAAATTTCTCACTTTCAGCCAAAGTATAATTTCTCTTTAAGGACGTTTTTTCTGACGTCATGACGCACGAGCCTTTCTCGAACTTTCTGCTCGGCCGCCATTTTCTTTTCCCTGGACTCGGATGAATTAAGGTAGGTTGGAAATTTGTTTTAATTAATATACTCGATAATGCAAAGGTTGAACATGTGTTTTAGCTGTTTATGAGTTAATTATCGTTGTTTGTAAACATGAATACTAACGAAATCGTAACTAACCGAGTTTTTGAATTTGTGCGGCCTACGTTTGCAGTGACGTTATAAACGTTAGCACTAACTGAATATTTTCTATACAAGATGTTGCATTTACTCGTTTGTTCTATAGAAATGTATTCAGTTTAGACCCTGTAAGTATGTTTATAAATAATTTTAAAATAAACGTCTCCTTAACCGTGCTGCGGTCAGGAAGTGCGCGAGGAGCGGGAGAGACGCTCGAGTCCAGGCTGAGGGGGATCCTCACATTACAATTATTGAGTTTAGTTTTTAAAGTAATGTTTGTCTGTTCTTTCATTTGTCTTTGTCACGTTAGCTCTGATTTATTCATCTATTTGTTCGACCAAAATGACGAAGAAAGTCTGTGAGTAAAGATATACTTAAGGCTTACTTCATTTGCCTAGCTCGAGGTGTTTTGCTTCGTCCAGGAAAAATGTTATTTATTTATTTATTTTTTTATCATGATTTTTAGTAGAAATGGTATTTACACAACTAATTAATTTCTTGAACTGCAGTAAACAAGTTTTTTTCCCATTTATAAATGCTGCTTTTCCCCCCTTAAGGATCTAAAGCTCTTCAATGTTTGACGACTGAGGACACTTTGCAATAACGTTACATGGTAAGTAATTTCTATAAAAACGGCTATAATTGTTAATAGATAATATGAATTACTAATGCTGGACACGTTTGAGTAAAATCCATCTAATGTTTTTTTACTGACTTGCATGTTATCCTCATTAACAAACTTTAGACTTGGAATTATCCAACCAAACTATTCATCAACTCCCTCTTATGCCATCTCAAATGCATGTGACTTTTTTTTGTTGTTTTTCTTGTTTTGCATTATATTAATCACAGAGGATGCCTGAGTGCAGAGTTGGGTGTAACGAGTTACTGTATATTTTAATTACTTTTCCTGATAACGCAGTAATGTAACGCATTACATTTTAAATTTATGCAATTTGATTACAGTTACTGATGTCAATAAAAATACGTTACTTGCGTTACAAGTAAAAAAAAAAAAAATAGGTAAAATGCATTTCTAAAAGGAATCACGTTTGGCGCGGATGCGTCATTATGAATCACAGGAGAATGCGTGGAGGAGGATACCCGCGCCCAAGACTAGAGCGGTCCAACCTCGCCTAAACAAGCTAGATTGGATTTTTGTTCAGGATCGGGAGGGAAGGTAACGTTTGAACAATAATGTTTTCAAATGTTAAACCGCTCACTCGTTCACTGATTCACTAATCCCTAAATAGTGTATGTCATTTGAGTGCACTATATCTGCAAAGAGTGAACGAAATGAAGTGAGTGAATTCGGACGCTGGCCTACGTGCTCAACGGCTCAACACGTGATAAAACAATTTTTATCCTACATGTTACTTATAAAATAATATTAATAACAATCTTAATGACTTTATTTTATAATCATACATACCATACGTGCCAGCTTTGTAGTTTCATCGATTGTATAATTGGTTTGTCATTCTTAATAGGCCTATGTGTTCATAATCATTAAATACTATTAAAAATAAATAAATAAATAAACACATTAACAAGTGTACAATATTTCATATAAGTAATAAAGTTATTTAATAAAGTTATTTTTAGTTTGTTAGAATCTCATGCTCACAGATTACGTGGTCGTTGAGCGCCCTCAGGCGACCATTATGATTATATTAGAATGAATAAGCTACCTACAGATGATTAACGAATATTTTTAAGTCAAGTTGCTGTTTTCATACTTCCGTAATATTTTTCAGTCAATATTAAATTACGGAAAGAACGATGAGTTTCAGTTTGTGGTGTGTTTTTGTAGGTTTTATAGGTTTTCAAAGTAACCTGAATGTAAAGTAATTAGTAATCTGATTACTTTTTTTTTTTTACATGCAGTAATCAGTAATGTAATCAAATTACAATTTCAATGTAGTAATTTGTAGTGGATTACTTTTTTTGAGTAACTTCCCAACACTGCCTGAGGGTGAGTAAATTAACAGCTAGTTTTCATTTTTGGGTGATTTTTGTCTATTAAACCTTTGACAAAAATCCTACCGGAACATTCGGTGTTCGTGCTGCCGCTGATCCAGAGAGAGCAGTTTTGAACCACACAGTAGTTATTTCAAGGACTTTGGTTCTTTGATTTCTGTTACAAATATTCAAATTATCACAGAAGTACTAAGATAAAAGTTTACAGTTAGGATATAAACACTGGACATCAGATAGCGATCAAAATAGAGCAAATCGAAACTAATGTGGCGCTTCAAATAACTGTTGTATATATAAATTACCTTGTTAAGCCACTAGGTGACTTTGTCATTGAATCATTCATTCAAAAGATTTGTTAAGGTTAAACCTTGAATCATCCAGTAGTGAAACAAGTATTTATTAATGAGCCATTAATATATTCAACACCATTTTTTGAAATAATTCATTCAAATAAATTAAACATTTTCTGGAAATTAGAGTCCAGCAATTAATATTTTGTCAGAACCTCTAGTAAATTAAATGTTATTTTGTTTAGTTGTCTATTCAGAATCATGGGAGAATTGCGATCTCTATTTGAAACTAAAAAATCGTGATTCTCATTTTATCCAGAATCGTGCAGCTCTAGTGTATGTCTAGTACGAATGTGTAGTTGTATGAATGTCCAGTTGTGTTGTTTGAGAATTGCTTTGATTTGTGCAAGGGTAATCAGCTTTAAAGGGTTAGTTCACCCAAAAATGAAAATTCTGTCATTTAATACTCACCCTCATGTCGTTCCACATCCGTAAGACCTTCGTTCATCTTCAGAACACAAATTAAGATCTTTTTGATGAAGTCTGAAAGGTTTCTGTCCCTCCATAGAGATCCAACGCAACTACCACTTTCAAGGTCCAGAATGGTAGGAAAGACATCATTAAAGTAATCCTTGTGACTGCAGTGGTTTAACCTCAGTTTTATGAAGCGTTGCGAGTGCTTTGTTTGCGCAAAAAAACATAATTTACTACTTTATTTATAAAATATTATTCAAAGCGTGTTCACGCAACAATGTCAGCTCTGGCATGAACACAACATGCATGCATTGTGGTGCTCTCGTGAACACTCGTGCATGTGCGTTGTTGAAGCGCAAGTCTGAACACAACACGCATACTCTCGTGAGCGCTTGTTGCAGATGAATATTTTTGTAAGTAAAGTGGTAAATTATGTTTGTTTTTTTGCGCAAACAAAGCACTCGCGTTGCTTCATAAAATTGAGGTTAAACCACATGGAGTACTTTAATGATGTCATTCCTACCTTTCTGGACCTTGGAGTGGTAGTTGCGTTGGATCTCAATGAAGGGACAGAAACCTCTCAGACTTCATCAAAAAGATCTTAATTTGTGTTGAGTTCAGAAAAAGCGTATGCATAAAATATGAAGTATACTTTGGGCTTTACACACAGTAATGAATGTTTGGGTAAAAGCATCCCCATGTTATGTTACTACAGTTGGAAGCAGCAATTCTGCTCTTGCCTGCACTGTTCAAGGTGGACCCGGGGTTGCTGTTTGAAGTTGAGGTGAGCCATGAACAGTTGACTACAGTGTGTGAAGCACAATCTAATCAAAGCACTACACTTATTGCACATTTTGTTATGCAAATGATTTCAGTGCAAACATTTTTGTTGTTGTTGGTCTACACAAACTATTCTATCAATGTGAAGAGAAAATTACATTCATTTTCAGTTAATAGCCCAAAGTATTTGAGCAGTTGTATGACAGTAGTTAAAATTAATTTAACTTAAGGTTTGCTTTTCAAATAAATATGTGAAGATGGTTAATGCTGTTATCCCCTCTCCTCCAGGGCCATGCTCAGACCAGCCCTCCTGACATCCCAACACCTAAGATGGTGCCTAAAGGCTGCGGGGAGGGTCATCCCATGCAGTATGACCACATTGTGTTCATGTTGGATGGCCAGTTAATCATAGAGGAGAGCGAGGACATCTCAATGGCACTGGGCCTCCTTCTGTGTGTATATTTTGCGTGTGGAATCGAATCCAATCCAGTATCCTAAAGGACTGAAAAAGACAGTGACTTTTTGGAGTGTGTTTTGAAATTGTATTGGATAATTGGAATTGGAATTGGATGCAGTCGGACTTCCTGTCACTGTAAAAATGAGTGTACAACTCAATCTGTGAGTAGACTTTCGGAGTCCATATTCTCTCTTGCTCCCTTTCTTCCAGTTTTAGTTCCAGTTTCTATATTGTTTTTGAAATCCTTAAGGACTTACAAAAATGTTAGTGTGCTATTGACAGTGAAAAATACTGCAGGACTTCAGAGTATAACTCGGTATGTAAAAACAGGACTATTGTCTTCTTCAAAAATGTACATATTTCAAGCTTGTTGCATTATTTTGTATGTGTATAAAAGGGGAGTATAATGTGATGTTGTACATGTATATTCCCTGACTTGTCAGCACTGAGTTTATTTGCTGCTGAAAGAAATAAATTAAAAGGTTTTGAAAGTGTAATGTCTTTTGTTTCTCAGTAAGCATTTAGTACATGATTTTGAATCTTTAAAGTCAAGATTTGGTAAAAAATTATTAATTATCATTAATAAAAGTGTCATTTAGAAGCATATTGACTAATTTATAGTAGTATCTAGCATGATAATGGGCCCTGCTAGCTCAAAAACAACAATATATGGCACCTCTAATGTGCTAGAAAGCTTTAAGAATAGGTGCTATATAGCACCAAAAAAGGTTCCCCTATGATTATGAGCCAAAGAACCACTGCTGGTGCTATATGGCACCTCTTATGGTTCTACATAGCATATGACAAAGGTGCAGTATAGCACCAAAAAAGGTTCCCCTATGATTACGAGCCAAAGAACCACTTTTTGTTTGGAGTACAAAGCACTAAATAGTTTAGCTCCCCAGTACCTGAGCGAGCTCTTAAAGCATTATAGTCCTTCACGTCTATTGCGATCTCAGAATTCAGGCCAATTGATAATACCTAGAATATCAAAATCAACCGCAGGCGGTAGATCCTTCTATTGGGCACCTAAACTCTGGAACAATCTTCCTGGCATTGTTCAGGAAGCAGACACACTCTGTCAGTTTAAATCTAGACTAAAAACGCATCTCTTTAACCTGGCATACACGTAACACATTATCAATTGATGTTTTCAAATCCGTTAAAGGATTGTTAGGCTGCATAAATTAGGTCAGCCGGAACCGGGATCACTTCCTATAACACTCGTTACATCAGAAGAAGAATGGCATCTATGCTAATTTTAGCATCTCTGTTTATCCCGAGGTTTACCGTAGTCAGCCGGATCCGGGCCGTATCCAGGTGAGATCGAGGACATGCGCCTAGACACGACCACAACGCAGCCCTGAAGTGTCAGCAGAGATTGAGTCAACTAGATCATTCACTGTGAAGGCCTCATCGACACGACAACCAGTGGCACAGATCCTCAACAAACCGTCCATACCAGCGTGATGAATATGATCCTCAACTGAATGGAACTGGAATAAATACTTTGACTGTTGCAATCCCATCGGATTTATGATGGCTGCCTGAATCATAATAAAGCACTGTTCGCCAGAGGAGAACTGGCCCCCGACTGAGCCTGGTTTCTCCCAAGGTTTTTTTCTCCATTTTAACACCTGTTTGTCACCTGTTGGAGTTCGGGTTCCTTGCCGCTGTTGCCTTTGGCTAGCTTAGTTGGGGACACTTGACATTTGATATTCAACAGTGTTTTGATCTGCCTGCATCAAAACCCTTGTATGCGAACTGAACTGAGCTGGATGATGACATCACTGTTTACTCCAGTGCTGATATAGATAAATTAACTAAATAACTATTGATTCTTTCTTACAATGGAATGAATCAATACTGAATTTACTTAAGATGGATAATGACACCATTTTCTTTAAGAGCTGCAATACAGCCAAAACTATTTGCCATTTATCACCGTAAAGCTGCTTTGACACAATCTGCATTGTTAAAAGCGCTATATAAATAAAGGTGACTTGACTTGACAAATGGTTTTCAATAATTTCAGTACTACTCATATATTAAACAGAAGCAACTTAAAAGTGTGCATTGTGAAATGCAATTGCTTTGTATGATGAAATAAAAACAGCCACAGGTCACAAATTCAGCCAAGCACATAAAATGACTTTAAAAATTACAGGGAACAGGGAACTTGATTTCAGTTGTTTCAGTTTCTCCTTCCATCACATGGGAGAGTGCATCGCTGTATCAATACAGAGGTTGCATCCTTTGAAGGCTGCATTCAGAGGGCAATTCAAAGGCTCCTTCCAATCCAGACTACAAATGCGGGCCATGAAGGATAAAACAAGTTGTTCCTTTATAGCCCAGCCTATACCTAGATTTACTGAGCACCGGTGATGACAGGATTTCAAATATTTAACGATACAAACAACAACAACATATTTTATTATTTTAATATTATTAGCTTCAAGTTAAAAGTTCAAATGTTGACATCTTACTAAGATGCAATTTTAAATGGATTATACTCTTTATTATGTACATAAATGGAACAAGGTGAAAATATTTAGATAAGTTGTGAACCCTCTTTGTTTTCAGACGGTTGAATATAACTTAAAAAAAAACAAACAAACAAAAAAAAAAACGTTTGTCAACGTTTAACAACGATTGGTTCAACCTTCACAGACTTTGAAGGCGAGACCATTGATATCCGTGTCCTTCGAAGGATGCGGCCTCTGAATTGAGACTCAGCTTGAGAGTGTGGAATTACTCTAGACTTACAACTAGTGTTATTTTAGTTTTTATTTTAGTTTTATTAATATTTATTATTAATCATATTTTGAATTAGCTTTTATTTTTATATTTTTACTTTTCATGTTAATTTAGAGTATTTTTTTGTAATTTTGTTATGTGCTTTTGTCATTATATTAGTTTTTTTTTCTTTTTTTAGGTTTCATTTTTTTTTTTTAATTTTAGTTTTAGTTAGTTTTTATTTGTTTCCAGTTAACAATTTTAGTGCTTCAACTTAAACTGCCAAGGCAACATTTCTAATTTTAGCTTATTTTATGTTTTTCTACTAATATTTGTATTTTATTTTATTTCAGCTTTACTTTAATTAACAGAAATGCTTTTAATAGTTTTAGTTTTAATTAATAATAACCCTGTTTACAACAAACACATATATTTTGTTTACAACAAATTCATATACACGTGTGCTGTTATGTCTCATGAAACAAAAAAATGTTCTTAAGAGCAAACTTTCTAGACTATCAGCGTCACAAGTTTACGTAACAGGCGTACATGGATGTGTGCAAACATGTATGGCGTAGGCTGGGTAATATTGCCTCATAGACAGATATGACTCAATACTCACTCAATGCTGAAATTAAGAAAAATTCACAGTGACTTGAATCCACTTATTTGACTTCCTCAAAACAATCAAACAAACAAAAAAATCGTTTGGCCCACATACCGTTCAAAAGTTTGGGGGTGCTAAGATGAAAGAAGTCTCCCATGATCTTCAGGGCTGCATTTATTTGATCAAAAATACAGTAACTGTTTTCTATGTGAATATATTGTAAAATGTATTTTATTCCTGTGATCACAACTGAATTTTCATCATCATTACTCCAGTCTTCAGTGTCACATGATCCTTCAGAAATCATTTTAATATGATGATTTGCTTCACAAGAAACATTTATGGTTATTATTGATGTTGATAAAAGCTGTGCTGCTTCATTTTTTTTTTTTTTTGTGTGGAAACTGATTTTTTTTTTTCAGGGTTCTTTCTTGAATAGAAAGTCAAAAAAACAAAACAGTACTTATTTGAAACAAATCTTTTGTAACGAAAAACAATCCATTAATAATAATAATAATAATAATAATAATTTTCTGCATTATCACATGCTGCCAGTAAAGGAGAGATGATATAATCAGTCATAGTTTACACTGGAATGAATCTGGACAATGTTGTTTAGGAAACAAGCACAAAGCTCTTCTTACTGGCTGAAGGCTGTTCAGACCTCAGCTGATGACATCACCGCAGGGTCACTGTGATTTTGCCAAGTAAGACATGTTCCTGGATCAACATATTTTGTTAATCCTGGAACAACATTCCTGCCCAAAATTTGTATCCTAACCCATCCCTACCCCTAAACCCAACCCTACGCATAACTTATACATAAAATCAGAGGGAAATGATAGGTGAATAACACTGATGTAGAAGCACCTAACCCTGGATGTAAGCCTAAACTTGACAAACTGTAAACTTGTCCTTCAAATCTGATTGGTTGAATGGAATGTTGTTCCAGGATCAACAAAGGTTGATTGTACTTGGTGAAATCACGTTCACAATCATGCATCTTCCTCACAGACTGGTTTCTTTCTTTCTTTCATTCACATGTTCTTTCTTTCATTCACATGTTCTTTCTTTCTTTCACATGTTCATTCTTTCTTTCTTTCACGTTTCTTTCTTTCTTTCACATGTTCTTTCTTTCTTTCACGTTCTTTCTTTCTTTTTCACATGTTCTTGTTTTCTTTCTTTCACGTTTCTCTTTCTTTCACATGTTCTTTTCTTTCTTTCTTTCACATTTCTTTCTTTCACGTTCTTGTTTTCTTTCACGTTTCTTTCTTTCTTTCACATGTTCTTTCACATGTTCTTTCTTTCTTTCACGTTTCTTTCTTTCACATGTTCTTGTTTTCTTTCTTTCACGTTTCTTTCTTTCTTTCACATGTTCTTTCTTTCTTTCACGTTCTTTCTTTCTTTCTTTCTTTTTCACATGTTCTTGTTTTCTTTCTTTCACGTTTCTTTCTTTCTTTCACATGTTCTTGTTTTCTTTCTTTCACGTTTCTTTCTTTCTTTCACGTTCTTTCTTTCACATGTTCATTCTTTCTTTCTTTCACGTTTCTTTCTTTCTTTCACATGTTCTTTCTTTCTTTCTTTCTTTCTTTTTCACATGTTCTTGTTTTCTTTCTTTCACGTTTCTTTTTCACGTTCTTGTTTTCTTTCTTTCACGTTTCTTTCTTTCTTTCACGTTCTTTCTTTCTTTCTTTCTTTCACGTTCTTTCTTTCTTTCACGTTTCTTTCTTTCTTTCACATGTTCTTGTTTTCTTTCTTTCACATATTCTTGTTTTCTTTCTTTCACGTTTCTTTTTCTTTCACATGTTCTTTCTTTCTTTCACATGTTCTTTCTTTCTTTCACATGTTCTTTCTTTCTTTCACGTTTCTTTCTTTCTTTCACATGTTCTTTCTTTCTTTCACATGTTCTTTCTTTCTTTCTTTCACATGTTCTTGTTTTCTTTCTTTCACGTTTCTTTCTTTCTTTCTTTCACATGTTCTTTCTTTCACGTTCTTTCTTTCTTTCTTTCACATGTTCTTGTTTTCTTTCTTTCACGTTTCTTTCTTTCTTTCACATGTTCTTTCTTTCTTTCACGTTCTTTCTTTCTTTCTTTCTTTTTCACATGTTCTTGTTTTCTTTCTTTCACGTTTCTTTCTTTCTTTCACGTTCTTTCTTTCACATGTTCATTCTTTCTTTCTATCACGTTTCTTTCTTTCTTTCACATGTTCTTTCTTTCTTTCTTTCTTTCTTTCTTTTTCACATGTTCTTGTTTTCTTTCTTTCACGTTTCTTTCTTTCACGTTCTTGTTTTCTTTCTTTCACGTTTCTTTCTTTCTTTCACGTTCTTTCTTTCTTTCTTTCTTTCACATGTTCTTTCTTTCTTTCACGTTTCTTTCTTTCTTTCACATGTTCTTGTTTTCTTTCTTTCACATATTCTTGTTTTCTTTCTTTCACGTTTCTTTTTCTTTCACATGTTCTTTCTTTCTTTCTTTCTTTCTTTCTTTCACATGTTCTTTCTTTCTTTCACGTTTCTTTCTTTCTTTCACATGTTCTTTCTTTCTTTCACATGTTCTTTCTTTCTTTCTTTCACATGTTCTTGTTTTCTTTCTTTCACGTTTCTTTCTTTCTTTCTTTCACATGTTCTTTCTTTCACGTTCTTTCTTTCTTTCTTTCACATGTTCTTGTTTTCTTTCATGTTCTTGTTTTCTTTCTTTCATGTTTCTTTCTTTCTTTCACATGTTCTTTCTTTCTTTCACATGTTCTTTCTTTCTTTCTTTCTTTCACATGTTCTTTCTTTCTTTCACATGTTCTTTCTTTCTTTCACGTTTCTTTCTTTCTTTCACATGTTCTTGTTTTTTCTTTCACGTTTCTTTCTTTTTCTTTCTTTCACATGTTCTTGTTTTCTTTCTTTCACGTTTCTTTCTTTCTTTCACATGTTCTTTCTTTCATGTTCTTTCTTTCTTTCTTTCTTTCACATGTTCTTGTTTTCTTTCTTTCACGTTTCTTTCTTTCACGTTCTTTCTTTCACATGTTCTTGTTTTCTTTCTTTCACGTTTCTTTCTTTCACGTTCTTTCTTTCACATGTTCTTTCTTTCTTTCTTTCACGTTTCTTTCTTACTTACACATGTTCTTGTTTTCTTTCACATGTTCTTGTTTTCTTTCTTTCAAGTTTCTTTCTTTCTTTCACATGTTCTTGTTTTCTTTCTTTCACATGTTCTTTCTTTCACATGTTCTTTCTTTCTTTCACGTTTCTTTCTTTTTCACGTTCTTTCTTTCACGTTTCTTTCTTACTTTCACATGTTCTTTCTTTCACGTTTCTTTCTTTTTCACGTTTCTTTCTTTTTCACGTTTCTTTCTTTTTCACATGTTCTTTCTTTCACATGTTCTTTCTTTCTTTGTGCTTCTGTTGGCTGTGGGAATGTGAATCTGTAAAATATTTCAAGGTCATGTTACAACATGTGAATGAGGAAGTTGTTATTTGGCTTGATGTTGCCATCAAGTTGTTCTAAAAGTTGCCCTAAATGAATGTGTCACGTCTGTCTGTTTTTGCGCCATGTTCTCCTTTGTTTCCCGCCTTTAGTTAGTTGTCATGGTTTCTAATTTGATTAGTGTCCTCGTTTCAGGTGTGTCTTGTTTATTAGCTCATTAGTTCCCTCATTAGTTCTTGTATAAGTACTCCTTGGTTTGTTCACTCTTTGTCCTGTCACTATTATGTCTTGGATGTGTATTGCCTATGTTTTGAGTTATTAAACCTTTTGAGCTCTTTGAAAACCTACTTCTCCTGCTTCCTTCCACCTGTGGTCACATACCATGACAGGATCAGGGAAAATACATTTTTAACTCTATTTGTAGTGCTCATGTATTAAAATGAACGTCACAAACTGGGATTTCTGTCATCAAAACCCAGTCTTTTTGATTATCTTTTTGGTGAGCATGAGTACTTAATGTTTTAAAAATGTACCTGATAAAAAATACATTTGATATGTTTTAAAACTGTTCTGGAGCTGGTGTTTATATAAACTATTAATAAGTACAATAACGTCTACTGTTTAACTTCTCATTTAAGAAGTAGAAGCATATAATTTAACACTGGCTATTCTAAAATAATTCCATCTTTGATGACTAGCCTGCTCTGTTTTGGCAACTTGTTTAATGAGTTAAAAGCGTAATGACTTTAACAATCAGCTTTTTAAGTTAAAGAGAACCAAAGTGGAGGGATTTGCATGGCTTTTCTCTCTGTTACATCATGTCTCAAGAGGTTTGTGACCACACTCTTCTGCTGTCGTATTTAAGCCCCAGTTCTAGACAAAATGCATTAAAAGATATATTTCCCTGCTTTTGATCTATCTGGGCTATGGCTTTAGCAGGTGAGCGCTGACCCCAAAGTTTATTTATTTCAAAAGCTCCCCGCATGACTTTTGCAACAAAGAGATGGCGATGATCTCAATAAATGTCATTTATGACTGTCAGGTGCTCTTACACTAGACCGACAGACAGGACCAATGCCAAGACCCAGTGTGCTGAAGTCTCTTTCTCTGGCCGCGGCACTCGAGTCAGCACATTTCTCTTTTCAATTTCTACCGCAGAAAACGAGGGAGACAAAAGAGGGAGATCAGAAGGAAAGCGTAAATGACGGCATGATCAAAAGGAGATAAATGAGGGCAGACAGAGTGCAAAAAAGAGAAGTCAAAGGGAAGCTTGCCATGATTGAGACAACTTTTTTACACACATGGATGGACATTTATAGAGAATGACAAAAAGCCAGCAGAAATGGGCTCATGCCCTTGTGAAAAAGAAGTGTACTTAACTTTATTCAATGTGTACTTGTAGTGTACTTCAGATCTTAAAAGTATATTTTTAAAAAAATTGAAGATAATATTAAAGAAATAAAACGCCACTTTGTAATAATGTCAAATTAAATTTACCCAACATTTATTTTAAAATACATCACATACAAGTTTCAATAGTACAGAGCTCCTAAAGGGATTAAAAAAAATATGAGATGGGAGGAAAAATTATATGTTAATGCTTTTGTGTTCTCTCTCAAATGTTTTGCTTTCCTCTGAGAAACTTTGCGCTCACTCCCAAAGAACACAAAAGTTTTGTGAGCAAACGCAAAAGCATTTTTTCTTCCCATTTCATATTTTTCATCACCATATCCATTTAGGGAAAGTGATTGGATTATTATATAAGGTCGAATATATCATATTCGATACACATAATTCTAAGTCCTCTAAATTAGCAACATGATCAAAACTTGCAACACAATTTACTCCATCTGTCATCTGATTGATAGTTTAAACGTTTTTAGCATGTATAAATTTACAAAGTCCTCCTTCAGCTTCATGTGTCTTTTTGCTGTGAAATCTTTAATGATTTTTATAAAGTAAACATAGAATAACTTTAATATTGTTAGTGATATTTCAAGATGAAGACTTACTGGACTGAAGCAACTTAGGTTTACTTGATTATCTGTCCATTTTTTAGAACATTTTTTTAGATGTTGATCAATCAAAAGCCAAATGTATCAAATATGATCATCAGGCTTTTGAGGAATGTTTATTTGTTCATCTCTCAGACCTGCTGCCATATACACTTTACATGGTCGAAGTTGTTCTACATGGCATGGTGGTTAGTGTCGGGCCCTTCAGGGATGATGCCGTGTCATTGCCCCATATCCATGTTCTTTCAACCCCATAATAGCTGAATAGTTGGTTGGTTGACTTGGGGACTGAAGAGATGGATAGAAAACCTTTTCTTCCATGGTAGAAAAACGGTAGACCCTGACGTAGAGGTTGTATTATGCTGGGCAGAAAAAGCTTGTCGAGTTTGCTTTAAGGATGAGCATCCTGCTTCTCTGCCAGATAGTCAATGTTTAATTTGGCCATGGCGTGAGTGACAACCTCCACCAGCTCCTCATAAGCAGGAGAGTGCGGTGGCGAGTTCTCAATCTCTCCTGCCTCGATGCTGAGCACATCCACCTCTACAGAGCAGCGGCGGGCCCTAACTCGGGCCGGAAGAAACTGCAGAGCGTGCTTCCAACACCTGAGAGAAGGCACTGGATCTAGCAGGTGAGGGCAGAGAAAAGGCAGTGCCTGTCTCTAACACCTCCACTAAATTCATCTGCGATCCCCACATTCCCCTTTGGAAGCAGCGGGACCCCAATCGCAAGGAATGCGTGCCTCAGCGCCCCCCTCAAAGAGCGTCAGGTGGGAGCTGAGTGTCCACTGTTCACAATGATCCCCCTTGAGAGATGACCGTGCGTACTCCGCTCCCATACAAACAGCACATAAATTGTGTGTATCCCCACCCGTGATGTAGCGTGGGCAGCGAGGAACACACAGTCTAAATTGCTGTTTACTCGCCATGAACTAAGTGTTTCTTTGTAACTACGGGACAAACGAACAATGAATAAGACAGACAGTTCACAGAGAGTGCTTACTGAAGGCACAGAAGCTGACATTGTTTGGTCTGGGTGTGCTATAACTTCCTGGTCGTGACGTCACATGCTATGGGCTGACGTCCCTCCATGCCATTGGACAGATTTCACTTGCACTTCAAGACGCAATCATGCAGAGGCGTTCCTATAGCTTCACTTCTTCCAATGCAGCGTGAGTTCCCTCGAAAGGGAACGTAGTTGTAAACTAGTTGTGTTCTCAAAGTTTACACTTTAAAAGTATACTTTTATACACTAAAAAGTGGGACAAGTATACTACTAGTACACTGATAATAGTGTAATTACTACATAAAGTACACTTAAAAATATACATGAACTTTACTTAAGTATACTTAATAAAATGAACTGTAAGTATACTTATTTTTCATTAGGGTTTACAGGGTTAAGATTGGACATTATATACCAGACTGGATTCGGCTATGGAGTTGAGGGGGTGAGAAATAAGAGATTTGTAATGTACTCTGAAAAAGATTTTGTTGAGAGATTGTGAAACACTTTTTTTTCCCCTTTGAAATAACGTGCACCGATGCCTCACAATAAGACCAGGAGTGTGCATTAAATAGGGTCAGCTTTGATTGTATGTAGACTTTAGTAAGTGCTACTGTTCTCTGGCATTGTTTGATTTGTCAGTACACAACCTGTGACAAATATGAAATTGTGAATAAGTGAAGAGAAGTGCATCTCCTTTTCCTAAAAATTCCTAACTTCCCTCTGGTCTCTCCAGCATTCAGCCTGTAAATCCCAGACTGTCCCAGGCTCAGACAGTGACGTGTAGAGGGGCGGCTTTTTGACCTGGACCACTGAGGGGGGGATTACTCTGAATAAGCACACCCTCTTTTATCTGGCTGTGTGAAACCTAACCAAATCTCCTTTCTTCTTCCATCTCATCCATCCTCTGGACACGAAAGAAAACTCACACTGAAGTAAAACATTTAAAGGGATAGTTCACCAAAAATGAAAATTTGCTGTAAATTTACTCAGGCAATCCAAGATGAAGGTGTCTTTTTTCTTCAGTAGAAAAGTAAAGAAGATTTTTAGCTGAAACTGTGGGCCTTAGTGATTCATATACTGCAAGTCACTTTGAGAGTCCTGATGATCATTAAGGTGTTATAAACGATTATCTGTAAACAGTTTTTCAGGTAGACCTAACGTTAGTTACTCTAAATTAAATAGAGTAATCAAATGTACATTAACACTGCATAGTCTTCACTCTATAAAATTAAATATAGAGGAATCCTTATTAAAGTTACAAAAGTTATTTAGTCAAGAACATTGAGTGTTTTTTTTTTGCAGTGAGTGTTGTTGGATTTACATTAAAAACAGACTGCAACAGGAATATTAGGCTGCTGTCACTTTAGGATATAATGCACGGATCCAATGTACTGATACTGTACACACGCATTTTATTTCTTGACTGTTTACATTCGCTTAACACATAACTGATTATGTTTACTAGGATACTCACCAAGGCAGGCATTCTGACATAATTTTGCATGAAAGTGAAAAAGCGCAAGAAGACGTGAAAGAGCTCAATTCAGTATTTGCGTGTTGTCAGACGCGCACACAAAACTTCTCACACGGCGCGTGCAAGTTATCTTTTGCATCTTCTTGCGCTTGAATGTTTAAATTGGCAAGGCTTAAAAACACGTGCAAATGATAAACTTTCATGATGACACAGCACTGGTCCGCAACAGTGACAGTTCTGTCAATGAGCCCTGCTTGTGCTCTCTGTTTATCTCTCTCGTTGAGTGTGCGTGTGAGAGAAAGCGACAGAGGGCGCTCTCAGCCAAGCAACAGTGCATAAAGCTCAGCAGGCAATGAAATTATATCTGTGTTAAACTTTTTTTTTTTTTTTTTGCCTCTAACTCTATTACAGGCAACTGATTTTGTACAATTTCTTACACTGTAAAAAATTCACCCGTAAATTTACAGTAAAATACTGGCAGCTGTGGTTCCAGCCATTTACCATAATTTTACGGTTTCAACGCCGTTTTTCCAGTTAACAGCTGTTTACTGTAATTCAACAGTACCAATACTGTTGTTCATTTTACAGCTTTACTGTAATTTCACAGTAGAGTACTGGCAGCTGTGGTTCCAGCCATTTACCGTAATTTTATGCTTTCAACACCGTTTTAGCTGTGCTGTAATTTTACAGTAAAATACTGGCAGCTGTGTTTCCAGCCATTTACCATAATTCTACCCTTTCAATATCGTTTTACATTTACAGCTGTACTGTAATTTCACAGTAAATTACTTGCAGCAATGGTTACAGCTATAATTCTACAATATAAAAAAATAATACATTACATAAACAATATATAATTAAAATCTTTAGGTCAGTATATAATGTGTAGACATGTCAAACTATATTTTAACTAGATGGAGAATAAATAAATAAAGAAGAAGTAGATTATGCTACATCTTTTGCTATTTATTAAAACACAGGCAGAATGGGCACTGACAAATTGGTTGAAACTGACCCAAAATGAATCTCAGCATAAATACAAACGGTAAGTTAAGAAAAAAGAAAATAGCATTTGCTTTAACCAACAAAAATAAGAAAAAATTCAAGAATTTCAAAAACTAAATTCTCACTATTCATTTACCATGATGCTATCCCAGATGTGTACAACTGCCTTTCTTTAGCAGAACACAAATGTTTTTAAAAGAAATTTGAGATCTGTAGATGCATACCATGAAAATGAATAATGATAATGAGAATGCTTATTTTTGAAACTATACTGCTCTATATTTAAACAGTATGATAACAGTTTTAGGAGGAAAAAACAATGTCAAAAAGAAAAGTATAAATTGCACTGTCCAATAAGAGGAACTAGTGTGTGATTAAACCTTAAAAAAAAAAAAAAAAAGGCCAATACATCACACCAACTTTGGAACACATGGCAAAAGATAGTCATTATATACAGTCTGGACACACTTTTAAATTAAACAGAAAATTAACTGTTTAGTAGATGAACGTAATTAGAAACTTAAACTTAACTTAAGTAAATTTAACTTAAAGTAAATTTATGAGGGTGTAAGTTTGTTACAGTAGAGAAAACAAGACAAAATATTATCTTAACAGAAGCAGGGGCCAAGACATGCACAAACAGTTTAGCCGTGTGTAAACACATGTAAATCAATTTAAGGGTTCCTATAAAAGAAAACCAAATGATTTTCACAATATTACCTCTTTATACTACAGCTGTTCCAGACAGGTCCAAGTAGTTCCAGACATCTTGAGGATTTGACCGCATTACAGTTCCATATCACTTTGCCAAACCATTTCATTTATCTCAAACATCCTTAGAACCTACAACAGCAAAAGAGCCAACACCCACAAAGAAATTGATCAAACAAATATAGCAAAAATATAGCAAACAGGATAAAAATGACAAACTTTTTTCATGTTTTATTATCTATAGAACGCATACTCTCATTCTCCCGCTCTTTATCCATACAAACGCACACGCATATAGTGCAGACACACACTCACACGTGGACGTGAACATTGAAACTTTATCAATAAAATAGTTTCGCAATTAAAAACCTTTGTGTCATTTCTCAGTTGCAATGTAGTAATGTGTTTGTTCTTGAAGCACTTCTCCATTACTAGCTCTAAAATTATGTTTTGAATTAGCAATGGAGGCTTGGTATCAGATGTGTAAGAAATAATTACACACAAGATTGTTTTAAGGACAAAAACCTGACAAATGTCTTGAAAGACAACATCTGAACAATGTCTTGAGGTGTGGTAACCGAGGAGGAATGACTGACGACGGGCCGTTGAATTGTGCTTCGCGTCGTAGCTGCATTACAACCTCGGATGCATTATTTTTCAAATAATTCAGCGGCCTGTCATCAATTATTCTCAAACCTAGCGAACCTAGCATTATAATTGGAGTTTGGAGAACACTGACTAGTGAAATGCCTCACCCCCCGTTGAGGTCTGTCTGGCCGCAACACGCGATTCGCGCCAAGTAGTAGCCTACAGTCAAAAATATCTCACGAAAAAGCCGATTTTACAAGTTGAGTGCAACATAGTAAAATAACAACAAAGAAATAAACTTACCTTGAGCAGTTTTCTTCTTTAGCAGATGCAGACGGTAAGAGTTTTGAAGAGATTCCATTGACTGCTTCCTTTCTTCACTCTGGAGACGAAGAGGGCTCATGTTGAAGATGCCCCGCCCCTATGTGCTGCTTTTTACAGCACTGTTTTTTTAGGTTGTTAAATGCTGTAAATTTACTGCAAGTGCTTAATTTAACAACCATTAGCTGTAAATTTACATGATTTAACTGTTAATTGAAATAACAGTATTTTACTGTTGGAAATTCGCTGTAATTTTACAGCAATTTTTTACAGTGTAGCCAATGGCTAATTAAAGCCATTTTTTAGTTGCCTCTCATGAAATTTGATCGCATATTTGAGTGATTTACTGGTATCATAGAGGGTTGTTAAGACACTAACAGTTTACAGGCGGTAGACAATTAAGGTCACAGTTACAATAACTTAGGACACTAAAGAGAGCTTTCTACTGACTCTGAAAAACACCTAGAGAAAATGGTCCCTGATCACCTACATGAACATGCCATAGTCCTGCTGCAGAGAGACATGAGAACTGCAGATGTGAACAGAGCAATAAACTATGTAAGAAGCCTAAGACTGCTGATCGTCCTTGCAGTGTCAAACCACATGTAACCATATGACCACCAGATGTGTTCTAGAACTTGCAAGTGTCTTGGTGTCTTGGTATCATGAAAATCTGACTTTTTCTGTGTTTAAGTGCTATAATCGGGTCCCCGGTCCATTTACCAACCCAGAAAACGTGAAAAAGGACAACCCAGTAACTTTGTTTTGGCAAGCCTTTCTCTGCAAGCATGTAAATAAATGATATTTCACTCGCCTTGTGACTTAGGAAGGGGATCTTATTACAATATTACTGCCCCTTAATCTGCACGTTTCCACCCATGGCACTGTCATTTTGTTTTTTCAAACGAAAATGGTGTACCAGTTCTAACACCATGGCAAAAGTTTGAGCAAAGCATGCTAACTGTTCTGTCGTTGGCTGCACAGATGAGCAACTGTGAACACTATGAGAAAATGAGAACACTATTTAGAGTCTCGTTAGCTTGGATAACCTGCAAGCTGACCCTGCCAAGCTCGATTGCTAAAAACGTCTCAGGTTACGTAAGTAACCATAGTTCCCTGAGAACAGTGAACGAGACTCTGCATTCAATCATGCATTGGGGAACGTCACACGTGAGCTGATATCTGATATCTAACAGCACTTGTTAGAAATACAATTGCTAACTAGAAGGAGGCTAATTAACCATAAGAGACTACAATCAAAGTTATATGCAATATAGCTGTTAACATGACCATAAAAGGGAGCTAATAGAAACCAGCTTTCCTTAAAAAGTGGTTCTATAGTACCCTGAGTATGCAATCCAACAGGTGATGCACTCAGTGACACAAATAAACCTCAACTGGGGAATATAATAGTCACCAATCTCTCCAATAGAGGCTAACATCAAAGAGCCTGCTATTATGAGAACAGGTGCTAACCTGTGGCAGCATAAGTAAGCTCACATATATATGTAGAGCAAAAGTCTAGAACTCAAAGCAAACATAATGCTTTGACATAACATGCTGTTTCCAATGAGGAAAAACATTTTCTCCACACAGATTCTCAAATCTGTACTAAGCCCTAGAGGACGAAGGCTAAAAGCTAGCACCTCAACTCAAACTTGATTAAGAAATCAAGTGGCTCAGAGGAAAAACATTTTTTCAAAGCATGAAAAGTTCTAGAAAGTGGGGCCTAGCATACATTCCTGCATAATTTATCTATGCAAAGATAAGGGCCTACCACCTGAGAAAAAACAGCATCAGGGAGTCTAAAACAGTCTACAACCTAGCTGTTAACCTCACCAATTGCACCTACATAAACAAGGGGACAATAGGCATACGGCCTAACAACTCCCTCGGGAGGAGGCCAGAACTAGGAACTATACCACCTGACAAGGGATAGTATACATAGGGTTAACATATAACACACCTAACCTAGTTCTAGCCTGGCCACTAAGCTACAGGCCTTCTTACAGGGCCACAAGCCTAGTGAAGCCTGGGCTTCACCTCCAAATCTCATGGATAAGAAAAAGAAAGCGAAGCTCACAAGCAAACAATGTCAGGCGGCCGATTAAGGCCAACCTAAACATACATATTAACTGAAGTGACGAGGGCTAACTCAAACTACTTTAGAAAACAGCAGATGAGAAGCTACTCTAAACAACAGGTGGCTAAGAGGCGGCCATTTTGTGGCCTGCACAATATATTTCCTACCTATCAACTTGAGTTTGCCCAAAACCCCTTACTTTTTATTTTCCATAAAATATATACAGGAGGTGAAAGAAGAAGAGGAGAGGGTAGATATAAATCGTCCTTATGTAGCTGGGGATCGATTACAGACGCAGCGGTGTTTACAATCGATCACCCATCTCACTCTCTCTTCTTCCTCCTCCCGTCTGTCTGGGCTCAGATACAAATCTGAATGGCTAGGGGTTTTTCCATGTCCTCCCGATCTCAAACGCGGAGATCAGGAAGGAATGGAAAGTTTATGGGAGCTGCAGCATTCATGGAATTGCTCGCCGAGCCGTCCGCACGCGGCCCCTTTCTTAAAGCGCTCAAACGGCAGCTGCAGCCTGCCAGAAGTGCGTCCCGAAAAATACCAGCAGCTCCGCATACACAGCAGCCAGAGGAGCGCACGCTGCCGGACGCGATGACGTCAAAAACGGACGTCATTGTCATCCAACAACTCATCCTCGTCAGCCCCGGGGAAGCCAAGAGAGAATACAACTCTCTCAAACTTCCCAACGAGCTCACCTGCGAGCCCTATGATTGCAGCCGCCGTTTTGCCTCAGCACAAACGGGGCCAGAATCACCAGGCACAGATGCGGACACCTCTTCCCTCGAGGAGAGTGCCGAACGAGAATGGAGCGTCCCGATAGGGAGACGCTCACAGTAAACAACAGACAAACACACTGACAGCGCCCTCAAGCACTGTTTATGCGCGCTCCTCTCCCAGACAGAAAATGCCCAGAAATGTGTATATCAAGTGTCAAAACCTGGGACACGGATGAATACACTCCTTATATACTTCCGGGTCGTGCTATGATAATGTCATAGGCTGTCGCCGGCCAATATGATTGGAGTTTTTGATACTTGGCTTTCAGACATCAGCTCACGTGTGACGTTCCCCAATGCGTGATTGAATGCAGAGTTGAAGTTCCCTTCGAAAGGGAAAGGAACGTTTCTGTCTGAGTGATATTTTGGAAAAGATATTAGACCATTCACAGCATTTGATAGCAATCACAAACATTATCCTGGTGCATATGGTTCTCTTTGGCAAACAGGTAAGCTATGTATAGTGGGCGTCCATACGGGTTTTGCACAAAAGATTAACATGACGGCACATGCTACATGATGAGTTGAATCAACTCCACAGCAACTACGTAAATTCATCCACTAACTATTCAGAAACGTCCAGTTTCATTCTAAAAGTTGTAACTTCTTCCTGAGTCTCTCCATCAGTGTCCGACTCCGGTTTGAACAATGTAAGGCTGAACACCATTACTTACAATCGTCATTTTGGCTGCGTGAGATTCTTTGTTGTTGTTGAACAACTGAAGCGCGAACTGTTAAAGCTCTTCTGGAAAGCGGCCAGGAGCAGCAGCTCATTTGCATTTAAAGGGACACACACAAAAATGGTGTGTTTTTGCTCACACTCAAATAGGGACAAATTTGACAAGCTATAATAAATGATCTGTGGGGTATTTTTAGCTGAAACGTCACAGACACATTCTGGGGACAACAGAGACTTACATCTTGTGAAAAGGGGCAAAATAGGTCCCCTTTAAGACATTTGATGGAAATAAAAGCAGTTCAAAGTGAAATTATGTTTTTTTTTTTTTTTTTTTTTTTTTTGCTAAGTTTATATGAACATATTGAACTAATGCTTTACAAACACAGTCACACAATATGGACTTCTTCATTAATCCCATGTCAAACCTAACAATCTTTTGTGTGAAATGTTTGTGCTTTTCTTTGCAATAAATGCAACATTTTAATTCAATGATATTGGTACATTTTTAAACGTCCAACTGGGCATCTTGGATATACTTTTGCACGAGGGAACAGTATACTAGGAAGATAATCTGAGCGCATCAGCATCATTCTATCATTGCATTAGCTCTTTATAAGGGTCATAAAACTGATTACCTAAGCAGCACAAAACCTGAAATGATCGCTTAATCGACCCTTTTCACATTTTCTGTGTTTCTCAGAAGTGAAAGTCATCATAGTTGGGTAAACTTCTAGACCTATAGTGGTGAATGAGAGACTACAGTAAATATATATATTTTTTGTGTGTTCCCATTTGTTCCCAACTCCACAATAGTGTTTTCACAACTTTCAAAAAGAGGGAAAAAATAGAGAGAGACTGATAATGGCAGTCAGAAGACTGCATATTTATATTTATATATATATATATATATATATATATATATATATATATTTTAAAAATGAAAATATAAAAAACTTTACGGGATTTATGACGCTGATGACCATTAAAAGACGTCATTACAGTCTGTGAAAAGGATCCATTGCCTGTTGCCCTTTGCGTTTTATGATCACTGTACACAAGCCTCTTACACAAGCAACACAACTCAGAATATAATATATGTGGACGAATAAAACTTCCTAAAGATCCGTGTCTTTGTTCTCTTCACTTTAGCCCTGATGACTGAGGATGTTTTGGTGCAGTGGTAATCTAGTAATACATACAGGTCTTAATATCCATGGGGTTCCTTTTAAAACACGATCAGCCTTTTCAATATGAACCAGAGCGCAAAATTAGTGAGGATGAAAGCATTGAAGATGTGCAATGTCTCAGTGGCTATTCGAACTACTGTTGTATGATTGACGTGTTAAAATCTTCTGATCACCTGATCACACAGTTAAATATGCTGAGAAGATGCTGCTGTTTTTTTTTTTTTTTTTTGTGATCACAGATATCTTGTGCATCACAGCGCACGTGAGCTTTGAGGCAGTCTGTCTCAATCGAGATGTGTTATAGGCTTACTTTCGTCAGTCTCCACGACAGGCACGACATTTGGTTAAAGCATACACTTATATCCATCAGCAACTGTAAGCTCTTTCAGCTGTGGTCTTCAAAAGCCTCAAAGGCACCAGGGCTTGTGAAGAGAACAAAAACGCGGATCTTTAGGAAGTTTTATTTGTCCACATTCTTCACAACTTCCGATTCTTTTCTCCTCTTATCGCTAGAAAAGCAGTAAAGACTTGCATCGCTTCTCTTGTGGCTCATCGACTGAAAAATACAACCAAAAGCTGCACAATGTGGCATCGTATATTGTATTCCGAGTTGTGCTGCATTAAAAATGGCAATATGACAGTGTCAGTAGCTCAGTGAGTGACCAACCATTTGACGTCACCGACATAGAACGCAAAAAAAAAATGGCGCCGCCCATTGTCCAAATCGGTCCAAATATGTCATGGATTTTTATAACGTAAATAACGTAAATCTTTCATGGGTTTTCTACTACATATTTCAGTAAGAGACATCATTTACATTATATTAAGCCATACAAGTCTTAACACCAAGGGTTCCCTTTAACAGGCATTCAAGGATGTAGTTCCTAATAATAGCTTTAGCTGTAACAGTACTCAGAATGTATATATAGAATGATTTCATGTTAAAATTCATTGTTAAAATAAGGAAATTAAAACAAACATTTGCTGGGCAAGAATGTTTTGGCAACTACAGCATGTGGTTTGTGCAGTGATGATGTCACGCTGCTTCTAAAACAGACATGCTGAAGCATTTTCCTAAGAAAAAGTAGAACCAGAGCACATTTCTAAAGCTCTTCTAATTATTGCTTTTCAGGATTAAAGACACCAAACCAACTAAAACCTCATGTGGTTTGTTTTATAAGGAACTGATGAGGAAAAGAAGATCTGAATCAGTGTTATTTTATTATTGAAATACTATCATAATTTTTGAAATAGTTTTTATTTTATATTCTATTTTTATTTTAATTTATTTTAAGTTTTTAAATAGGTCTAGTTTTATTTTATTTTTATTTTTAATTTGGTTACATTTATTTTAGTATATCAAGTTAAACTAAATGAAAAAAAGATGAAATTATTATTTCAGATAATGTTTATTTTATTTCAAGTAACAGTACCCAAAAATAAAAATATTACTGCGAGAGTGGTGAGATGCTTTAGTGATCTGGTATCATGGTTATTAACAGAATACATTGTTTCTAAAGACAAGAAGTCAAAGGAAATCTGACACTGAGGGCAGGAGGAAGTGACTAATAGCAAATCTCACATCAGATGGGCATTCTGGTACTTTCACTTCTCTATATTAGTCTCAATATTCAAATATTAGCAACTTATAGTTTCATGTTCCATTAAAGCAGATAGTGTGGTAAAAAAAAGCAGAAATCTTATTTGTTTAGAAAACCTTGTGAATTTGTGATTATTTTGATGTTCTTACTTCAAACAAACTAAAAAGGCTCAGTGATGGCTAAATATAGTTTTTACCGAGGGTGCTAGTTTATTTAATGTGAGGTTATTTAAGATCAAGAGAATGGAAACATCAGAGGACGGAGCGTATTTGCTTGGACTGTTACATGTTTGCAAGTGTGTGATGCTCTGTGTCTTGAATGTCTGTGTCCCAATTTGCATCTGGCCTAAATATCAAGCAATATTAGGACTGTGTCTCCAAAATCATAGTACATTTGCAAAAATATAAGAAAGGTCATTTGTCATTTTATTTATATAGCACCATATAATTACAATGTACACTGTCCAAGGTGCTTTACAGTCATAGGTAAAACTAAATACAGAGATAAAACAAAGTTCAAATAGCCAAAAAAGAAAAAAATATAGACAGAGTATGTGCTGATCTGATGTGTAGTGGTAAACTATCTAAAGATTGGGACCGGCTGCCTCAAACGCTCTATCACCCCTAAGTTTCAGTCTGGTTCTTGGCAACTTTAGTCGAATTTGATTCCCTGAGCTAAGTGATCTAGGGGGCTGATGAATTGAAATGAGGTAAGAGAGATATGAGGGAGCAAGCTTATTAATGGATTTATAGACTAGTGTGAGTACCTTGTAATCAATTCTATATCTTACAGGCAACCAGTAAAGAGAAGCAAGTATAGGTGTAATATGCTCCTGCTTACGTGTACACGTCAACAGCCTAGCAAGCAGAGTTCTGTACTAATTGTAGCAGTGCAAAAACGAAGTGAATAAGGCCAAAATAGAGCGAATTACAGTAGTCCAAACAGGATAAAATAAAGACATGAATGACCTTTTGTGTATTCTTAAAATTAAGAAAAGGCTTAATTTTAGAGATTTGGCAAAGATGGATAAAACTGGACCTGACAATTGAATTGACTTGCTTGTCCATTTTAAGGTCACTATTAATGATAAAACCCACGTTTTTAACATATGATTTAATGTCAGGTTCGAGATAAGTAAGCTTGGCTTTTAAAGCTGAAGTGGATGTTGGACCAAAAACAACAATCTCAGTCTTCGATTCATTAAGATGCAGGAAATTTAGAGACATACAGTTCGTTAGGTCTTGCAAACAGGCTCGCCAATGTCTCAAAACCGCTTGTGTCTCCTTTTTTTTAATGTAAATTTGGATATCGTCCACAAAACAATGGAGTGAAGCTCCATGTTTTCTGAAAATATTACCCATGGGAGCATATAGAGGGAAAATAAAATGGGAGCAAGAATGGAGCATTGTGGGACACCACAGGTAAGCTTGGCTACGGATGAGTTACAGTTTACAATATTAACTGTATAGCATATGTTAGACAAATAGGATGTAAACCATTTAAGAACATTGCCCTGTAGGCCCAAATAGTGCTCTAAGCGAGAAATAAGAGTGGAGTGATTAACTGTATCAAAAGCTGCTGTTAGGTCCAAAACCACAGAGTTTCCAGAATCTGTAGAAACCAATATATCATTACATACTGTACCTTAAGAAGAGCCATTTTGGTACTAGTGCACGCTCTAAAGCCTAATTGAAATGTAACCAAAATAGTCTTGGGGGGGGGGTTTGGGGGTGTTGGAGCGCCAAAATCGTATGTACAAGGGAGGAAATCAACCCGCGTAAAACATTTTTACAACTTAAAAAGTAGCCCAATTCCGCATTGCATTTTGGGCCGGTGCTATCATGAGAGGATCGCCCTCTGATACTTGAATACGGATACCTGCTTACCTTTTGTTTAATTTTTGACTTTAAATATTCACATTCTTCGTGGTATATCGTTTGCAGGGAAGAGAAGCTATTTTATCACATTGCATGATGATTTGATGTTTTCAGTGAAGTTTGTTGATCTGCCGTGAAAACAGTGTCACGTGCTGGGTGCTTGCTGGTGCTATCTATCATATGGTAGAAAATGTCCAAATAAAAAATTGTGTTCAACCAGCTGACAGAAGTCGATCCATTTCTTTGTTGGAAACGTGTAGATGTAACTGAAGTTTTATTGTTGTAATTGTAAATATTCGCTTTCCCATATGGCCACGGAGGGTCACATTCAGCAGACAGACACCGACACTGTATTTTTTGTATTTATTTCAACAAATGACAAGCAAAATCAAATCCATAGAAGCTTGTGAACAGTTTTGCAGTGGCTGTGTGCAAGTTCTGCTAATTCAAAAGCCGAGTGAAAGTCATACTCGCAAATGTAGTGTTAATTAAAGCTGCAAGCAGCATTTATCAGGGTTCAAGCATTTAAGGCCTTTAAGTACATAAAAAGGTATTATATTTTATTTAGCAAGCATGTAAGCACTTAGATCATAGATGGGAAAGACCATTAACAGCCAATACAGGCAATTTAGTAAGGAAAAATGTTTTTTAAAGGTTTTTTGACAGTTATAGCGCCACCTATTGCTTTTTTTGGGTGTCCCCAGGGTGTGCCCATACATATGCATGCTAATTTTGGTATTAACGATTTGATTGACAGCATTGGTTCTTTTTCAGAATGTGGAGATCTATCCAATGATATGCATATTGTGTGGATCTGAGAAACACCACATTGATTACAGTAATTACAAAGGCGTAAAACACGTTAGCGCCAACTAGTGGCCAGTTTCTTTCAAAATACAGACCTCTAGGACCATGAGTTGAACATGCTCACCGAGTTTTGTTCCGATCGGCCTCCGTTAACCTTGTCTAATAAGTGCTCAAAATTCATTGGCCGATGGCGGCATGTTTTTTGAGATGTGCCAATGTCCCCATAGACTATCATGCCCCCTTGGACCAAGACACTGCATGCCAAATTTCAAGTCTATTGGACTAACGATTGCATAGTTACAGGTGTTTTCATGTTTTTACAAGTTATAGCACCTTCTAGTGTCCAATCAACGCAATATTTTTATTGTGACCAAAGATTGAGCCCCTACACATGTGTACCGAGTTTGGTGCAAACTTCTCATTTCGTTCTCGAGTTATAGCCATTTTAGTAAAAGTGGCTCCGCCCTCATCGTACATTTTGCCGCCCCTTAGTGACCGTGAATCAAAATTTCAACTTTTTTTTGATAATTGTTGATATTCAGACTCCAGAGAACATTTCTGCACTGGTTTGGTTCCGATTAGGAGAAAAACCTAGAACTAGTTTGCAAAAGTAGGTTTTGGACAAAATTCAAAATCACAGAATTTTTCCATGCGGAAATGAAACCGTATTACAATGATATAAGACACTTGAGTCTGCGACAAACGGTCTATGAGTTATGAGCGATTTTGGACTTTTGATCTCTGTAGCGCCACCTATTGGCCGATTGGGGTCATCTCTTGTGAGGTTCTCCCCAAATTGATGACTATCTTCTGGCCAAGTCTCAAGTCTCTAGGCCTTACGGTTTGGTCTGCACGATTCATTTTACGGCACAAGAAAAATAAGAAAAATCCTTACAATTACAATAGGGTTTTAGCTCTACGTGCTTGAACCCCTAATTATTAAACCAAACAAAATACAAAACTTTCAAAAATACTCAGCAATGTGATTATTCAGTGATAGGCAGTGGGTTTAATCAGTGAAATTATTAAAGATTTGCTATCCAGCGTCTTCCCGTCACCTCCTCAACCTGCTGCCTTGGTGTTTTTACACGTAGGATAGGCGAAAAAACGTATTCCATTGTCCAGTTTTCTCCTTGAACGATGATGTGAGTTATTACGGCAATTCTCGACCTACAGTGGTGACATTTTTCACAGTCATGACAGAAAATCAAAATACTGCCCTAAACTCACTAGAAGAAAGCGATCCTCCCAGTATGGCAGTTACCCAGAACTCAACATGGCGTGACGTCAGCTTCACGTTCTCTATGGGTGTGTCTCAATCAGTTCCCTAGTTCAGTAGTCAGGGCACTGATCAGGGAGTCGGCCATTTAAGGGCTGTCTCAATCGCAGAATCCTTCCAGGGCACTGAAACGTTCACTCCCTAAAAAGTCCCACAATGCACCGTGATAGATGATTTTAAAAATACAAACCATTTTTTTTAAAATTATATTTCAGCATAAACATACATTGCTTGACAGGTAATGAGCATAATTTAGCTAACATTTATAATTTATTTACGGGTGAAATGTTGCACGTATATGTAACAAGCAAATAATTTATCATAATGTACTTTAAACAACATTACAAATAATGTCAGAAAGATATCAGCTCTGCTGTTGTTCATACAGTGGTGGTCAGAATTATTGGCACCCTTTAAATATGATCAAAGATGACTGTAAAAATAAATCTGCATTGTTTATCCTTTTGATCTTTAATTAATAAAATTAGCAAAAATCTAACCTTTCATTGAAGGAAAAGAATTGAAAGTGGGGGGAAAAAATCACATTATGAAATAAATGTTTTTATCCAAAACACTTGGGCCACAATTATTGGCACCCCTAAAATTTTTTATGAGTAAAATATCTCTGAAGTATATTTCCATTCATATTTACATTGTTAGCTCACCAGGGTGATCATGAACATGAAATTGTCCAGCCATGACTTCCTGTTTCACAGGAATATAAACATGAGGAAACACAAAGGCCAAATTCCCTTAATCATTCATCACAATGAGAAAAACCAAAGAATATAGTTCTGATGTGCAGCAAAAGATTGTTGAGCTTCACAAAATAGAAAGTGGCTGTAAGAAAATAGCTAAAGCATTCAAAATCCCCATTTCCATTATCAGGGCAATAATTAAGAAGTTCCAATCAACTAAAGATGTTACAAATCTGCCTGGAAGAGGACGTGTGTCTAAATTGTCCTAATGTGAAGTGAGGAGGAAAGTTTGAGTGGCCAAAGACTCTCCAAAGATCACAGCTGGAGAATTGCAGAGATTAGTTGAGTCTTGAGTCTCAGAAAGCCTAAAAAAATGATCAAACAGCACCTACATAAAAAGTACCCCATGCCCACCGTTAAATATACTGCTGGATCTTTAATGTTGTAGGCCTATTTTTCTGCTGGAGGTCCTGGACATCTTGTTCAGATACATGGTATCATGGATTCTATCAAATACTAAGAGATAAAAATCAAAACCTGACCGCTTCTGCTAGAAATCCAATAATGGGCCGTGGTTGGATCTTCCATCAGGACAATGATCCAAAAACAAACATTAAATCCAACACAAAAATGTCACTGAGCACAAAATGAAGCTTCTGCCATGGCCATCCCAGTCCCCTGACCTGAACTCTAAAGAAAATGAATGGAGTGAACTGAAGAGAAGAAGCACCAACATGGATCTGGGAATCTTAAGGATCTGTAGAGAATCTGTATGAAGGAATGGTCTCTGATATCTTGTCAGGTGTTCTCCAAACTCATCAGGCATTATAGGTGAAGACTCAGATCTGTTAACTTGGCAAAAGGAGGTTGCAAAAAGTATTGAATAAAAGGGTGCCAATAATTGTGGCCAACGTGTTTTGGAGAAAAACATTTATTTCATAAAGTGATTTTCCACCCACTTTCAATTCTTTTCCTTCAATGAAAGGTTAGTCTTTTGCTAATTTTATGAATTAAAGATCAAAAGGATTAACAATGCAGATTTATTTTTACAGTCATCTTTGATCATATTTACCAAGGGTGCCAATAATTCTGACCACCACTGTAAATACCAGTAGTGATGGTGTACAAGGAGGATGTTGTCACATCTCAGAAACAGAGTCATAAGTGTCCCAATGTGTAGTGAGACAGCGTCCTTTACTGTCCTTACCAGTGCCTGAATTCTTGTACACGATATACTGATTCACGAGCTAGGGAGCAAGGGAGCTGATTGAGACACACCCTATAAAAGACCACATCCCATCATAAGGTGCATATATTTAGTACACACTACACAGTAGAAGTACGTGAAACAGCACATAGCCATGTTTTGGTCTGCCACTCTGTGCATTGGTTAGTTTGTGGAGTAAAACCATGACTTGGTTGTAAAGTAGTATAAAGATTCAAAAGCATTTCACTTTTACAATGATCCGCGGTAAAAGTAAATTGATGCTGAATGGGAATTAGTTTGTGTGTATAAATATAAGAGAACAGAACAGGAAAGAGCAGAAGTTGATAAAAATGTTTTATGGTTCTTCACAAAACACAAGGTTCTGTTTAGACTGTACTGAGAGATGTTTTGGAAAAAGAGAGGACTGACACATAAACACAGATATATAGTCTCTTAATGTGAGTCAGTGATGGCATAATGGAACAGTCTCTTGAAAACAACAGCGATTTCTGCAGATGTCTGATCAGACACATTTTAAGGCAGTATTAAAAGTCCTGTATGTCAACATCTAGTGACCACAATCAGTCCTGAGTTTAAAAAGGGTTCTTTCCGTGAGAATGCAAGAGTCAAACTGGCCGTCTGATCTTCCTCCTCTCTTCGTGATGGTCATGTTCAGCCTGCTGTTGAAATCGCTGCTTCTCTGTCTGTGCAAGTATGGACAGAGTTAGTGTTGTCAAATGGATTTATTACAATTTGTTCTAAAAGGCTACTACTCTGATAAATCTTAGCAGCATTGGGTTGTGATGAACTAAAAGCTGTGACACAACAGACTTAACTCCAATGTTCAGTAGCACAACAATACCTTTTTTTTCCCCTCCACTAACATGCAACCTTTTCAAAAAAGATCAGTGACAAAACTCACTCGGCTGTAATCAGATGTGCTTGTTCGTTCTCACTCTCTTAATGGGCACTGGGAAGCTTGATTCATTTTAGTGATTCATCAGCTTTCTTTAGTCATTCATTGGTTTGTTCAGACTGTTCATGGAAAGAAACAATTCAAAGAAAGGTCCCTGCATGGCATTTTACATTATTTATAGTGAAATACAGTCTTTAAATAAGTGCTGCTGTCAATCAGTATAATTTTACTCTTTTCTAGTTATGTAAGCTGTATTTAGTGGCATTTATCTGTTCAAGTTTATTAAAGGTAAACCTAATTAAAACTGACAGAAAAACAACTACTGCTTAAACTTTTCATAGAGGTAGAACTAGAGTCCAAACAAATCACAACAGTCCAGTGTTTTAACTCTCCTTTTACTGTCGCTTGGTTGAGATGGTCAAGAATAGATGATGTTTTATACCGTTCAAAAGTTGAAAGAAGTCTCTTCTGCTCACCAAGGCTGCATTTATTTGATCAAAAATACAATAAAAACTAATATTGTAAAATATGGTTAGTTTAAAATAGATGTTTTCTATGTGAATATATTGTAAAATGTAATTCCTGTGATCCAAGCTGAATTTTCAGCATCATTATTCCAGTCTTCAGTGTCACAAGATCCTTCAAAGAAACATTTCTTATAATCAATGTTGAAAACAGTTGTGTTTCAATGTTTTTGCCAAAACCATGATATATTTTTCTCAAGATTCTTTGAGGAATAGGAAGTTCAAAAGAAATCTTTTCTAAATAATGTTTTTTTTATGGTCGCTTTTGATCAATTAAAAGCTTCTTTGCTGGATGAAAGTATATATTTCTTTTAAAAAAAATCTCTCTGACCCCAAACTTTGAATGGTAATGTATAACTGTGTGATATTACTTTGAGAGCTACAGCAGAAGGTGTAGATAATCACTGAACAATTACAGAAAGCTATTACATGATTTCAGAAGACTTGCATTATAGTGCATGAGTCATATGAACTACTTTATTTTAAATGGTGCTTGACAGGCTGTGCTCACTATACCTGTCATTCTATGGAAAAGATCTGTGTGAAGATTTTTTGGGGTTCCATTGATTGGAAAATCTATTGGTCTGTGAGTAAAGTTTTACATAATTTTCATTTATTCATTCCTTTAATGCAAATAACATTCATGTATATGTTTAGATTTTGGAAGGATTAGACGACCTCAAACTATGCAGTTACTAAAATATTTCCAAATATTTCAGCAAAGTGACTTCACTGAATGAAGTGTACAACAGACAGGAGGAGTATGGGAATTAAATAGGCGTGCGAGAGGTCAAAGGACAGAAAACAAAGGTGAGAATTTCAGGGCATACTGAAGCCATTCAGTCATTCAGTCTTTGGTGTGAGTCAGCAGAAATCTGAGCTGGGAATGTGTTTGACCCAGTTTTACCACACTATCATCTTCATTTAACCAAAGAGGGAGAAGCGAAGATGGAGGAAGAGTGAGAAACAAAGATGACTAGGGCCGGGTTAAATGAAAAGGTTTTTAGCAAACCTGTAAGTGATGGTTTGAATAAATCAGTCATCTGTTTTTACTCATTCAAAGATTTCTTGGATTACAACATCACAACTGTGAGCTCATTAAAGAACATTCAATGTATACGATCACCCACATTTACATATTAACACCTATTCAGTAGCTGGATTTACATGGACCCTAATAATCCAATTGTAATTGGAATACTAGCATAGTCGGAATAAAAAAAGTCAAACGTAACCACATCAATCAGAATGAATTGACCAAATCTGATTAAAATTTCATTCGGATTGTAAGAGGTGGTTTAAACCTTTTATAATCTGATTGAGATGACATGTAAACACGGGTTAAAATCCGAAACTGGAAAGTTCTGCACATGTGAGTGTAATAAAGCTTCAGTCTGCACAGGTGGCAGTTGGGATAGGTTTCCATCATCATGCTAACCTTCTTGAGAGTGAAAATGAGCTGTTTGCTTCCAACTGCTGTGTCACTGAGGTTTAGCATCCTTGACCTTTCCTCACATTGGAGTCGTTCCTCCAAAGATGTCCTGTGTGACGTCAAACATGATGTTCAAGTTTCATCTAACATGTCTAAATTAGGGTTGGGAACCGAGAACTGGTTCTTATCCAGAACTGGTGTTTTTTGAAAAGTACCGGAACCATGCAAAATTTCTATGTTTCAGTTCCGAAAATGGTTCTGGTGTGAATATCATGAATATTATAGCAATGAATACACTGAAAAGCCCTCACAGTACGTCAGATATCAATGCAGAGAGAGAGAGATGCACAAAGCTGCACGATTAATCTTTAAAAGATTGCATTCTCGATTTCATCACCTACATCTAATTCCTAAAAAGACAACGATTCACCCATGTATATTAAACCTTTGACAAAAATAAAATCGTGACATTCAAAATGCGTTTGTGCTGCCACTGATCTAGAACAAACAATCTTTTTAAACACAAAGTATCATTATTTCTGTTACAAAATTCCAATTATCACAGAAGTATACAAAAGTTTATTATTCAGATATAAACGCTGATGTCTACGTTACCGATCAAAATAGAAAAAAAAAAAAATCACCTTTTGAAATAGTAATTGGGTGATTCAAATAACGACTGTATCGATTGCATTATTACGCTACTAGGTGGCAAAAAAAAAAACTGTTAAAAATGTATCACTGAATCATTCTTTCAGAAACAAGTGAAGTCTTTATGAATCCAACTTACAAAAATATTCTGTTTCACCTCTCTGGATCTTACATGTGTGTTCAAGCAATTTATTTGTGATGAATTTGTGAAAACACTTTACAATAAGGTTTATCTGTTAAAGGTGCAATATGTAAGATTTTTACAGTAAAATATCCAAAAACCACTAGGCCAGTGTTATATATTTTGTTCACTTGAGTACTTACAATATCCCAAATGTTTCCAACTATTTGTAAATCGTAAGAAAATTGCAATTTTGCGTCATACCCACGTTACCCTCGGTTTCCGGTTTTATTTTGTAGAAACCATGGAAACACGAAAGATGTTAATATATTACACGTTTTAATAGACAAGGGAACAACTGTTTTGATATATTTATAGACAGAAAACTAATTGTTGTTATATAGCTCAACACGTTTAGTCTCATTGCTTAAATCTAATTTTCTTGATTTTTTGCGAGTACCATGCTTTACCATGCCTCAGAGAAAAACACTATTTTGTCAAGTAGCTAACATAGCATAATCAGATGCAGCTTTATTTTAAGTAACAGTAATACAGCATTTTCTCCATCATACAATACGTTTTAAAATGAATTGCATGCCATTTATCAACACAAGCCATCCAGTATTTAATATGATATTCTAAAATCGATCGAGCTTACTGCAGTGTGTCTCAAACAAGTGTCTCACAGCAGCCACAGAGCGAACGCACAGAGTAGCATTATAACATAATTTTCAACACACTCAAATGTATCTAATATGATAAACAGATCTGCGTTACCTCATACTCATGACCGGAAAAGCGGAAGCGGCGCCGGCGACTGTGGCATAATAAAAGTTCCGCTGCTCATGAGCCGTTTGTTGCGCAATCACTCCAGCGGCCTCGTTCAGCTCCCTCAACACTCGGTCCTGCTCTGCTTCATACTACAGTAACGTTAATAATCGCATCCATGAACATGATTTCTTCCCGAGTCCTATCCCTATTCTTTTGCACCGGCCATTGAGGTAAAGACCACATGTCCCAAGATTCCGCACTCAAACTTGCCGTCATCAAGCTAGCGACCTCTAGCGGACAGAAATCCTACATACTGCACCTTTAACATTAGTTAATATATTAACTAACATGAACTAACCATGAGCAATACATTTGTTACTGTATTTGTTAATCTTTTTTAACCTAAAAATAGCTGTTCATAGTTTGTTCATGTAAGTTTACAAGTCTTGATTTTAATAATGTATTAGTAAATGTTTAAATTAAGATTAACAAAGATTAATAAATGCTGTAGAAATGCAGTACACTATTAGTTTGTGTTAATGTAGTTAGCTAATGAACCTAATTTCGTACTATTCCCAACCCTAGTCTAAATGCACAGCGATTGAGCAAAACATAGAAATGACCAACAAATCAAGAACGACTTATAATAGGGCACAACTAAAGGCGTCCTGGGTAAGAGGCATGTTTGATTTTGCTCTCCTCTAAACCACTAGATGGCACAAAAACTCACCACAGCTCAGCAACGCAAAGTTGATTCTGCACTAAAATTTTTATTTTATTTTTATGTTTTACATTTATGTAGCAAATATATTTTGAGACAAAGGTCTTGTTAATGATTTTCAGTCGAGTTCAAGGTCAACTCAACAGTTTTTCAATAACTGAAGAATAAGTGAAAGTATTAATGTTTACACAAGCCTAAGCGGCCCAGATGACATCAAATGGAAAAGGAAAGTTATAACATTGTGATTACCTACTGTCAAGTCAATCTACTCTTTATCTTTATAATAATGTGTATTTAAGAATTATTCACAATAAGACCACGGACATATATAAAAATGCAAAAAGATTCAATTTTGATTTCATTTTGACTGTAATATGTCAAAACCCTGCTAGATTAAGTGTAAATGGTTAACCACGTAAAACCAAGTCTGGGAGCATTATATAATTGTGTAGCACTTTAAAACCCATTAGGAGGTTCAGAAGGACATGCTCGCTTTATTTGGCACGCTCATTTATATGTGGCCCAGAGTCAACATGTGTTACCTGTCAATAAACCACCCACTGGGTGTCAAACGAGGTTAGGATTGACATTACTGACTGACACTGAGTGCTAGTATAGTTCTTTAGTATAGTTTCATTACAGCATGTACACATTTCTTAGAAGTAAAAACTAAAATAAAAACTTACTATTTCAACTTTATTTTGGCTTTGTTTAAGGTACTGTGATAGTACTGTATTGTGAGATCAGTATTGTGAATTGAATCATGACATCAGTGTATTGTTACACCCCTAATAAATAAAAACTTTCAAAATTCAGAATCGATATGCATTGAACAATTGATATTTTTGACAACAATATTCCCTTCTATTTGAGCAATCCATCTTTAAAGGCGAGCTATTATGCCCTTTTACAAAATCTTGATTTTGTTTTTGGTATCTACTAGAATAGGTTCTCATGCTTGAATGTTCAAAAAACACATTATCTATTAATCTTTCCCATATTTGACATTGTTGCAGCTCCTCTCTTCCCAGTCAGTCAGTAACGCTCTGCCCCTCCTCCTGAAAACATAATGTGCTCTGATTGGTCAGCTGGACCAGTGCGTTGTGATTGGTCAAGTGCTTAGAGCGTGTTTGGGAAATGTCCCATTCCTTACCATAACCAGAAGAAAACTCAAGACTACAATGGAGGTGTTTCAGGGAGTTCAGAAACAGTGACACTGATACAGACAATAACTCCCGCTGGAGGGACTTTGTGCTTAATAACTTTTTTATGCTCAAACAGCAACATTACACACTAAAGAAAGATGAACATTAAAAAAAGCATAATAAGTCCACTTTAAGCCCAAGGTGCACTTAATTTTCCAAACTTTGGTGCTATAAATGGTTTTACAACGTATCTATGATAACAGGTAACTTATAATAAGGTAACTAAATAATCATTTTGCATAACTTATCGTGAGATACTTGCAGATACCCAGCTCTATCAGTAAGTGTGAGTTTGCTTTTTGTGAAATACAGCAAAAAAAAACTTTAAGCAAAATCAAGTGAACGCAAAAAAAAAAAAAAAGTGAGAGAAGGTAAGTGTATTATTTAAGTGAATTTAATTTTTCATAAAAGCAACCATACTTATCACCTGTATTTCAAGGAAGGTCATTAAAAGGCATTTTCAAAAGATGGTTTCATCTTGTGTTAAATGTTAGTTAGTACGTGCCTAATTGTCTGTTGATTTATCATTCAAATTGATTAACTGCTCAGATAATAATAATAATAATTAAAATAATAGTTAACTGCAGTCCTAATTTTAACATGACATAACTATTTCAATCTACACTTTTCAGTATATATTTATGATTGTTATCATTAATTAAAATATTATTCAGGTATTTTTTTCCCACTGTCTTCTCTATGCTGGATACATGCGATACTGAATTTGGCGAAAATGATCTCATATCTATAAGGCAGCATTATGATGCCTACCTTTTAAAACTTTAGTTAACCTGTTTAATCAGTTCACAAATCGCACTGAACAATTCATTAGTATGCATGTTCTCGAGTCAACGGCTGTATCCAAAAACTTAGGCAGCTGAATCGTTGCCTTGCTGCCCTTGCTGCCCTATGCGTAGAGAGCTTCATGGAATGGGTTTCCATGGCCGAGCAGCTGCATCCAAGTCTTACATCACCAAGTGCAATGCAAAGCGTCGGATGTAGTGGTGTAAAGCACGCCGCCACTGGACTCTAGAGCAGTGGAGACGTGTTCTCTGGAGTGACGAATCACGCTTCTCTGTCTGGCAATCTGATGGACGAGTCTGGGTTTTGCGGTTGCCAGGAGAACGGTACTTGCCTGACTGCATTGTGCCAAGTGTAATGTTTGGTGGAGGGGGGATTATGGTGTGGGGTTGTTTTTCAGGGGTTGGGCTTGGCCCCTTAGTTTTCGAAGGGAGCACTCTGTAGGCCCGCCAGGGCGACAGAGAGATCCCAAGAGGGAACGAGGCGAAGCCCAGGAGGATAAACCCTCCTGGCGCCTCAGAGGAACCTGATGATCAGGTCGTGCGTTCATAGTGACCTGCCACCGACCACATCATGATGTGCTGTGATGGCAGCCACATAGACTTTCAAGGTGGAGGGGGACAGCCTCCGCTCCAAGCCATCTTGAAGGAAGGAAAGCACAGCTCTGTCTGGGCATTTTCGGGGGTCTTTCCGGAGGGAAGAACATCATTCAGCGAACAGACTCCACTTCATGGCATAAGCACGCCTCGTAGAGGGGGCTCTAGCCGAAGTGATAGTGTCAACTATCAGAACCCTCGTGCACTGCCTTGGCCAGCAGAATGACCATAGCATCCAAAAAGGAGGCGGTCTGTCCAGCAGCACCATGAGGCTTAACAGCTAGAGCTGCCATCATTACAGCAAGCTGGATGCAAACACCGCTGGAATGCGCCATCACACCTGCCATCACACCCATTGGCTCGTTTTGTAGCACTTGGAGGTGATTGGGCTCCCAGTTGAGACCCCATTATGTCAGTATCGACATAACGTCGAATGTGACTGACTGAATGGGAACGTACATTTACACAGTACTTTTTACTTTTAATACTAAGTTACATTAAAAATCAAGTACTTTTGTATTTTTACTCAAGTAAAATTGAAAAGGAATACTTAATATTTTTACTAGAGTAATATTTTGTTAGGGTATCTGTACTTGATTTGTGTACTTCATCCACCACTGCATTCACTCAACCTAGGGCTCTATGATTTTAGTGATGAGGAATCCAGTCATAAAAATGGAATTTACAGTATAACACGTAATGTCACAGAATTTGGCTAATTTTGGATGAATAAATATGAAATCTGAATGTCTCTGTGTGAACGAGCAGCAAAGATTCATCTACTACATATACTCAAGCGTGTTAAAGGAATATCACAAATTTAAAAGTATTCAAACAAATGTCTCAGGTTACGTATGTAACCATGGTTCCCTGAGAACAGGGAACGAGACTCTGCGTTTGAAACGCTATGGGGAACGTCACATGTCAGCCGGTGTCTGAAAGCCAAGTATCAAAAAACTCCAATCCTATTGGCCGGCGACAGCCTATGACGTCATATGGCGCGACCCGGAAGTATATAAGGAGCACCTGGAGAAACAGTCAGTATCTTATCGTCTTGAGGGACTGTTCAGCAGGCAGCCCGAAGCATGGCATGGAAATGCAGAGTCTCGTTCCCTGTTCTCAGGGAACCATGGTTACATACGTAACCTGAGACGTTCCCTTTCGAAAGGGAACTCGCTCTGCGTTTGAAACGCTATGGGGAACGATATACCCACGCCATCATGCTTAAGGAGAGTGCATGCCAAAAAATATGGCTGAGACAAACGTCAAGCAGTTTCAAAGGAAACGCCAGCAACTCACCCCCGGGTCACACAAGGCTGTCAGTGACAGCATTCCCTATGGCCAACAGTCCAAGCTGAGCCTCAAAGAGGCCTTCCGTAGAAAGCCTACCAAGGCCGCTCAAGGCTTCTGGGACCAACTTTTCAGAGGAAAAGTGGCCCCTTAAAGGGAATGTGGCCAGGGAACCGAAAGGAGCCCTGGCCAGTCACTAGAGGGGAACAAAGTCACCCCCAATGCCACCAGGGAGGCTGACCTGGTCTGACAGAGGACAAACCTAGTCTTGGCCAACCCTGTCTGAATACAGAATCTCAAAACACATACTTCAGAGAAGAGAGCAGGTAAGAGCGACTGCAAGAAGGCAGTAAGCAACTCAAACCCACGCGTAGAGACGGGCATCCTGGAGAGTAGAACTCAGCTGAGTGCTATGAACCCTCGTATTGAGGGGAGTATACTCTGCTCAATCCTAGGATCTACTCAGTGCCTGACAATCGCACTGAGGAGGCTGTGCGCTAAGAAGCCCTGATACAGGGGAGCACAAACCAGCCTGGGGGCTGATCTCAACGGGAGGCTTCATGGAAGTCTTCAACCAATGATCAGCTTAGGGAGCTAAGCACAATTACACAAACAACCTAAAAGGGGAGTACGAAGCTCAACCTAACAGATAGACCATACTGTAGGCACAAAATCATGGAGGCCGGAAGGAGGCCTGCAACATGACAAAAAGTTCTGAAAGAACTACATATCACACCAGAATACTAGTCACATAGTGGAGTCCAAGAGCGGCCTGACAAGGCCGTACATCTTGACCTTAAAAACCTTGCTGGAAGCAAGAAGCCACTTGACCTAGTAGCAGCATATAAAGCCGATGTGAGTGCCCACGTAGCAGTCCATCCAACACAATCCAACGAGCAGTGTACTCGGTAAAAGAACCTTTTACTCTTTAAGCAAGAGGAGTACAAAATGCACTAAAGAAGGCCCCGAACAGGGCCTATAACCTCAGTCAAACACGTGGCATCAGCCCATGGCAGTGTTTCAAGCTCCGAGGAGAACAAATAACTGAACTACAAAGGAGGTTAATAAGTCACCTGGGGCCCTGGCCAACCAGCAGTATACTCAGTAAAGCACCTCCAACTCTCTCAGCGAGAGGAGTATACAAGAACAAACACCAGCATATTAACCAAGGCCCCGAGGACATACCTATCAACAAGCGGCGCGAGACTAGCGGCCACTAAAGTTCTAGGAGCAAAATAGAACCAAGTTACTTACGAGGTAACTACTTAGCTCAACTAGAGCTAAAGGAAAAACCAAACTCAAGGCAGCAAATGCAGAAAAACCAAACAACAGTGCGGTTTATTACACAAAAGTTAACCCTGAGAGGCAAGCCACTCAAAAGCGTACTCAGTAAAAGCACTTTTACTCTCAGAGTGAGAGGAGTACAAAGCCGAACTCCAACATGACAAATAGAAGGCCTAAAAAGGCCTACAACTTGTAAACACAAGGCGTCAGCTAGTGGCAATCCAGACCCATCCATGGTGATGAGTCATGTAAAAACCAACACAAAACTGCGCCAACATGCCATTTGAAAGGAGGCCCAGACAGGGCCTACAACTCCAAAAGCACATGGCACCAGCCAGTGAAAGTTTAATGACCAGATCAGCCAGCAGGCCAGGTACTCAGTAAAATCACCTTAACTCTAAAAGAGGAGTACAGCTCTGCCACAGTACTCTACGAGAGGCCTCATCTAAGGCCTACTCTTAGCAGAGGTGGGCGTGGCCAATGGCAGAAAGTGGTCATAGAATAAATAACGACTCACCCATGGAGATGAGTCATATAAAGAACCACCACACAAAGCTGTGCCAACATGCAACCTGAAAAGAGGCCTGGAGAGGCCTTCAACTCAAGAGCACATGGCGTCAGCCAGTGATAGCTCTAACAAAGAAGACCAAAACAACTGTGCCAACATGTAAACTAAAAAGGAGGCCTGGAGCGGCCTACTACTTTCAGTAACATGTAGCGCCAGCTAATGGTCATAAAGGGGACCAAGCTACAGGGGACCAGCTCTAGACCCAGAAACAGTTGTGGGCAACTAGCTATACACAACCTGAGCTAAGTCTACACATTCCAACAGGCAATGTACCAGAAACTCAAATAATAACAGGGTACCGTAAGATGCTAGCATGGTCTTAAGGAAGGCCCACAAAGCCTAAAACCTAAAACAGACACGAGCATAAACCTGTGGCAGTGCTAATATACGTGAGCAAAACTCATGACCATAAACCAACAGCGCCATAAACGCAAGACAGAAGGAGGCTAAAGAATAAAGAGCCAACAACTTCAACAGATATATAAAATATAGCTACCTCTGTAGGGCAATGATAAAAAGGGAGCTAACAGAGGTAGCAAAAGCATGACTCTCTTTACTCAACCTGAGTGTGCGATCCAACAGGTGATGCACTCAGAGAAACACATAAACCCTAACAGGGGAGTACAAAAAACACCACGTTCTTAAATAGAGGCCAAAAACAGCCTACTATACAACATATGGCAGCACTAGAGTAAAGCTCACATACATGTAGGGCAATAGCTCAGAACCCAAAGCAACAAGCTTTGCATATACATGCCATCCATAAAGGATAAATGTTCATCACTAAACAGAACCATAGATCTGAACTGAGCCCTAGAGGACGGGAGCTAAAAAGCTAGCACTGTAGCTCAAACTTGAATGGAATTCAAGGGGCTCAGGGAGAACAAAATCATAGCATGAAGAAGTTCTGAACAGTGGGGCCTAGCATACACTGCCTAAACTTATCTAAAGAAGATAAGGGCCTGCCACCTGAGAAACAGCACCAGGGAGGCTGAAATAACAGCTTACAACCTTAGCTGTTAAACTCAGCCATTGCACCTAACATATAAAAAGGGGGAAATAGGCATACGGCCTACAACACCCTCAGGATGAGGCCAGAACTAGTAACTATACAACCTGAAAAGGGATAGTAATAAAAGGGGGTGATAAAAACACACCTAAACTAGTCCTAGCCTAAGCCGCTAGCTGTGGGCCACAAGGCCAAAAAACACAGCAAAATAGCAACCAAAGTCAGGCGGCCGAGGAAGGCCAACCTAAACACAGATGCTCACTGAAGTAAAGAGTGCTAACTCAAACTACTCTTAGCAAACAGTAAATGAGAAGCTATTCAAACAACAGGTGGCCCAGAGGCGGCCAATTTGTGGCCCGCACAATAAGTATTGTTCTAGCCAATCTATAAACACTCCAGTTATGCCCAAAAAACCCCTTACACTATGCTGACTATATGCTCAGGAAAACTATACAGGAAAAACATGGTCTGCATATTTTAAAACATAAATATAGACCAAGCTTACCTTCCTGTGGCCTGCAGAACGAAGACTCTTCCTTCATAATTTCTCCAGATAGAAGGAAAATCTAGAGTTCTTTTAGGCCTAAAAGAGCTTCTTCACTATCAAGCCAGAAGGCGGGCCCTTAGAAAATATTATCAAAGGCCCAGCCGTCAGCCTGACTGTTAAAGATGTAAAGTCGCCCTCGCAACGAGAGAGAATCGATCACTGACGCTACTGGCGTATGTGATCGATCACCTCCTTTAAAACCTGCTTCTCCCTCATCGAGTCCAGCCGTCTCTGCGCCTCGCTCCGAAAAAGGGAGGAGGCGCCCGAGCGGCTATACTGGACTTCTGGCCCCGACTCTGAGCCTCAGCTCAAGATGGACCAGCCTCCTGACTAACTACATGCTCAGAAAAACTATACAGGAAAAAACAAGGTCCCATTTTAAAACATAAAATATAGACCCAGCTTACGTTCCTGCGGCTCAAAGACCGAAGATTCCTCATACTCCTTTTTCTCTACATGAAAGGATAGAATCTAGGGTTTATTTAAGCCTAAAAGATCCTTTCATCATCAAACCGGAAAAGCGGGCTGACAGAAAAATACAAATACAAATCTCAGATACAAACCTGAATGGCTAGGGGTTTTTTCCATGCCCTCCCGATCTCAAACGTAGAGATCAGAAAGGAATGGAAAACTTATGGGAGCTGCAGCGTTTTATGGACAGAAAGGAACCGCTCGTCGAGCCGTCCGCGTGCGGCCCCTTTCCTAATGTGCCCTTGCGGCAGCCACAGCCTGCCAAGAGCGCGTCCCAAAAAACACCAGCAGCTCCGCATATATACAGCAGCCAGAGGAGGGTTCGCTGCCGGATGCGATGACGTCAAACACAGACGTCATCGTCATCCAACAACTCATCCTCGTTAGCCCCGGGGAAGCCGAGAGAGAATACAACTCTCTTAAACTTCCCAACGAGCCCACCTGCAAGCCTCATGATTGCAGCCACCGTTTTGCCTCAGCCATACGGGGCCAGAATCACCAGGCACAGATGCGGACACCTCTTCCCTCGAGAAGAGTGCTGAACGAGAACGGAGCGTCCCAATAAGGAGACGCTCACAGTAAATAACAGAAATGCACACAGACAGTGCCCTCAAGCACTATGCGCGCTCCTCTCCCAGACAGAAAACGCCCAGAAATGTGCATATCAAGTGTCAAACCAGGGACACAGATGAACACACTCTCTTGAACGTCTGTAAGGCAAAATATAGATTCCCTTACCGGAGTCGATACAATAGCGATCAGACAGAACAGTCCCGAAAGACGAACAGATACTGACTGTTTCTCCAGGTGCTCCTTATATACTTCCGGGTCGCGCCATATGACGTCATAGGCTGTCGCCGGCCAATAGGATTGGAGTTTTTTGTTACTTGGCTTTCAGACACCGGCTCACGTGTGACGTTCCCCATAGCGTTTCAAACGCAGAGCAAGTTCCCTTTCGAAAGGGAACTCTTTATTTAAAAATCACTGGATTACATAAAAAGAAGCTACAAGATGTTTCGGTGTTTATCCAAACATCATCTTCAGTTGTAAAAACGCAGGAAATATCCACAAATCACATGGTCCACATACATGTAGTCACATGACTACCAAGTTGTCCACATAGTATGCTGAAGATGGTGTTTAGATGAACACCGAAACGTCTTGTTGTTTCTTTTTATTTAGTCCAGTGATTTTTAAATAAAGAGTTTGTTTGAACATTTTATAACCTGGATGTTTTAGAAAGTCATGAATCTACATAGACAAATTTAAAAGGAATCGTTACATTTTCATTTGAATAAAAAATTATTAAATTGATAATTTTATGCCTCAATTTGATTATCACTTTTTTAACTAATAAATTTGTATTAAATCATAAATCCAGAAAAACAAAGAATTTCTGAAAATATAAAATATTTCATACAGCTCTATTGTATAGCCCTATTATTGTAAAAATGTAAAAAAAATAAAAACATTCTTAAATTGTTTCATTATTTCAGTTAATTAGGCAATATTTCTGATTACTAACATTATTTTGACCATTAAAATGGAATCCAGAAAAATGGGAAACGATTTGTAAAAAAATAAATAAAATGAATTTCATAACCCCAGCTAACTAAACATGTCTAAAAATTTGACATGAAAATGTGTACTTTTACTAAAGAAAAAGTGTTTAGTGAAACAGTGATTTTCTGGATTACTTCTTATTTTAAGGTGGTATCCTTGTTACAGTATAATTATAAAGTTAAGTACTAAGTAATATCAATTAACTACATGTACTTTGGTACTTGGTTTAGGGTTAGTTGCAAGCAATTATGCATAATTTAGTAATTATGTGTAATGTGTAACAATGACACTATAAAATAAAGTGTTACCTTTTCTGTAACAAGATTTCTTTCTTTCCAAACATTCTGTCATTCTTGATCTGCCATGTTTTCTCATAGCAAGCACACTGTTAAACATGCAGACAAGGTGAATGTGGCAACAAGCATTACCTTGAGCTGGACTCTCTGAGCTCTCGACTCCTCGATCTTCTGTCGGATTCTGTCCTTACAGTCCACTTCATAGGCGAACGGGTTCACCATGGTCTTTACCTACAGAAATGTACAGCACGCAAAAATGTATCATCATTTAACCATTTAAAAGACATCAATCAAAAATAAGCAAAATGCCAGGAGTTCATGAATTACAAGTATAGCGCAAATATAACCTGCTCAGTTGGTCCCAATCCACTATATGTTTATTGATATGGACACTTAAGCCAGATTTAATGCACAAATCTTAAAGTATTATATAAACTATCAGAAGAAATGGACAAAAGATTTATTGTTCAAAATGAAGATAAGCATTGTGCCACTTTGCGTTTGTTTGTGGTTAGTGGAACATTAATAGATAATGTGATGAACTCCACTTGTGGTTACTCTGTTTTCTGTGTAAAGTCCAGCAGAACGGACTCACGCATCCACTAAAAATCACCTCGACATCAGTTAATTAAAGGTCATTTAGCAAAAATTATGAAGTTGAGAAAAACTTGAGCAAAATTGGTTTAATATTTGAATGCACTGACATTCAGACAATTACAATTCTGATTCAGTAGTGTCAGTTCAATAAAATTGACAGCATTACTGAATATTAAGTACCTTTTAAACCCAGTGTTGGGGAGTAACTAGCTAGATGTAACAGTGTTACGTAATTTAATTACAAAATAAATGTAACTGTAATTCGTTAGTTACTGAGAAAAAAATGTGTAAGTAAATTACAGTTATTATGTTAACGATTACAAAGAGGGTTACATCTGAATATTTTCTGGAAAAAGCTAGGATGTAGTATATGATCATGCTATCATTCATTCATGGCTATTAAAGCATTCAAGCGCGAAAAGACGCAAAAATAAGAACTTAAAATCTGTACTGTCGCGCGTCTGTGAAATCTCCTGTCTGTATGACACACACACACACACACACACTCATGCATACATACAGCTTGTGGCCGCATTGAGTCACTTTCATGCCTTGAACGGACAAAAACACACAAAAGTATGCTAAAATGTCCGCTTTGTCGAGTATCCTCGTAAGCAGAGTCTTAAATGAGTTAAATAAAGTCTTAAATGACCGTAAAGAGTTGTGAGGACATCGGAAGTATGTCAGATCCGCGTCATGTGCGACAGGTCTTAAAGTGACAGCAGCCTAATAAACCCGCTGCAAAAAACATCGAGAAAATCACTCACTGCTCTTGACTGAATTTTGTAGCAATAGTGAGGATTAATCTATATTTCATTTATAATTTATGCAGTGAAGACTGAAGTGTTTGAAAAATGTAGCCTATTTAATTTCTGCATATGTCCTACCTTAGATAAAATATTTAATATGCTGTCTTTATGTTGTTTCTACATCAATTTGGAATAATTACAATAAAATATATATGTATTAAAAAAACTTTAATGTTGGGTATGATTAATTGTGATTAATTACAGAAAAAAAATGTGATTTAATTTTTTTTTTTTTAATTGACTGACAGCACTTGAATAATATTATTTTGTTGCTTTGCCTGTTTTTGATGTGCGTAATGCCTCCTGCCATTTAAAGGCCATTTAGCAAAACACAATTTGCCATTTACATCAATCCACATTGCCTCTGAAAGCTTTAGGCTATACAACCTGTAGTTGCCACCATAGCGAGTGATAAAAATATGTTCCAGTGCTGGAAATTTAAAAATCATTTAATCTAGAAATCTGTATTTAACCTCAGAATGATCTCAAAGCAAAAAAGAGGTTAAGTCTGATTTTGTGGCTGTGCTTTAAAATTAAATTATTACATTATTTTTAATTAAAGTGATTTTGAAAATCTGACAGTAATCAGTGTTCAGCACTAAGGTTAACCCTGCTTGGTTTAAATGTTTGAAAAAAAAATGATTAACAGTTGAAAATATTCGTTAGAAATTTAGAAATGTGATCAAAAAGTAGTCAAATGTAATCAGTTACATTACTTTAATAAAGTAATTGAAATAGTTACTTATTACATTTTAAATAGGGTAACTTGTAATCTGTAACCTATTACATTTCCAAAGTAACCTTCCCAACACTGTTTAAACCCCAACTGAGCAAAACCAAAGGCTACAGTGGCAAGGAACCCAAACTCATCAGGCTACAGAAGGGGAGGAAAAATGGTGATTTAAGCCACTGTAGTCCATAAGAATGCACATAAGTTTATATGCAGTATAATCTCCTCTTGAACTTTGACACTCTTGAACTTTGAGCACCCTGAACCCACTGCCATATACAACAGTCCGCAGGACAAAGTTTTTGGGGCTTATATTGTATTTTCATTCACTCTAAAAAATGCTGGGTTGTTTTAACCCATGTTTGGGTCAAATATGGACAAACCCATTCGTTGGTCTAAAAATTTAATAAAAAATTTTAAACCAACGGTTGGGTTTGTCCAAATTTGTCCAAAATTGCCCAGCATTTTTTAGAGTGTTTTTTTTTTCATTGATTTTAAAATTGCAAGGTTCAATGAAGACATTTTAAAGCATTTCAAAAATTCAGCTGAGCTTTGTCTGTATTGAGCAGGGATGAGCTATTCCATAGATTACACTTTAAAAACAGTTACTGATATCAGCAAAGAGGCTGATGCTCACCAGTTCCACTACTGATAAAACACACATCAGTTAATCACAAAACACATGTAGTGTCTGAACAAATCCTGACCCACAGCACCTCTCCAGCAAATATGTCTCTCTGATGAATTCTAACCAGAAAGCAAAGTTTCCATCATGGTCTATTTTATCTCCATTTCATGTTAAAACCCTTCAAATTTCACCCACTTTTGATGAACTACTTCTTCCCCATTCAACAAAAGAGACTGGCTAACCTCGATGTCAAGGGTAAAAAACACCATAAAAGTGTAAATACTCGTGCACTATATTTGAGTCCTCTGAAGCCATGTGAGAAACAAAATTGAAGACCCTTTTCCAATTAAAATCTTGCCTTCCATCCAATCAAATCATGGTGCACCCAATAAATTAACAGTAACACATCACATTAAATAACAAAATATCCATATGTTATCATTTTTCATGAATTGGGGATCTTGAACTTACAATGAACAATTTTTAATAGAATTTAATCAATTTATTTATTAGCCTGTTAACTGTCAGTGTCCTGGTAGCGGGACACCTGGCACGCTTTTTTATTTGCCCCGCTCCCATCACATCTTTTAGTATTCGTCGTAAATGAGGTATTATTGGAAAGCATAAATAATAACAATTTATCTTGTGACTGTTTTGAAATTGGACATTGCGTTACATTGAAACAGTACATTAAAACCGTTTAGCGGGCTCAATTTTTGTGATATCAATTTCAAATTTGGAACACAACTTATATATATGGCTTTTCAAAATATCTTGTAAAATATATATTTTGCATAGAATAAAAAAAAGTTTAGTTCAGTACATTTGCTTTACAGTAAACTTAAACTTCTATAACTTTTTTTTACACTTTTATTTTGAAGCTACTTCTGCTGAGTGTCTTCTTTAAAAGAAAACCAACCTTAGGTCTGTATTCCAGAGTTGTTAATTTGTTCATTTAATCTAGAAACATTAAAGTGACAATTCAGCCAAAAATGATTATCCTGTCATCATTTAGTCACCCTCATATCGTCCCAAACCCATAAGACTTTTGTTCATCTTCAGAACTCAAAACTAGATCTTTTTTTTTTTTTTAAGTTATCTGTCAAAATGTCAAACAGCATTTGAATTTCTGCATCAATGTTTTCTAAATTTGGTAAATGAGGGAAAGTTTCAGTTCCCACAACTATTGCCTGTGATGGTGCACGAGATATTGTGGTGTCACGGCCAGAAAACTGTTCACTAGACTTACTCTCCTGTTATATAATCCTGCTATTCTGCAAGCATGCTGAAGCGCCTGCCCCTCCACATCACATACCCCCCCACCGCATCATATGATCCGCTTTCTGCTGATGGTGGCATTCCTGAGCTGTTTTCCCATCTTCAACCCACTGAACTGGATCTTATCACTGCTGTAGGCCTGACTCCATCCAGTGTAGCGACTAACATATCTGCCATATTTGTCTCTGTTAGAGTTTTAGCAGATCGAAGTTTTGAGGGTCAAAGCCTGTAATCACAACTGTGACTGACTTTCGCAACTACTGAAATGTTCTCATAGTAAATACCCAAACTTTGCATGTAGCGTGTCATAACGTGCTTCTCAATGATAAAACTATAACTAGTTCTGGACTGAATCTGAAGCTGCAGAATTCCAGATTACCTCTTCTTCTGAAGACACACAGGCTACCACTCACTTGCATGAAATAGTGCATGTGGTCATACACAAAACGAGTTATGTTAAAATGAAAACATTTATAAAACCAGGGGTGTGCAATATTAACAAAAAATATCATATTGATATTTTCTGGGATTTTGTGGATAATGATGGTATATTGGCTAGTTTGGGCCTCTTTTTAACAGCTGACTAATAAAAATGTTCATATTCTTCATATTACAGTACAGTGGTTAGTTCAGTGACAAAAAAAAAAAAAAAAACTTTTTTATTAAGGGGTGATATTTGCCACTTTAAATAAATTTCCATTTTTTTTTTACATTTATAAGGGCAAAGTTTTCTAAACTTATTAGATGTAGGCATCATCTTATGTCAAATTCCTCCATTTAATCATATTTAATTCGAATAAAGAGACAGGCTGTTAACAAACGAAATCAGTATGAACAAAATCCATTTTCACACTGTAGAAGTTACACAGAAGCTGCATCTAAAGAATCATTCAAATGTATTTACCCTGCTATAACTTCATAAATAATATTATGAGATTAATGTTTTAAAAATAATATTTTGAATTTTAAAATATGATATTTTTTTTAAATGAAATGATACTCTAAATATAAAAACTAAAAACCACCAGTAGGTGGTGGCAAACCACTATATTAATGATAAGTCACTGAGTCATTCACTCAACCGATTTGTTCAAATGGCTGATTCATTAAGAAATGAAGAAAATGTGTATGAATAGATCACTTTTTATGAATAGATCACTGAATTATTGATAAATTAAAAATCCATTCAGGAAAAAACACAGCTGCGTGTTGCTTGGAGATGCACAAAGGTTATGCTGTGGCTTTGTTTGGAACTATTTTCATTGGTAAAACAGATCAAAATCACACAATATTAACAATATTTTGCCTAAAACGTAACTCAAAATATTAACTTCTTGTTTATTGAACTGTTCACATTCACAACAAAATCACATTTGCAATTGTGCACACTTGCTTGTGCGATACTGCTTAACAATATCATATAGAAATAAGACAAAAACACCATACAATCAAAACATGCACTCGGGAGATGTGTTTTTGAAAAGTGAGTGACATATTTTAATGTTAGCATCGTTAAAACAACAATTATATTGATATTATCGTAGATGATACACAATCGCACACCCCTACATAAAACACATATTTATAATACTTATATTTCCATTAATTACAAATTCAAGCATGAAAAACTTAGCAGAACCCAGGACAAAATCTAACTCGGGTCGAGTTGGACTCAAGGGTTGGGAAGCAGATCTTTAATGCAAGTATCTTATTGGTAATTTAGGACAGATTCTCTAGCAGGTTCACCTGGTCTTTGCGGGTAACAAACTTGTAGTCATCGTAGATGTTGCTCTCAGGGTTCTCCTCAAGCTCCACGTGAGGTTATCCAGGAAGGAGCACCAGCGTGGAACCAGACCCAGAGCCTGAAAGACAGCAACACACAACAGAGAAAATGTGAGTGAATGGCAAGTAAGGATCCTTTTGAGGTAGATCATGAATAGCTTCACAAAACATGGTACAGACATTATGAAGATGATCTTAAACAAGTAAGGATCAATCTAATGAAAACAGTTGATCAATTGGTCAGATTTCACAGCAAAATCAAAAGAAGTTGCCTGAAATAAAGGCTATTTTATGTGCCAGTTTGCACTTATTTGTCATGAAAATCACATTTTCTTCCAGAATTCCCAGTTAAGTGAAAAAAAGAATACATAATGGCAATATTTGTTTTAACTGACAATAATTTATGCTGAATTAAAAAAAAAAAAAAAAAACCTGACACAACCCTCTGCTTTTCACTACAAATCACCAGATAAGATTTTGGTTTCACTTGAAAAAATTATGACAGAATTTTATTACTATTGTATAGTAAAATGTATTATTTATTATTATTAAGAACACCATACAACCAAGAATTGCAAGTTTTAAAGATGTTTTAATTTATACAGTATACAAGTTCTGTTGTGTAGCGCCTTATTTGACATAAAAAGTTATTTAAATTGTTAAAGTTTTATTAAATTTCATGTAAATTATTTTTATTTGATTAAATTTTAAATGATTAATTCATTTTTTATGAATTTATTTAATAAATTTCATAATTCATAAATTTATCTAAAATTCTAAATTTATTTAAGTTTTATGAATTTATCTCATTAGACATCATTTTTGATTAAAAAAAATTTAATTAAATCCTGAAACGCAGAATACATTGGTTTCATTAAGGCCTTATCAACTGATCTGATTTTATTGAGATCTCAAGTGTATTTGTAGTTCTTATTTCTGTGATTGTGTAATTGAGTGTGTGTGTGTGTGTGTGTGTGTGTGTGTGTGTGTGTGTACTCAACCAAAGCACAGACAGAATAAACGCTCTCTTATTGCAAAACACACAGAGCTATAAAATGTGCAGGTCTGGAACAGAACACAGTTTCTCAGAAATGTTTCGGTTGCCCTTAACTACCACAGCCCTGTTAACTATAAACACTATAAAGCCCCTGGGAGGGCATGCTTTTACTTAGAAAGTGTAATTGGTAGAACAAGGTGTACACAAACGTGCCATGACTAATCAAGGTACGAGGAAAAAAATGTGCTCAAAGCATTGGCTCATTTTTTACATCATACTTCATAGATCTGGTACTTACAGGAATGCTAGGTGTTCATTTTGGGATCTTCATTGGCAGTGAAGAGCGTACCTGTAAATTGGGTCACAAAGAAGCAATTAGAAAACAAAAACAGCTCTCATGGGATATGAAACCCCTATACACGAGTCAACTTCAACATCACGTGTTAGTTGATGGTCTGATGGTCTGATGGTCAGATATGACAATGTCAACCATCTCCTGATGTGTGTAAGCAGGTCTAATCATTCTAGCTGTGTAAATATAATGCACACCCAATGAGGCAAGCACAATGAACTTGGGATAAGTCTCTTATGCACACCATATTTTTTTATCAAATGCATCGACACATTTATTTGATCAAAAATACAGTAAAAAGTCACATTGTGAAATATTATTATAATAAAAGAATTTATATAGGAGTTTTTGTAATGTTGTCAGATGTTTAATTTATTGTGTTATATTTTATATATATTTGAGTTATTTTTGCTGCATATAAAATGGCAATAAAAAATATAAATGATTAATAGAATTTGCAGTTCAGATGTTGAAGCTGGCAAGATGTTTTTGAAAGAAATCTCTTCTGCAAGGCTGCATTTATTCGATCAAAAGAACAGTGAAAAATTTTGTGGAATATAATTATTACAAATTAAAATAAGAGTTTTCTATATGAATCAATGTTAATATGTAATTTATTCCTGTGATCAAAGCTGAATTTTCAGCATCATTACTCATCATTACACAGTCTTCAGTGTCAAATGATCCTTCAGAAATCATTCTAATATGATGATTTTCTGCTCTTATTTCTTATTATTATCAATGTTGAAAACAGTTGTGCTGCTTCATTTTTTTTTTCCTTTTCTGGAAAGCCTTGGTATTTTTGAATAGAAAGTTTAAAAGAGCAGCATTTATTTGAAATTTTACATTATAAATGTCTTTACTGTCACTTTCGATCAGTTTGACGTGTGTCCTAGCTGAATAAAAGTATTAATTTAGTTAAAAAAAAAAAAAAAAACCCTCTTAAACATTAGTTAGGTGCTAGTTTAACGTATCACTGTCTTTCTTCTAACATTTTCAATATTTAAACTAAACCAATACTTCACATCTATTTATTCATTTGGCATATTGGGAATTACTGCTAAATAAATCCTTCAGGATAATACAAGATAATGTGTATACAATTTATATTGTGATAATGACTGGCTGATTATTTCCTTTTAAAACAGGACATTGAGGTCTTTATTAGTTTTTAATATCTAAGATTCTTTCATTTAAGACAAACAGAGAAATTCTCATTCTAGAAAACATCTGATTGGACAAAAAAATAAAAGTTTGGACACACCCATGTGAGCAAGTTGAGATCAATCATTTTGGTCTTCTTTCCAGTAAGAGAAAAACTCTAACTTTTAAATATATATTTCCTCTACAAAGTTTATGTTGGCAGCCTCCAGCAGTGTATAAATGACCTTAAAGCTCACACACAAGGACGAAATGCCACAAAACTCCAATTTTGGTTTTATGGGGTCAGTTAGAAATGAACTAGTATCTTATTGTGGTTAAACTTCAGTTCTATTTGTGATAACTAACCAGAGCCGGGGTAGAGACACACATCATTGATGTTGGCCTGCGGTTCGATGGAGGAAAATACTCTTCCCTGAAATCAAGACAAAAAAAAAAAAAAGTTATGCATTTGATGTTTTTCCAATAAAGGATCCATGCTAAATGAATGGATTAAAAAAAAAAAAAAAAAAAAAAATACACCAGCAAAGCTGACCTTACATTGTCTCTGTGCCACATCTTGATGGAGTCGGCAGACAGCACCAGGTCCAGCGGTTTTCGGAAGTGAAGGGATTTGATGGGCAGACCATAGTAATGATTTTTAACTAGCAGAGGACGTGAAGAACGAAGATCGAGAATCTGAGAAAGGTGTCTGGCAGATTTGTCATGGCTTATCTTTCTTTTTTTGTCTGAGTCCGAACAAAGCCACCTGAACATTAGTCTCAGTGAGAGCTGGGATGGTACAGTAAACTTTGTGCTAGAGAAGGCATGCCATCCCTGGGTTTGTTGCACAGGTTGAGCAAGGCTGCATAAATGTCAGAACCATCACGTGCACACTTTTCTAGGAGATGTTTTGCAGAAGTGACACCACGCTCTGCCAGACTGTTGGATCTACAGTCTTTAACGGGTGATGATGCCACAGGAGAGCCTTATTATGGTGTACAGCAGTGGTTCCTAACCTGTGGGCCGCGGCCCACTAGGGGGCCTCAGTGATCCTCCAGGTGGGCCGCGAGATAAATTAAAATGAATTTAAATATATTAATATAATTCCTTAATTTAATTATTAATACGTTACATTTAATAAATTAAATTAAATTAATAATAATAATAAAAAAAAATACATTTAAAACAAGGCACCACCTCTCTCGTACGTATTCTGTGATTGTTTCGGTTCAGCCGAGTCTGTTTCTCATCGTGCTGCTGTGAAATACAGACTGAACGGTGGCTCAAAACGCAAACTCTCTCAGTTGGAAAAAGAAAACCTGTGTTGCTAAAAAGGTTTTGATGGATGACGATGGTAATGAAGCTAAAGACGATTACAGTGACATACAGGAGTAAGACATGCGCGAGTCCGCAATTATTGACGCGCAAACAAACCGTGCATGTGCGCCTCTCGACTCACTGATCACTATAACATCGTATTTCTGCATGAACACAGTTCAATATTCGTGTAGTTGTCAAAATGAATGTACTGTGAGTGTTTTATAACGGATGCTCGCCGAACAAGCGTGTTTTGGAGAAGTTTGAGAGGATCAGTAGTGTTATGTGTGTTATATGTCAATTTTGAATGGATCCGCATAGTTTTTAAATTCAGTCCTTTGGTATCTCCCTGTGGTCTTGTTTGGTATGGCAGGTTGACTTGTACTTATTTAAGTTACTCTATTACTGAGCAAAGTACTTTTAAGTTGTAAAGAATGTCTGCAACGTATGTTTGCAAAATTAACCCTTTCAAGCGTGAGTTTAAAATATTCTAACTGCCCCCCCAGATTTTTTTTAAGGCGACCGTTATTTTAGAACGTTTGCCCTTATTGTTTCCATGGCGACGCGTCTTGCCTGTCACGAGAGCTGAACGCAGCCACAATAACACTGTATGACAGATGGATCGTTATTATTGTTTTTCCTTTTTTATTTAAAATATTCGCAAACTTGCTTACCATGTCATCAACCATATGATATTCCGATTCTCAAATATGTGTAAGTGAGTGTGTTCTGTCGTTTAAAAACCTTTATAAACGATCTTTATCTTGATGCGAGATGGGCGCCGCCATCTTAGTTTGCGCTGCAGTTCACAGAGTCCTGTCAGTCGGATTTACAGCATGTGAATTCATCATTTTCTCCCGAAATATATGCAAGTATGTGGCTGGTGAACTGGAAGAATAATAGAGTAAACTTTATAGTTACTTAGGCCCATTATGTGTGTCTGATATGAATAAATGTCGGCAGATTATATTTGAATGGATTGTTATTACTGCTTTCACTGATGTCTGACATCAGTGTGTATTTTATAAACTCTAAATGTATTGTTTTAATGGTGCTTATGCGTATTTAAATGTCTGAACCCTTAAAAGAAGCATTATGTGGCTGAAAACACTGCATAGCTTTGGTATATGACAAGAGCTGCGCGCGTCCGTCTCACAGCCAAAGCGCGAAAGCACAGTTTGAATCTGGCAGTTATGTGACGTCGCTGAACGTTCGAAATCCCATATGTGGGACCGTACGCCCAAAGGGTTAACTAAAGGTTTAAATATATCTTGAGTTTCTTCTTTAAAGAAATAAAACATGCCGTGTCGTGTTGATTCAGAGAGGAGGTGGGCCTTGGCGCAAAAAAGGTTGGGAACCACTGGTGTACAGGACTCATCCAGGCTCATGTGATATATGACTGGAAGCTTACCAACAGTGTCAGTATGAAACAAGTCCTCACAATCACTCATCTCAGGAGCCTGTTGTTGTACAGCATGTTCTTCTGGGCTAAGTTGTATGAGATTTAACCTCATGCTGTCTGGAAGGCCTAACAGGCTCCTAATATTTCTATCCACTATATGGAATAGCAATTCCCCAATGATTGTTTGACTGCCATATAGGCTATCAGACTTACTCTGTTTGACTGATCAATTTGGGCATTGGGGTCAACGTACTGCAATGTGGATAAAGACATAACATTGCATTAAGCTCCATTTTCAGCTTGACCTGCTTGTTACAGTTTGTTGAGAGAGTGGTGAATATTTCTCCTTTGTTTGCAAGCAGGTCCACACTTTCACAATGAAAATAATCTTGGTGGACCTCACTTTCCACTTCATTTACTCTGTGTAGGTTTTTTTCAGCAGTTCCAATAGATGGTGCCATCCGCCCATGTAAGATTGAATTCCTTCGTCAGGTTTTTGCACCGTGATATTAATTGCATATCTGTCCATTATCACGTTCCGTTCTGGCAAGCATATCTCATCAAATTTTTTAATTAACATGTCAGGATCCTCTTTGTCCTCACCCTCTTAAAAGTGAAATGACTCATGTTTATCTAGGGGAGGGGTGTCCAAACTCGGTCCTGGAGGGCCACTGTACTGCAGAGTTTAGCTCCAACTTGCCTCAACACCTGCTTGGAAGTTTATAGCCTATAGTAAGACACTGATTAGTTGGTTCAGGTGTGCTTAATTAGGGTTGGAGCTAAACTCTGCAGGACAGTGGCCCTCCAGGAGCAGGATTGGACACCCTGATCTAGGGCATCCGAACCGGCTAAATTGAGTAGAGTGTAAGCTTGCTCCTTTTTTGATTTGTCTGACAGCCCTGCTTTGCTGTACACATCCCATTCCCTTCTGAATTTCAGCCAGTTGTTAGCGATGTGGTCATCAAACATGAGCGGTTAGATTTTGAGCCATGATTTGTCAGCGATCCAACTTTTGACACCATGTAGATGTGCACAAAACAGGAGTCATGTGATAACTTTATGATGAACCGATTTAATGTGTGATCTCAACAGAATCAGAACACCCGCTCTGCCTTCCCTGTTCTCCACCCCCTCACCATATCCATTTCCAAACATCCAGCTCACATTCATATATGAATAGGTGCGACACACACATTTTCTACAATGTCAGAGTTTCAGCATCTGAATGTTGTGTTCAGGGCGCAAAAAGAAGAATATGATTTCAGAGAAAACTGACTTTATTCATCTTTAAACTGATTCACTTTTTCTCATTGTCTCTCACCTTATCATCACATTGTTAGTTTGAATGTGATCATAGGAAAGTCCTTTTTGATCTGCTCAGAGAGAGTGAAGAGTGTGTTATTGCTCTCTACAGGTTGAATGATTGTGGTGTCACAGATGACGGTTGTGCTGCTCTGGCCTCAGCTCTGAGATCAAACCCCTCACATCTGAGAGAACTGGATCTGTCATTTAATAAACTAGCAGTCTCTGGAGTGAAGCTGCTTTCTGGAGACACTATGGTAACAATAGTTTTTAACAATTTTTAATAGAGTTTAATTCTGCTCATGGTGTTGTGACTGATTGTGAAAATAATACCCTTTCCTTATGTTCGTGGATGAAAACATCCACTAAATTAAACTGCTGTAAAATTGTATCAGATAAATATTTTTTTCATTTTTTTTTTGCATAAATCTGTTAATCAACCTCAGTCCTGATCAAAACTACTAAATGTTTAAAATAAATCCAGGATTTTTACTCTTTAATTGCCAAGTTCTTAAATGATGTCACTGACTTTGGGAAAAAACACACAAAATGACTTATTTTCAATATAAAATGTAATTGTGGACTGGATTTTTTTTTTTTACCTTTTATCACAGTCTTGGACATGTGAAAGATTAGTAATAACATTGGCTTTGATGCATTGTTAGTTTTTGTGCAGCATCAGATTTGAATTTTTTCTCCCTCATTTACTGTTCGTGGCTGTTTTTGCCCCACTGACTTCCATTATAATGACATTTTTTGATTGCAAAGCCATGACACCATATAATCATGCATTCTTGATTATTTGTGGTTTTCCCTGTTGGCAAGAAGTAAAATTTGTAATTTTTACAGTTGATCACCATGTGGCACCATTAACCCTTTAGATAGGCCTGTGCAAAAAAAAAGCTTAGTTTCTAGCTTTTATATGGAGTTATATGGAGTATAACAGCATATTATAGTGTGTGTGTGTGTGAGAGTGAGAGAGAAACCTTTGCGCACTTACCTTGATGCGTCTGAGAAAATCAAAACATGCACCTCAGCTCTCAGAACTACATGGAGTAAACAAAAACAAAGTAAGTGTGTTTATGCACCTGCTGCCTTTTGATGGTGAGAAGTACAGACGGCCTATGCGTGAAATCCTTCTGTCATCTCCATGACGACATGCTTTCCCTGACCCACCTCTGCAGCATCACCTGTCTTACCCAGGTAAATGTCACACCTCCAGGCATAGGATGTGGAAACATCAGCAGTCACCCAAATTTTTAGCCCATATTTGGCTGTTTTTTTTGGCATGTACTGCCGAAAGCTGCATCGCCCTTTGAATGGCACAAGCTGCTCATAGTAGCCGCATGTAGGCATGGAGATCTGTGGAGTCCACCTTGGTCCAGTTTCTCATTGTGCAGTGCCCATGGAGGTTGGTCATGCTGACAATGAGGTCAATCATCTCCTCCGTAAAAAAAAAAAAAAAAATTGAACACAGAATCCACGTCCTGGACCCTTGCGATGGCATAACGCGTCGGCCCTGGAGTCACGCCTCTGGCAGGCTGAAGAAAGGGAGTTGTCTCCACGTTGGTTGAAAACCACACTTCGCCGTTTCTCCCAATCCACCCAGGTCCAGGATCCTCTGAATCCTCCTCGCCTTCAGTTGAAGCTGGAGAGGATGATGAGGGTGCCACAACAAAATCAGGATCTGACTTTCCTGAGTCTGTGGTGTCAGAGGGAGAAGACAGTACATCCTGCAGCTCGCTGGAGGGGTCAGGCTGCATAATCATTTCTAAAACTTCGGTACAAGTCAAGCCCTTTCTCATGTTGCTTGCTGCTCTTCTCACCATCAAATGACCAGCAGGATGGCATGCAAGTGTTTAAATCCACTTACCTTGTTTTTGTTTAGTCTGTACTTCTCACCATCAAAAGGCAGCAGGTGCATAAATACACTTACTTTATATTTGTTTACTCCATGTAGTTCTGAGAGCTGAGGTGCATGTTTTGATTTTCTCAGATACATCAAGTTGGCCTAAGGTCTCTCTCTCTCTCACACACACACACACTATAATATGCTGTTATACTCCATATAAAAGCCAGAAACTAAGCTTTTTTTTTTTTGCACAGGCCTATCTAAAGGGTTAATGGTGCCGACTGGTGATCAACAGTAAAAATTACAAATTTTACCTCTTGCCAACAGGGAAAACCACAAACAATCAAGAATGCATGATTATATGGTGTCATGGCTTTGCAATAAAAAAAATGTCGTTATAATGGAAGTCAATGGGGCAAAAACAGCCACGAACAGTAAATGAGGGAGAAAAAATTCAAATCTGATGCTGCACAAAAACTAACAATGCATCAAAGCCAATGTTATTACTAATCTTTCACATGTCTTTTCACAAGACTGTGATAAAAGGTAAAAAAAAAAAAATCCAGTCCACAATTACATTTTATATTGAAAATGAGTCATTTTGTGTGTGTTTGTGTGTTCCCCAAAGTCAGTGACATCATTTATGAACTTTGCAATTAAAGAGTAAAAATCCCGGATTTTTTAAAAACATTTAGTAGTTTTGATCAGGACTGAGGTTGATTAAAAAAAAATTGAAAAAAATATTTATCTGATACTTTTTTACAGCAGTTTAATTTAGTGGATGTTTTCATCCACGAACATAATGAAAGGGTAGTGAATTTGCCCACAGTGTATTGTTGAGTTTTTGAAAATGTTCAAAGCATTTTCCCAAAATATGTGTCAAAATAAGATTTGTCACCAAATATCATTCCATTTGCTGAAACACAGAGAAAGTTGTGGCCAAATTAAGACTCAAAATCACCCTATCCCCAACAACACATAAGGGTTAATGTTATTTTCAGCTTTTAGTGTAATGATAATTTCTGCTGGTTCTGTATCAGCTGTCTGTTGTTTGAAAGTGACCTTTCATGTCCTTTTGATTTTGTAAAGTGACTTTAAGCATCAGATAGAAACTATATTTTCAGTTTGAGAATGAATTAATATACCTTATCTAGTTAGTGCCAAGTTTTCTTATGAAAATATGACAAACGTAATGTCTCATACTGCATATGTGACTGTTTGTGTGTTTTATTTTAGGCTTAGTATTAGATGACAGTCTTATCTTCTCATGATCATCTGATTGTGAGTAAGGATCCACAGAGACTCAAGGTCAACAGAATCAACAGAGACTGACGATAGAGTGACTTCATTGTTGTAAATTAAGACATTTAGATTTCAATGATCCTCTGACAGACTTGATGAGGTGGCAGTGAAACACCTTTTATTTCAGAGCAGAAAATTACAGTTTTTCCATTTATTGATTAACCATTTTATTTGCACAAATGCACAGTATATATTCAAAAAGGTTGGAGTTCGGTTACAGAGAAAATATAGAGCTTGAATATGTTTGTGTTGTACCAGCAGAGGGACACAAAGACTAATGAAAGATTCATTTTTCATGATTATGAAAAAAAAAAAAAGAAAGAAAGAAAAAAAGTTCAAACTCACTTTTGGAACAAAACAATGGAAACTTGAGTGTATACATCATGTTTTTAATGATAGGTGTATTACATCTGTATTAATGTATTTATATTTATTTCCAGTGGATAAGAAAGTACAGACATACAGTTCATAGGAATTAAGCAATAAAAATGAAATAGAATATATTATTAAAAAAAAAAAAAAAAATTTAAATACTGCAATATAGTACAGTAAGAAAAAGTAGCTATAGAAAAATATGTAATAAATTATATGTGTAAATATAACTATTATATAATTTAATTTGTAAAAGGCACAGTATTAATGATATATATACACTATACTGCCAAAAGTATTGGGACACCCCTCCAAATCATTGAATTCAGGTGTTCCAATCACTTCCATGGCCACAGGTGTATAAAATCAAGCACCTAGGAATGCAGACTGCTTCTACAAACAATTGTGAAAGAATGGGTCACTCTCAGGAGCTCAGTGAATTCAAGCGTGGTACCGTGATAGGTTGCCACCTGTGCAATTAATCCATTCATGAAATTTCCTCACTACTAAATATTCTACGGTCAACTGTTAGTGGTATCATAACAAAGTGGATACTCAGCCATGAAGTGGTAGGCTACGTAAAAAAAAAAAAAAAAAAAATCACAGAGCGGGGTCAGCACATGCCTAGGCACACAGTGCACATAAGTTGCCAACTACAGACCTCCAATCTTCATGTGGCCTTCAGATTAGCTTAAGAACAGTGCGTAGAGAGCTTCATGGAATGGGTTTCCATGGCCGAGCAGCTGCATCCAAGCCTTGGTGATTTTGGTGTGGAGGAACTTGACTGGCCTGCAGAGAGTCCTGACCTTAACCCGACAGAACACCTTTGGGATGAATTAGAGCGGAGACTGCGAGCCAGGCCTTCTCACCAACATCAGTGCCTGACCTCACAAATGCGCTTCTAGAAGAATGGTCAAAGATTCCCATAAACACACTTGTGGAAAGCCTTCCCAGAAGAGTTGAAGCTGTTATAGCTGCAAAGGGTGGGCCAACTCCATATTAAATCCTACAGATTAAGAATGGGATGTCATTAAAGTTCATGTGCATGTAAAGGCAGACGTCCCAAAACTTTTGGCAATATAGTATCATATCCTCAAACCTAAAATTTAACTTTTTATGAATTAAGGTTGCTATTCCCCTACTGTGAGAATTAAAAGAAGAACTGAAAACCTGACCAACCCATCCTCGACTGAGCTTTATGTCTTCTGTCTCAGTCAAATGGATTTCCTGTAGAAAAGCAATCTGAGCTTTTAAGATAAGAAATTATCCTTTTAAGATAAGATATCCTTTTAAGATAAGAAATTATTTTTTGTCTCTTAATTACATAGTTAACCCCTTTGATGTTTGATGACACAATCTTAATATCACTCATGACCTACCCCAATAAGTGATAAGAATAGTTTGAAAAGAGGCAACTAGAGCTGCAGTTTTGGAGATGCTCTGACCCAGTCGTCTTGCCATCACAATTGGCCTTTGTCAAACTCGCTAAAATTTGCAAGCAACAGAAGATACCTACATGTTTCCTGGAGACAATTTACCTTGTTCTTCAAATTCAAAAAGTTTTCACCCTTCGGCTCTTAATGCATCGTGTTTCCTTCCGGAGCATCAGTGAATGTTTAAACCTTTTGTAATAGTTGTGTTTGAGTCCCTCAATTGTCCTCAGTGTGAAAAGATGGATCTCAAAATCATACAGTCACTGCTGGAAAGGGTTCAAATATGCAAAAAATGCTTGAAATCTGAAGAATCTGCAGGACCTGGAGGATTTCTGAAGAACAGAGCTCAGTTTAACTGCTCAGGACAAACAAGGGACTCATGAACAACCATCTCAAAACAAACAAACATTCATAGATCATCCAGGTAACCACACAGTGTTAAGAATCAAGGGTTCACAAACTTTTGAACGGGGTCATTTTAATAAATTCAGGACTCTCTGCAGGCCAGTCAAGTTCCTCCACACCAAAATCACCAAGGCTTGGATGCAGCTGCTCGGCCATGGAAACCCATTCCATGAAGCTCTCTACGCACTGTTCTTAAGCTAATCTGAAGGCCACATGAAGTTTGGAGGTCTGTAGTTGAATGGATTTATTGCACAGGTGGCAACCTATCACGGTACCACGCTTGAATTCACTGAGCTCCTGAGAGTGACCCATGTCATTTTAATAAATTCAGCTATTTTTTTTTTGTCTTGGGAATTATATGTAAACATCTTTTATGCAAAATATCGTAGTCAGGACAGTACTAAATAAAAAAATAGCATGCATTTTGTATGATCTCTTATTTTGTTAAAATTTTGATTCTGCAGATTCTGCAAGGGGTTCACAAACTTTCAAGCGGCACAGTGTGTGTGTGTGTGTGTGTGTGTGTGTCTGTATGTATGTATGTATGTATGTATGTATATATATGGACAGGTTAGGCAGTTTCAAAAGTATGATGTTAGCAGTGGAAATTATGTATATAATTAAAATTATTTGTAGGTATATTTTGCACACAATTGCAGTTCAAATGCTTCTCCTCACCTAAAGTAAGGGCTGCAGCCACACAAGATGATTGTCACAGACCCGCCAGGCTCCACCATTAGCCAATCACAGTGCACTCCCTCACCAGAGTACTGATCACACGCACCTGCATCCCATCAGCACACTCATCACCAGACTACTTAAGCACACCACTCACCTCACTCAGTTGTCTGGTCTCGTTCATGCGAACAGGACTTCTCCATGTGTTCCCAAGTACCTACCAGTTCTACTCCAGCGTACTCCCTTAGTCTTCGCGCTTCAACGTCTGTGCGTGTCTACTTACCTCCATCTTGTGTGCTCACCGTCATCGTTCATCCATCCATCCACGAAGTCATTACCTGTAAGATAAAAGACTATCGGTGTCAAGTTATCACTCCACCAAGTTCACATCTCCAGTTCACTTGCCTGCATTACTGTTATCACCTGCTGTTTGTCTAATAAACGTCATTCTACGTGTACCTCTGTGTTCCCCGAGTATCTGTCCGTAACAATGATCTTGTGCGCTCAAAATTCTGTCATTTGCCCTGATGATCAAGTCAGTGTTTTTGCCCAGTAAACGTGCTTCAAACACAGTGATAGTTGCAGAGTTTGAATATATTTTATCAGTTTGTGTATAGAATGAAGAAGCATGATTATTATTCATTTGAATATGCAATCTTCCATTTTGATTGCACAAATATGGGGGTATTTGTTCCAATATTCCAATTCATGAGTTCGCCTGCCCATTAAAACGAACTTGGCTTGCTGTCTGTGCAGGAGGCTCGAGCCCGAAGTTCGGCTCGAGCTCAGAGTTAAATAAAATGAGATTTGCTAATAAAAAAAACATTCACAAATATGTTTTTATGTCACAAGCACAACTCTGCCTGCATTTATTTGTGAATCACCACCTGTACATTTGTGAATTGCTTTCTGTGCATTTGTGGCTCGCTGCACGCATTTGTGGATCTCTTCCTGCGCATTTGTGAATCACCTCATGCATTTGTGGATTCTGAAACAATTCTAGCGTCACGACTGCAGACAAATCCACAAATAGGTCGACTCCACCCACCGACTACTCAAGCCAATCAGATAACGGCCACGTTGCGCTGACCAATCGCAGCTATCACGTTTTGCTTTACAATCGGGGGCGGTCTCGTTCTGCATTGACTTAGAAAGGCAGTAGAGGGTTCTTAAACAGTAAAAAGAGGTTTAAAATTTATATTTTGTTAGACCATTAGACTGTGTTTCAAGCCAAGCCAAACTATTATATTTTATGCGCCATTTAAAAATGCCAGAGAAACAGTTCTCTCTGTTATGGGAACAACAAATATATTGGATACAGATGCGTTATGGAAGCGTCACGCTATTCAAGATTGAACAGAAAGCCTCAATAATTAGCTAGAAACTTATCTAACTGGATTTAACCTTGTGATAAACATGCGAGTTTGCAAAATAGATTAAACTGTCGTCACATAACAGCATTTCCCAGTTTATCAATCAAACATCGACGGATATGAGCAGCAAACCAGCTATTAAAAATTAACAGGCCCTTAAATAATATTTTAAACATTAATTAAACGTTTGAACGTTACCATTGTTTGTAGAGAAGATATAGACTTTTTAAATGTGACATGTATTAAATTACATAGCCTATACATTATGCATTTCATTTAAAATGTCCAGCAGTCAAACACTTGATCACGCAAATATTTCAGATGAATCAGTTATTTACAGCATCCAAAATAAATACAAAAAAAATGTTTTTCAGCATGGGAACCTATTTGCATTATCCAAAACCATAGCTGCAGTGATGCCGAGGCTCATACTGGTACATCACTTATTCATATTTCGTATTATATTGTGATTATATTACACATGGTATTGTGTAATATAATCACAATATATCGTATTATATTACACATGGTATTGTGCAAGTGTGGTATTATACTGTAGAACGGGACATCCGTTTACTGCCACTGACTCGTCGTTTCTCACCGTGCCGCTTGTAGACAGTATAGCTGAATTGACATGGACACTAATAATGTAATCCGTTTGTTTATAATGATTATAAAGCCTTCTATTTGCTGCATCGCGCCGTGCCGCGCCGCTCGCGTCAGGTACAGGTGTTATAGCTCGGGATCTGTGAATGGTCATAATTCGTGCATAGCCTTTATCCCGATTCACTGATCCTGATGGCAATATAAAGAATATACTCCAAAAATCTTTTGTGTAGCGGACCCCGTCCGAATGATGGCCGAAACTTTACTGATGAGTTTCATTAAGTTTTATTGTACATTAGCTACCATGAAATGGCCGTTTCTAACTCCAGATAATCACTGTAAGAGCTTATGCCTTTTCAGGGTTGCTTAACAATCTGGTAAAGTTTCTATCCGTAAGAAAACTGATGAACCGTAATAATGTGCACGACACGTTCTCTTGTTCATTACTGCAGTGATCAGTAACACAGACCATAATACCCGTCAAAATAAGAGCCCCCTTTTTGCAAGACGAATAATGCAGACCTTATATATAATTACACCCACAAAAATATGTACAAATCAAATTAAAAGATTAATCACAAAGTCTGTTACATTTTGTAAACAGGGTGTTTTTAATCACACAAACAGCACTTCTGGGGCCCGTTTCAGAAAGGAGGTTAAGTGAGAACTCTGAGTATGTTAACCCTGAAATGAGGGAAACTCTGGGTTTTCCATTTCAGAATGGGAGGTATGTCAAACCCGAGAAAGCAGGGTAAGTCATTTCTGAAAGAGAGGTACTAACTTCTACTCAGAGTCAGTTACCATGGTAACTTACTCTGTGAACTTAACCTGGTCAGGAGCAGGTTTTCTTCGGTAAACCCAGAGTTTCTTTCGGCCTTCTTTCGACCATGAAAATGATTATTAGTTCAATAACTTACCATTCTGCCAGTTTTCACTTTTGATATTATAACAGTGATAAGAATTAAACTTGCATTGACTCAGAAGTATGTGGACGTCATTTTGTCACGTGCTGTTGCCATGGTGAATCATAATATTGGAGCTCCATTGATGATGGCTTTTCATAGCCGTGGTGTACGCGCTTAACTCCAAGTCAACCTACTCAGAGTCGATTGAACTAACTGAATTCAGCTGTTCTGAAACAGAAGTGTTTCCCATTTCAGGGTAAGTCAACTCAGAGTTCAAGTTTCAACTCAGAGTTGGTCAAACCTCCTTATTGAAACGGGCCCCAGCTCAATTCGAACGTTCCCGCCCCTGACTGTTAAGCAAAACGTGATTGGTTGTAGCAAAAGTGTGCTGCGATTGGTCAGCGCAACGTGGCCGTTATCTGACTGGCTTGAGTAGTCGGTGGGTGGAGTCGACCTATTTGTGGATTTGTCTGCAGTTGTGATGCTAGAATTGTTTCAGAATCCACAAATGCGTGCAAGTATCCCAGAGTGCAGCCTGGACGATGGGGCAGGGAGACACATTAGTGTGTGTCTCCCCGCCATTTAAATTGGGGTGGGCAGGGCAACACGTGTTGCTCCGCCCACCCCAATTTCATTGGTTTGTAATACAGCAAATCTTATTGGTAGACACTTCGAACGAGTCTGAGCATGCGCATTCCGTTATGTACGATTTTGTGAATGATCTTGTGTTTACAGAAATATTAAGCGTTAACTCTAATCGCATCTTATTATCTGTTTAGTATTTTATTGGGTAATGTTTTATTGTAGCCTATATAAAAATCACATGCAGCTGTAAATCTGTGCAATAACGTTAGGACTTGAAAAATACCAAGCAGAGAAGGGATATGAACATTCATTGCTTAAATACTTGAGCACATAAATAATACGTTAATAATAAGTTTTAGTAATAAAAAAAAAATCAAAATACATCTTTGCATACAAAATAAATGCAAAGATGTATTTTTTTTTTCAGCATTATACGCACAAAAAATATGGTCAGGGGGTATGGACTATTGATAGCCTATTGTCTTATTTGTCACCGCGGTTTTGCTTTAAAATGTAAAATCAAACGCACTTTCGGGTTTATCCGATGTCTTACTGAAATACAGTGAATTATCATCATTTGTGTAAAATCCCTAGTTTGTGCATCCACCGATCCTAATGGAAATATTAAGAAGCCTAAATGGATGATGTAAAAATACAGTGCCCTGCATGACATGCTGAAAATATAGTCTAGAAAATATATCGGCCTATAGAAAATATCTCTCCTTTGCAATGCCATAATTTCATGCAGTCCTAAAAGTGGCACTGACTTATCTGCTGGATAAAATAATAAATACAATATAGCTACATCTCAAACAGTGTATCATTTATATCAGCAACGTATTTCGTAATATCGCCCAGCCCTAAAACTGCTCAATATTAAAGCTTGCAGACAATATGACTTTTTGTAAAGCTACTTTGAAGCGATGTGTATTGAGCGTTATACAAATAAATTTGACTTTACTTCACTTGATGTAGCTCTATACAGGCTATATCGTGGCCACGAATTAGGAATTCTTTCCCCAGATTTAGCAGTATTAGACGGCGATTTTCTGCCTGAAGAACCCGGAGATGCCGTACCAAGCATATAGTAGCCTACACTACTTCATCTAACTTGATTCGTCTAAAGTTCATCAAAACATTAGCCAATTGGTCGTAACTGAAATCGCCATGGTTAGCACTTAATATTTATGTAGTACGGTCAAACAGCGTGGAAGTAGATCATTCATAAAGTTGCACAAAAGGAATGCGCATGCTCATGCCCCAAGCGTCTACGCCAATAAGCTCTGCTGTATTATAAACCAATGAAATTGGGTGTAGGCGGAGGGACACGTGTCGCCCCGCCCCAATCGTCCAGGCTGCACTCTGAGGTTACTCAATTCACAAATATACAGGTGGTGATTCACAAATAAATGCAGGCAGAGTTGTGCTTGTGACATAACATATTTGTGAATATGTTTTTTATTAGCAAATCTCATTTTATGTATTTGTGAATTTAATTATTTTTTGTGAAACTCCTAACATATACTTGTGGATCTCATTCTATTCGTTTGTGCATACGATTATTTTTTGTGAATATCTTTACATTTATTTGTGGATCATAATCTATTTATTTGGAGATTAGCTACAAATCTACCCCCATATAAGAGCGCTCTTTCCTCAGTGAACGCAGCTTGTGGTGCGAGCCGGCAAATGACGCGCTAGAGGCTCTGCATTTTGAAACAAATGCAAGTGAGAATAGCTTTAATAAAAATAAGCTCTATATGCTCACCTGACCGAAGACGGCAGGTTGTATGAGCTGAAACAGGTGCTCTAGGATGCTGTAGGCGGCTCGGGAGCGAAGTGCTGACCAGGCTGCTTGAGAGCGGCGAACTGATCTGGCTGCTGATGAAGCGGCGCGTAGATCAGAGCTTGCACGAGAGCGGCGGACTGAGTAGTGATGTCCGGTTCGCGAACGAATCGTTCTTTTTAACCGGTTCTTTTCAGTGAATCGGTCGAACCAGTTCACCAAATCTGACTGAATCGTTCCAAACAGTTCGCATCTCCAGTAAGCAAACACTAATCAACAAATTACTAAAGTTACTCACTTTTTGACGTGTCTGACACTACCTCTCGAAATAAACCAACATCCCGGAGTTATTCAGTTACTCCAACAGTACACTGACTGACTGACCTGCTGAAAAGAGAGAACTGATGATGATGATGATGAGCACGAGCAGCAGAGCAGCTGATATACTGAGTGAGCATGCGCGGCGCACACGAACGAACGTACACGGCCTGTCATCGTTCTCGAGTCAAGAATCGGTTGCAACGGTTTTCGGATCATCAGTACACAACCGAGAACCGCTTCTTTCGGACATGTCCGATTTGAGAATCGATGAGCTGATGATACTGCGCATGCGTGTAATTTTTCAAAAAAAAAAAAAACGAAAAGTAGCATTAGTCAAGTTTTGTTGAACATCGGAAAGTGTGATAATATAACACATACTGGAAATATGTTTATGACTTAATTCAAAATACAAAAAGTTTATTGTGCTTTTCCAAATACACCATAGCAGATTAATAGCATACAAAATATTGTACATAATACTGTACATAATAAATTACATGCCAACATGAACATAATATTTTGTACACCAGATCAAACTGATGTTCAGAAATAGTTCTGTTATTTAAAAAGCATTATAGTAAAAGTTGTGCACGTGCTTTCAAGTTAATTTTTTTAAAAGATTGGAAACAATTAATTATTTGTAAAACTATCAAACTAAACATTTATTTGTTTCATAAATAATCTATGGACAGCTTATTTAATTTCTAAACAAGGTGATATAAAGATAAAAAAATGACGTATTGAAACTACAGCGAGAGCAAACAAGCGACTCCTTTTGAATCGCTCTCGCGGTTCTTGAATCTCAATCTCATTCTCGAGTAGAATCGGTTGCAATGGTTTTCGGATCATCAGTACACAACCGAGAACCGCTTCTTTCGGACGTGTCCAATTTGAGAACCGATGAGCTGATGATACTGCGCATGCGTGATTCAGCGTGTGATCTGAAGCTACCGAACAGTAATGACTGTCACAGCACCGGTTAACTATAGGACAACTGATGCTATGAGAGGACTCGAATGAGGGGCCAATCTGGCGAAACGTAAGTTTATTTAATTACAAATAAATCGTAATGTAAGAGGATGGTTTCCGCGCTGATGAAGACTAATTTATTCACTTTATAACTGTAAAACTTTGTTTGCGTTTGGATGCTTTAGATGCAAAACTAAATTGTACGAAACGTTTCAGATTATAATGATGTTTTAGTTGACTGATGTTATAATTACTGACTTTATATATTTGAATGTGTTAAGTGTTTTCATCCCGGCCCGCTACAGACGACATCATTGCGGATGACGTCATTACGTCGGAGCGTAAAAGAACCGGTGAACCTTTTTTTTAAACCGGTTTATTGAATCGAACTGTCCGAAAGAACCGGTTCGCGGAAAAGAACCGAACCTAGGACTGAGCAGCGAGCTGCAAAGCAGCGAGCTTATCAGAGCTGCTCGTGAGCGGCGGGCTGCTTAGAGAGTGGCGAGCTGAATTGAGAGCGGCGAGCAGAGGAGAGGCGAGCTGATCTGACCGCTGCAGAGCGGCGAGTTGATCAGCGGCGAATTCCAGCTGCTTGCGGATGAAGGCGGCTTCAAGTCTCAGGATCAAGCGAAGAGATGTGATCTGCGTCGCTGAAGGAGAATGATTCAGTCTGCCAAGGTGAGATGGCCGCTTATATAGCCCGAAACCCCGCCCATTTTGGCGGGCTCGCTCACCATTGGCTCGCACGGCTCCGCTGTGCCGTCAGTGGTTCTTTTACATACAACTCCACGAACCAATGGCCGTGCTGTTTCACTGCATGATTGAAAAAGGCTTCAGAAATCTGAGAAAAAGGAGTTTTCCCCCGCTCCAGTAGGGGTCACCGTGATTTTGCCAAGTAAGACAAATTTTCGGAGAGGAATGTTGTTCCAGGATCAACAAAATATGTTGATCCAGGAACAACATTCCTCTCCGAAAATTTAGTCCTAACCTTTTCCCAACCCTTAAACCTAACCCTACCCATAACTTATCCCTAAAATCAGAGGGAAATGATAGTTGAATAAATATGTGGAAGCACCTAACCCAGGTTGTAAGCCTAAACTTGACATAAATGGTAAACCTGTCCCTCAAATCTGATTGGTTTATTGGAATGTTGTTCCAGGATCAACAAAGATGTTGATCCAGGAACATGTTGTACTTGGTGAAATCACATTCACCCTCCAGGTCGAGTGTAGTATCGAAAGGAAACTGTTGTCTTAGATGGCAGCCTTGTGAGTTACAATTTTCACTTCAGTTTGGAATGACCCAAGTAGTGTCCCCTTCCCACAGGGTGCAAAACACTGTTTGAAATCCACTCAAAGAGTCCCAGTGAAGCTTGGCTCCAAGACCAGATGGTCAGCAATCATAAACATAATCATAACTCATAGATGGCAAAATTATAGAAATTAAAACACACACACACAGACTATTTTTGCCTATGCTGGAGGTGTCAGAGCTCAAGAAAACTTGATGTTCATCATGTAATACTACAGATGCTTGACAGAATTTAAGCATACAAAATAATCTAAAATTCTATTGTGTTCAGGATTTGTTAACTGTTTAGAATCAGAATTAGTCAATTTGTTTCTTAAATTAATCATTCTTTTTAATCGGTTCTTTGTGTGAAACTGGTTAAACGAGAAAAACTGAATTGGTTTGCGATTCAATTATTTAAACAGCTGAAGTGTTGTTAGGAACCAGTTTCTCACTAAACCAGTAATGCAGTTCTCAATCCTGATTCAGATCATCGGTTCCTTAGGATAGAGCTCCATGAATTGAACTGAGAGTGTCAGATAAGACACACTCAGTATTTTCAAACTATTTTCTGCTGCTGTGTGAACATGGCTAAAGGAGCACTTAATGAAGTGAACACTTACCTACAATCCACTAAAACCAAACCTGCAGATGCATCTGATAGCGATGAAGTATCAAATTTAACACCTGCATGCTTGTGACCGACTCTGCACTGCAGGTATATTACGATCAAAAGACTAACCATACAAGTTAAAAAAGTAGCATGCTACCATGGTGTGACATTGCATATGCCAAATGCCATGGTAATACTATGGTATTCTTTGAAGTACCTTGAAGTAAATTAATATAGTAATACTTTAGTGCCATTGGTCGATATCTAAGTACAATGCTACTTTGGCACCGGCTTATTTTGAAAGGAATTTTGTGGTAAATTTGAAAATATTGTATGTGTAAGTGTGTGCTTGTGTCTTCTGCAGTTAGACAGGACATTGTTGACACACTAATGATAATAGTAGGCCTATATACTTTAACTATAGTCAACATATAATGATGTCACAAGCCTGAATTAGAGGTGGACATATGCAGAACAACAGTTTTTGTTTGTTTGTTTTGTGTTTTTGCTCCCGTTTTTCTTATGAAAATGGAAACCGGTTCAGCCAGTTTAAGTAAAACTATTTAATCAGTCCGACTCTATTTTGTGAACAACCTCAGAAGAGAAAATCTGTTTGAAGAGACAGGATTTATAAACTGCATGAAGTTTGTGTTTGATGTTCTTTATTGTTGAGACAGAGGTAGGTTTGAACAAACACATTTCTGGGATCATTCTCATGCATTATTAAATAGCATGTGTATATATTTGTCATAATCTACTGTAATGTTAGTCTGTTTTGAAATGCTTTATTCTCTGTAGTTAGTTTTTCTTAATAGCTTTCCATACCAAATACCTGCTGATAAAATATAATTTGTGGCTCAGTGGGTAGCGCTGTTGCCTCACAGCAAGAAGGTATCCCGGCTGAGCCAGGAGGCCTTTCTGTGTGGAGTTTGCATGTTCTCCCCGTGTCAACATGGGTTTCCACCGGTTGCTCTGGGTTCCCCCAAAATCCAAAGACATGCAATATAGGCGAATTGGACCTCCAACTTTTTTATGAATTCTTTGGGTTGTTTCAAATGTTGAGCATTACAACATGACACTATATAATACATATTAATACTACTAGGGATGTGCACATGTAATCTGAAGTGAAAAATAGATTGGACATGATTAAAAACAAGTCAAATTGGGATGATGTTTTTAATTTTATATTTGCTGCAGAAATAAAAAATAAATATATAAATGTAATATAATAAACATAATAAATGTAATAGGAAAATAAATTAATAAATGACTTGATAAAATAAATACAGCTCATTTTTTAATTTAATTAATTTTTGCTTTACTTCAATTTAGTCCTAATTATTATTATTATTTTTTTTACCTTTATAATTACTTTTTTCCATTATTTATTATTTTCTGTATTTATTTTACCATAGATAAGCAAATTGCAACCCTACTCTCAACCAGCGATGCACTGCCTGCAGCTACGCAAGGGCCGCCTTCCTCATTTCCACGTTGCACTCAGAAAATAGGAAGGCGGTCCTTGCGTGGCTGCTGTGCATCACTGGTTGAGAGTATGTTGCAATTTGCTTATCTACAGTATTGGAAAAAAAAATTCAGGGTAACACTTTATTTTATGGTTCAATTAATTATATGCACGGAGCGTTCTTTAGAACTTCCGGTGAGATGTCACTTGCTGGTGTGTTGAGCATCAGTAAAGTGTTATACTTAGTTTATAATCAGAATATAGTAACTTAAATAGTCAGGCATAGCACTAGTTTAGTTATTCAAACGCAAGACGGCATAAAAAATAAATTAATAAAGACGTACCTCAGTGTTCCTCCTCGGCTAAATTCAGTTCAACCATCAGTTTTCACACTTTTATGTGAAAAAAAGCGTCAAAAATTAAATATTTATGTGCACTTTAGTTAGATTAATTGAATAAATTTTCACAAGTGTGCTGAAATCATTGATCTTGTGCTGCACTGACTGACAGCTGCTGTGATTACAAAGGGAAAGTGTGGTGTTTGCTTTCTGTGTAATTCATTCACAAGAAAAGATTTTGTGAGTACTTCATACTTTACATTGACAAAATGTATTTTTAAACCTAGATATTTTATAATGTTTAAAATTTAGTCAAAAACTAAACAAAAGTGAAAAACGATTAGAGGAAATGGCTGATAGGCTATATGCGCAAATAAATGCTACTTTGCCACCACCTGCTGGTTAAAGTGGTAATTATTGTCTTTTTTATTTTTAAATAAGTGTTTTCTATCAAATGTTGAATTTCCTACATTTTGAAACGTTAGGTTTTACAATAGGGACAATCTCAGAAGGATGAACAAGTAATGTTTGTGGTCATCGTATTAAAAATAACATTTGAAGCGCTGGAAAAATAATGCGTGTGCGTGTCTAATTTCAGGCATGGCATTTCTTAAACGGCCCCTAAAGCTTCGTCTTTATTGCAATCAATAAAACTGGTTTATTGGCAAATTAGGTAAATGTGATAACTGCATTAAAATGAATACAACATTAAAAAGTCAACCACTGATGGTTTTGTGTCGATGTACAGCGAGTACAGAATAAACAGCTAACCGGAAATGCCCAAGCTGGCTTGACAACCAGGAAGTAACCGTGCATATAGTCAATTCTCACTTTTAACTAGTTGATTATTAGCTTGAATATTACTCATACATTGGTTGTTTATTAGTACTGATAAACCACATATGAATGCCTTATCCTGCATGACCTTATTCCACATCGCTTTATCATACCCAATACCTAAATTTAAATGCTACAAAAACTACCTTACTAACTATTAAGAAGCAGTAAATTAAGAATTAATTGAGGCAAAAGTTGTAGTTAATAATTTATGTGTTTAGTGTTATCAAATGCAGCAGGACGTGTGCACATCTCTTTTCCTACTCTTCTCTCTCTGTGGGTGTGTGGTATACACATGAAGCAGAGAAAATGTGTGAGACAAGTGAGGCTGAATAAAGCTTCTCTAAACACAGTGTTTAAATTGTGTCAAAGCTATTGATGGCAGACGTTTCAGCTCATGCTTTCTTCAATGCTCATGGAACAAACAGCAACAACACTCTTCTATATAGGCACAATTACAAATTGTTACCAGCTGAGCTTAATCAATAGGTGGAAAGTGATTACCAAAACCAATATAAAAAAAAGAAAGAAAAATAAAAGAGAAGGATAAAGAAAAATAAAATACATAACAAGAAAACGAAAAACAAACAAATAAATAAAAGAAAAGAAAAGATCCATGCAAGATCCATCTCTTCAATCAATCCAGTAGGGGTTAAAGATTTCAGCACAAAAACCCAAAAAGCCTCTCTTAGTCCAAACACAGTCCAAACACATTTCTCCACATAGAATCCATGTAATAACATAAACTTAATGCAATTAAGTATGAATTATATCTTATCGTCAGTGACAGAAATGAAAATTTCCATTTATCGGCAATATTTGCCCCCTTAAATTGATTTACAGAGGCATTTTTAAGCTTTATAAGGACTTTTTTTTCTAACCTTATTAAATGCATGTGCCATCTTTTATGTCAAATTCTTAAATTTAACCAATACATTTAATAAGAATAATAAGACACTATAGGGCTGTTACCAATCAAATGAAATCAGTATCAACAAAATCCATTCTTGCAATGCAGAGGTGGTACAGAATTATGTGTTTACAAAGACTGTTTAATGCAGTTCAGATGTCCATTTACAATGCAATTACAACTGCATGAATAATGTTATGAGATTAATTTTTAAATATAAAATTTTGAATGTAGAAAACAAATATAAAATGATGGAAGAAATGCAATGATGTTTCTCAATATGAAATAAACCGCCAGTAGGTGCTCTCTTAATCAGTTACTGAATCATTCAGTCATTCAAGGAATGATTCATCCAGGAACGAAGCAAGTGACTAGCCATCCCTGCATCCAAATGTGCATACTATCCATCCTAAATAGCTTGTGAGATTAGAATAAGTGTGTCATGTGGCACTGCACAGACAATTTGCGAGGGTCGCTGCTTGCAATTGGGACCGGAATTGAATAGTTGTCAAGTTGGGCAATTTCTGTTTCCCGTAGTGATGCTTGCATGTTGTTTGCGTACTTTATCACAGGCGAAGTGGATAAGATGCAATATTTCTCAAATACACAAACATTTCAGATGTTTTCATGAAGCAACAGAAACACTTTTCATGTACTGCTTAATACAGTGCCATATGGACAAAAATAAAGTTCAACATAAGCCTATACCAATAAAGTGGGTCTCTCTCTCTCTCTCTCTCTCTCTATATATATAAATATATATATATATATATATATATATATATATATATATATATATAGGCCATATATATATGTTGCCATACGCAACAGTGGCACTTTTTCACTTTTTCAAGTCGGACAAAATTTCAAACCGGCATGCACGTTTCAAGTCAGACGGCGATCGGTCTGCTCAGTGCCACATGAAGTCGAACATACCTATAGCAGAGATGGTCTTATTATTGGGAGATAAGAGGATTCATGGCTCTACATGGAGAAAGCGGTTTATTATTTGCTTAAAGGGTTGGTTCACCCAAAAATGAAAATTCTGTCATTAATTACTCACCCTCATGTTGTTCCAAACCCGTAAGACTTGCATTCATCTTCGGAACACAAATGAAGATCCTTTTAATGAAATCTGAGCGCTTTCTGTCCCTCCATAGACAACTATGCAACTGCCACTTTTTTACGCTTCAAAATGTTCATAAAGAGATTGTAAAACTAATCCATATGAATTGAGCGGTTTAGTCGAAATTTTCTGAAGAGACTTGATCGCTTTATATGATGAACAGTTTGAATTTAGCCTTTTATTCACATAAATACATTCATCAACTCACACATCAGTTGTGTTAAATGGAAGCTCAAGCATGTTTGCTTGATGTGTGCGAGAACCAGTGAGGTTCATTCTTTTTTTTCTTTTTTTTTTTTTAAACCTTTATTTAACCAGGAAATAAAACGCTTGAGATTTAAAATCTCTTTTACAAGAGGGTCCTGGCCAAGACAGGCAGCACATTTAGTTGAATATATAACAAATACATTAATTTACATATACAGAAATACACAAAATCACTCAAAAACAATTACAATCAAATGACTCAGAAACTAGATCCTTTAAAATACCTTTAAATCAAATGGAGCAGCATAGCCAAATGCCTATTTACCTATATTTGTGTGAACTTTCGGGATGTTTAAAAGATAATAGTCTTGTGAACGAAGACCATAATTCTTTACACCTTTCTGAATAATACTCTGCTGTAAATACGAGGGAAGTAAACCTAAGATGATTTTATATACAGTATAAATAGGTACCAGTGCTTGAGTCTACGAGATGACAACGTGGGCCAACCAACCCGAGAGTGCAGTAAACAATGATGTGTAAGGGCTCTTGAATTAGTGATAAACCTTAATGCACCATGACAAACCGTATCCAACGCTTGTAAACAATGCTTAGGTGCCTGCATATAAATAATATCACGATAATCCAACAAAAAATAGCTGCTACCAATCTCTTTTTTGCTTCAAAAGAAAGACATGACTTGATTCTTAAAAAAATAACAAAAACAAATTTCAATTTAAATCCCTGAAAAATGTTTTTTTGTTTGTTTGTTTGTTTGTTTTAGAAATTTTAAATGTCTTTAAATAAAGATTAGTGAAAAAGTCCAGTATAATCCCAGAAAAACTCTCCTGAACAATTTCAAATGATGATGATGTAATTGTATCTCATGAAATTGCCAAGGTTGAAGACTGATGATACTGCAAGACAGATAAACCAGTTTCAGAAAACCAACCAAAGCAAATGTCGTCAAATTATTTAACGCAGAGAAGATAGTAAAAAGCACTTTCCTTTATCCAGTAAGGTGCGGTAATCATCAAAGCCAAAAGACCTCACATCGTGGATCCAGTTGAGGAAAATACGCTCCAGAAGATTCAAAAACCGTCTTTGATTTAATCACAATTATCACATTAACACTGGTAATTTGTATCTCATGAATTTCCAGAGTTGAAGACTGTTCTTCTTCTTCTTGTTAATTTTATGGCGGATTACAACCATGGCTTATCAGGTGCATACCGCCACCTACTGTATCGGAGTATACAGCATCTAAATTAATCTACTTTACACTAAAAAACAAAACAAAAAAATATCTAAATCCTATAATACATCCCTGTATCCTTCAGATATTCCACAACAGCATCCTGAGTATCTTTAACCCCTTCTCCTGTTGTTCCCAAAACACCTTCAAGGTTCCATTTTCTTCCTGTCTGACTCATCTTTTGCTTTAATCTAATCCTCTCTTCCCTATATTTCCTACAATGCAACAGTATATGTTCCGCATTTTCTGTGATTTTACATTCCACAATGTTTTATTTAACCCTGTATGGTCAAACCTCAGACTCTTCCCTTCTTTTCCTTCCATTCACACCCTGTGCATTAATACATTTCTGTATACTATAATATTTTCTTTCACTATTATCCATGTCCCATATGTCCTGCCATTTCTTCATCATTTCTTCATGATCAACAAACACAGCAAAAAGACATGCCGCCATCTTGGATTGTACCATTTTCCAACTTAAACTGTGGTAAATCTTGAAAGCTTTGTGTGAATTCTTGTGTGTTATGCAGCACGTTTCAGCTTCCGGAAGAGGTTTGTTCTTGCGAGTGAATCAGATTCGGTTGAGCTTTTGTTTATGTTCGCTGATCAATGTTTATATGTGAATAAAAGCCTAAATTCAATCTGTTCATCATATAAAGTGATTGATTCTCTTCAGAGAATTTGGACTAGTCCACTCAATTCATATGGTTTTGAAGCATCAAAGTGGTAGTTGTGTAGCTGTCTATGGAGGGACAGAAGATTTCATCAAAAAGATTTTCTGAAGATGAACAAAACATGAACGTCTTACGGGTTTGGAACGACATGAGGGTGAGTAATTAATGACAGCATTTTCATTTTTGGGTGAACTAACCCTTTAAATGTATAAAGAGATTAGTATTAATTTCAGTATTAAAATAATAATATGGATATTACTAATAATGTCTGAATAACACTTTACAATAACTTTACAATACACTTTACAATTTGTCAACATTCATTAGGAAACCTGACCTAACAGTATTATATCATTTATTAATCTTGTTCAATAATAATTATTAATTAAATATAAATATATTTAAATATATTGATACATGTTTAGCATGTTAACATTACTTGATGCATTGAACTAAATATGAAACATGAACGCAACTCCAAAGAAGTGAAAAAAAAAACCTTAACATGGTTGTTGCAGATTTAATTTGCATATGATTTTTGTTGTTGTTACATTATCATTCTATTGTGCCAGTTTGCAGTTTGTTGATATACAAATTAGTTTGAGTATGGAGCACTGAGAAGTGCTATTTATGGTGTTTATGTATTTGTGCTTGAAGCAACACATTTGTAAAAGCAGAATTTCAATAATAAAATAATTGTAATAAAATTGTTTTCAGTAATCTTTTGAGGCTGGTTATTTGTTATTTTGGTATTGATTTATTGCTATTGGATTTGTTTTACACCGAGCTAAACCAGTCACCAGTGTATGACGCATTGCCCGCTGTATCATAAAGCATTACCTACAACAAATTAAACTTTTTTTACAATCACTTTTACTAGCCATCTATTTCTTATAAAATACAGATTTTGTCACAGTCTTAACACTTGAATGCAATCAGATAACACCAAAGCCTGTCGTTGTTTTCCTAAGGAAAAAAAGAAGACAACATTTTAAGAAAATATTTGAGAACTTATTAAGAATTTTTCAAGAATTGCACTTAGGAACATTCTTATGTTCTTGGAATGTGTCTTAAGAACTTTATCTTTTTTCTTAAGATGATTTTCGTGAATTTGGCCCACCTCTTTCTTAAGAAAACAAAACCAATTCAGCCAGTTTATGACATAAGTAAAACTATTTCAGCAGACTGACTGAATTGATTTCTTTTTCCTTGGAAATTAAGAACTTGTAAACATCACAATCTCAAGATCTAATGTTCGTACAAAGATTTTTTTTAGTGTGTATTGTTGTTCCTAAATCTTGATTTTCTAACTACCACTAAACTATGGAAATTCCTTAAAAAGAAAATTGTAACTTCATACTTCACAGTTGTGACTTTATATCCATGGATGCAACCAAAAATATGGCAAGCCAAACGCAACAAAAGATGGACTAATCTGTGCTACTTATGTAAATATTTATGATATATGGTGGCAAATATGCACAACAATGGTGAGATATAAAGGTGCAATAATGAGAAATAGAGTTAAATTGTGAGATATAGTCTGAATGTTTGTGTGATCCTGAACTATGATGTTTGTCTTTGTGTGTGTGACATGCAGAAAGGAAGAAAACTTGTTTAACTGTGAATTGCTGATAAATGGCCAACAATGTTTTTTCTGCTCCCCTTTTTCTTGAGAAAATAGAAACCAGTTCAATCAAGGTTATAACACAAGTGAAACTGTTTCAGTTTGTAAAAGGAAGCACATGAACTACATCAATGGAGAAAACTGATAACAATCTGCCTTTTGAAGTCACACAGAAAAATGACTGAAAGAAGCTTAACTATTCTGTAAAACATGTTAAATTGGTTTCATATTCCAGGACTATATATAATAATTGATCTGAGTGTGATAAGTGATTTCATTTAAATTAAATGAGCACATCATGGGTAGTAGAATCTGTGTATCTTCTGGTCAATCCATAACGGTTTTTCAGTTAATTCAGTATATTTTTATTGTCTATTTCAACAGCACTGCCTATAAAATGAGTCTCATTGGGAAGAGAGAGGAAGATGATGTTCAGACACATAAAGCAGCATCTCCAGAACCCAGCAGTGTGTCCATGAAAAGTGGCAGATCTTTGCTTATTCCCTCTGATCTCAATGATGGAACAGTGACCGCTGACCCTGAGTGAGTATAAACATAATTTAATTGCTGTAATGTAACCTTGTCATGAGACATTTTTAAAGGGGTAGTTCACCCAAAAATCATCTTCGGAACACAAATGAAGATATTTTTTGATGAAATCCAAGAGATTTTTTTCTATCCTCAAAAGAAAGCAACAAAGTTACCACATTCAAGGTCCAGAAAAGTAGTAAAAACATTGTTAAAACAGTCAACGTGACTACAGTGGTTCAACCTTAATGTTATGACATGACGAGAATACTTTTTGTGTGCAAAAACAAAATAACAGCTCTCCTCTAGACTCATGCTTCAGACACCGGTCATGCCAGAGGCATTCCCAATAGCACTCTCTAGGGGATGCAGCGTCTTGTTAAATGTCAGTAAAATCTTATAGGGGCTCCTTTCTAGATGGAGATATAATATTAATTGGTCTGGCCAGTTATTGACAAAAGTCAAATGAATTTAGCAAAATTCAGACTGTACAACATTAGAAGAGAAAACTATATGTGAATAAAATCTGAATAAGCAGAAACTAGAGACAAAAGAACAGAGATAAACTGCTTTATCATAAATCATAATATGTTAGTAAACCATATATTATTATATGTAATCTTATAATATAAGTACTATATATATATATATATATATATATTTTATATATATATATTCCCAATATATATAATTTTTTTTTTTTGATTATTCCCTCTCTTTCTTGATTTTCTACAGAACTGCATGTAATACGATGCTCTGTAAGAAGAGAGAAGAGGATGAGGATGTTTGCACACATAAAGCAGCATCTTCAGAACCCAGCTGTGAGTCTATGAAGAGTGACAGATCCATGAAGAACCCCCCTGATCTCAGTGGTGGAGCACTGACTTCTGACCCTGAGTGAGTATGAACAACATGCAACATGATAAACAAGGATATTGACCACATGAGATCAAAGCGAACAATTTCTTGATGTTTCTTTTTTAATTATTCCTTTAGGATTTCTAGAGTATACAGTGATACCAGTAATAGCTGGTACAAGAGACCATACACTTACTTAGAATATCCAATATGAATAGAATATCCATAAAAATGTACGAGTTGAGGTTTGGTGAACAACACACAATCTGTTTGCTCTTTAGTTTTTCATTTTTATTTAAAGTAAATAAGTTTTCAGTCAAACCTCAAAATTTGAAATCAAACTGCCTTGCACTGTTAGGTAGGCCAGTGGTTCCCAAACCTGTTCCTGGAGGCTCCTTAACAGTGCACATTTTGTATGTCTCCCTTATCAAACACACCTGGTTCAGGTCATCAATTTATTAGAAATAGACAAATAAATAGGTGTGTCAGACAAAGGAGTGCAATTCAAAATGTGCACCATTGAGGCGAACGGGGCTTCGTTACACTTAGTTTTTACGCATACACTTCCTTAAGCACTTACCCTCGGCATAATTCTTGAAGTATGTTACACTTTGTCAGGTGGACGAGGGAAATGTATGTGGACAGACCCTTGACCCCATTTGATTTTGACCCAGGGAGCAAATCTCACATGTACTCATATGTACACTTCAGGCAGCTCCATAGACCACAATGCAACACGATTGTGAAGTCACAGAAGATCTTGCTTAATTTACTCCCACCAACACAACTCTAGTGTATGATATATGAGTTATTTTGAGATTTAATCACATAGTACATTTAGCTACATTAAGATAACTGTTTTTTAATATTGAATTGTATTAACATCAGTTTTGTTTGTGTAATTGTTTAAAGGGATAGTTCACCCAAAAATGAAAATGATCCCATGATTTACTCACCCTCGAGCCATCCTAGGCGTATATGACTATCTTCTTTCAGACGAACACAATCTGAGATATATTTAAAAATATCCTTAGTCCTCTAAGGTTTATAATGGTTGTGAATGGGGGGCCATGTTTTAAAACAAACAAACAAACAAAAAAAATGCATCCATCCATAATCAAAGTAATCCATATGGCTCCAGAGGGTTAATAAAGGCCTTTTGGAGTGAAGGGATGTGTTTTTGTAAGAAAGATATACATATTTAAAACTTTATAAATTCAAATTACTAGCTTTTGGGGGATGACCGTACGCATACTGCGCAAGTTGATTTGGGCAGAAGAGCAACCTTTGACCACACGCAATGACGCAATGACGAATGCGGAGGCGCAGAGGAGAGAGCAAAACAAAACACCAGTCATGAATTAGAAGTCTAAAATGAGAAATTTTAAAGAGAAATGTCAGAGGATTTCAATATAAGGGAAGAGGAGCTTGAGTTTGTTGCACAGCTCTATTTGTTTGAACCATGAGAGGCGTCTAAGCTTACGCTACTCCTACATCCGGCATCATCCACCATTATAAAGTTTTAAATATGCATATTTTTCTTACAAAAAAGCACCTTTGCTTTGAAAGGCCTTTACTAACCCTATGGAGCCATATGGATTACTTTGATTATAGATGTATGCATGTTTTTTTTGTTTTAAAAAAATGTGGCCCCCCATTCACAACCATTATACACCCTGGAGGACTAAGTATATTTTTAAATATATCACCGATTATGTTGATCTGAAAGAAGATAGTCATATACACCTAGGATTGCTTGAGGGTGAGTAAATCATGGGATAATTTTCATTTTTGGGTGAACTATCCCTTAAGTTATCCTCAGCAGCCTAAGCATATAATATAAAGGTGCATATAATAATTTATACAGAAAAAAAAGTTGTAAATAATAAATCAGGTCCATAGTGGATTCCAGGGGAACAAGGGCTTAGGTATTCCTTTTAAACACAGGTTCTGCCAGTAGTGGGCACTTCCAAGCAATGATGTACATCTGAGTCCATGTTAGCAAGGGAAGGGTGTAAATAATTTAAGTGGAACGTAGCCCAGATTTGAGAAGTGATGGTGTAGGCTGTTGAGCAAGGAAAATTACCCCATAGCACCACCTAGCGTCCAACCAGCAGTATTATTGGTATAGTCGGTTTGAATGCGGATACCACACCTTTGTGAAGATTATGATATCATGGCAAGTCAACAGTCCTCCTCTACTTTTCCTTGGTTTCTACAGCACTGACTCTAACATGAGTCTCTATGAGAAGAGAGAGGAGGAGGATGTTCACACACATAAAGCAGCATCTCCACAAACCAGCTGTGTTTCTGTGAAAAGTGACAGATCTTTGCCTGTTCCCCCGCTCTCAGTGAAAGAGCAGTGACCCCTGACACTGAGTCAGTATAAATGAGATGGAACGTAATAAACAAGGATTTTGACTACAGACATGCTTTATACAAAATATAAAGTTGGCAGAGATCCCACTAGCCAGTTTTTCAGTTGAATTTTGCATAATGTCAAAAGTTATTCAAGAATCTAAAGGTGTCATTGTACATAAAAAAACATTCATATGTGTGACGTCCTCTACCAAAATGGAGTTGTTTCTAGACAGCTAGTATGATGCTGCCTGAACTGACACTTATGTGTGATTATTGTGTCATTTCACATTAGAGTTTAGAGTTTGGTGTGCTGGAACATTTCAATGATTTTCTCTATTTTAAAGTTTTTTAATGTTTTTCTGTTTGTATCACTGTTACTTCAGAGTGAATAGAGATGACGAGATCAGTTTTGTGACATACTACCTGACTCGCTTTGTCTCTTACTGCTGGACCCTCATGGGGTGGCACAACACAGAAGCAGCCCTTTGGACACTCACACTGCTGGAGGAGACTGCAGACCTGCAGCATGATTCTTACCAACCAGTAGATGATGTCCTGCATAGAGTCAAAGACCAACACAAAACTAGCATGAAGAACAAGTATGAAAGCTTATCTGAAGAAATAATACTAGAAGAGAATCAAATCCTCCTAACCAGTATTTACACACAGCTCTACATCACAGAGGGAGAGAGTAAAGTGGTAAATAAAGAACATGATGTTTCACAGATGGAGAAAACAGCCAGAACACAAGTCACTCCAATCTACTGCAATGACATCTTTAAACCCTTACATGAACCAGGATCTGAGGAGAATGACAAAATCAAGACTGTTCTTACTAAAGGCATCGCTGGAATTGGAAAAACTGTCTCTGTGCGAAAATTCATTCTGGACTGGACCGAGGGAAAAGCCAATCAGGATATAGATTTCATGTTTGTGCTTCCATTTCGAGAGCTGAACTTGATTAAAGATCACCACTACAGTCTTTGCAGACTTCTGCTGGACTTTCATCCTCAACTTCAAGATCTGGACTCAAAGATTTATGAGGATTGTAAAATTGTGTTAATCCTTGATGGTCTAGATGAAAGCAGAATTACACTGTTTTCAATTTCAGACAGACAAGTTTGTGATGTGAATGAGTCAGCATCAGTAGGTGTGTTGATATCAAACCTCATCAAAGGAAAGCTGCTTCCCTCTGCTCTCATCTGGATCACCTCCAGACCAGCAGTAGAAAATCAGATTCCCTCAAAATACATCAACCGTGTGACAGAAATTCAGGGATTCAATGAGCCTCAGAAGGAGGAATATTTCAGAAAGAGAATCAGTGATGAACATCAAGCCAGCAGAATCATCTCACACATTAGAAGATCAAGAAGCCTCCACATCATGTGTCACATACCCGTCTTCTGCTCGATCTCAGCCACTGTGCTACAAAACCTCCTGAAACAAGATGACAGTGCAGAAATCCCTGCAGAAACTCTGACTGAAATGTACATCCACTTCCTGCTTACACAGATCAACATGAGGAATCAGAAGTATGATGAGAGAGACCCCAAGAAACTCCTAAATTCCAGAGATGTGATTGTGAAACTTGCTGAACTAGCTTTCAATCAGCTGATGAAGGGCAATGTGATATTCTATGAGGAGGACCTGAGAGAGAGCGGCATAGACGTCAATGACGCCTCTGTGTATTCGGGGATGTTTAAGGAGGAATCTGGGATTCATCAGAGGAAAATCTATTGCTTCATACATCTGAGCTTTCAAGAGTTTCTAGCTGCTTTCTTTGTATTTTACTTGAATGTAGTCAAGACAACAACATCCCTGAATTTGTTCTTGGATGGATATAACAGGAACATCTTGGAAGACAATCTTCTGCAAGAGCTACTAAAAGCAGCAGTTAATAAATCCTTACAGAGTAAAAATGGACACCTGAATCTTTTCCTGCGGTTCCTACTGGGTATCTCATTGGAGTCCAATCAGAGACTCTTACAGGATCTACTGACACACACAGTGAACAGCTCCAAGACCATCAAGATAGTCACACAACACATTAAAGACAAAATCAAGGGTGATCTCTCAGCTGACAGATGCATCAGTTTGTTACTCTTTCTGCTGGAAGTGAAGGATCAGACTCTGTACAGAGAGATTCAGGAGTTTTTGAAATCAGAGAATCACAAACTCTCTCCGTCTCACTGCTCAACAATAGCCTACATGCTTCAGATATCAGAGGTGCTGGATGAGTTTGATCTGAAGAAATACAACACATCAGATGAGGGTAGAATGAGACTGATACCAGCTGTGCTGAACTGCAGAAAAGCTCAGTGAGTATTCATTTATGTGATTGTGTGCAGTCATTTGTTAACATATTCATCCTTATTAATTTCATCCTTCACAAAACCAACAACATCAGATCAAGCTTATTTTGCAGCTTTTTGGACTGATTAAGTTTGAGTTGTGCAAGTCAGGTTGTTTCATAGTACATCAAGCTTTTTTATGTTAAAAGATCAAGGACAATTTGATTTGTCATGATATGACCACTTTAGCATGAAATGCTTATCCAGTAATGTAATTTAGTAATGTAATCAGGGAGAAAAAAACAGCAACAACTTCCCAAATTTAAAAAGAAAAAAGAAAAAAAGAAAATCAAAATCCACATCTGTAATCCAGAACACTTGAATAGTGAGAAGGCAGCAAAAGACAGAGTCTACATTAAACTGGGAAGATGAATGATCAGGGCTAGTAATTTATTGCGTTATGTTCAAGAACAATGACTAAAGGTCATTCTTATGTGATTTCAGCAATCCCTGCTGAAAAATCCAGCATAAACCAGCATGGATTCCATGCTGATCCAGGCTGGTATAGTGCTGGTCCAGGCTGGTTTATGCTGGTATAGTGCTGGTCTAGCTGGTGGACCAGCATATTCATGCTGTTCTCAAGCAAAACGGAGCTGGTGAAGCTGGTTCACCAGCATGGTCTTGCAGGTTTGAGTGTGCGTAGGCCAGCTGTCTGCATACAAGCAATGTTTTGGGGACAAGTATTGTTTTTGCTTTCATATTTCTATGCTATATTGCACTTATATGGCTTTTGTTACCTTGAGTTTGGATTTTGAGACAAATAAGTGTTGCTATTTCAAGATGACAAGATAATTAAGTAGTGATCATGACAGAAATATTCTAACCCACATTTACTGAACCATATTTCATCCTGTGTTATAGACTTGCTGACTGTAATCTTACTGGTCAGTGCTGTGAAAGTTTGTCTTCATGTCTACAATCTTCAAACTCCTCACTGAGAGAGCTCGACCTGAGTCACAATGACCTGCGGGATTCAGGTGTGAAGCTTCTGTTTGATGGACTGAAGAGTTCACACTGTCAACTCAACAAACTGAGGTTTGAGGTTTCTTTTTCAAGTTGAACAGTTTTTTAAAGTGGAATATAATACAGTGCAGTAGTACAGACAGTAAAAGTATTGTACAGACAGTAAAATATACATTTACACTGTATGATCATGCTTTGGTTCACAATTAAGAAAAAAGATACTGAAGTTTCTACCTCTTTTATTGAGCATTCTGTAAAAGTGCACATACATTAATGTAGTAGTCAGTAACTGAACGTAATCTACTGACCGTAAATTTAGATTCAGAGTCTTAGTGCCAGTTTATGATGAACATTTTGTAAGCTTTAAATTTGTAATCGTTGAACACACACAGAACATTTTTGGCAGAGTTTGCATTATTTAGCCTGAGGGTGGTGCTCTAATGTTGATTGACAACACACAACACATGCACAGAATGCCATCTTAGAATTGCCTTAATGTAGTTTTTATTGCCTCCGAATGTTTTAAAATATTACAAGTTAACCCTCAAAAACTGAGACGGCCGCTGGCGGCCAAAAAGAGCTATCGTTCTAAAATGTTTAATAACTTTTGAACCGCTAATCCAATCTGTATGCTTTAAATGCTTTTCTTGTACCGTAAAGAGGAGATTCTCAGCTTTCCAGTGATATCGTATTTATCTCATTCTGACATTCAGAGGCTCTGTGGTGAGACTGGTTACCTCATCAAAATCTGCAGCATTGATTCGTTAAGGCAATGCATGTGTTTTGTTCCTCTAAGCCAAACAGGAACGATTGTTGATGGCTAGTCCCGCCTCCTATGCCTTGATTGGTTCAAACCATCATAATCTCAACCAATAAACATAGGTTTTGGTCATTTGAACCACGATACTATCATGGTTTTTTGGAAGTATGAAAAAGCGCAAAGTGAAAGTATTTGTGTGCGCGTGTATCTGCGTGTATGAAAACAAACACAAAAATTAAAGATTTGAATGAGAACACCCATGTTACAAAGCATGACTTTGACATAAAATGAACCAAAAATGAGGATAAAACAGTTTCATATCGGATAAGTTATTGCAATTTATGTTTTCAAACGTGTCTCTACGCAGTGAACCGGTACAATCAAATGCAACGCTTTCAGTGAGGAGTACAGCCACAGGACTGCTCTGTTTGGTTGTTATATTATCTAAATACTTATTTTATAGTTTGTGAAGATCATTAACATTAGTAGTTCAGTTGAACTACTTATTTTTCTCTCTCATTTTGTGTGTATTTTGTGAAAAAACCTTTGCACTGTTTTTATTTTCGTTGCACAATATAATTTTCATAATTGTTTTCATTACTTGCAACACTACTTGTTTTTATTCATGTTCAGATTGAAAATATATTTCTCTAATAAGTCACTTTTGCTTTAGTGTTCTGTTGTATAACCTTTTTTGTATTAATTTTAGTCCCTGGTCTTTTTTGGACACACATTATCAATAAATAAAGTACACCTGTTTATCCCTAAAGAGTAATATTGTAGTTTTATCTAGAGTAATATTGTAACAAATGGCTATAACTTGCTTGGAGAATTTATACAAAATTTCATCTGAAAGTTTAAAACATCCAAATATAACTTTTTAAAATAAAAAATTCAAATTTCAGGAGGTTTTGTGTGAGTTTACAGTGAAAAACACTAGATTTTTGCTGCCGTTTTTTTTTTTTTTTTTTTTTGAAATTCTGGGAAATTTATCCATTCTCAGACAAAATAAATGTAAAATTGGCGCTTTAAATGAGCTAAACTGAAACTTCAAGTTGTCCTGTTTAAAATGATACATGACACTTGATGCTGACTGCTAGAATGGGTTAGAAAACCAGAGAAAGTGCAGGCAAGTCAGGAGCCCCAAAAATGCTCTAGGTCTTTAAGGGTTAAGGAGGAATTCCAGAGAGGAAAAGAAAGTCATGTCTATTCTCAAACATGAAACAAACACAACAGAACTATATATTCACGTTAGTATGTTTAAACTAAAGGATTATACTTTCATTAATTTGATACGCTACTCCACATAGGAAGGACAGACATGCCAACTTGTTACAGACCTGATGCAAACTAATATATACATAGCTGAAGCAGATTGATATCATCTTGGTCTGAAGCTAGGTTTACATAAGGTAACGTGAAAATAGAGCAGTCTGAAATCTAAATCAGTGCCGCAGTTCCATTGTGCACCACAGATTTACATTGAAAAATAGTGGGGTGCTGTAGAGCTGGGGAGGGATCAGGCACAATCCCATATGTGGGACCGCTTCCCCCTCTTAGTATCATAATTCATGCCTGCCAAAGCCATGCACGAAATTGTAATATAACATGCTCACTTTATGACTTAAAATAGTCTAAAAACCGCCAAAAAAAAAATTGTGGCAGAATGCTGAACACATTTACAGTTTATTTTATAGAGGTCTATGTTTAGGATGAATATTTTGTTGAGGCACTGCCCCACCTGCCCTTACTGACAAGCTGTGGCTGGTAGTAATGTTGCACAACTCCTGTACACAAAGTATTAATATCAAAAAATTGTCATTGTCTTGTACAGTAATTGTACTTGTATCTGTTTAGATTGAAAAGCTGTAATCTCACTGATCAGTGCTGTGAAAGTTTGTCTTCATGTCTTCAATCATCAAACTCCTCACTGAGAGAATTGGACCTGAGTCGCAATAACCTACGTGATTCAGGAGTTAAGCTGCTCTCTCTTGGACTGGAGAGTTCACACTGTCAACTTAACATACTGAGGTAAGAAAAACAAACAAAGAGTCACTTGGTTATGAAACTAAAGATGTGTGTAAAAAACCAGCCTATAATTGTAAAAATCGACCCACTCCTTTTTTATTATCCCCATAAATCAGAAGCAGTGTCTGAAAATACGCTGTTGCAGATGTCCCCCTACTGTGACGTCCCAGTAGTGGCCAGCCCCGGCCATGACTGGTGACGATCTGCTCTATTAGCATAGATTCCACACTGAGTGAGCCGAACATAGTCTGCCATGTTTATATCTTCGCTATAGCACCTATTGAAAAAATGTCTGCGCCACATAAACATTACAAATGTTCTATTTTTGGATGTACCAACGAATATAAGAGTCTCCATTGACTCCCGGCATCTGAGCCACTGAGGGACACAATGGATGAATTTCATTTATGAAGAAAATGTGCTGAAGAAATTAGGTAAAGTCCAATATGTTTGTGCAAATCATTTTACTGGACTGCTTCGCAAACGAAGGTCAGTTTAACACTGTATTTTCACTAAAGTTGATTCTGAAAGATGGTTCGGTACCAGCTGTTTGTGCTCAAACTTCATTTCCAGAACAAGGAAGTATCACACTTAATATTTTGTGAATGTTTCCAAATCGCGTTTCTGAATGTGCTTGTTAGCATGCAGTACGGCTAATGTGGTTAAAGATGATTAAATAAATTACAACCATAATTAAGCAAAACGATTCCTGTACTATCTCCATGCAGCTTATATTATCTGGCTCTGTAGGCATCCTACTACAGTTCCCACATGAGAACCTGTACAACAGTTTATAGATGATCATGACTGAACATGCTAACGATAAGTTGAATAAAGTTAACTCCACAACAACTACATAAATTCATCATCTTACCATTCAGAAACGTCCTGTTGCAATCTAAAAGGTGTAACTTCTTCCGGAGATGGAGATCTGTGTCTGACTCCGGTTTGAACATAGTAATTTGTACATGTTATAATAAATGATCTGTGGGGTATTTTGAGCTGAAACTTAACAGATACATTCTGGGGACACCAGAGACTTATATTACATCTTGTAAAAAGGGGCATAATATGTCCCCTTTAAGACATTCGATTTGTTTTTACTTCAATCTGTATTATAAAAAGATGAACAGAAATTGTTACCGAGATCAATTCTGCTCAATTAACACTGTGACACTGAGTAAAACACTGAACCCAGAGTTACTCCATATGAATTAAATCTGTTATCAGTGATCTGTGGATTAAAAATGGTACACTGAATCCATTTTATTTAAAATCATTTTATTTAAGTTATAGGAATCTGAACACACTGGGCCTCATTCATGACAACTTTTGTAAATATATGAGCAAATTTGGAGTAATTTGCACATAAAATGGACCATCCTGAAAACTGTCCTCTGGTTTCACAAATTTCTCCATAAACCTCAGATTTTATACTTAAATGTCTGTATGTTGATGAATTGCAATCATTTGTAAATAGGGCATATGTGCACACTTTCTAGCATGATCCCCACCTATGAATTACAATTACATGAATTACGTATACAGGAACTCTGTGTGATCTTCTTGTCCCTTGTCAGGTTTGGCTCAAGTATATTGCATAAATGCAATTGGTCTTATGCCTAACAAAAATTATTAGAATAATATTAATAAAAATAAAAACAGACTACACAGCTGTTTTCAGTCATTTTTTTATTACATATTTGACATTTAACTTAATGGTTAATTAATTAATTTAGTTATTATATGAATTTCTTATAGTTATTATATGAACACAATTTCAGGAGGAGTGTGTCAGAGTCTAAGTCTGTATTTTATGTTTTGTGTTCTGTTTGATTTAGTTTTCCTGTTCTAGTATCTGCTGTTAATTTAATTGGTTTTGTACTCCTTTCCCTGCTTGTCAGTTTCCTTGGTAATTAATTGATTGAGTATTCAGGTGTTCAGATGTTCTATTGTTTGGTCTCTCTACTTATACGCTCAGTCTTAATTCCATTTCAGTTGATCACGTTCGACTTTACGTCAGAACATACTGACGAATGGGGTCTCGCCCGAGAGCCCAATCACCTTCGAGTGGTAACAAAATGAACCAATGGTACTCTGAGTACCTTGGTCTGCGGAAGTTGCATCGCAATCTGGGTATATAAGGAGCAGCGCAAGCATACTCATATGCATACTCAAGCTTTCGCTTCAGAGCCGAGTACTTCATTGTTGCTTCGCCTTTCACCGGAGTGTGTTTCTACGGGCCTTCAGTTCGTGTTGGTGTAAGGGCGCGTTCCAGCGGAGATCGTCTAGAGCTTCCTGTTGCTGTCCCAGTCTCTGTGTTTCCCCTGGGTACTTCAGCACTGCTGAAAGAGCTTTTTTCTCTTTCTTCTCTATCAAAAGAACATACACGGGTGTGAGTTTGCATCTTTTTAACCCTTTCAAGCGTGAGTTTAAAATATTCTAACTGACCCCCCAGAGTGAGTTTTTTTTAAGGTTTGCCCTTATTGTTTCCATGGCGAGGCGTCATGCGTGTCACGTGCGCAGAACACAGCCACAATAACACTATATGACAGATGGATCGCTATTATTTAGTTTTTCATTTTTTATTTAAAATATTCACAAACTTGCTTACCATGTCATCAACTATATGATATTCCGATTCTCACATATGTGTAAGTGAGTGTGTTTTGTCATTTTAAAATCTTTATAAATGATCTTTATCTTGATCTATAATGCGAGATGGGCGCCGCCATCTTAGTTTGCGCTGCAGTTCACAGAGTCCTGTCAGTCGGATTTGCAGCACGTGAATTCATCAGTTTCTCCCGAAATATATGCAAGTAAGTGGCTGGTGAACTGGAAGAATAATAGAGTAAACTTACTTAGGCCCATTATGTGTGTCTGACATGAATAAATGTTGGCAAATTATATTTGAATGGATTGTTATTGCTGCTTCCACTGATGTCTGACATCAGTGTGTATTTTATAAACTCTAAATGTATTGTTTTAATGGTGCTTATGCATATTTAAATGTCTGAAACCTTTAAAAAACATTATGTGGCTGCAAACACTGCATAGCTGTGATTTATGACAAGAGCTGCACGGGTCCGTCTCACAGCCAAAGCGCAAAAAAACAGTTTGAATCCGGCAGTTATGTGACGTCGCTGAACGTTCTAAATCCCATATGTGGGACCGTACGCCCAGGGGCACAGAAATAAACATCCCATATGTGGGACCGTACCACTCAAAGGGTTAAAGATGTCATTCTGCCCGTGTGTTTCTGGGTGCGGTCAATATATGGCTTCGTCTGACAGTCACGAGTGCTGTCTCAAGTGTCTGGGCTTTCAGCAAGACTCATGTTCCTGCTGCGGGAACATGACCATCACTGTGTTGAGATCGAGACTCTATTACCTCAAATGGGGTAGAGTCCCTACTGCCACACCCCAATCTATCTCCTCTTCTCATGAGAGGGCTACTTTGGCTGGAGGCCAGGGTGAGCTTCTGGTTGAGTTTGCTGGTCCCTCTTGTCAGGGTCCCAGCACCTCATTCGGGGCTCCAGCGGACGATCAGATGTCGATTGCCGCATCACAAGGTGGGCTTGAGTCCTCGGGAGATGGGGATTTGGTGGCGTTGCCTCCCTCTGGGATGCCAGCGTTGCCTGAGTCTGATCCTAAGCTGACGGCCATGCTTTCCCGGGCAGCTGAGGGCATCAGGCTCAAGTGGAATCCTCCACCGTTTCCCAAGCGCTCAAGGCTGGACGAATGGTTCCTGCAGGCTGCACGCTTATCGGTTCCATTCTTCTTGGAGGTGCACCAGGATGTCACCAGTGCATGGAAGGCACCTTTAACTGCCCGAAACCGTTCTGGGGCTACCTCCGCCTTCACTGCCCTTGATGGGGGAGTGGCCAAGGGGTATGTGGGAATCCCTCCAGTGGAGCGCTCTGTTGCGATGCAACTGTGTCCTCAGAGCGTCCGTCTCCACCTGGCGTGGCGATCCCAAGCACCTGTCCAAGGCTTGTAAGCTCTCGTCCACACTTGTGGGCAAGGCTTACAGAGCTGCGGGTCAGCCCGCTTCCGTCTTGCACACCATGGCCTTTCTGCAAGTACACCAGGCCAAAATGCTCAAACAGCTGCATGAGGGCAGCGCTGACCAGGGACTCATGCAGGAGGCGTGCACTGCTACCGACCTCACTCTACGAAAGTCACTGCGCGGTCCCTCGGTCAGGTAATGTGGACTTTGGTGGTCCAGGAGCGCCACCTACAGCTAAACCTGGCAGACATGAGGGAGTCTGATCGGATGCAGCTCCTCTTCAGAGACGTGGTCGAGAGTTTTGCATAGCAATTCTCAGTCGTCGAGAAGAAGTCTGAGGTGTTCAAACATATTCTGCCCCACCGGTCTGCTGCTGCCTTCAAGCAACTCAGCCACCTTAGCCTGCTCGTCACCAAGGGCGCCCCCCTGCAGCCTCCTCCACTCCCGCTCAGCCACAGCAGGAGCCTCCACCTAAGCCACAGTGTGGAGATGGCCACAGGAAGGCGGTGCAGCCTGTCTCCGCCCCTGAACTTCAGAAAAAAGATTCTACAAGTATGCAACTCTCATTTGATGAATTCACATACTGATTTGCGGATGAGCAAAATTTTTCCGTGACTTCACATTTTTTGATGCGGGTGTGTGAATGCGTTTTGCACCATATTCACTGCATCAACTGTAGCAAAATTGTGAGCATATGAGTTTCTTAATTTGTGTTTTGTAGAATACGATTTGTGCACCTGCAATAAAGAATTTAAGAAGGTATAACTGTTGTATTGTGTTTGTGGGAGAGAAAAAAAATCTACAAGTTTGCAACTCTTAAAACATTTTTCTCTGTGACTTCAAATTTACTGATACACATGTGTGGCTATTCTCTACAACTACAAATTCCATTGTCACAGGTGCTCAGTTGTTTTGCACCAAATATACCTCCATAAATACGTGTCCAAAGTTCCCACCACTCCTTTTAGAGATCAGGTGGTGAACTCGCAAGCGCTGCTCTTTCCATTATCTGCACTTACGTAGACAGATCTCAGTGCTTTAGGACCTCAGACCAGCTCTTTGTTTGTTACGGAGGCCAGCAGAAGGGAAAGGCTGTCTCCAGGCAAAGGTTGTCCCACTGGATAGTGGACGCTATTGTTTTGGCTTATCAGGTTCAAGACCTGCCATGGCCCCTAGGGGTGAAAGCACACTCAAGTAGGAGTGTTGCTTCCTCCTGGGTGCTGGAGCATGGCGCCTCACTAATAGACATTTGTAGAGCTGCGGGCTGGGCGTCAGGGGGGGGTTGTTGATTGTGGCCTGTGGAATGCTGGTCCACTCCTCTTCAATGGCTATGCGAAGTTGCTGGATATTGGCAGGAACTGGAACACGCTGTCGTATACGCTGATCCAGAGCATCCCAAACATGCTCAATGGGTGACATGTCCAGTGAGTATGCTGGCCATGCAAGAACTGGGATGTTTTCAGCTTACAGGAATTGTGTACAGATCCTTGCAACATGGGGCTGTGCATTATCATGCTGCAACATGAAGTGATGGTCGTGGATGAATGGCACAACAATGGGCCTCAGGATCTCGTCACGGTATCTCTGTGCATTTAAAATGCCATCAATAAAATGCACCTGTGTTCGTTGTCCATAACATACGTCTGCCCATACCATAACCCCACCACCACCATGGGCCACTTGATCCACAACTTTGACATCAGTAAACCGCTCACCCACACAACGCCATACTGTCTGCTATCTGCCCTGTACAGTGAAATTCATCCGTGAAGAGTACACCTCTGCAGTCAGGTCGAGACCCCAATGAGGATGACGAGCATGCAGATGAGCTTCCCTGAGATGGTTTCTGACAGTTTGTGTAGAAATTCTTTGGTTATGCAAACCAATTGTTGCAGCAGCTGTTCAGGTGGCTGGTCTCAGACGATCTTGGAGGTGAAGATGCTGGATGTGGAGGTCCTGGGCTGGTGTGGTTACACGTGGTCTGCAGTTGTGAGGCCGGTTGGATGTACTGCCAAATTGGCTTATGGTAGAGAAATGAACATTCAATTCACGGGCAACAGCTCTAGTGGACATTCCTGCAGTCAGCATGCCAATCGCACGCTCCCTCAAAACTTAGGACATCTGTGGCATTGTGCTGTGTGATAAAACTGCACATTTTAGAGTGGCCTTTTATTGTGGCCAGCCTAAGGCACACCTGTGCAATAATCATGCTGTCTAATCAGCATCTTGATATGCCACATCTGTGAGGTGGATGGATTATCTCAGCAAAGGAGAAGTGCTCACGAACACAGATTTAGACAGATTTGTGAACAATATTTGAAAGAAATAGGCCTTTTGTGTAAAGTCTTAGATCTTTGAGTTCAGCTCATGAAAAATGGGGGCAAAAACAAAAGTGTTGTGTTTATAATTTTGTTCAGTGTATATACACTATACTATAAGTTTTGGGACGCCTGCCTTAACATGCACATGAACTTTAATGACATTCCATTGTTAATCCGTAGGGTTGAATATGGAGTTGCAGCTATTACAGCCTCAACTTTTCTGGGAAGGCTTTCCACAAGGTTTAGGAGTGTGTTTATGGGAATTTTTGACCATTCTTCTAAAAGCGCATTTATGAGTTCAGGCACTGATGTTGGCGAGAAGGCCTGGCTTGCAGTCTCCGCTCTAATTCATTCCAAAGGTGTTCTATCGGGTTAAGGTCAGGACTCTATGCAGGCCAATCAAGTTCCTCCACACCAAACTCGCTCATCCATGTCTTTATGTACCTTGCTTTGTGCACTGGTGCGCAGTCATGTTGGAAAAGGAAGGGGCCATCCCCAAAATGTTCCCACAAAGTTGGGAACATTAAATTGTCCAAAAAGCATTAAGAGTTCCTTTCACTGGAACTAAGGGGTCAAGCACAACCCCTGAAAAACAACCCCACACCATAATCCCCCCTCTACCAAACTTTACACTTGGCACAATGCAGTCAGGCAAGTACCGTTATCCTGGCAACTGCCAAACCCAGACTCGTCTATCGAATTGCCAGACAAGCATGATTCGTCACTCCAGAGAACACGTCTCCACTGCTCTAGAGTCCAGTGGCGGTGTGCTTTACACCACTGCATCTGACGCTCTGCATTGCACTGTGATGTAAGGCTTGGATGCAGCTGCTCACATGTCACATGTTCTCTTTTGTTCCTTATTTCCCTCCACTTGTTTTTATCCTAGGTTGTTTCAGCTGTTTCTTGTTAATTAATCTCGTTTGGTCCTTTGTTCACCTTGTATTTAAGCCCTCAGTTTCTGTCTAGTCCTTGTCTTGCATTGATGTTATTTTGATGGTGTTTCTGTTATATTTCCCTAGTTATTATCCTGTTTGTGTTGGCTACTATATTAAAAGTTCTAATCAAGGATCTCCTTCATTGTGCGCTTCCTATATGCCACAAACCCTGACAGAATGCAAGACCCTTACTGAAGGTTGGATCTTACCGCACTGCCAATACAAATGGCAATACTCACCGCATCCCAAGATGACATAAAGAACATGAATCTGATTAATGTTGATGTGTTTTACAGAGTTAATGTGGGCGTTGAAACTGTTTGCATGGATGGCCTCAGAACATTATAGCGTTTGAATAGCGTGCACTCTCCGTGACGTGTTTACATTACCTTGGTAATTATGGCCACTTGCGAACAACTGAACATCTCTCTCTTTTAATAGAGATTACATAAACAGAGAATGTTTTTCATTTTGGATCAGATAATTTAAAAGTAGACACTTAAATATTTATAAAAATATATTGCTCATGTCTGTGTGACAAGTATTCGCTGAGTTTTGTTTCATTTTAGAGACGTGCTACAGAAAAAAGTTCACAGAGACCAAGACGGCAGAAAGCACAACCTGTTTGCTTTCTGTATTTTACAAAAGCACAATGTTTTGTTTTGATTGTAAGTGGACCCATACAAAAGCAGACCATTTACAGTTTCAAATGATGTATTGCTTTTATCTGTAAGACCATAAATGACGGAGTATTTTAAGTCAATTTTGCTACTATATGAAGAAAATCCATCAAAACGCACCGCCGCTTTGAGGAGGATGTCACAAAGACAGTGCTCTTTAACTTTTGATTATTCTTGAGTTTGACTTGACCAATGAGAAACACTGCAAAAATGCTTTTCTTATTTAGTATTTTTATCTTTTTTTCATCTTGTTTAAATCAAGATGCATTTACTAGATAAGTAAAAGGTCCATGTACTTTTGTGTCCATTCCTTTTTTGTTTTTTAACCACATCGAGAAAAACAAAAACAAACGGTTGTTGTATTTTTAAATGCTATGTTGAATACCAAAATTAAAACTGAATACACAAATTTCATGTGCACAAAATTAATATTGACTTATTTTCAGATTTTTGTTTATTACGTTTTGCATCTTTATAAAACAAATTTAAAAATGAACATATTAAAGTCAAAGATATGTCAATTTACAAGTTTTCTTTTGTAAAATTGTTGTTTCTCCCACACTTTTGAGAGCCATGTTTCTGAAGCATGATAATACTTGACTTGATTTTCAATCCATTCTCACTCACGAGGGGTCCAATACTGCCACATGTCCAAGAGAATGCTATAGCCTACTGGTGGCAAACGCGCCCAGCGAAGCAGGACATTCTAAGTGCTTAACGTGAAAAATGCTTAATGTGGCTTAATGTAAGACAGTGATATTGGAGGAGCAAATTCAGTACACATCTTATAAATAAAGCCTAGTACAGACAAGCAGAAGAGCCCACACTATGAACACAATTAATTACACGTTAAGCATTTTCCTACAAAATAAAATACCGGTATAAAGAAAACGCTTAATGCATTAAGACAGTGATATTAAACGACCAATAATGCTTTAGACAAGCAGGTCAGGCCGAAAATGAAGGCAACGTGCTTACACGTTCTGCTTTTTCCACTTAAAGAAAACCGTTAGAAACGCTTAACATAAAAATATTGTCCTTTCACTTTGTTACCGTTGCCATTGTCTTAGCCTTAGAAGCTGGTGATGACAAGAAAATGTGTGAGAAAATAGTTTCTTCCTTGTTGTTGCTTTAGTAGGATTAAGCCACGTAAAGCGTTAATGTCCCAGCGACGCAGCCGTAACACATTGCTTTCAATGAGAATTGAGAAACATTTCATGTCAAACATCCACTGAGGCAAAGGGTTTCAATCAATATTGTGACTCGAACATTGCTTGTAAAAACATTTGGTGTGACTGTTAACAAGTACTAGAACAGTGGCGTGCACAGACCTCCTCAGGGGCAGGGGCAGACGGACTAAAAAGGGCACAAAAAAAAAAGAATTATTACATCAAATAACAATCAAATGTATTTTTTTTTTTTTTTTACAGAATTTAAATGCAATTATTTATTAAATAAATCACCTGTATTTAAAGCAGTACCCGTCTGTCAGTATCATCAGGGCTCCCTCTGCTGGCGTGACGTTACAGAATCCCTCCCCCTAGGAGCGACTCCTGGCGCTCGACGAGGGCGTCCCCGTAGTTGTGGTGCTGGACGATCAGGTCTGGCTCAATGGAAGTCCTCGATAAGTGATGGATCCAAGATGTCCTGGGCGGCTACCCAGGATCTCTCCTCAGGTCCATACCCCTCCCAGTAAACCAAATATTGGAGCTGACCCCCTCTCCGTCTAGAGTCCAACAACTCCGTTACTGCATATGCAGGAGATCCATCAATGTCCAGCAGTGGAGGTGGCTACCAGTTCTCGATGTTGGGGTCAGCACCCGGGTGGACCGGTTTGAGGAGGGAAACATGAAAGTAGGGAGAGACTTACTAATTCTATCTAAAACGGCGGAAGGTCTCCAGAACAACCTAGACATTTTAACTAAATACTGCCATGACTGGGCCTTAGAAGTCAACATCCAAAAAACTAAGATTATGATATTTCAGAAAAAAAACAGAAATCTGGAACATAAACATGCATTTACTGTAAACAACACCACTCTTCAGCACTCTTTACAATATAATTATCTTGGTTTGGTTTTAACACCCACTGGAAATTTCAATTTGGCTATTAAAACATTACTTATAAAAGCTTGTAGAGCTGATTGTCCAATCAGAATTTGGACAAGGATTTTTGATAGTGTGATACTGCCTATTGGCTTATATGGAAGTGAGGTCTGGGGTCCAACGAGTAACTACAGCCATAAGGTTTGGGACAAACATCCTTTAGAAGGTCTACATGTAGAGTTCTGTAGAAGCATCCTTCATGTCTACAGAAACAGACCTAATAACGCCTGTAGGGCGGAACTAAGCCATCTTCCCCTCAATTTAATGATTAAAAAAGAGCTTTAAAGTTCTGGATACACTTAAAATCTAGTCCTGAAGACACTCTCCATTTTAAAGCACTAAAAACACAAGAACTGAGTGCTCAGAAAAGTCATCTTTGTGCAATGGTGTCAGAACTGACAAACAAAGCGTTCAAAATCACTGCCCCTGAAAACCCTGCAAGAATTAAAGAAATTATGAGTACAGAGAAAGAGACATACATGCAGCATTGGAAAGAACAAACCAAAGAGCAAAGTCGTCTCCAGTGTTATCTTAGACTAAACAGAGAGTACAGTCTGGCTGAATATCTCACCTCAGTCAGGAATACAACACACAGGAATTTATTAACCAAGTACAGACTTAGTGACCACCAGCTGGCCATAGAAAGAGGGTGACATAAGGTTACCTAAAGAAGAGTGAGTCTGTAATGAATGTAGATCAGGGGCAGTTGAGACGGAGGCACACTTCCTCCTCCACTGTGATAAATACAAAACCTTAAGAGTCTCTGTGCTGTCAAATACAGCATATTATCCCTGAGTTCCAGTCACTCCATGAAACTGACAAACTGAAAATATTACTTGGCGAAGGACCTTCTTCCTCTTTAGTAGCACACCATATTTATAATTGCCACAAACTAAGAAATACTGAGTGAACACATCCATATTATAATACTATTAATATGAGGATGATATCCTGAGGTTAAGCTGACATTGATGTCCAGCTGTTTGCAGAAGGCCTTCCATACTTGTGAGGTGAATTGTTTTCCTCTCTCTGAAACAACATCTTTGGGTATGCCATAAACTCTGAAAACATGTTTGAACAGCGCTTGAGCGGTTTCCATGGCAGTAGGGAGGCCTTTCATAGGTATTAGATGGCAGGCTTTTGAGAAACGCTCAATAATAACTAGGATTGTTGTGAATTTGTTTGATGGGGGAAGATCAGTGAAAAAGTCTATTGAAAGGTGTGACCAAGGCCGCTGGGGAATGGGCAAAGGTTGTAGCAAACCAGAAGGTAATTCTGTTGCTCTCTTTGAATTTCTTACATCAAATCCCATGTAACGGGTGCAATGATAACTGATGGGGGCAGGATGTATTCTGGCGTGGATTCTGTTTGGGGAGGATCATGTCACCTGGATAGTGCATTGGCCTTGCTGTTTTTACTGTGAGGTCGGTAAGTTACAGTGAATTTGAATCTCATCGTTCTTCTATTGCGGCTTTCATAGATAGAAGTTCTTTATTGCCGACATCATAGTTGTATTCTGCATTAGTGAGTTTTCTTGCCTGGTTGTCTGTGGCATTGAGAGAGCACTGCACCAATTCCACTCTCTGAAACGTTGACTTCTACGACAAACGGCAGGTTGGGATCTGGATGTTTGAGAATGGCTGCTGTTGTGAAACTGTTCTTGAGTTCAGTGAAGGCTTGGGTGGCATTTTCAGTTCATTTTAATCTTGAAGGTTTACCTTTCAGCAGGGATGTCAGTGGTGCAGCTGTAATGCTATAACTATGGATAAAGCGTTAATAGAAGTTGGCAATTTCTTAGAAGCACTGAACTTCTTTGACTGTGGTTGTTTGGAGCCATTCAGTGACTGCTGCAATCTTGGAATTGTTCATTTCTACACCTTGATGGCTGATGTTATATCTCAGGAATGAGGGTTGCTTGACATGGAATTCACACTTCTCGGCTTTTACATAAAGTTGATTCTCCAAGAGTCTGGATAGCACAGTCTTTACATGATCCTTGTGTTCACTTTCTGACCTGGAGTATATAAGGATATCATCAATTTATGCAACTACGTACTTGGACTTAGGATGTCTCTGAAGATCTCATTGATGAAAGACTGAAAGACCGCCGGTGTATTGGCTAGCCCATACGGCATAACCTGGTATTCATAGTGCCCCCTAGTGGTCAGAAATGCTGTTTTTCACTCATCACCTTCTCTGATTCTGATGAGGTTGTAGGTTCTCCTGAGGTCTAACCTGATGTAAATTGTTGACTCTGAGTTGTTCTAGGGCAGCAGGTAGTAATGGTAATGGATAATGGAATTTAACTGTGACATTGTTCAAACCTCTGTAGTCAGTGCAAGGCCGAAGTCCTCCATCCTTCTTTTCCACAAAGAAGAAGCAGCTGCTGGGGAAGTAGATGGACGAATGAAACCAGAACTGAGAGCTTCTTCTATGTATTCTACCATTGCCTGAGTTTCTGGACGTGAAAGGGATAGATCTCATGGAGTGGGGAATCAATCACATAGAACGAGATGGTTTCTAGATGAAAAAGTCCTACTTGAAGTTGCATGGGCAGAGTTTGTTGAGTGGTTCTATCTCTAATGTGTTTATTGTTAACAGCGTTAACTTTGAGTGGTGGATCACAGGGTTGCGTGGGGATGTTGATTTTCTTGATGAGGTCTTGATGGATTAAATTCAATGCAGATCCGGAATCAATCAATGCTGTAAAATCAATAGAGTCATTTTCAATAGTAATCTTGACACTGATAGTGAGTGATTTAGTAGTAAGGAACGAAAGACTGTCAACACTCACCCGGCTGGTAATGTTGGTGGTCCTCCAGGCTTTTAGTGGACATATAGCGTTAACGTGGCCTGCCTCTCCACGGTAAAAACACAAATTATGTATCAGCCTTCGTGATCTTTCCTCCGTAGAGAGTTTGGTAACTCCTAGCTGCATGGGTTCAGGGTTGGATTGAACAGTAGGTAGGACTGGATTGAATATCTGAGAAGTTTAGTTGGTTGAAATGGTTCTCAGTGATGGTGACTTGGATTTAGTGGGGTTATTGCGCATGAGGTTATCAATCTTGATTGCAAGCGTCACATACTCAGAGAATGATTGGTTTTCTCCTTTGCATGTGAGCTCTTCCTGAAACTCAACATTCAAACTCTGTTGAAACACGGCCTTGAGTGCAACATCATTCCAACCACTCTGAGCAGTGAGCTTTCTGAATTCTATGGTGTGATCAGTGGCTGATCCACGGCCTTGAGTCAACTGCAGGAGTTGTGTTGAAACATCCTCGTTGTTGAACGAAATATGCCTATGATTTGAAACAAACTGTCTGCTTCCCAGACCGCTGCACCCCAATTGATCGCTTTACCAGTTAACAGTGACATGAGAAAAGCACATTTCTTCTTATCAGACTCAAAATCATCCCCTTGGTGTTTGAAAAAGATTTCTACTTACCGGAGAAATCCTTTGCATTGCTCTGCTGAACCATCAAATTTATTGGGTACAGCAAAGCTTACCTTCTTGGGCATAGTTGGTGATAGCGATCGGAGATACTGCATGAGGTATTCGTTAGCTTGTACTTTGCCTAGCTGTTCTTGGTATCCCTTGAGGATGTCACTTTGATAAGTGAATGCTGTCTGTAGATTAGAAACTTCTGCTGGATTCATCGGTGGCAAAGTATTATGTAATGAGGCGGAAGCCGAGTTAGAATTCATATGCAGTCGTTTAATAAAATCCACAACAAACAAATCCAAATTGGTAGGCAGATAGCATAAACGTGAGGCAGGCTGTTACATGTGCACTCTGTTTTGGACTTGTTTTGCACCATTTCCTGCCACTAGTTTGTCTCCATAGTTACATATCACCTTCATTATTCACCACCAGCTGTGTTCCATCACCCACCTCATTTGTCAGTGTACTTAAGCCCTGTGTTTTCAGTTCAGTATTGTCCGGTATCGTTCGTGAGTAGTGTGGTTGTGTTTCCTGTGACCTGTTTGTGGATTTCCTTGCCTGTGGATTTATTAAAACCTGTTATTCTTGAATCTTCCTCGTCGTGCTTATGCTTACAACCAGCCATTGTAACAGTAACACACAATAAGGCAGTCCAATCCAAACAACAGAGCAAAGGGATAATCCAAAAGGCAAAAAATGGAACAGAGCAGGCAACCTGTTAGCCAGGTCATGCTTAAATGTCTCACAAACAGGAAGTAACCAGTGAAGCAGAGGGAGCAGCACACAGTCAGTACTTGGGAGATGGATCCCTCTACTGGCGTAACTTTTATTACTAAAACAATGGTGGGGGGCGGTGCCGCGGTGGGCAAGTGATGTAATTGGAGTGCGGCTAAACACTGTGTATAACGCCAGTAACACCAACTATTGCAGCAAGCCTAGAGGGGGGACTCAAAATGTTTTACCCACTTTGCATTTATATTGATTTACTACTTACACAATTATTTAAGTATATATCATTAAATTATTTACAATACACAGTGTGGTTTTTAATTATATTTTTAGGGGGGGACAACCCTAACATGGGGGTAGATCCTGACCACCCTCAGCGATTTACGCCTATGCTTGACGTTGAAGTTACAATGTCTGTGCAGGTGATCCTTATAATCTGGAACACACAGATGAAGGATCCCTGAAGAAAAGATTCTAAAGATGGTGCAGAAGATCCAGGCAATCTGGAACATGCAAATGGAGGATCCTTGAAGAGACGATTCTGAAGTTGGTGCAGAAGATATTGAAAATGTGGGCACTAAGCTTGTGGTCATTGTCTCTGTTGCTGTTTTCAAACTCACCAAATTCACTTCTTGCAGAATTTTGTTTCTCTCTTTAGAGGTTCAGAGTCTTGAGAGAGCAACTTCACAACTCCATAAAGTTGCACTTAGAGCTTAGCACAAGCTAACCAGAAAAACTCTTTGCCTCAGAGACAACTTATTTAATCTCTTCTGAGAAGGAGGGATTTGCAAATTGGTGGGTTTCAGATTCAGCGTTTGATTGGCTGATGCTGTCAGAGGTGGCCACCATATGGCCCCTCTCTGGCATGAGGTTCATTTGCATAGCTTAAAGTTCATATTTAGAACTGTGTCTTTAAAGTTTTTCCTATGCATAATTTACTTTCCAAACTAATTCCAGATTATACATTCTGCTGATAACATAAAGACCAAACATCATTGGGTAATACTGAACTTTTACTCATGCATTCATGTATACCTTAATAGGTAAGTTTGTATATTTTGCAGTACACAAACAGCACTCATTAAGTTTATACAATTCTTTAAATAGATATGGTGAAGATTTGCTCCATTTTATCCATTGTGTGTCCATTTTGTATAGAAGATCCATCCTTTGTGGTCCCTAAACATGACGCAAGCAAAACAAACTGATTGGTTGCGTTACATGGCTGTCAAATGTCCTCTTGGGCGGTCTGTGGCCAATGAAAGCTGCGATAGAGCCCAGACCTTCTGCCATCAGTCTGAAGGTCTGGCTACGCGAGACTATCTTCCCCCCCACATTTTTTACATTGTAAATAGTCTTATCTCACTGGTGCTCCTTTGCTGCATTAGTTACCAGTGGCATGTTCTGCCCTTTTGGGGGTTGTCACAAATAACTTGGCACCTAGTTTTGTTGTTGGGAGAGAGGATTTGCTTAATTATTCATTAAATATAATAAATAATTGTGTGTCTGATTGGTCCAACCATTACAATAGTGTTATCAAAATGCAGTGTCATTAGTTTGCCTAAAAGTATACAAAACGTTCAATGTTTTATGCACCATTTTATGCATAAAAAAAATTTCGTACCAGCTAGCATTTTGAAAATACAAACACTTTCATGAATCTGAAAATTTATGTCAGAGCAGCTTTACGAACGGTTTACACACACACACAAAAAAATCTTTCTGCTCGTGTTTCATGAATGAGGCCCACTGTGTGTAAATCAGTTTAAGATCTCCAATTTTTATAGAGCAAAAAAGACCAGCCAGTATGTGTTCAACAAATGAGTTAACTATACAAAATCCTCACTTGCCATGAGCAAAAAATAACATCTGGAGTTGATATATTTCTGTACACTAAAATGTATGCCCAAAATGACAGCAAGTAATATTAAAAAAAAAAAAAAAAATCTAAAAATAGAAATCAGAATAGCATTTCTGTTTTTTCCTAATATCCATGATACAAACAAAACATTGCCAAATCTTCATCTGCCAAAATCATTTCCAGGTCACTAAAATTGATGTAAATGTATTTGCATGTTGAGGGCGTGTACTTGATCAGTTATAATGCTACAGATCATGTTATCTTGAGTGCGTGTGTGTGTTTGTAGATTATCTCGCTGTATGGTGACAGAGGAAGGCTGTTGTTATCTGGCTTCAGCTCTGAGTTCAAACCCCTCACACCTGAGAGAGCTGGATCTGAGCTACAATCACCCAGGACAATCATTATTCAAGCTGCTTGCTGATCCAAATTCCAAACTGGACAATCTCAAGTATGATAAACACAAACAAGTCACTGAAAACTCATATGTACATAGATTCCTGCATACAGCACATACTGTACATACACATACTGCACAAAAAAAAGGACGTATTTTGATCTCTGTAACTGATGATCTTGATTCAGCTTAACAGCTGCTTGTTATTCATAACAGCAGCATCTGAGAAACAGACTCAAGTCTCTCATCCCAAAACATCAGTTCAAAGCTTGTTGCTGCTCTAGAAATAAATTCTCATTGCTGTCAGAAACATGAAGAAAAAACAGATCCAAGATACAGACTCAGAATTTTCAACTAGTTCACCTGGGCATAACTTTGCTACACTAATAAAAAAAAGTATCACAGTATATGAAAGTCATACATATTTCAATAGACCTGAAGGTTAGTAAATGCTGAACTATATCTCTCTTCTGATGAACATCCTATGAGATCCTCTGTCTGTCTTCCAGCATTTGATGTAGTCCCTGATTCACAGCCTGTATCATTAGATAAGAGCCTCAAGCCTTGAGCTACAGACTAATCGGTAACATTTTACAATACAGGTGCACTAATATGCATTAATTCATGCTTAACTAATGCACAGATAATCGTGTGTTAATGTATGACTCATGAAGAACTAAACCATTAATTAATGATTACTGCATCAGCAACTAATAAAGAGTCTATATGATTAATAGATTAAGTAATATATGAATTGTTATTAATTAAATTTAAGTTAATGTGTTAATTACCACAATGGTTTAAAGCCATGTACTTCAACTTCAAATTGTCTGCTTTAATTAATCATTAGCTAATGATTTGCAAATGTATCATTGTTATGACTTTACTTGTTGAGACACATGACTATTAACTAATTGTTAAGTAATATGTCATTACGGTTTTGAAATCCACACTAAGCCATGGATTTCAATTTCCAACCATCTACAACTGTGATTCCACTGTACCAGATGAACTGCTGCATCCAGAACCTTGTTGTTCATGGAACAGGAATATGTCAGGTTAAGCTTGAGGTCAAGGATTCAAAACTAGAACACTGGGAACATGCGGCCGGGCACTACTATTTCGTAACACTGTGTCAAGACCAGACAAAGACAATAGAACCCATTATAGTCAGTAATAGTAATGCTACACTAGATGCGGGGTGACGCTACATGACACAACAAAATGCTACTTCTGTTATGAAGGACAAATGGACTTGCAATGGTCTGTCACATGACTCGATAATGATCGCGTCCAGTTTAAACACAGTGTAACAGTGGTCAGTAGTTCAGATTCTGGCGTACTGATATTTGTGTGCAGCCCAACTTACCCATCCTTCAAACACATTCTCTGACATTACACTCACTGCATGTGCAACTGTCAAAACCCATTAATGACATATTACTTAACAATTAGTTAATAGTCATGTGTCTCAACAAGTAAAGTCATAACATAATGATACATTTTTAAATCATTAGATAATGATCAATTAAAGCAGACAACTGAAAGTTGAAGTACATGGCTTCAAACCATTGTGGTAATTAACACATTAATTTACACTTTCAGTTACTAAAATATGTTATTAAGGAATTCATACATTATGACATTTAACATTTAATTAATAACAATTCATATATTACTTAATCTATTAATCAGACTCTTTATTAGTTGCTTATGCAGTAATCATTAATTAATGGTTTAGTTCTTCATGAGTCATACATTAACACATGATTATCTGTGCATTAGTTAAGCATGAATTAATGAATATTAGTCCACCCGTATTGTGAAGTGTTACCGACTAACCTGTATATTCGCTGATCATTTGTGTCTTTATCCTTTCATTTGAGCAAGTGTTTTAAATTTTAATCAACAACTTATATTCATCTTCTAACTGCAGAAATTTGCTTGATTCAGTATCATAAGGTTAAACATCATTTCTTCTCATTTATACTTGTATGGTGGATGATAATTACAGTGGCCCAGTAGTGCACAACACAACGAAATTAAAAAGCAAACATAAGTTCACAACACAACTGTCAACTTGTGCCACTGTCAACAGTCTTACAAAGATATCAATACCATGATTAGTTTTAAGTATGTAAACATTGTATATCGACATGAAATGTTAATTCAAAATCAACTACGTGCACAATAGCTTCATATTTATTCCTGTGAATGATTTGACGCGTTACCACGGCGCATAAAAGGAACGTCTGCCAATTCCACCAAGTGGTTAAAACAAATAATTTGTATTCATTAAAATTAATTGTAACATTGAAAAACAGACGTTCAAATTCCAAAGCTTGTTAGTTTCTGTTGGTAAGATCGACTTACTACAGGTGACATTTTGTCAATACCTCCCTTCATGTACTTAAAGTAAACAATTATTTTCAGAATAAAAATCATTGTAATTCACCAAAAGTTTTTTTTTTTTTTTTTTTGTAGTAGTGGCCAGACTGACTTGCTACATGTGAAATTGTGCCAATACCTCCTTTTATGTACAGTACACAATTTGTTTGTATAATTTTTTTTTTTTATTGTAATTCACTTAAAGGGTTTTTTCGTGTTCCAAACCTTGTAGTAGTTTCCTTTTGGTAAGACTGACTTACTACAGATGAAATTATACCTCCCTATTGTCAAAATGTCACCTGGTCACCTGTAGTAAGTCAGTCTTACCAATAGAAACCTACTACAAGCTTTGGAATTTGAACATGTCAGTTTTTAAATGTTAAAAGTAATTTTAATGAATACAAATGATATGTTTTTTTGCACGTAGGTGATTTAAAATTAATATTTCATGTCGATACACATGAGACAGAGCGACACGCGTCATAATCTGAAAACCACGCCCACCGGGGGGGAAAACAATCCAACCGTCTCCATTGACTTTGTATTGCGTGAGGCTGCCTCCTTGTCATTTCTGACTTATAACAAAAAACAGAACAATGTCTGAAAGCTGCTGTGTGACAAGGTGTACAGAAAACAAGCTAAAAAAACCCAGAAGTTTTTATAAGCTGTCGACCCAAAAAACGGGACTATAAAGTGGATACAGGCGATTGAGACATGTCATATTACTATGAGAACTACGCCCACTGGAGGGTAATGTAATCAGCAACAGGAAATATATATAAAACTGACATTTGGATATTTGACTTAACAGTGACAAAATGTTTACTGCACACGTAGGCATATTGAGGCATACTGAGTGTCAGGATCCCAAAATTTCCCCTTTCTTCCTGCTGATGCTTCACGTCTTAGGGTGCTTAGCAGATCGTTTGTGTGTGTGACGGATGGATTCCCGCCGCTGTTTTTGATTCCTTTATACATTTTATAAGCTCTTCACGGGTTCCCAGCTGGCCAAAATACCATCATATGCAGGCTACACACATACAACAAGAGCATTTACCTCAGCACACAGCATTGTTTTGGATGTTCGGTAAGTTCCGTCACAGAATTGGCAATACGTCATAAAATTCGACCAATCAGGTTGTGAACGTATCCCTATGCCTTTAGGTTCGGTAATAAAATTGCTAATCTGAACGCTAACCGGACCAGGACTAAATGTTTTTTTTTCTTCTTTGGTCCGGACCAAACGAACCGAACTACAAGTGTGAACGCACCCTTATTGCCTGTATCCACTTTTGTCTCCTTAAAGACTGGCTTTTACGGTTCGGTAGCTTATAAAAACTTATTTCTGGGTTTTTTAGCTTGTTAGCTGTACACCTTGTCACACAGCAGCTTTTAGGCATTGTTCTGTTTTTTGTAATAAGTCAGAAATGACAAGGAGGCAGCCTCACGCTATATAAAGTCAATGGATGTCTCTATACAGCTAATCGTTATATTGATATTACTACCGACTCTATAAACATTGGCAAGGAAAACTAACTTTATCGAGCTCTGAGAGCCCCTTAGTGGTTGGGAGCATTTCCGTTGTGTTGCGGCTCGATTCCGTTGCTTTATGGCTCGATTTCGTTGTGCTGTGGCTTGTTTCCGTTGTGTTGTGCACTACTGGGCCACCGTAGATAATACATCTCACGCATATAACTATAAACAGAATGATGTGCACTATTGCTACACTATGTACTACTGCAAACATGCAACACACTAGCTGAATTTCTGACACTGACACAATGTACATTTACAGAGCCTGCTGCGTCTCCCTGCCGATTACAATAGATAATATAAAATATAAGCATGAACAACCATTTATATTCTCTAATATGGCATTATGTTTACATATTATTATGTAAAATGAGTGTGATATCTTTTATTTTTATAGTGTGTATCATGGAGGACAGTTCAGGATTACAACAGGACCACAGAATTGTATGTCACGCACACACAAACCCTGATAGTGGTTGTTTTGTTGTGTTATAAATGTCTTAATCTCACTTTTTGTGTTCAGATGCATGTAATCTCACACTGGATTTAAACACAGCACACACGAGTCTCACCCTGTCTGAGAGAAACAGAAAGGTGACACTTGTGACAGAGAACCAGTCGTATCCTGATCATCCAGAGAGATTTGATGAATGGTGTCAGATTCTGTGTAGAGAGAGTCTGACTGGACGCTGTTATTGGGAGGCTGAATGGAGTGAGAGAGCTGATATATCAGTGACATATAAAGGAATCAGAAGGAAAGGATGGAGTACTGACAGTTTGTTTGGATACAATGATAAGTCTTGGAGTCTCAACTGTTTTAAAAACAGATTCATTGTCAGACACAATAATACGAGAAAAGTCATACCTGCCCCTTCATTCTCTAACAGAGTAGGAGTGTATCTGGACTGGTCGGCCGGCACTCTGTCCTTCTACAGCGTCTCTGACACACACACACACTTAAATACTTACACACATACGGTGCCACATTCACTGAACCCCTCTATGCTGGATTTGGGGTTTATTATAAATGTCCAGTTTCTCTGCAAGATTAAACAGCTTCCTGTGAAAAACAGCTGAGACAAACATGCAGTTGAGAGAAAGAAATACACTCACATTATCTTTTTTCTTTAACTCACACAAGTTTGAATGAGAGATGCAGTTTGTGGCTTTCTTATTCCTGCTTTTAACATTTATTTCACACTTGTTGTTATTTACTTAATCATTACGTGATTAAAACATTAATATATAGACAGACAATATTACATAGATGAATTGTAAAATAAAATGAAATTATATGGGTAAGGTAAAATATTGTTTTTTTTTGTTTTTTTGTCGTTTAGGCATGAACACACCTTAATGTGTTTTAGTAACAGCCAAGTGTTTTACTAACTTTACTAACTCACAACACTGTAAGGAAGAAGTGATAATTTGGTGGATGGTTTAAAAATATTCATTTTAATATAATCATAATGGGTGCTTGAATGGCGCTACTAAAAATAAAATGATGTACACTTATTGTGTTTATTCTGGTTGTCAGATTTTAATTATTAATTCAATGGTTATGAACACACATTAAGCATGACAAACCAATTTAATAATATATGTAGGCTTATAATTACATATAAGTCATTAACTAATAAACAGTTTAATAAAACAATGAGTTTACTTTTCTTTCTTTCTTTTTTTTTTTTTTTTTTTTTGCATTTTTCATGTTTAGCACACAGGTTCTTAAAATGTACCACTTCAGTTTGTTGAGTTGCAGATTTTGAAGTGATTTAGAAACTTTTATCCAAAGCAACTTAAAGTAAAATAATACAGAAACAGTCCTCATGGGAAACAACAGCGATCATGGGAGATCAGACAGTTCATTGTTTCCATTCTTGCAGGGTTTGAACCAACAGTCATTTTAATGAACAGCACTACAACGAAGTTTGGAAAAAAGTTTACAGCCTTTTTTGATTGCATTCATTCAGGAAACATGACATTTCATTTGTAGTCAGACTGTCAGATCTGCTAGGAGATCATACACTGTCAGACTCATCTTGTGTCTGAAGGGCGTCTCGTAGGGCAGCATACTGTGCCATGTTAGGCAATCCTGAAGCTACACAACAGCTCAGAGCACTGCGGAAAAAGGCCATTTCATTGGCATCAAATCTGTGCAGAAAACAGATGCAGTGAATGCATTGAAATACAGACTTATTACTTATATCTAATGCAGTGTGAAATGATCTGTGAGATTTAGTGTTTGTGGAAGTTACCATTCATCTGTCTTCTCATCGTAACACTCCACATCAGAGGTGGTGCTGAATCCATTAAAGCCTCCAACTGCAAACAACTGACTATCAACTACCTGTATTTTGAGGAAGGTTATTTGAGGAAGAAAATTAAGTAATGTTCAGATAAACTTTCTTTAACTTTACATGAACAAAACAGATGCAACACAAAAAATAATCAGTGGTAATACTGTTGAATCAACATTACACTATGATTGATTCCACATCACCAATGTTGAATCAATATTGAAATTAATCAATGGTAACGTCAGTGAATTAACATTATGGCTCAAGAGGAGGCATATAAATACACAGCCAACTCACCTCGACAGTTTTCTGCATTTCTCCGCCACCCAGACTCCCCACTCTCCTATTCCCAGCAAGAAATATGGGGAAGTACTCTGGGTTTGGGCTAAATTCCATGCTCAGAGCCTCCCCTCTCTCAAACAGCACACCAAATAGACTTATTTTATTTGTTTATTCGATCATTTGTAATAGGTAATAGGACATTATTTTTTATTTTTTTTTTAAATTTATTTATTAAAGATTCATTTTTGGCATTTTTGCCTTTTTATTATGATAGGACAGTTGGTAGAAGTGGAAGAGACAAAGAGTGGATGGGAAGGGGTCTACGAGCCAGAACTCGAACTCGGGTCACCCGAGCTGCCCTCAAGGCTTTCAACACAGATGATGAGACATTATTTTCGACTTCACTGCAAAGTTTTACTGTTCATCATTCAATGCATATTGCTTGTACATAAATGAATCTTTATGTTATATCATTGCAGATTAAAATCTCTAAATCAAAATATTTATTGCATTTATAAGGGGAGTAGGCTCAGCACCCAATGCTCTATCACCTATTGCCTCAATGGTGTACAGTGTCTTTCGGCGGACTGCTGAGGTGGATTGCCAGATACAGCCATTTTAGAATTGTTTACTACTCCTAATTTTTCACAGATTTAGGATTTAAATCGGCAACTTAAGATGTTTTGTGAATACAGCCCCAGGGGCCATATGTATAAAGATGCTCAGAGTTTAGTCGTAAGTGTGTCAAAATTCTAAGAATGATGTAATTTTACTCTTAAGAATAAGTGTGATTCATAAAGTTTCCTAAGTGTTAAGACTAGGTCTCAGCTCCTAAATTATTTAAGAGTGCTGGAGAGGTGTCCTAACCTAGTTAGGAGTAACAAGATGGCAGCAGAGAGGAGGAGACACATGCTTTCCAATAAAGATATGTATTGGAGTTATATGATGACATGTTGATAAAATAGTTGATAAAACAATATAAACTTGATTGACAATTCTTTTTTTAAATAAATGTAATAAAACATTTAATACATTTTAATAAATGTAATGAATTTGAAAAAACTTTTTATAACTTTAAATGTAATAACGTCTCCCATCAATGCTCTAACTGTACAAATAAAAATAGTAATTACATTTTTTGGTAACTGGAAAAATGTCGGTGTTGACTTGGACCCATCAGTCCACAGTAAATAGGCTCTTAAATAGTACTATTGCTAAACTTACAACACCAAATGGTAGTGGCCAAAATTGATGTGCGAAAGATTTTTTTTTTTTAAATGACCCGACAATTTTATATTATTGAAATGTTTTAAAATGAAGGGAAAATAAAACACTGAACTAAGCAAAGGTATTTATCTGACAACAAAAGGAAAACTATAGATTTCAGAAAAAGCACACACTGACTACAACATAATCAGTTTTTAATATTTCATTGGTCCACTCGTTTTTGCATGTGTTCATAATTTCTTTGTATGACAGCATGGCCAAAAATAATGTCTGCACAATTTTATGTTTTATTGCATTATCACAAATAAAACAATTGACTCCAAGCACAGCTACACAATATGCTTATCTTTTAATGCATTTTTAAAAATATTTGAACTAAGGGTGAAGATGTCAATTTTAATAGGTCGGACATCACTTTTGGCAGCCACTACTATGGCACTTCATTGACTTTCCAACTGACCATCAAACCATTTGGCAAAAGCAAGCCACTTTTTTATGTTTTATGTTGACTGTGGGCTTTCCTGGAGTTGCTGGAGCCATTGATGGAACTCATGTTCACATCATCCAATTGTAAATGAGGAGACATATCAATAGAAAAAGATTCCACACCATCAATTCTAATTTGCGATAATTTTGCACAATGCAAAGCTTGTCAGGATTCACTAGAAATAACAGGACCCAAGTGCAGAGATGAGCAGTGAATGGTGATTTATTGACAAATGGAACAATGTGTAACAATTGAACAGTCCAAAGTCAGTCCCACAGAGGTCTAGACCGGAGACTTGGGCACAGGATTGAGCAGCCCAGGAGCCAGCAGTCAGTGGAGTCTCAGGCTGGGCAGGACAGGACTCGAACAGATACAGACGCACAACACAACAGGGGAGAAACAAGACACAAGAACAAAACCACTCAAACATTAAGTTAAAGGTGCACTATATAATATTTTCTGTCCGCTAGAGGCCAATTCAAAACAAAGGCGTAGCTTGATGACGCCAAGTTTAAGTGCGGAATCTTGGGACTTAAACTTCTCACCTCAACAGCCGGTGGAAAAGAATAGGGATAGGACTCGGGAACAAATCATGTTTATGGATGTGATTATTAACGTTACTGTAGTAAGAAGCACAGCAGGACCGAGTGTTGTGGGAGCTCAACAAGGCCGCTGGAGCGATTGCGCAACACATGCCTCACGAGCAGAGGAACTTTTATTATGACACAGTCGCTGGCGCCTCTTCCGCTTTTCTGGTCATAAGTATGAGGTAACGCAGCTCTGTTTATCATATTAGATACATTTGAGTGTGTTGAAAATGATGTTATAATGTTACTCTGTGCGTTCACTCGGTGGCTGCTGTGAGACACTTGTTTGAGACACACTGCAGTAAGACAGATCGATTTTAGAATATCATATTAAATGCTGGATGGCTTGTGTTGATAAATGGTATGCAATTAATTTTAAAACGTATTGTATGACAATAATTAGTTTTCTGTCTATAAACGTAACCAAACAGTTGTTCCATTCTATTAAAACATGTAATATATTAAAGCGTCTTTGGTGTTTCCATGGTTTCTACAAAATAAAACCGGAAACCGAGGGTAACGCGGGTATGACGCAATTGACAGGCGACTCCTCACACGTCCCGGAGCCTTGGTTAAAATTGCAATTTTCTCACGATTTACAAATAGTTGGAAACATTTGGGATATTGTAAGTACTCAAGTGAACAAAATATATAACACTGGCCTAGTGGTTTTTGTATATTTTACTGTAAAAATTCTTACATATTGCACCTTTAAACAGAGCAAACACTAAAGTTATGACTGAAAAACTTTATATCTTAAGGAAAAACTAAACAAAGAGCTAAAATAAATAGCTGAAGTAACAAGACTACAGCAAAAAGGCTAAGAATAAGCACAGACACAGGCTAAATTACAAATAAAAAAAAGCTGAAGTAACAAAGCAAGAACGGCAAGGATACAAATAACTACAGAAAAACTCTGAACAATAACACCCGAATAACAAAGCAATACTTCAGTGGCCTGTTGCACAAAGCTGGTTTCAGTTTCACTTTGCTTTTAAATTAAAATAAATATGATACATGCATAATATATAAAGCTTTTAAACAGATTAAGCTTACATGTATTCTTTGAGCTCTTTGTGAAACTATATTAATTATTTGGCCTGTTTGTTTGATTCACATGCATTGATATAGTCAGATATTTTCTTTCAGCTGCCTTCTCAAACTTTCACTGCAGCAGTGTTTATTCCTGCCTTGTAAATGCGTTTAATTTCATGATATTTTTCATTACGATCTTTTAATCTTCAGAAGAGACGTAAATTACGCGGCAAGGTGGCATATCAATGAAAGGCAGCAGTTTGCAACCTAGCAAAAGAACAATGTTAGCGCACAGGTAAACAAAGCTTATACAGTAATGGAACAGTATAAATGTTACTTACTGTTGCCTCCACATCGCAGTTGGTTCCCAGGCCAACACAGTCTGCTCTTCTTAAGACTGCTGTGCCGACAGAACCAATGACTTTGTCCAGTGGCTTTGTGCAATCTAACACATAGTCATGCTGGAAAATGAAAAATACATATCAGCAGCACTCTCCACAACTTACCCGACTCAGCAATTGGTAGTTACATTGTGGAGCACGCAGTGTTGTAGTCGAGACCAACTCATTCGAGTCCAAGTCAAGACCAAGTCCAGAGAGGGTTGAGTCCGAGTTGAGACCAAGTCCAGAGAGGGTCGAGTCCGAGTCGAGACCGGGACCAGAGAGGTTGGAGTCCAAGACAAGTCCAAGTTCACATAAGGTTGGGTCATGAGACAAGACCTAAAGAAATCTTCAAGAATATGTAAATGTTTGGTGGAAACAATAAAATTGGTACCATACTCATCAAATATACCATATGGCATGTAAACTGTATTTTATTTTCTTAGAGTGAAATTGGTTTAAATAATATTATCAGTTAAGGGTAAAAAGGCCACATAGTAGGTGGTGTAAAGATAATTTTATTACAATTATGACATGTTACTTGTTAGTATCAAGTGCTCTTGTCCACATAACATCGTTGTACCACTATATACATCCACATAACATTACTAGTACACAGGGTGCGAACTACGGGGGAGCTAGGGAGAGCTCGGCTCCCCTTAATAAGACATGGCCCCCCTGAAAACGTGATTTGTGAAATTTTGGAGGGTCTCAAAAAATATTGACAGTGTTATTTTGACGTGCAATTTCAGTTTTGTGTAATGTGATCATCGTGGATTATTATGTGTAAAATTGCAAAAATATCATTCACTTCACTTCAATAAAGATAACTATACATGCTATTCTTGTCATGAGCATCAAGGTGTGGGGGCTCTGCGGTGCAAATTCCACTCATGTTTAGTACATGTTGTAGCGTCTGTGGTGGATCAAAATCATCAATACAACTATAAATTAAAGAAAGCTTTTAACGTTTGACCTCCTTCAGATAACCCATAGACCATGGCTCCGGCAGATCTAGATGAAATGACCCTGTTGGCATCTTTGTTACCTCCAGTGAGGAGAAGCAGGAGGCTTTCTCACCAGCTCCGGGGACTTCAAAGAGTCACCCGTGCTCCCCCCCACATGGCACTAAGGGCCATGTGGCATACCCGAGACGCTGTGAAAACCCAATACACATCACACACACACATACAGAGACACAAACACACATTTGGAAACTGTATCTACATTTAGCCTCAACATATGACTATACCAAACTGTAGCCTACCCGTTGCTGTATTCAAGTGAACGTGCATGTATCCCTAGTATATAAGATTAGTTATGATTGTAGCAGTGTTAGTTTTATTCTAAGCGGTATATTCAAGTATAAACTGTATCCCTCACGTTTATATCTTTGACATTTGACAAGTTTGGTCTCATTGTAAAGCTCTCTTTATGCCCTAATTGACAATGTATGTCACATCACTGTAAAATGCATTGTTCTATTTTTAATGGTACTTTGAAGAAAAAGTACTCAGATCTGACACTTCATAAACCATGCAAATGAGGCCATAAATGGAGACAAAGAAAAAGTTTGCCCGCCAAAGTTGCACCCGCACCATTGGCTGACGGTGCGAGGAGGCGTTTGACTTGTTTGTCCTTAAAAAGACATTCACACGCATGTTTCCTTTGTCTTTCGATTGTCCCTCGCCACCTCACGCACGTCTCTCCCGGACGTCTCGGCGACCGCGCTTCCATCACGCGCTCCTCTACATCTTCGGGACGACCATCTGTTTGGCACAAGTTTTTCTTTTGTCAAGCCTCCGTCATCCTCCATCGCCTCGGAGACGGACTCTCTCTCTTCTTTATTTTCCGGTTATCTTACTCTTAAGTTAAAACCTTGTTGAAAATCCCGCCGAGAACCCAGCCTCGGAAAAGGACCAATCGCTCCAGCCGCACGCATTGAAACTCCTGCCGAAAGACAAGCAACCGCAACACCTGAACCTATGCAAGTATAGAACTATTCTTTTCGAAGCGTTTTAAGCTCCATGCATAAGCTGAGTTTCCTTGCTGGCTCTCAAAGGTTTAACTGTTTTGTAATTTGCCATTTTCTTTGATCACCTCTGTTTTCCTGCCTTTACTTTCGCTTTTGTATATATGTGTATTCTTTGTGTATATCTAGTCATATAACGTTAGCCCATGTAGTTGTAGTTTTGTATATTAAATACATTATATTCATGCTCGATTGCCTCTGCTGCTCATTCAACGAACCAGGTCCCTTCTACGTTTGATTCTGCAAAACTGCTTTACGCTTTAATGCTATAATAGGAAGTTATTCTCGTGGCCAAACTGATGGTTTGCTGGACAAACTAGGATAGTCTTTCTCAAATCACTATTGAACTAGACCTAATCATATATGTAATTAATTATAATCCGTTGTAATTAATTCACAATATATGTGCATAATTCCCTCTTTGGTCGATCTATATTATAATTAATCATAACGCGTTATGACTTAATTATATATATATTTCACCCATAATTTGAGCTAATTGATTAAATACATGTAAATTCGTTACAATGTTAACTCGAACAGCAAAGGAAGCTGACCTGTGTTAAGGTAAAGCATGTTATTGGCAATTATGTGTTGTGGCTGGGTTGTTATAGCTCTGCGTGACTCTCGATGTATTAGACCAGTGGTCTCAAACTCAAATCCTGGACGGCCACAGCTCTGCACAGTTTTGCTCCAACCCTAATCATACAAACCTGATCCAGCTAATCAAGGTCTTCAGGATTACTAGAAACTTCTAAGCAGGTGTGAGTTGGAGCTGGTTGGAGCTAAACTGTGCAGAGCTGTGGCCCTCCAGGAATTGAGTTTGAGACCACTGCATTAGACCTAATTGAATGGAGGAATTTTGGTATTCTTCTGTAGCCTGATGAGTAACTTTAACCGTTGTTCATGTGAACTCAAAGACAACCTGACGCTGTGTTTATAGACTATTTGTGGGTGGCTGTTTGTTGTTTCACCTATCAATTTGTGTCGATAATGTATAATAGTGTAAATCCTATATAATGCTTGCATAAAGCAAGTAGTGTACACAGTCGTAGCTGTTATGTATCTTTGTAACTCATTGTAAGTCCTCTTTTGAGGCACGCGCAAACGCACAAATGTCACTGAAGTATTTACTTATCTGATCAGAGAGATACTGGCATCCACTGTGAGGTTATGCTGGCTTTTGTGGCCTTTGTAGCGGGCTACTAGCCTTGGCAATTTGGTTGGTGGTGGAGAAGTATTTGATGACGAAGAATCATCTGCATTCGTCTGCTGAGTAGCTTCACCATCTGCCACTCTCTCTACAGCTGAGATCAAGGTATCTTAAAAACACAGCATAATACAATATTGCACTAGTATTATAATGAGTTTTACTGAGGTCACCATTAAGAAAAAATACATTTTTAACTATCATATTGAATTTAATGGAAATTTAAAAATATTGCAATACATTTGGGACCCTGTCTATGAAATCCAGACTGAAGTCTCAATCTAATTATGGATTTATGCAGTCAGTATTAAAATAACAAGGCTATATTTTTACAGAATGTTCTTTACCTTATGTAGGATGATTTTGTGTAGAAAACATTAGCCTAATTCACAAAATGATTATATATTATTTTATTATATATTAATCATTTATAATGTTAACGTGGAATTAAAATACAGTGGAATGGGGGAAAATACTAACTTGTCAGAGCCCTCTTTACATCTTCTCTGAACATCGTTAGTGATGAAGCATCACTTTTGGAAACATCCAAGTCAATCCAGTTCAGACCAAATTGCGGATCAAGCATTGCAGAAAGAAAGTACACATCTTGGTAAAAAGGCATGGGTGCTTCACACTCTCTGGCCATTTTTGCCTTCACAAATATTCCTGAAAATCTTCTTTGTAGAGAGGTGTGAAGGGCCTTAATTAAAAGCTGGCACTGGCATCTTGTCTCACCCATTTTCAGAAGAGGTGTGTTTACGTCTAAAGCAGTAGGGACCACCATGCTTATCGTCACAGACTTTTCGCCTTGTGTCAGCTGCTTCTGAAAATGGTCCAAGAATTGCACTCAGCTCTTGAAGTTGGTTCCATTCACGGAGTGTAAACACATTTTCAAATTCTTTACCACAGACCTCTGCCAGATTTTTGTAGTCAAGGCTAGTGATGGCCTGCACCTGCTTGAACGCTGAATTCCAGCGTGTAACATTCGCCACTGGGACTTCCCACTGCCATAAGAATTATTGTGTATGGTTAAACGCAAATTATTAAACAGCGGATAATCCATGTTTTAACAAAGTCTTAACTGATAAACTTTGATGTAAGACATAAACAACGGTCAACAAAAATGTAAATAATGTAAATGCATAAAAAACGGCTCGTGGCATAACATTTGATGTTTGAGTCACGGTTCAGAGAAAGAGTAGCTCATTAAAGTCCTCTGTGAACCAGATTAACGGAAATTAGATAATTTCTTTTAAGCATTTTTAGTGATAATGATCTTGGCGCGAAGTACGCTGTAAGTTACTTAGGCTACATGATAAAGTTTCCACGAAGACAATAGCCAAGATAAACGAATCAGAAATATAGCTATATAGCGAATAATATATGTTTATCAGACGATTAAGTAAGTCCTCGTTGAGGTAAAATGTGTTTTTTTTTTTTTTTTTTTTTCAGCTGACTTGTTGCTGTCAGCTGAGAGTTACACGAAGCATTAGTAGAACTGGTTAAGTAGAATGTGTATGTATGACATACACAATATTTGGATAAACTATTATGCAAATGTATGTTAGCCGTTTGTATGTGCGGTTTCATCTAGTGATGGGAAACCGAGGCTTTCTGAAGCGTTTGAGACTTTCATCAAATTGTGCCGAAAAACGGTTCATTACTCGAAACTTTTAACACAGTGTGGATTAGCGACATCTGGTGGTCAGACTTGTTTTCTCCACCATATCTAACAAATCGGGGAGCAGATACGGTTTGAAAAAGCACGTGAACAAACAAAGCTTCGGAAGTCCGTGACATGGAATCACTCTTGTCTTGGATCAATACAGTTCTATAATCTGCTCCTCTAAATTAATTTATGACAATGAGACCACAACTCGTGTCATGCGTAGCCTGCAACGGATTCACATATTGATCAATACAATGATCTGATCATAATTGACGTGCGTAGTTGAAAAACTATTTTGGGTGAGCTGTTTAACCCTTATGTTCTATTCGAAGTATTTGAGACCCCAGCAATAAAACATGATTAAATGCATTTTCCTTTTAAGCATCAGGTGAAGCGCCAATTTTTTCAAACCAGCTGTCCCGACTTTCCGATACTGCATGACGTTCGAAGCTTCAAACGTCATCAATCACGTGGTATTGTCATTTCGATACAAGCATCGGTACAGCGTGTGATACAATAGTGCTTTGAAAACTGCGTCGAAGCATCGGAGCCCCGGTATCAACCGTCCCATCACTAGTTTCATTGTTAAACACACACACGACATGCATTTACAATAGAATTCTAGTCTATTCTAACAGATAATTCTTCGAAAAAGACATTCATACAAATTTCTTTGTACATCAAATGATATAAATATGGGGGCATTAAGATAAAATATGTTTTAAACGTGTATAATGTAGCTACACTGAATGTTAACTTTATTTTTATAATAAATTTAATTTTTAATTAAATTAATTTATCATTACTATTTTTCAGGATGATCCAAGAACTCAAGGCATTGTAAAAACTGCAAATTCACCAGTTAAAGTGAAGAAGACCTCAAAAAGAAGTGGTCCAAGAGCAACTAATGATTGTAGAGGTTCAGGAGAGGTGGCCTGCACTCTTTTTCAGGTATGATATCATTTTTTGACTTTTTAAATCAGTTTTACAATACGCATCAATATAACTTCACTTTGAGCTTTGAACTTTTGTGCTTCAAGCGCATCATTCTGCACATGGGATGCGCATAAGCGCTTTGTGCCGCTCATATTATAATACTTTTGCGCAATGAAAGACTGTTAATAGCATTTTTTGTTCTGTCCCATCTATCATATATTGCTGCCTCATAAAAAAAAAACTCCGCTATAAATTTAAAAGAAATGTCTTTTAATTTTATTGTATAACCTATATTTATATATAAATATATTTAGTTTATGTCATGTATGACTCAACCTATCATGAAAACAAGCCATGAGTCATGGATGAAGGAATCAGCTGGACTCCTGTTTATTTTGAATGTCTACCAAGCTAGTGAAGCTATTGGTTAATTTACAGTTGTTGCACTGATGCACAATGATTTAATAAATAATTCACTACATTTGTGTCTGTTTGGTATTTTGTTTTACAAAGTTAGGAAAGTAATGTTTAAGTCAAGCCTGATACCTTACACAAAAGAATGATCCCAGTTTCTTCCACACAGTGAGGCATACAGTTTATTAGGTAATTTAGCACCTTTTTTTTATTACTACTTGAATATCCCAGGTATCGGAATCGGTATCGAAAGCGAAAACGGCGGATCGGTGCATCCATACCTACTTGTAAGCAAAAGATCTGCTCTGACAAAATCTGAACGTTTTTCTGTGGCTATCGATCAACATCCCATTTATCCTTCTTCACAGGTTAAGAGTTTGGATGTTATTCTAGATAGCACACTTTCATTTGAAGCCCATATTAATAATATTACACATTCTGCATACTTTCATCAGCATACACTCTCAAAAAAGATGTGTTAATTAATAACACATTTTTTGTGTTATTTTTTGTGACACATTTTGTGTCATTTTGTGTACATAATTTACACAAATTGTGTAAATATAACACATTAGTGTGTAGAAAATGAGCAGGAATAACACATGTTTGAGTTAAAAGGAACACAAAATGTGTTGTCCTTAACTAGACACATGGGTGTGTTAAGATCTAACACAGGATGTGTTGTTTTTAACACATCTGTTTTAAGAGTGTAATATTAATCGTCTCCGTTCTTCTCTCACAATGAACAATACTGCAGTTCTCATCCAGGCACTGGTTACTTCACGTATTGATTATTGCAACACTGTTCTTACTGGTCTTCCTTCTAAACTTCTACAAACTTGTTCTTACTAGAACCCCTTCTACTATGCACATTTCACCAACTCTCCAGCGACTTCACTGGCTACCTGTGAAATATCGAATTGATTTCAAAATTCTGCTTCTCACATTCAAAGCACTTCACAGTCTCGCTCCTACGTATCTTACTGATCTTCTTCATATTTACACCCCTTCACGCACTTTAAGATCTTCACTCACACTCTCTCGTGTCGCCACATATATGCTTAACTACCATGGGAGCTAGAACTTTTAGCCATGTGGCCCCTTGTCTATGGAACTCTCTCCCTCTTGATATCCGTAATAGTGACAGTCTGCATACTTTTAAATCTAGTCGTAAGACTTACCTTTTTACCCAGGCTTTTTTATGATTCACGTCTTGTTCTACTGTTTCTATGATGCATGTGTGTTTTAAGTTGTTGTGATGCCAATGGGATTTGTTTATTGTTATTTATCTTTTTTTTTTAATATATTATTGCTTGTTTGCTTGTAAGGTGACCTTGGGTGTTATGAAAGGCGCTGTTAAATAATATGTATAATTATTATTATTATTAAATGTCTTTACTGTCACTTTTGATCAATTTAATGCATCCATGCTGAGTAAAAGTATTAATTTCTTTAATTTCTTTCCAAAAAAAAAGAGAAAAGAAACTCTTATTGAACCCAGACTTGACCAGTAATGTGTATATATGTACATAAATACATAAAAATATACTTGTATATAAAATATTTGACTGTATATTACATCCTAAGAAAGATTAATATTCATTGATTTTTAGATGCAACCCCAACTCCAAAAGTTCTTGGCAGCAGATCAAGACAAAATTATAAAAATATGATTCAGAGTTTTGAGTATTTACCACAACTTTTTATTATTTTTGTGAATATTTTATCACAAATGCTTGTTTCCAGCAAATAGAAAAAAGTGTAAAATTCGGAAAACTGGGGGAGGACCACCTCCTCCCGAATACACTGTGGCGGAGGAGTTGACTCTGAGTTCTAATAAGGGACGGCCCATTATGGATGGGGTTACAGGGGCTGTACAATCTGACCCTGGTGCTGGCTCCTCTAAGCAAGTGACGCTTGGTACGTGTGCAATGCATTTTATTTTTATTTATTTTTTTAATATAGGAGTTTTAAATGTGAATGACTGTATGTTCTGCAGTAGAGGGAAATACAGTGTCCTTGTTGAAGCCAGCACACAGTCTCCCACACAGAGGTCAGCCGACAGAACACTGCATAACCTGCTTTACAACAGTTATGCTTTAAATTGGCCTACTTTTTTCATTAAGGTGAAGCAAATGATGAGGACACTGTCTATGTGTTCTGAGACAGTTGCTGAGGTGAACACCATGGGCTTTTTATGGCACACACTTTTTTTATGGCATAAAACTGACTGGCCCTTATCCTTATCTCTTTTATTGTAGGATTTTGCACAACCTGCCCCAGAAACTGAGGCCTCTACCTCAGTGAGCTTCAAAAGAAATTTGAACAAGGTAAAACCCTTTACATAAATAGGAAGACATGCCATTTTGTGATTTGATTAACCTCCAGAAAACTTGTAATGATTAAGTTTGTGGTGGAAACAGACTCAGTCAGGGCCCTTTTACAAAAGGAGCCTAGAACTGGACTGTACACTAAAGGAGCTGGACTGTGAGCTGAGGAGACTCCAAATTAAAAAAATAAAACTGGAGATCAAACAGCTGGAAACACATATCTCAGTATGTGAACTTTATTTAACCATGTAACACTTTAGTATGAACACAATATATATGAATATTTATTAATGAAACTTTTTCTTGCTCTTTCTCCCTCACATAGCCACAAAACCAATAAAACAGTTTGAGACCTATGCAGTTTCAATGTGCTTTTATTAAGTGAAATATTGTATGGTAATTGCATCTCTGACAGCTGCGCCAGCTGGGTGGTCAAGTGTAATGGGGTCAATTTCATCGGGGAAATGTTGGTTTTGTGGTGGTAATCGCTCCTTTCTGATTGTGGCTATATTATGCAGAACGGCACATGCAGCTACAATCTGTGATGCTCGCTCTGGTGACACTCTTAAGCGCTGAAGGCAGTTGAAACGTGCCTTTAGGATGCCAAAGGTCATCTCGATCTTGTCCCTGGTTTTACTGAGGGCCACATTGAAGCAGTTTTGTGGCCCTGTCTGAGGGTCGGGATAGGGTGTTAGCAAAAACCTCTGGCATGCATTACCCCTGTGTCCTACCAACAGGCCATCAAAAAGCCCTGTCATAGGGAAAATTGTGTAGGATTTGCTGTCACAATTAAAATGGACACTTTAAGTGTTTTGTACTGTACTAAATGTAACTTGCCTTCCTCAAAGTGCTGACACAGACTCACGGAAAATTTGTGAGTCATGCACTGAGCTTGTGATCATACATTCATGTCATCTGCAGATTATATGTACAGTAGATCATTTACATATCTCTTAATGTTACTATTAATTTAAAGATTCATCTAACTGAAAATAAAAAATCATCTCTCATGTAGGCCTACCTGAACATTAAGGCTGTGAAAGGATTTTCTATTCACATAATCTGCTTCATGTTCTCCTAGAGCTGTGGAGATTGCAACATGTGTGCAGTCTAGTGCTACTATGACTCTAGGGAATCCTATCATAAGATTAAAATAATAATAATCAAGACTTAAAATCATTAACATGTACTTTATTGTATAATACATTTAGGTACTCAAAGTGAAATCTGCTTTTTTTTTTTTTAAGTGAATGTAAAACATTAAATTTGTTAATGTGATGTCACCCTATTAATACCCTATATCTTACCGGCAATTTTATTAAAGCCCTCTTTTAAGGACATGGTCAATAAATGTCCGGGGAACACAATGAAGCTGTTAATGTATCCCTGCACTGTGAGGACCACCTTGCGAATGGTTCGGCAAACCGTGTTTTTCCCTAGGTTCTCCGCATAACCGAACGCATACAAGTATGTTCCATTTGCAAAAAAAAAAAAACGCAACTCAATACACATCATTTGCGGTACAGTAAGGGCATGGCTTCGACGTGTCACATTTCTTATGTGAGGCTCAAGAAGTTCGCAAAGATAAGAGATTCTTTCCACGGAAATTCTGTATCTTTCATACAAATAAGTATCAGGGAAGGCAAGGGGATTTTGTCTGTCCCTAAAAACTCTTTCTCTACGAAGTGCTCGTCTAACAATTTGCACGGAGATGTCCACAGGATTCTGAAGAAAAGGTGAAGCCATTGGGGATTAGTTATGTCACCTATATATTTCTTTGCTCACAGCTGATTGGTCAAACTTCAGTCTGAGATCTCGAATCCAGAATATAACCTGCCCGGAGCAGGTTAGCCTTGCAGCGTCAGATACCATGGCAACGAACACCGATTTAAGTCGAGCAACTTTCATAGTACCTAAAAGCCAGGGTTGGTGCAAACTAATCTTAAACTTACCTGGCTAGCCAGCTAATCCGGCTTCATGGTACAGGCCCCTGGTCATGTCTAACAGGGTTTCTTGGTTGTTGTCTAAATCCTCCCACAGCTCCTCATCATCCAAGTTGTCCATTTCTTCATCGTCATCTGCAGAGTCAACAGATTGCTGAGGTAACTTCACTTTAAAGGCACATTTCATGTTTGCTGCGTTATCTGTCATGATGTAATCAATCTTGGTTGTAATCCCGTACTCCTCTGTTATGTCATCAAAGGCCATTGAAATGTTTTCACCAGTGTGTCTACTTGAAAAATGTCTACAATCTAAAAGCTTGTAAACATCCTCACTAGTATTGCAAACGTGCAGTAACTCCAAGGAATGAGCGCAAAGTTCGGTCTGACCATATATCAACAGTTACTGAGATGGAGCTGTGTTTCTTCAAGGTTTCGCAAATATGCATCTTAACCTTTCCAACTAAATCTGGAATACATTTCTCAGCAATTGTCATTCTTGAAATGGGCACATACTTCATATCCAGAGTTTGAAGAAAGTGTCGGAAGTGTTCATTCTCAATTATAGATAACGGCCAGGTACAAACAAGTAACAAAAGTATTAATGCTGATCATACTCATTTTACTTTGCTATTTTATTGCTAAGTTTAAAGTTTTGAACTGAAGGAAACATAACGGAGCACTTTGCATACTGAATGCAGCCACTCTGTGTTTTAGCGCCACCATCTCATTACTTTGTGTAACATAACAGCAGTGGATAATATAATGCTTTAATCTCACTTGATGGTTCATTTTAAAGCGGGGTAAAAATAAAACGTGCAGAATTCCTCAGGGGCAGGGGCTCACTTTGGGTTCATAGACAGAAATATACTTCTTTGTACTTCTTGGACCTCCAACAGTCACCTCAACAGACAGTGGAACACCGGCCGCACTTGCTGCTGCTTTTGTGGCCATGCAGGTTGTCTTGGTCTGTTCTCCAAACACATTTGCATCTATCATGTCTTTGAGGAAGATATCCTGGTAGATAAGTGGTGTCCTGCTAGGCCATGGACAGAACTGCAGTGACTTTAAATGTATACAGTCAAAGTGCTGAAAACCACTTTGGGTGGCAAATTCTACATTGGAACTGCGTTCATCCATTTCACATGTAACATGGACCTGAGGTTTTTTTCTGCACATGGATTACAGGACATGGTCTGTGAAATGACTTTTCAACTGCATTTATACCACGAACTTGGTCTATGCACTGTGAAGGTAGGTGACGATTTTCTGTAACATCACAGATCTTACCAGTGTGTTTTCTTTTAACATGAACATTTAGATTTTTCTTGTTGACAGTTACTCCACAGTGAAAGCACTGCAGGTTTTTCTGAATTACGCAATTTTTTGGGAATAGGCTGGGATTTTACATACAAGGAGACTCCTTCAGCCACAGCTGGTTCTTTAAAGGCAACTGGTGCACTGGGAACAGTTTGTTCACTGGTGGCAACTGGTTCATTGATGGCAACTGGTGCGCTGGGGAGAACGGGTTCACAGGTGACAACTGGTTCATTGATGGCAACTGATGCACTGAGGAAAAGGGGTTCACAGGTGACAACAGGTTCATTGATTGCAGCTGGCTCAACAGTAGTTGGTTCTGTAGGTGGAACTTGTCTTTTTTTGCATGCTGCTAAATGTTTTACAATCTGGACTTTCCTTATAATTGTGTTTGGGCAGTAACAACAGTGAAAATGTGCCTGTACTCTACACTGCAAACTGCACTTGACAATCAGGAATTCTGAAAATAGCTATAAACATCTGAACATACCAGCTTTAGTTAAGCTAGCTAATTAGATGGGCCACCTCGGCAGAGTTATACATGTGCACGCTAGCTGTTATCTGGTTAGCACTATTAAACAACCTACCGTTAATGGATAGCTGACTAGCTAAACACATCTTGGCATTATCAAAAAGTATGGATACTGTCAAAACTTTAACATATATTTAACTGTGATCATTACCTACAGGCACAATACACTAAATTATGAAGCTATCTCAACTATATTATTAATCAAATGTAGACTTAAATTGATAAAAGCAAACGTTGGCGACCACTCCCTGTAACTTCGCAAATATGCCGATTCATCTGGAGGAGCAAAGTATATAAAGTGGTCCAGCCCCCTGGATGTTCTGCAGTGAGGACCATCTCGACGCCTCAACACCTGTGAAGAAATGACCCCAACCCTTGAGAGGACTTCAGATGACGCAAACTCTGGATCAGCATGCACCATTCCAAATTTTTCTATATATCCTAATCATTGTTAACATTTATTCATTACTTCCATGAGCTCATTGTTTCTACCTTAAATTAATACATTGCTTAAATTAATACATTGTTAGCTAACTGTGTTATTTGTTATTATGTACATTTCTGAAATTACATAATTTGGACAGTCACCTCTGATAAGATTACTGTTTTGTAATGCTGACATGCATTTTCTGTAAAGCAGCTTTGAAAAAATATGTATTGTGAAAAGCACTATACAAATGAACGTGAATTGAATATATTAATAGGTTTTTACACATCAATATTTTGTGATCATTTTGCAAAATGAATTTAAATATTGAAGTTTCAGTGTCTTAATTACTGATTTTATTATAATTACATTAAATGATTGGTGTCATGCTGTAGTGACTTCATCCTTGCAGGCTCACTATTGGTTGATTCAGAGGTTGAAGGTGGCCCTTTTTTCTCCTATTTTTAGAAAAGTCTTACTTTTTACTAAGAATTTTTTGACACTCAAATGAAAGCTGAAGTCTATTCTTAAAAGCATTTTTGAGAAGTTTTATACATATAGGCCCTGATCTCCTGGGTGTTTGTAATATATCAGCAGAACATACTCGGTTACTATCGTGACCTTGGTACAGTACTCATGCAGTACTCATTCCCATATCTCAGGGAACCAAAGTTACATTAGTAACAGAGTACATTCCCTTTCGATACTTCACTCATACTACGCCGCTAGATGCGGTGGGGAACCAGTTCAATCACACCATGCTATGGCTGCGGAACGACTGGTATATGATATTTCGGTCTCAAAGCACTAATAAAGGGCCCAGAGGGACCAATACATAGTAGGGTGAAGCCATCCTAACTAGGGGCTTGGACATAAGTCTGGGCATAGTGGGCTGAACTCATGGAGGTCAAGCCCGGCCCTAGACAATCATTCCAAGAAAAAACCTGTATAGCCTAGGTGCTTAAAGAAGGGCCAAGAGCATGCAAGGCAAGAGAAGGCGAATGCCTGAAGCTAGTGACTCCAATCTAAATTGGAGTCACAAGGAAGCTGTAGCGAGTTTGAAATCATCATGGGTCAAGCTCAGCTATAGAACTGATCCTGCATCAGGGCAAGAGCGTGGGATCCTAGTGGGTTAAGCTCAGCAGAGGTCAACTCTGCTATGTATAGAAAACCTGTGGGGACAAAATCTGGCAAAGGTAGACGGTGAGGCCCAGCCGGCCGCTGCACAAATTTCTCCAGTGGACACACCACTGGACCATGCCCAGTATGAGGCCATGCCTCTGGTAGAGTGAACTCATACTCCGATGGGGCATTGTAGGCTCATCGAGAAGTAGACTAATGCAATGGCATCCACTCTCCACTGCCTGTATGAGGCATAACGCTCAATGTAAACTCTTAAAGCCCAGACAGGGCAGAGTGATGACCTGTGACACTTCAGGCACATAGCATGCCTTGGTTTGAGGATGACCTTGCAGTCGTTGGGCCCAAATTCAAGGCAGGACACACTCAACGAGAGTGCTTGCAAGTCCCCTACTCACTTGACCGATGCTAGGGCTAGCAGTAGGGCAGTCTTTAGCAATAGGGGCCGTAGGCCGACTGACTGGAGCGGCTCCTAAGAGCCCTTAAGACCGTTGACAGGTCCCACATAGGGACGGTGAGGGGGCGAGGCAGATTCAGCCTTCTGGACCCCTTCAAAAAACAAATAACTAGGTTGTTCCTGCCTACAGACTGGCCAGCTACAGGGGCGTGAAACGCTGCTATAGCTGCCACATAAACTTTGAGTGTGGAGGGAGTGTGTCCCTTATCCAACAGCTCTGGAAGAAAGGACAATATCAGTGATACGTCGCAGGAAGTTGGGTCTTTGCTCCGAGCTGCGCACCAGGCAGAGAAGATAGACCACTTAAGAGCGTAGAGGATGCCCCTGATTCGCCTGATGACCTGGGGGATCAGTGCGATCGGGGTAAAGACATATAGGAGAAGGCTGGGCCAGAAGATGTCTGTCGTGGGCCAGCGCATCCCTGTAGTTTGAAAAATAAGTTGGGCAATGAGAGTTGTCTTCTGAGGCGAAGAGGTCGACTTCTGGCTTCCTGAAGATCTCCCAAATTCTGCGAACTGCAGAAATTCTGATTTGAGGATGGAGTGTCCACTCCTCTGAGGGGACGTTGCTCTGAGACAACATGTCTGCTCCCTGGTTCAGTATGCCCGGCACGTGCGCTGCTGTCAGCGAGCACAAGTTGAGGTTTGCCCATTCCAGAAGTCATTTCACCAACCTGAAGAGAAGCTTCGAGGTGAGCCTGCCCTAGTGATTTACGTAAGACACCACTGTCATGCTGTCCGAGCGGACCAGGGTGTGATGTCCTCTCAGGTCAAGCCAAGTCAAGACATCTTCATTTATATAGCGCTTTTTACAATACAGATTATTTCAAAGCAGCTTCAAATAATGGACAGAGATTATTTCGGCTTTACAGCAGCTCTAGGAAAAAGTTATTATTGAGCTAAAGTAAGTTTTTGATTGAATCACTTCCGCTGTAAAAATCGTTAATTATTAACTTAGGGGCCACTTAAATTACACCTTTTTAACTGAAAACAGAAGACTTTTAATGCGTTCTTGCCGTTCATTTACATGTTTAGTCTATAGGTATGTGTGTTTGAATGTGTATGTGCACAGACGCTTAGTCTTTCTTTACAAAGTGACATCGCCAAATTACTTGTCTGGCCCACATAATACAGAATTATTAGTCATTTCCGCGGATCTACGCAAACTGGTATAATTTTGATAACGTTTTATCTATACATAGGGAAAGGAAAGGGAAGAAGGACTTTGCAGAGTTGACACTTCAGGGCTGCGTTGTCATCATGTCTAGGTGCAGGTCCTTCATCTCTTCTGGATATGGCCTGGATCTGGCAGATTACAGTAAACCTCAGAATAAACAGAGAGAGAGACTAATATTAGCGTAGACGCTATTCTTTTTATGATGTAGCGAGTACATCAGGTGTTATGGGAAGAGTTCCCGGTTCTGGCTGACCTACTTTATGCAGCCTAACAATTTACATGATTTGAATTATAGAAGTAGATAATGTGTTATGTGTATGCCAGGTTAAAGAGATGTATTTTTAGTCTAGATTTAAACTGACAGAGTGTGTCTGCTTCCTGGACAATGCTAGGAAGACTGTTCCAAAGTTCAAGTGCTAAAAAGGAAAAGGAACTACCGCCTGCGGTTGATTTTGATATTCTAGGTATTATCAACTGGCCAGAATTTTGAGATCGCAATAGACATGAAGGACTATAATGTGTTAAGAGCTCGCTCAAGTACTGGGGAGCTAAACCATTTAGTGCTTTGTAAGTAATTAGCAAGATTTTAAAATTTATACGATGCAGCCAATGCAGCGTTGACAGAACCAGGCTAATATAGTCATACTTCCTGGTTCTAGTATGAACTCTAGCTGCTGCATTTTAGACCAGCTGGAGTTTGTTTATTAGGCAAGCAGGGCAACCACCGAGTAAAGCATTACAATAATCTAGCCTTGAGGTCATGAACGCATAAACTAACTGTTCCGCATTTGTCATTAAGAGCATATGTCATAATTTAGATATATTTTTAAGATGGAAGAATGCGGTTTTACAGATGCTAGAAACGTGGCTTTCAAATAAAAGATTGATGAGGCCAGGTTCCTAACTGACGACGAAGACTTGACAGAACATCCATCAAGTGTTAGACAGTATTCTAGGTTATTACGTGCAGAGGTTTTTGGTCCAATAATTAGAATCTCTGTTTTTTCAAAATTAAGTACTGGGAAATGTCTAGTCATCCAATTTTTTATATCAGCTATGCATTCCGTTAATTTTGTGAATTGGTGAGATTCGTCAGGGTGCGAAGAAATATAGAGCTGAGTATCATCAGCATAACAGTGAAAACTAATGCCATGCTTCCTAATGATATCTCCCAAGGGTAGCATTTACAAAGTGAACAGCAACAGTCCTAGTACTGAGCCTTGCGGTACTCCATACTGAACTTGTGATCGATATGACATCTCTTACTACAAACTGATAACGGTCAGATAAGTATGATTTGAATCATGCCAATTCAATTCCACTAATGCCAACATAATTTTCGAGTCTATTCAAAAGAATGTTGTGGTCGATAGTGTCAAATGCAGCACTAAGATCCAGTAACACTAATAGAGAAATACAACCACGATCTGATGATAAGAGCAAATCATTTGTAACTCTAATGAGAGCCGTCTCAGTACTATGGTACAGTCTAAATCCTGACTGGAAATCCTCACAGATACCATTTCTTTCTAAAAAGGAGCATAGTTGCGAGGATACTGCATTTTCTAGTGTCTATGACAGAAAAGGTAGATTCGAGATTGGCCTGTAATTGACTAATTCTCTAGGATCAAGTTGCGTTTTTTTAACAAGAGGTTTAATAATGGCCAGCTCAAGCTTGAAAAGTTTTTTTTAGCCATCTTAAAAGTTTTCGATTGCTGATTACGTATCCTAATGACAAAGATGAATTAATGATATTAAAAAGAGGATCTATAACCTCTGGAAGCATCTCTTTCAGTAGCTTAGATGTTTACACAATTCAAAAACATGCAACCTGTTGGATGCATCTGTCAAGACTGCCTTCCTTCTGGAGACCATCCCCAGGGGCCACACCCAACTGGAACCAACAAGGGTTCTTCCAAGGGGCCAGAGCTGCCACGCAGGCGTGGTTCACCTTGATACATAGGCATCCGTGACGCCAGGCGTGGGATGGAACAGTATTGTGCGTTAAGTAATTAACTTAACTGTTAAATGCTTGAATATGATTATTTTGCTTGAAAGTGTACCTGTTATCGTTATGTTCTGACTACTAGATGCGTGACTCACAGTTTCACTACCGTAATAGTTCGGTGTGATACTAAACTTACTCCTTATTAAAACAAATTTTGATGTCACTATAGTATTCTGTATTGCACCTTATTGTGTATCTTTAAGACGCCATTTTAATCATCGCAGTTTCAGTGTTCGTTTACCTCACTATGTCACTATGTCACTATGTGTGTGGTTTCCTACAAAGAAATGTAGAAAATACAATAGGTTACACACTATCACTGAATTAAATGACATAGGCTATAAATCATAATTCTTATCATCAATATACATTATATTGATGATAAGAATTATGATTTATAGCCTATGTCATTTAATTCAGTGATAGTGTGTAACCTATTGTATTTTCTACATTTCTTTGTAGGAAACCACACACATACACATAAACTCTCTTCTCAAACAGCATCCCAAAATTGTTTTAGCCTATCAACTGGATTAAAGTTTTGTTTTTTGGAAATCTGGAGTATTGCACCTCTTTTTAATGGAAGAGCTAGGAGGAGGAAGACCGTTTAACGCACATGATATCACAGTATATCCTACATGACTAATAAAAATAACAAACACATTATGTAATATAATTTTATTTCAAACAAATGAGGAAAATAAAGTGGGTTTAATCCAAGCAGCTTTAAAAGTTTTTAGAATTATAGAATAATCTGGCATCTTTCTGAAGGCACTCCGTCTGCACTTGTGTTGAATGCTCTGTTGATTATTAAACATGTTAATTACACAAATAAATTGTTTAACGTACATTTATTGAACAGTGATTGGTTAGCCTATATTTATTTATTTATTTATTGTAAACTTTATTATTAAGTGAAGTAAACATTTTGCTGAAATATCCACAAGATATAAGAGCGCATGATTTATCTGTTGATCAGATGCGCTTGAAAATTGTGTTCGTTACTATAGCAACAGTAGAATCCGGGTGCCGTGTTTCAGAATCAATCATTGTAAAAAGAACTTTATATGTCGAGATGACGAGACAATTAAGTCGTGATCATGAGAAAACAAGATAGAAAAAAAAATAATAATCCATGGCCGTTTAGGGCTTCCGTAGATGGGCCCTCAGGCTTTACATTTATGCATTTGGCAGACACTTTTTTTTTTTTTTTAATCGTATTGTTAGTGCCATGCTATACTGTTTGGGCTACAGGTATGCTGTATGAGCTACAGGAATGCTTCTTACTAATGTTACTAAAATCATTTGGCTGGTTGCTAGCGTGTGCTTACTGGTTCTTAGCCATGTTAAGATCTTCTGGTTGGTTACTGGGCATTACTAGGGTCTTCGAGCTTGAAACTTATGAAAAGATTTTGCTAAGTTTCTAGGCCTTAATAATATCTTATAGCTTGGTGCTTAGGCTTTTTTTTTTTTTTTTGGTTGCTAGGGATTGTAAGGGCTGTCTGACTGGTTACTAGGCATTAGTAGGGTTTTCTGCCCGATTGCTATAGGGTCTTATGGTTGGTTGCTTTACATTTTCACACTGATGTTTACATGGATTAATAATTATCTTAGTAAATAAAAAAGTCTTCTGTAAACCAATGTTGTAAACTCACTTTGACAATTCAATTCATATTTATTTGTATAGCGCTTTTCGCGATACATATCGTTTCAAAGCAGCTTTACAGAGAATGCATGTCAACATTACAATTTAGAGAATCTGGTATCGGAGGTGACTGTCCAATATATGTGGTTTCAGAAATGTACAGCCAATATAATGATCCACTTAATATGTGCATATAGCTTATTCTAAACAATAACATTTTAGTTAATGACATTTCAATGCATTGCTAATAACAGCTATATGAATTATGATCATCACCTTTCACATGAAAACAATCTCACACACAGTCTTACATATAGGCCTATGTTTATAGTAGTAATCTTGTGAATGATATAATATAATATTGTTGTTACTCTATAATGCTGTAACAGTCTTTGTGCACCCAAAAATCTGGGAATAATCACACAATAAATATTTTGTGCCATTTGAGTGACATTTAATACATGAATGTCATTTCATTACACTTTTCAAAACAAACACTGGATGTTTGTTAGGTTATAAATTATAAAACAATAGATAAACTAAACATATTAAAAAGAGGAAGTATTTGGATACTTTAGTTGTCATACATTTACTAAAGGCATGTTTCACTAATGTTATAAACATATGATACATCTGTTTAAAAAAAACAAAACAATTAAAGTTCTGAGAAAATGATTAGCATTATCCACTGTACCCATTAATTTTTCCAAACATTTTACCAACATGTCCTTGTCACAGATTTCTAGGGAAATATGATTACTACCAAGAGATGCCTATAGATGAACATGTTATTATTATTTGAGATTTGAATTCAATCACCTAATCTAAGAAAAATCAAGTGAAATTCAATTATGTAAACCTAGAATACATCTCACAGTATTCTCTGCTATTAAGTACTGCTAGAGCAATCAAGCAAATAAATTAGCAAATTTTTGTTTTCAGTTTAATATTCTTCCTTGTTTTCATTGTGCAAAGAGGCCAAACTTGGATTAGAAAAAAAGTGGGTTGTCATTGAAAAAAAGCCCTTCATGTTAAGTGATGGCTGATTGTAAAAATATAGTTAACCTATTACATTTGTTACATACATCGTACATTGTGATGTGCATCTGTTTTATACTTAAGACATCATAACAGAAACATATGTTCTTTAAAACAGTGCATGGCTGAGGAACACTAGAAAGAAAAGTGAGGAAGAATCTAAATATCCTTCTGTTGTTTTACATCTCACCACAGTTGAACGTTCTGCAGTTCCACGTCACCCAGAATCTCCAGCTGATCGATGGAGCTCAAGTCCTGCACTCTGTGCTTGTAATCCAGCAGGTGGGTTCCGTTAATTGCTATCTTAAACTGATGAAGCTGACATAGGATGATCATCTGACAAGACGAAGCAATAAATAACAAGTTTATTGTTCTCCTGTTTCACAAATACACCATTTAAATAAAGTTAAAGTCTTCATAATTTGCGGCCAATCATCAACCACAGGCTCTACTCTTCAGCACAATGGTAACCCCAAAACTCAGACATACCAGAAATAGAACATTAAACACTAACAGATCTCCCCCTATATTAATATTGAGCAAAACACATGAAATAACACTTAATTTTAACATTTACTCTCCTTTAACAATCAGAAGCAAAGCATGTTGGGAACTAGAATACTGTTAACTCATTCCATGTGTCGTCGTTATGTTCAGTTAGTTTTTGTTCATGGACTTTTAGTTTGTAATTCTCTGGTTACTGGTTTCCTTTGTCTTATTTTCCCACCACTCCTTTGTTACCATGGTCACTGTTATTAGTTTGTTTTGGTTTCAGCTGTGTCTGATTAATTATCTTGTTTGAGCTCCTGCACTCAATGGGCCTCATTCATGAAACTTTCGTAAATATAATTAAAAGTAATTTGCGTGTAAAATGGAGCTTTATGAAAACTCTCCTCTGGAGACAAATGCTTCGTATACAACGGATTCAGTTTATAAACATTCATAAATAGGGCACGTGTACACGCTCATTCATAATTAGCATAATCCCCATCCAAGTGTTACAACTACGCAAATTACATGTCCAGGAACGCTGTGGAATCTTCTTGACTTCATTCTCGGGTTTAGCTCCAGTACACTGCATAAATTCAAAAGAGACTAACTGGCCATATGCCTAGCAATCAATTAGGGGCTGGGGGAAAAAATTGATACAGCATAGTATCACAATATTTTCCATGGCAATACTGTATCGATACATGAACACCAAGTATCAATCAAATTATAAAAATTTGCACATGAGAATTTAACTTTTTGGTACAATAATAAAATCAATTTCTTTCTCAGTCCACTAGATGGTGTTGTTGACAATGCACTGACAGACAAGACAGAGGAGGTTACTTTTGGTGTGAAACAAAGTCTTAGCTTTCAAATTTTGTAATTTAAAAAAAAAAAAAAAAAATAAATACCATTTTGTGGCTCTTTAATGTGTCGTGACAGATCTCTGTAGCGATGTTGACAAAGTTTTCCATAATCTGAAGTTGGAAAAAGGTAATCGTTGCAATAAATTGCAGAATATCGCAATACATTTAAAATCGCAATAATACTGTATTGTGACGTAAGTATTGTGATAATATATTGTGGGGCTTTTGGTAATTCCCACCCCTACAATCAATATTCAATGATCGTGTGTCCATCAAAGCATTTTCAGCCTGCTAAAAATGTCTGGTGCTCTTCTGAAAACGGCCAGCTGGTGGCGCTTGAAAGCACTTTGCAAGTGCAGCGTTTTACCAGCTGAGATACTTTGAAGCCTTGTTTACACTGCACTCATCTGCGGTGCATTACGGCTCCGGCAAGGTTTTGTTCCGTCCTCTGCGTGGTGTCAACTCACACCAGAAGCATTTCAGAAGCGAAGCGGCTGGATTCGCAATACCACGAGATTTGCCTGTCTGATGTTTTTTCCTTGATTTTTTTATGTTTTTAATGGCTAAATGGTTATATTTTGTCCGGTTTGATTGTTTTTATTGCTATGCCATACTTTATTTTGTTGTAGTCTACAGACAAAGTTAATACACTTAAAAGTCCAGTTATGGACAACAAGAAAAAAAAAAAAATTCAAGTTTTTCAACTTCGAATCTTTTGTTGTCAGTTTCTGGCCTCCTAGTGATGTGAAATATGAGCGTGAGTTTACACAGGGTGATTATTTTGACTTTATTTTGTATTTGAGCTGCGTGTCTTGGAAGCGGCGTCCGTCAAAAATAGGCGAGGCACCTATCTTTAGCGAAGCGCCACGGCAAGCAGCTTCTGGGACGGCTCTAAAATGCACCGCGGCGCGGATGGTGTAAACACGAGCATTGACTAGAGTGGCCGCGTATCAGCTCCGGTAGCCATGTAAACAAGGCTTGAGAGTGGTACTGGTGGGCTTCCACTGGAAATTCGAGCATGCAGCCGCTCTTCTGTTTACATGAACAAGCTTACCGTTGTGAATCTGGCAAAGGTAAGGAGATAGTTTTAAACTCTGGCTGGTTATGTACTTGCTCAAAAATGGATTTTTAACCAAAAAAAAAAAAGTTACGGACAGTAAAATTCTGTCTGCTAGAGGCATATTCAAAACAAAGGCGTAGCTTGATGACGGCAAGTTTGAGCGCGGAACCTTGGGACATGTGGTCTTCACCTCAACGGCCGATGGAAACAATCGGGATAGGACACGGGAAGAAATCATGTTCATGGATGTGATTATTAACGTTACTGTAGTATGAAGCAGAGCAGGACAGAGTGTTGAGGGAGCTGAACGAGGCCGCTGGAGTGATTGCGCAACAAATGCCTCACGAGCAGCGGAACTTTTATTATGCCACAGTCGCCGGCGCCGCTTCCGCTTTTCCGGTCATGAGTATGAGGTAACACAGCGCTGTTTATCATATTAGATACATTTGAGAGTGTTGAAAATTATGTTATAACGTTACTCTGTGCGTTCACTCGGCTGCTGCTGCGAGACACTCGTTTGAGACACAATGCAGTAAGCTCGATCGATTTTAGAATATATTAAATGCTGGATGGCTTGTGTTGATAAATGGCATGCAATTAATTTTAAAACGTATTGTATGATGGAGAAAATTCTGTATTACTGTTACTAAAAATAAAGCTGCATCTGATTATGCTATGTTAGCTACTTGACAAAATAGTGTTTTTCTCTGAGGCATGGTAAAGCATGGTACTCGCAAAAAATCAAGAAATTTTGATTTAAACATTAAGACTAAACGTGTTGAGCTATATAAAACAATTAGTTTTCTGTCTATAAACGTAACCAAACAGTTGTTCCCTTGTCTATTAAAACATGTAATATATTAAAGCGTCTTTGGTGTTTCCATGGTTTCTACAAAATAAAACCGGAAACCGAGGGTAATGCGGGTATGACGCAATTGACAGGCGACTCCTCACACGTCCCGGAGACTTGGTTAAAATTGCAATTTCCTCACGATTTACAAATAGTTGGAATCATTTGGGATATTGTAAGTACTCAAGTGAACAAAATATATAACACTGGCCTAGTGGTTTTTGGATATTTTACTGCAGAAATCGTACATATTGCACCTTTACCAACACAAGCCTCGAATCAAGGCTTCATCTGGCATGCCCATTTATGCTCGACACAAGCTCCGATGCCTCAAATCCAATGTCACATCACTACCGGTTACGTTTGGTGTGTTTTTCCTCTGATCTATTTTTGATTGTCTTGTGGATTATTACTAAATATTGCATATTAACTTCATCATCTGCCTCTTCAGTCTGTTTCCTGCACATTGTACTTACAGATAAGAAGAACTAAACAACAAAAATGGATTTCAATGCATTTCATTGATATTTTGACATTTACGGAGGAGTTTTGCTGCCTTGCCGTCACCTGCCCATTTGATGAGACCCTGAAGATCTTGTTCTGGATCAGGGCGAACATTCACCATCCTCTAAACCTCCCAGACACCACATGACTTGACGGGAGGGAGGCCGTCATTAAGTGTCTGGTCCAGAGCACAGCCAGACCCAGAGCCGGATTTACCACCTACGACCGCAGAGAATTCATGTGGGCCCCCCGCAGATGTATAGGGATCTCCCGCCACAACAAGTGAGCCAGCGCTTACCATCGCCCTGGAAGAGTTGCCCCAGAGTGTGTCTGACCAGAGGTGTGAGTCCGCAACACCAGCGGCCGACAGAACGGAAACCCAGGACTGGCTGAATGAGTTCAGTGAGGAGGTATTGTCTCCCTCCCGGTATGTGATTCATCATCACTGGACTATGATTTTTCTGTTGTACCTTCATCGCTGTTTAAAGCATCAAGAATGATATGGACTGTGATTGAACTGTTTCATCGATCTGTATGGATCGATGAAAGAAATTCAAGTAGGGCTGTCATTCCTCGATTAAATTTGAGTACTCGATTTTAAAAAATCCTCGATTTTAACCGGCAAAACGAGACGAGAATCCATGAAATGCATTTTTAGACCGTTTTCTAAGGCTGCACGATATTAAACCCATTTAAAATCATAATGAAGCATAATGCTATAGTGAATTTACAAAGGCTGCGATTCAATGAAATAAATATATGTGCTGCAGGTTTAATATGAGCTGTAATTATTTACAGGTGCTGGTCATATAATTAGAATATCATCAAAAAGTTGATTTATTTCACTAATTCCAAAAAGTGAAACTTGTATATTATATTCATTCATTATACACAGACTGATATATTTCAAATGTTTATTTCTTTTAATTTTGATTATTATAACTGACAACTAAGGAAAATCCCAAATTCAGTATCTCAGAAAATTAGAATATTGTGAAAAGGTTCAATATTGAAGACACCTGGTGCCACACTCTAATCAGCTAATTAACTCAAAACACCTGCAAAGGCCTTTAAATGGTCTCTCAGTCTAGTTCTGTAGGCTACACAATCATGGGGAAGACTGCTGACTTGACAGTTGTCCAAAAAACGACCATTGACACCTTGCACAAGGAGGGCAAGACACAAAAGGTCATTGCAAAAGAGGCTGGCTGTTGACAGAGCTCTGTGTCCAAGCACATTAATAGAGAGGCGAAGGGAAGGAAAAGATGTGGTAGAAAAGTGTACAAGCAATAGGGATAACCGCACCCTGGAGAGGATTGTGAAACAAAACCCATTCAAAAATGTGGGGGAGATTCACAAAGAGTGGACTGCAGCTGGAGTCAGTGCTTCAAGAACCACTACGCACAGACGTATGCAAGACATGGGTTTCAGCTGTCGCATTCCTTGTGTCAAGCCACTCTTGAACAACAGACAGCGTCAGAAGCGTCTCGCCTGGGCTAAAGACAAAAAGGACTGGACTGCTGCTGAGTGCTCCAAAGTATGTTCTCTGATGAAAGTAAATTTTCCATTTCCTTTGGAAATCAGGGTTCCAGAGTCTGGAGGAAGAGAGGAGAGGCACACAATCCACGTTGCTTGAGGTCCAGTGTAAAGTTTCCACAGTCAGTGATGGTTTGGGGTGCCATGTCATCTGCTGGTACTGAGGTCCAAGGTCAACGCAGCCGTATACCAGGAATATATATACCATATCAGTCTGTGTGTAATGAATGAATATAATATACAAGTTTCACTTTTTGAATGGAATTAGTGAAATAAATCAACTTTTTGATGATATTCTAATTATATGACCAGCACCTGTACATGGGTGTAGGTTACTTGTATGCATCTCAGAGCGGCTCTGTTCACAGTAAATGTAGCTTCACACACAGTGTTATCATTTAAGTTGAGTGTATTGTTTTTAACGTTCATCTGGAAACATCAGATTTGTAAGGTAATGCGATTAAGGTAATTGTAACGGTAAATAGTAATGTATAAACCTACGCAAACGCAGGAGAATACATCAGTATGTTTCTTAATGTGCTAACTGCTCATCACGATTTCAAAATAAAAGTTTAAGCCCTCGTTCATATGTTCTTGTTCAAGAAATTACATTGGTTGTAGCATTTCTGTCATAAAAGTAATGGCCAAATATAAAAGGTTAAGTGGACATTTGAAATAAATGTTGTAAGCCAATATTAAACAAGGATAAGATTGCGTTGTAAAGTGTAAAAACAATTGCCAGGCCGCTGGCGCCCTCTGCAGGCATTTCTTATAATACATAAAGTACATTAGTTTTATTGTTATTTTGACAGAGGTTCGATTACTCAGGTAACCATCAGAATAAACTAACGATTACTCGATTACCAAAATAATCGTTAGAGACAGCCCTAAATTTAAGTAAGAAATTTATTTTAATTAAAGCTACTAAGTTTTTCAATCAAGAGCAGTGAGTGATTTTCTACATACTGTATATGCACGAAAACAGCATGTTTTTCCTTCCACTCAAAAATGGGTACATGGTATAAATAAATAATAAATAATAAACATGGTATAATAAATGATCTGTGGGGTATTTTGAGCTGAAACTTCACATTGTGGGGACACTTGAGACTTATATTACATCTAAAAGGGGCATAATAGGTCCTGATTTCTATGGACTCAATTGGCAACTCTCAAATAAGGCGAATTATTTATACACAGCTTCCGTCTCTCTGCTTGCTTGGCTGCTTCCACTGCACACTGCTTGCAACCTCCTCCCCCAGCTCCTCCTTAAACTTGTGTTTAACTTAATCAGTGTCATTCTGTTGTCACTGATGCATGCTCTGTTCTCAATAGGGGGATTTTGTGCTGCTCTCCCAGATAAAAAATGGGAGGTTGTCCCCAGAAGCTGCTGCTGTTCCTGGTCTTAGCTTTCATGGAGCTCATGAAAAGGATGGGGAATTCAGAACAGAGCCATACCGCCAAACGTAACTTCAGCAAAATATGCCAATAAAAAATTGACTAAAATTTGTCTCTGGTAATTTTTTGACTTAAGTTGTCCTGACTGAAATAATTTTATAATTAGATTTAGAAGTTAATGCAAAACCTGCCTTATGTGCAATTTACATGTTTTTTTGTTTGTTTGTGTTGATTATTATATCAAAGTGTTAGTTTTACAAATCATAACATTAAAAATAACATTAAAATTGGATAACATTTAGAGCTGGAAAATGTGTGAAGCACTTTAAAAAGTCCTTGAAAAGTGCTTGAATTTCACTCTCAAAAGTTTGAATGAACCCTGTAAGAAATAATGTAAAAGAAATCATTCGACATAATAATACCATGGTTTCAGTAAGCGTTACTACTTTAAATCCATGGTGATTTTTTTGGACTGGAGAGCCTTAACTTGTTCGTTCATGGCACAGTGTTTCTCCTGGTTTCCACGTCAGCACTGTTTGATCTGATATGGTTTATAGCAGAGAATTCTGCGCTGAATTTGAATGCTTCCCACTAGATCTTGCAGCGATGTTATTAATTCTGTGGCGAATTCAAACGCTTTCTCACTGCATCTCCCAGCACTGTGTAGTGAAGCCCAAAGTATAGTTCACTATTTACGTGTACACGAAGGTCAGCGTACAGTGCGCCTGACGCAAATTTCGTCATCAGAAGAGTAGGCGCATACTGTACGTGCACCGCCAGGTTTTTGTAACCTCATGTACTTGACTGCATTATTTTTTTTTTGCTGTAATTAGTTTATCCACAAGGTGCCAACCGTGCCCTGAGGGTGTCGATTCACAAGGTAGTCAAAGAAAAACTGCATAAACAGAACAGATCGGAACGCATGCAAGCTACAGCGACAAAGGAGGCCTACATAGACGAGAGATTGTGCGAAGAGGTTAAAAAATACCCTCATTTGTACAACTCTAGCATGAAAGAATACAAAGATGTTTATATGAGTAGTAACTCGTGGCGAGAGATTGCTCAAAACTGCATATGCGTCGAACACCCGTGTATGCGTACGAGTCAAATGAGGTATACTTTCCAAGGCTGTGCCTTCAACTGTGCACGTACACTAGTGAAAACTAAAAAAACTAAGTATACCCAGGGCTTAAGCAGTGTCACATGATCAAGATTGGCGCATGAGTACCTATTCTGAGCTTGCACTGCGCTATCTATTATTGCTCCGTGCTGATAAACGGTCCGCGCTGCACAGCTTAAACGAATAGTGCTGTTTCATTTAACTTTCATTTCATTTGCCATTTTATGTTTCTCATATGAAACAGAAATGTCAGCACTTAAAGTCCCCCTGAAATCAAAATGTAAGTTTTTTAGCTTTTAGTATGAATATGTTAGCCTTAGGGTTATGAATAAGCTGGTGTGTTCCAAAACAATGACAAAATTCGCATTTAGGACATATAAGCATTCAAAACTCACAATCTCTTTCGTCTGCTAAAATCGATCACGGATTTTCATGACATCACATCGCACTTTAGCTTCTCGTCAGATCTTCTGTCCAATCACATGCTCTCTAGAGTCTGAAGTCCCACCCCTCCTAATACAGATGCTGAAGCTGCAGTTGAAATCGGTCATATGTTCACACATTTACTGGTTTCTACATGGTGAATGGCACATAGTGCACTATATAGAGAACAGGGGATGATTCAGACTGTGTAAATATGCTTTCCATTGACGCGAATGAAGTCCGTTTTTGAGTTAGTGTCACGTGAACTGCCACAGCGCGAGCACAGTCTGCTCTGCTTTGGTCCAGAGACATGAGAGCACAGAGTGGATCATATCAGCGGACTGCGAGTCGGCTCAGACCACAAAAGGTATCGGATCCATTTGAATTCTGAACAGAATGCTGTATATTAAAGTGATATGGAGGAGATTATGAGGACAAACGATTAGAGATTAGAAGGAAACTGAGGTTTTACCAAGTTTAGCGGCTCTGGCCAAGCTGTGGTATAAATGAAACGCTATTGGCTATTTTTAAAAAGGGGGGGAGCTGTTCGATATGTCCCGCCCTGTCTTCCTGTTTCAGTCGAAATTACATCAACACATTGAATAATGCTGCACGTTCCAAGACACTTCAGCGGGCCTTTAACAGTTGTGCAATGTGGTGGTTGCACCGGCAGGAAAAAAAGGTTGCAAAATGCGACTATTTGGTCACAGTCTAGAGCCCTGATATATATATATATATATATATATATATACACCCCCAGACAGTTAAACTTGGTTATGTAAAACAATCCTCTTGCAATAACAGATAAAGTCTACATAGGTGGCATAGGTCAGAGGTACCTCAAAGTAGTTTCCAGCTGAAAAGGGAAAGTATGGCAGTTCTCGCTCCTCTGGGCCCCATGACTGGCCGAGAAAAGAGTTCCTGATAAGCATGCCAGATTTGATGTGTGAGTTAAGGTGCAGGGCGATGTTGTTTGATTGGCTGCACCTCAGGTTAACGGTGAAACTTGAGGAAAAATAAAACAAGATAATTAACGGTGTCAAAGGGAAAAACTGTACAAAAGATAAGTTTAGTATCTACCTGTGAGGGAATAAGCTGACACGCCCTTTGATTGTTATATGCTGCCCTGGAATGACTCCTCTAAGTAAACTGCCCATGTAAGGTATGCTCTGCAAAATGACACAGTATATGTCATGTTTTCATCATGTTAATATGGAATGTATTTTTTCCATTAATAAAAAAAAAAAAAAAAATTATGCAAAATTAATTGTTGATCAGGTGCAGGGATGCTAAACTTACTTGGTCACCTGATTTTGAAAATATTGCCTGTGAGAAAACAGAAAATATGTAATTGCAAAGATGAAATATATATTATTTACCCTTTTCAGCAACATAAAAGATGAATCTGATATGAAACATATACCACAGACTGCCAGAAGTTTAGACATACTTTACTGAATTTAATATTTTCATAATCTTAAAAATCTTTTTCTAATTTTGTTTATCCTTAAAAGCTTGAAATTTGTTTTGAATACAAATATAAACTGCAATATGAATTATGCATACATAATATGAATTATGCTGGCGGCTACTATGTTTTGAGTGTTGATGACTCTACTATTATAATAACATTTGGAAAATAATAATTTTAAAAGGAATAATGTAGAGTGAGTAGGTACTGTTTGTCACTTACTGAGTCAGGGATAAAGCCAATGGCATGCAGTTCTACTTTTCCAGAGACTGAAAATGTGTCGACCATCTCAAGAGGAATTCTGTGTTCATACTCCAAAATGTGAACACCATTTACTGCTACCTACAAGTAAATGAGTCAAATTCTTGTCACCTAACAAATTTAAAATGTATCTCTTGAAATGCCTTTATTACAACAACTACTACGGATAATAATTAATATCTGTGTTTAAATTCTTTAAACCAGATAGGCTGAAGGCTGTTAACCAGCTTTGTTTCTACCTGTAATGTGAAACTCACTTTGAAAACATCACAAAGTACCAAGATAATGGTCTCAAATGATGCTCCTTTTTTAAAAGGCATGAGGTCCATATTTTCTTCTCTTCCCCAGTTTTCGCGCTGTAAAGTGTTGCACACGATCTGCGGAGAGCTGCTGAAGCGGGGATTGAAGTGAAAGGCAACATCCGCCCGTGGCTTTGTGCTGCAGCCACATGTCAAATCAAACTGAAACCTATGGAAGCACATACTGTATTACACTGAAATACTTTATAGAAAAAAAATAAATAAAAAAAAATTGGTTTTGGCATTTAAAAGGTTAGTTCACCCAAAAATTAAAATAATGTAATTTATTACTTACCCTCATGTCGTTCCACACCCGTAAGACCTTCGTTCATCTTCGGAATGCAAATTAAGATATTTTTGTTGAAATCCGATGGCTCAGTGAGGCCTGCATAGCCAGCAATGACACTTCCTCTCTCAAGATCCATTAATGTAGTAAAAACATATTTAAATCAGTTAATGTGAGTACAGTTGTTCAATATTAATATTATAAATTTTCTCGAAAAACCAAAATAACGACTTATATAGTGATGGCCGATTTCAAAACACTGCTTGATTAAGCTTCGGAGTGTTATGAATCTTTATGAATCAGCAGTTTGGAGCACCAAAGTCACATGATTTCAGCAGTTTGGCGGTTTGACACGCGATCCGAATCATGATTCGACACAAAAGATTCATAACGCTCTGAAGCTTCCTGAAGCAGTGTTTTGAAATCGGCCAACACTATATAAGTCGTTATTTTGTTTTTTGGCACACCAAAAATATTCTCATCGCTTTATAATATTAATATTGAACCACTGTACTCACATGAACTGATTTAAATATGTTTTTAGTACATTAATGGATCTTGAGAGAGGAAATGTCATTGCTGGCTATGGAGGCCTCACTGAGTCATCGGATTTCAACAAAAATATCTTAATTTGTTTTCCGAAGATGAATGAAGGTCTTACGGGTGTAGAACGGCATGAGGGTGAGTAAACAATGACATTATTTTCATTTTTGGGTGAACTTACTTTTTTACATTATTGTAATTTAGAGAATAAGTGGCATTTTTGAATACATTTTAAAGTTATTTTTAACATATGTATTTAAATTTCTTCTTCTTCTTATTATTTTTATCTGAGTTACTACTATTTTTATTTGGTTATATAACAGAGGAACTTAATATACACCTAAAATACAAAGACATTTTTCAAACAATGCTATACACCAGGACTTTCCTTGCACTTTCCTGTTTCTGGAGATCTATCTAAAAAAAAACAGTTTCAACCTTAAAAAAATACAGCTGAACCAGCTAAGTAAGATATTTGGGAACACTTAACAATCCGCTTGTTTCAACTGGTAATACTACTAATACAGCCATTTATAAACTCACAGTGTACACTAAAGTCTCGCACGGCATCCCTCCCGGACACCAATATTTTAATGATTCATAAAAGATGTCTGGCCATCTGAGATTTGATTTGATATGGAGTCTGTATGTTTGCATTTATTTAAGGGACTGTCTGAAAACTCCACCCACTTGATCGGACTGAAAACCTAAAGTGGAAAGGACTGCACATGTGCAATGACGTAGAAATGACATATGATGCGCGGATCGAGCTGTAGTTGTAGTTACATAAAATGTCATAAATGTTGTGTTATTCTAAAATTCTCCTACCATCCATCATCTGTGAAGCGAAGCAGAACTATGTCCCATCAGTCCTCACTTCTTACTTTCATCCACAGACACTTTATTTTAGGAGTGGGAAGGGGTGTTTTTACTGCTTGATAAATATAAGCAGCACGGTACAGCGGTTCATGTGCTCGTCGTCTCCTAATCAGGACCCGAATTAGATAAATATTAAGTCTTCATAAAGATATCATAAAACTAATCTATACGAATTGAGTGGTTTAGTCTCGATCACTTTATATGATGAACTGATTGAATTTAGAATATTTTTTATAATAAAGGGAAGTTTTTGGCAAAATCCACCCATTTTAGTCTAGCATATCATTGTGAGCCTATGTGTACATGCCACAGTCCTATAAAACTAACAAATCACTTGAATTAATGATTTGACATTGCTTATACGTTTGCATTAAGGGTGGAATATTCAGACGGTTCCTTAAGCAGCCTAGGCGAACACAATCATCTATAAACATGAAATGAAACTGGGACACAAGAAGGGCCTAGGACCTTTATCATAATGTAATTTATGAGAATAAAGCAAAGGATGTATTGAGTTGACTTTACCTGTCAGCATCATTATGAACACATCCTTGTATAACAATCATCTCTCCTGGGTGAAGACCACCCGGTATAATCTCAGTGAAGGGGACAGTCTGGAGAAAATCAAAATGAAAACTACGTTCATAACACAATCCTTCTGCATATTTTGCAGTCTGTGTTACTATTATGATGCGCGAAACAGAATGCTTCAAAACCACAGATAAACACTTGAGAGAGGTTAATTTCGCATACGTTATTGATATCTTATCAGTTGTAAGGGCGTCTCAAATTGATAAATAGATGACTTACCGGATTGAGAATCGTCTTTTTTGCGTTTGCGACTGACATTAAAATTCCTCTATTTTACAACAATATACTTAAAGTTATCAAAACAACGTGGCCTTGCTAAATCCCCGCTTTCTCCATTGACGAAGGAGTGATAGGCTGCGTTTCAAAATCTACGGAGCTGCCTGCTAAAACAGCATGTTTGAGCATCATTTGTAGGAGGTTCCAGAATGAAGAAAAATGAAGCGAACGCGAAAGAGATCAAATTTGCACGAGAGGAATATAAAGCAGGCAACGACTGAATTAAAAATAAAATAAATGCAGACTACAGCGTGCTTTAGATGTCTATATACAGTAAAATGTATAATAATAATTTAACTGACAACCTATCTAGTATGATTATTAGCCCCCCCACCCCCATATTAGTGGTTATTTCCTGCAGTTTGTTGTTGTTATATCATTAATTAGAGATAAAGCATAGATCAATCATAGAATCAAACTTTTTTTTATGAATGTGATATTCTTGATTTTTTTTTTTTTTTTTTGGAATTAACTTAATGACACTCAAGACTCAAATTGGAAATTGGTGGATGATTAAATATTGAATTATAACGCTTTCATTCCGATGTATTAATCTATCTGAGCGCCTGGACAGGAGAGTTTCAAGATACTAAAAATAATAGGCTATATATGCTACAAATAACAATGCACACTTGTTAAAGTGTTCATTCTTCTGGGCAGTTTTCATTATTATTAGTTTTTTATTATGAACATGAATTAATCATGACAAACCAAAAATTTGTATTTTTTGTAGGCCTACAGCTAGGAACAAGTTTGTGAACCCTATGAAAATATATGGATTTCTGCATTGATTACTCATAAAATGTGGTCGTACCTGAATTTAACTCAGAAGTACAGACACAAAATCTGACTAAACTAATAACACACAAACAATTGTACTTTTCGCATTTTTGTTGGGTACAATCAGCAGTGGCGGATAAAGTACACAAATCAAGTAGCCTATTTGAGTAAAAGTACAGATACCCTAATAAATATTATTCTAGTAAAAGTATTAAGTACTCCTTTTCAATTTTACTTAATTAAAAGTACAAAAGTACTTGCTTTTTAATGTACTTAAAGGCTTAGTTCACCCAAAAATGAAAATTCTGTCATTAATTACTCACCCTCATGTAATTCCACACCTGTAAGACCTTCGTACACCTTCAGAACACAAATTAAGATATTTTTTGATGAAATCCGAGGTCTCATTCCTCCATAGACAGCAATTTCACTTTCAAGGTCCAGAAAGGTACTTAAGACATTGTTAAAATAGTCCACATGACTGCAGTGGTTCAACCTTAATTTTATGAAGTGACGAGAATACTTTTTGTGCGGAAAAAAAAAGTAATAACGACTTAATTCAACAATATCTTCTCTTCTGTGTCATTCTCCTACACTGTTTTTGTTCAGCGCTTCCAGGTTCTACGTCAGAACGCCGCCCCATTATTGGCCAATGCTGTTCACGTAAGCAGCACGAAGCATGCGTGTGATGATGTCGCAGGAGCCGGCCAATAATGAGCCAGCACTGGACGTAAACAGCGTAAGAGAATGACACAGAAGAGAGATTATTGATGAATAAAGTCATTACTTTTGTTTTGTTTTTGCGCACAAAAAGTATTCAGAAGTAATGTAACACATTATTTTCCATAAAAGTAACTAAGTACTTTTAGTTACTTTTTTTAGGGAGTAACACAATATTGTAATGCATTACTTTTAAAAGTAACTTTCCCCAACACTGGTCACTATCATCAATACCTTCTAAAAAAGGTTTCCTCTCTCCTGTCTTCTATAAAACTTACTAACATCAACCTAAAACACAGGCAAAAAAACTATTATGCTACCTGCCAGTAATAAACAATAGTGCCAGCTACTTATATGCATGACACACAGATTATTTTGGTCTTTGAGATATTGTGTTTACAAAATGTGCATTAAAAATGATCTAAACTTTAGAAAACACATTTGAATGTACAATGATATGCATCAAATGTGACGTGTCCTTCATTTCCAGTGCAATGAAGGATACAACAAATCATTGTGCGCTGGTGACTTTTTTTGAGAGAAATTGCCGAGTTACACTTTTAAACATAAGTATGGGGTTTCAACTTACTCAAATTTCTAAAACAAATTAAAAAAAAAAAAACTTCAAATGTTAACTGCTCAACATTGCATCACATGCATCCTACTAAAGCTGCATTCACGCCATGTTGAAATTACCATAATTTCAAGGTTTCAACTTGTAAAAAGCATTCACATCCTCGTAGAGCTTGTAATTACAGCTTGTAAGATGGGACTTTTCTGAGAGCTCCTACTTGTACCACGTGACCGCTGTACCACCTGACTGCTGTTGATAGTGGTGCTATAGAAATGCATAATTCCCAATCCAAGGAGATGAACAGCACCGAATAGAATGTCACGTTTTGTCATCTTGAGTCTACGATAATTACGACATGGTGTGAACACAGCATAAGATGTGATTATATATAGTTTATAATCTTTATATACCGAAATGGACCATGTTGAACATATTTGGAAGGTTTGTGAACCCTGTTTTGTTTTTAGACAGCTTAATATAACTTTCAGTATATTAAGTCCAGTACATGTGTACAGCTGCAGGCACCACTGCGGCCACGTATCTAACCAAATAACGTAATTTATAAAAAATAAACTAGGTGTAAAATTTTTGTGCGCACTTTACGGACACCCTACACAGTGTGTATGGACTCTTTTACTGGTGTGAGCGAAGTAATGAAGTAAACAGAATGATTTCAAACTGTTTTTTATTTTTACATACACATTTAGATTCAATATGCCACTCTCATTAATGGAGATACACACTCAAATTACATTAAATCATTATCCAGAAGTTGCAATTTTTTTTATATTAATTTAAATAGAAATATTTGTCTTAAAAATGTCTTAAGTAGCCTAACACTACTTTGTTTTGTCAATTTAAATTTGTTCATTCACTAAATCCAAAATGCCTCATTCAGCCAATAAATTGCTCAAGGCATCTACAGATTTCTTGTTCAGCAAACTTTCAATCAGTAACACAAATTGATCTATCATTTTGATATATCATTTTTTAGGACACTTAATATGTGAAGTGAACTATGCAATCACCTTACAAAGCAAAGATACTGTATCTGCAGTGTAGTTTTACAAGTTTGTATGTTGAACTCAACACTTGACTCACAAACTTCAAGACTGGTGACATCCTGTAGAAAAATGTTAAAAGATGAGCTCTTAACATCACAACACAACAAATAACTAACAATAATGACAAAATAGCAAAATAACTCTTTTCGGCCAGCAAACAATAATAAAGAAACAATAATTCTCTTACAGTAACCTCATAATTTATTCATGCTGCAATTCATGCTGGGAACTCACAAATCTTTACATTTCATCAGTATTGTTCAACTTAAATTTCTTTGTTCAGACAACTAGTTGGGACAACATTCGGGTGAATTCTCTTGGTCTATACCATGGGGATTTATGTAGTTTTAAGTAATTCACACTTCTTAGTATTTGTGACTCAAAGGGTCTCATAAACCAGAAAATATGTAGTTGCTTTTTAGCGACGTCTAACTAATTGGTTTAATTAATCCAACTTTTACACATGAACTTGGCATATGGTTCAGTACACATTAAGGGAAACAAAATAGTGCTAGAGCCCCCAATAAGCAAGCCAAAAGCAACAATTGCAAAAACTCCATAAGAAAAAAAAAAAACAGTTTAAACATAAAAAATGGTACAGTAAACTTTAATTTGTGTATCAATAGTTCATTACATTATGTATCAGCCAGTGCATATTTAATGCCCCCTGAAAAATAGCAAAGAATCAGCACTTAAAATCATTTTTGAACGAAACAGAGTAATGATATAGCTGTGTTAATAATCTAGTTCATTTTAGTTCATGTTAGTTAATAAATTAACTAATGTTAACAAAAGTAATATCAGCTCGAATACTGTTGTTGATCTGAATAGCATGGATGGGATGACCTGTGACCTTTGTCACAACCAGTCTTACAATTAAATTTATATTAATTTTAAATATATTATATACTGTAACATAATCCACAATGATTTAATATTTGGGAGAGGAAAAATTTGGTGTTTATCTATTTATGTTTTCATAATCTGATATATGAGCCAATGGCCAAAGATGTACATCTAGCACATTTAGAAAAACAATTACAAAGCAGAGAATACAAAAACACATTCTGTGTGAACAAGCTCTTAACAGTGTACTGTAAAGTACAATAAATGTGAAATGTTCAACGCAAAATAAGCTGTTATTCTGGAACTGCAATTCTGGAAGATACAAAGTGATTGGCTCTACATTTAGACAACAGGTCAACTCATTGTGGAATCTGGATATCAAACCAGGGTAGTAAAGGGTTTCAACAATATTCCAAAAAGGTAAAAATAAAAAAAATTAAAGAACAAGAATGTGAAATAAGAAAGGTTACATAAAAGAAAAAAAAAATATTCTAGTGAAGCATGAAGAAAATAATAAGCAATAAAATTAAGAGTTTGTCTAACCAGTTCAAAATACAACACAGTACAAATGTGTGTATGAAATCCCAAAATCACATTTTACACTTTCAAAGCAAAAGAACTGAAAGAATTCCCTGATGTGTTCAGACAAGGCATTTGCACAGACAAACACAGGTTTCCATGTGAAGATGAAATGTGAATTGCAGAATTCATGTGGCTTTAAGTCGTCTTTTTAACCACATGGATGAAATAACAGGGCGCTTCTCCTTGCCCTGGGGTGTATTGCTTGAAGTCACCATATACATTGTGCTCGCATTTTCCAAAAAATGCTGCTCTTAAAATCTCCTTAAAACTCTCCACACGATGAGGGTAGTATGACAGGCGGAATTTACTATAAGACAGAAAGAAAACTTCTTAAAAAACATGTACAGTATAACCAATTCTTGATGCACACATACCACTTATTTCATTCAAAATAACAATATTGAAAGAACTTATGCAAACTAGTGTTAAAAGATTCTGAGTTCAAGGTGGGCAACATAATTCCAATTCAGCAAATAATTTGCATTTATCCTAAATGTTAACTACAAATCATTTTACATGTACTAGGGATGCACTGATTGTTTGGCTACCGTATAAATCTGTTAATAAATTTAAGGCTGATCTTTGACAGGCACGGATTTGCGTATGAATAAACACTTGCTCAGCTCTTTAAGCATGACGTCACTGGAGGCTGTATTATTGCAAACTATAAGCATTTGCGATGTTATGGATTCAGACATTCTCTATTTTAGATGAGTATGGCTGCATGTTTAAAAAATATAAATAAGTATTAATAGACCCTTTTCACATTTCTGGGTTTCTTAGTAGCGGAAGTCGTCATAGTTGGGTAAAATTCTATAGTGGTGAATGAGAGAATACATTAAACATATTTTTTGTGTTCCTATTTGCTCAAATAGCAAAAGAAAAACAACTTTCAAAAAGAGGAAAAAAATAGACAGAGATTGATAACAGCAGTCAGAAGAGAGAAAGATGTCATTTTTACCATCACTCCCATATGCTGTATTAGAAACACCCTCACAGCAGCGTTAACTAGATTTTTGTAATTTGATGCAAAGGTAATACAATACTAAGTATATTGTTATAAATGTACATATGTTTTTTTTTTAAAAATGAAAATATAAAAAACTTTGCAGGATTTACGATATTGATGACCGTTAAAATGCGTCATCACAGTCTGTGAAAAGGGTCTATTGTAAGGTGACCATTTTCAAGAATCACTGCAGTAATTGTTCTGGCTCAGTAAAATTAAATATTATAATTTATTCAAGTTTAATAAAAAATATCTGGTCTTTTGGGTTTGGAACAACATAAGGGTGAATAAATGATGACAATTATTTTTGTTGAGCTATTCTGTGTCAGTGTCATTTTGCAACTGCTTAATTGTTATTATAATTATTAGTGGATTTACATTAGAACAAACGTGACAAAAAATATAACTTTACTTTTAAATGTGTGCCAGTGGGCACTTCAAAAATAATTGTATCAGATCAGTATTACTCTTAAAAAAATTAAATCCTCCTTCTTCTGAAGTCATTCCTTTGTTGACTTAGATTTGTATTTGAGGTTATTATTGTGCTGATGGATGAAATTCCTCTAGCTTTAGTATGTAATGTATGTAATTTGCAGAAGCTTCATTTGTAGATCGAAAGATCTGGGGAAAACGACAACAACAACAAAAAAAAAAACATACATTTACCTGCCCATCAAGAAATCAGGACAGAATTGGTAGAAAGTAGACAAAAGAGACGATTAAAACACCAGGTGTAAATGGGTATGTGTCTGCCTCATCTACTTGTGATCCGATCGACCAAAACGCATCTTAATACCAGTTAATAACTGTAACAGTAAGCCGGTTGCATAAACCACTTAGACTAGTCTTAAAAGTTAAGACACTAATGTTTTTCTTGAAGAGTGGTCCTAATTTTTTAAAGTCCGTTACATAAAAAGATTGGTGTAATTTGAATTGGAAAAATAACATTGATTACCCCTTGGTTAACTGCAAGTTGGTCAAACTAGTTCTTAAGACACAGTCTTAATATAGTGACTAAGTTTATGCAACTGGCCCCTGCTGTAAACAAGGACAAAAGTATTGGGAGTGTAATGACGTTGTATACTAAATACATATACATTAATATTTTTGGCCATTCATCCAGTAGAAGACTTGTGAGGTCAGGCACTGATTTTGGACAAGAAGGCCTGGTTTGCAATCTCAGTTCCAGTTCATCCCAAAGGTGTTCGGTGGGGTTGAGGTCAGGGCTCTGTGTGGGCCAGTCAAGTTCTTCCACACCAAATTCCTCCAACTATGTGTTTATGGACCTTGTGTCGTGCACTGGGGCACAGTCATGCTGGAATAGAAAAGGGCCTTCCCCAAACTGTTTCCAGAAATTTGGAAACATAGCATTGTTCAAAATGTCTTGGTATGTTGAAGCATTAAGATTTCCCTTCACTAAAAGTAAGGAGCCCAAACCCAGAAAAACAGCCCCATACCATTATGTCTCCTCCACTAACTATAGCTGGTACAAGGCAGGTAATGTTCTCCTAGCATCCGCCAAATCCAGACTAGCCCATCAGCGAATTGTGATTCGCCACTCCACAGAACACGTTTCCACTGCTCCAGAATTCAGTGGCTGAATTGCTGCTATTTCTAAACACTTCGATTTTCCAATAACAGTGGCACCCTATTACAGTACCATGCTTGAATTCACTGAGCTCTTCAGAACGACCCTTTTTTTTCCCCACAAATTTTTGTAACTGCATTTCTATACTTGATTTTATACACCTGTGGCAATGGGTCTGATTGAAATACCTGAATTCAGTAATTAAGAGGTATGTCCCAATACTTTTGTCCATAGTGTGTATATATATATATATATATATATATATAGGGTCTTGTCTTGAGCTCCTGCCCCTAATCGCTAATAGTAAAGTAAGCATTTTTGGAGTTGTGTGTCTGGGCAATCTCTGTGCATTCAGCAGCGCTCATGTGCTCCACCGAGAACAGCCTTGGCAACCTCAGCAAGCCCTTTTGACATTTAAACATTAGCTATAATTAGTTGTGTGTATATCTCACAGGCAATCTTTGGTCTCACAAATCTATTATATGTTCCAAGGCAAATCGTTTTGTTTTATAGTTTTATAACTTTATTCAGGGCTGCCAACTCTCATGCATTCAGCGTGAGACTCGGGCAGCTGAAGCTGTTCCTAAGCTCTCACTCCACATGTCCATTTTCTCACACAGTGAAAATTTACCTCAATTTACTTCCTGTGTCCTCGTAAACCAAATGGCTTTTGAAATTCAAAAAATGCAGACAGTTTCCTGTGATGGGTAGGTTTAGGGGTAGGGGTAGTGTAGGGGGATAGAATATACAGTTTGTACAGTATAAAAACCATTACGCCTATGGAGTCCCTGTAAACCACATCTACAAGTGTGTGTGTGTGTGTGTTGACAAATTAGTCAAATACAGTACAATTCAAACTCCGCCTTGTGCTAATGATTCAACCTTTACGTAAAGAGTTGCATTTGTTATAGTCTACTTCCTATTGTACAAACTTCTTATACTTGTATAATGGCTATTATTGTTCATTAAATATTATAGTTCAATAAATCATATTTTATATAAAAATACTTGGTATTGAGAAACAATCTGTGTTAGTGGTGTGGATTTTTCAGCAACTTCAATGCAGGTTACATTGTTATGCACTAGGTGGCGGCATGGGACTGTCTTTATAAGTGAAATGGTAGATCATTTAGTCAATTCAAAAATGCTGATTCATTCATGAATGAAACAAGGTATTAAACAGGGAGATTGTTTGAACTTTGCACAAGCTGTAAGCTTGAGATCTGAATCAGTGGCAGAAGAAAGTAGTTCACACAAGAGGGTTTTAAAGACACTCCGTGGTAATTTCTGTCAGTGTATAAACTATATAAAAACAATATCACACTCATAGTTATGCAATATGGCACTATATCAGCCATATCACACAACTACTCATATGATATTGCGCATATATATACAGTATCTCACAAAAGTGAGTACACCCCTCACATTTCAGCAATCATTTTAGTATATCTTCTCAAGCGACAATACTATAGAAATGAAAATTGTATGTATTTTAGAGTAGTCAGTGTGCTGCTTGTGTAGTAGTACAGATTTACTGTCCTCTAAAAATAACTCAACATACAGCCATTATTGTCAAAATAACTTGCAAAAAAAGTGAGTACACCCTAAGTGAACATGTCAAAACTGTGTCCAAAGTGTCATTATTTTGTGTGAGCACCATTGTTATCTAGCACTGCCTTAATCCTTCTGGGCATGGAATTCACCAGAGCTGCACAGGTTGTTGCTGGGATCCTCTTCCACTCCTCCATAATGACATCACGGAGCTGCTGGATGTTAGACACATGGTGCTTCTCCACCTTCCGCTTGAGAATGCTTCACAGGTGCTCAAATAAGTTTCAGGTGTGGAGACATACTTGGCCACTCCATCACCTTCAGCTTCCTCAGCAAGGCAGTTGTCATCTTGGTGGTGTGTTTGGGGTCGTTATCATGTTGGAAAACTGCCGTTCGGCCCAGTTTCTGAAGGGAGGGCATCATGTTCTGCTTCAGAATGTCACAGGACATGTTGGAATCCATGTTTCCCTCAATGAAGCGCAGTTCCCCAGTCCCAGCAGCACTCATGCAGCCCCAGACCATGATGCTACCACTACCATGCTTGACTGTAGGCAAGACACAATTTTCTTGGTACCCCTCACTAGGGCGTCGCCACACATGCTGGACACAATCTGAGCTAAACAAGTTTATCTTAGTCTCATCAGACCACAGGACATGGTTCCAGTAATTCATGCTCTTGGACAGGTTGTCTTCAGCAAACTGTTTGTGGGCTTTCTTGTGAGCCAGCTTCAGAAGAGGCTTCTTTCTGGGATGATGGATATGCAAACCAACTTGTTGCAGTGTGCGGCGTATGGTCTGAGCACTGACAAGCTGACCTTCCGCTTCTGTAACCTCTAAAGCAATGCTGGCAGCACTCATGCATCTGGTTTTTGAAGCCAGCTTCTGCACCTGAGGCACAGCACAAGGTCTCAACTTCTTTGATCAACCCTTGCGAGGCCTGTTCTGAGTGGAACCCGTCTTGGAAAACCTCTCTCTATGACCCTGACCACTGTACTGTAACTCAGTTTTATGGTGTTACCGATCTTCTTATAGCCTAGGCCATCTTTGTGGAGAGCAACAATTCTAATTCTCAAATCCTCAGAGTGTTCTTTGCCATGAGGTGCCATGTTGAACATCCAGTGGTCAGTATGAGAGAATTGTACTCAAAGCACCAAATTTTAACTGCTCTAATACAAGATACACACATTAGTATGGTCCTATCAAGCAGACAAAAAGCAGCACATTGACTACTCTAAAATATATACAAGTTTCATTTCTATAGTATTGTCCCTTGAGAAGATATACTAAAATAGTTGCTGAAATGTGAGGGGTGTACTCACTTTTGTGAGATACTCTGTGTGTGTGTGTGTGTGTGTGTGTATATATATATATATTTATTGAAGGATACAGAGAGAGACATGATTTATATTAAGCACTTCAAACTAACTCATAAACCTTTATGTATTTCCTTATACAGTCAGTTGCATGTGTTGTTTAACGCATTTGAGATGCATTTTCCTCAGTGCAAAATTTACATCTTACATTTACATAAAAATGTACATACACTTAACTTTAAATGTTACGTAATCACGCAAGTATTTCCATTTATCCTCATGGCAAGCACGTCTACATTTAACTTTGCAGACTTAAATAAACGAGTGCCATTGCGCATCAAATAGCCAGTGCAGATTTTAGAATGGGAGTGCAATAATTCTAAACTAGTTATAAAATATTTTCTTAACATATTTTGCAAAAGTGTAAGTACTTCAAATTTCTTCCCCCAATTAGAGCAGCACCATAAAATGTTTGTTGCTGTTGGCTGCAGCAATATTGATAGTCTTTTTTTATTTAAAGATAGACATAGCATGTTCAGTGAACAACTATTTAATAATAATAAAAAAAAACAACAACAAAAAAAAACATGGTTTGTTTTCATCAGTAGCGTGGTGTTCTGAAATTAGGACGCAAAGTCCTCACAGTTTTTTTTTTTATATTAATAAAATATAAATTAGTAAATCAATTACACTTAATGTTGTCACATTTTCCTGGTTAAATAAACATTACATAAAAAAACAACAATAAAACAATACAATTCTATTCTGTAGCTTACATTAACAATATTATTAATGATATATTTATTAAAACAAATATAAATCTAATCAAGTTTTTCATTTTTACATTTATTCCAAAATAATAACTAAAGGCAGTAATCCTTTAGGGCAATATATATATATATATATATATATATATATATATATATATACATACATACATACATACATATACATATATAATGAAGGATACAGAGAGAGACATGATTTATATTAAGCACTTCAAACTAACTCATAAACCTTTATGTATTGCCTTATACAGTCAGTTGCATGTGTTGTTTAAAGCATTTGAGATGCATTTTCCTCAGTGCAAAATTTACATCTTACATTTACATAAAAATGTACATACTTAACTTTGAATGTTACGTATTCATGCAAGTATTTCCATTTATCTTCATGGCAAGCAGGTCTACATTTAACTTTGCAGACTTAAATAAACGAGTGCCAGTGAACATCAAATAGCCAGTGCAGATTTTAGAATGGGAGTGCAATAATTCTAAACTTGTTATAAAATATTTTCTTAACATATTTTGCATCCAAAAGTACTACAAATTTCTTCCCCCACAGTCCTCACAGTTTTTTATATTAATAAAATATAAATTAGTAAATCAGTTACACTTAATGTTGTCATATTTTCCTGGTTAAATAAACATTACAACAATAAAACAATACAATTTTATTCTGTTGCCTACATTAACAATGTTATTAATGATCTATTTATTAAAACCTATATAAAATCTAATATAAATCTTCATTTTTGCATTTATTCCAAAATAATAACTAAAGGCAGTAATCATTTAAACAATATATTTTATTTGTGAACTGATGTTCAGCTTATCTTTTTAATAGTCAACTTAATTTTGAGATAATGCGATGGCAGCATTGCCTCCTCTCATGTAACTTTCCCCAATTCATTCTCAACACCCCCCAGATAACCAAATGATTTATACACTTTTTAATATTACATTATATGTAATTACGTGATATTTCTAATAAGTAAACTATAATGACATCACAACCACCCAAAAACTGATCTCACCAGAAGGTTACGGTACCTTGTTTCAGGCGGAGTCTGAATGCCCTCTGGTGGAGGCAGTACCAGAGTGTAGTCCAGTGTGATCATGTGAGGCTTGTTATTAACCCACAACACTGAGGTGGAGATGTCCTGCTTCAGGTCACTCTGAAACATAAGACCTTAAGTATATGAGCCTTACAGAATGCAAAGGAGAACAGTTTTTTCAAATTGATACAAAGACAACTTGCTTAAAGGGTCATTATAGTTTATATAATTTATTATATAGTATGGTATAGCTTCTCCAGATTTAAGCATAATTTTATAGAATGATTCACAATCTACAGATACTGTCAAACTGTATGTTTTTTTTATTACGTCTCGTATGCCTTCAGTGTTGTCTTCTAATACATGACTTTACTCAGTTACATTCCTGGTAATGCTGACAAAATTGATATCAGAAGGTTACACGGAATGTCTATTTTTTCACTTTTTTTTTTTTTTTCCAGCTAACAATCAAGTGGATGCATGACTTTAGTTAAAAGCCAAGCACCATTATAGTCTATATAGGCTATTCTTAAAACACAATGAAGTGAACTGTGGTCACAAGTACACAATTGGTTTTTACCTTATAGTAAATATTCTTTCCTTGGGGCGCTTGGCCAGTCTCCAGGATGTAATCATAGTTACGGTGGTCAATAATTAGGATCCCTCCTGGTTTCACCATGCTGGCTATGTTTTGCAAGGCAAGCTTCTGATCACTTTGGTCCCCTGTGAGATATGAGAAAGAAGTCAATTACATAAATCTGTAAAAATATGAAACCTATTTCGCTTTGGTATTCTTACCTTTGAAGTCTGGTAAATGAGCGAATGAGTTCCCTAGACAGATTACTGCATCAAACCCATCTCCAGGTTTCTTAACATCTTCTGGTAATGTTAGCCAGTTGGCCTCCTCAATTACTAAAAGAAAAAGATAAGACCATGGTGAAACTTTTAACTGATACTCACTTTTTTAACTTTAGTTAGTATGTAATGTTGCTGTTTCAGCATAAACAACATCTGCAAAGTTACGACGCTCTAAGTTCAATGCAAAGGGAGATATTTTCTTTTACATAAATCACTTTTTAAGGACTACAACAGACGGCTGGTAGGGACTACAACGAGCTTCTTCCCGGGTTGGTGACATCACAAACCCCAAAATTTACATAAACCCTGCCCCCAGGCACATGATAGTCGATGAGTTGAATCAACTCCACAGCAACTACATACATTTATCCACTAACCATTCAGAAACGTCCAGTTTCATTCTAAAAGTTGTAACTTCTTCCTGAGTCTCTCCATCAGTGTCTGACTCCAGTTTGAACAATGTAAGGCTGAACACCGTTACTGACAATCCTCATTTTAGCTGCGTGAGATTCTCCAGCTTTGTTGTTAAGTGAAGCGTGAGCTGTTAAAGCTCCGCCTTCTTTTGGAAAGCAGGCCAGGAGCAGCAGCTCATTTGCATTTAAAGGGACACACACAAAAAAGACGTGTTTTTGCTCACACCCAAATAGGGGCAAATTTGACAAGCTATAATCAGTGTTGGGAAAAGTTACTTTTAAGAGTAATCCATTACAATATTGTGTTACTCCCTAAAAAAGTAACTAATTGCATTACTTTTTATGGAAAGTAATGCGTTACATTACTTTTGCGTTACTTATTCTCACTTGGGCTGGGCTTGCTTGTTTGTTTTTTAAAAACAACAAAAAAGTTTTATTTTTGGCAAATGTAAAGGCCCTTTCACACCAAAAGTGAAATGAATAGGCTTCAGGCTGATCACAGATGTGATGTTTATCTAAAGTCATTTTTGCTTATTAGTATGGTTGAATTGGATCATTGAAGGTCTGCAGCAAAGACATTGGTTAATAAAGTGAGATTAAATACATATTTGTTTAATTTAATATATTTAATTATTGCAGGTTTGTGCAATATTCTGAGATTGCATTTCACAGTTTTTATTCATTTTGGGGGATACAGACTCTGTTTTATGCGTAAATGCGCACATTTAGTCTAGAACTACAATAACCATCATGTTACACACAACGCCTCTGTACTTCTGATTTCTGTCAACATGGGGACAGGAGACCTGTCAGTCAATACATGGGAAAACATAAGTAACTTGCGTTACTTATTTGAAAAAGTAACTCCGATATTTTGTTGTAAATTTAAAAGTAATGTGTTACTTTACTTGTTACTTGAAAAAAGTAATCTGATTACGTAACTCAAGTTACTTGCGTTACCCCCAACACTGGCTATAATAAATTATCTGTGGGGTATTTTGAGCTGAAACTTCACAGACACATTCTGGGGATACCAAAGACTTATATTACATCTTGTGAAAAGGGGCATAAAAGGTCCCCTTTAAAACAGAGATCTTAATTTACCCCAGTTATCGAAGGCTGGCTCTTTTCTCCTCTCCCATCTCTCTTTAAGAGCATATTTAAGCATTTTGTCACTGGCATCCACACTGACCACCTTGAATCCCTCCTCTACTAACATGATGGAATCCACCCTTTAAAAAAAAAAAAAAAGTAAAAGCATCAGAGGAATGCATAAGTGGTGGTACTGACAATCAAAAAAACATCACTCGTAATAGCATTTTTTTCCTCTAAAATTTAATTGCACAATACATTAAAATAACTTTCAACACTCTACTTATACAACTGCTTCAGCATTCTACTTAATTACAATTTAATATTCAGCACACCTACATGCAGAGATTTATAGAAGTCAAAGAAGTTTTTCTACTTTTTAGAGTTGATTAGTACATTAGCATGCTTCACAACTGATCTGAAATTTGCCTCTAAAAATGTTTTCCCAAATTTGCACTCTGACTAAATCATACAGAAAATAATGTAGCAGTTATGACAATGAAATATATCAAATGGTGTGTAACATATTAATTTTAAACAAACTCACTGTCCTTGGCAGGTCTACTATTTTACATATAGTTATATGCAAAAAAAAAAAAAAACATTTTAACATATAGCAATTCTTGTCAATGAAACAAATGCACAAAATAGTGATTCAATTTCAAACATCTATTTAATAAAACATACAATACAGTGATGCATGCTTTCATCAAGTCTCTCTCCCTTCTCTCACACATAGAGCTTTCCAGTGTTGTCATGTAGTTGTTTTACTCAAAGAGCACTGTTACTGACATCATAAATCTCATTACAGTCACCATGAGATCAAAATGGGCAATTCTTATTTTTTTATGAAATGCTGCAGTATTAATTATAAATTATTTATCCACACACATTGTTTTTACCTCAGTTTATTAGGCTATAAAGTATGTATCCATGTGCCCCCGTTATCTTTAATCAAAAAAAATTTATGTGCCCACCCCCTTGTAACAACAGGTGAGTTCAACAAGACCGATCTGTGTCTGATTTGAAGTGCATGCCGGATAGAAATTCTGTCGAATTGTTGGACCAATAGCCTTGTAGGCAGCACTCAGCTCAGCTGTGTTTCAAGAGACCCGAGTTTGAGTGCTGGTTCGAGGTCCTTTGCCTGTCCTGTTCCCCTTTCATCCTGTCTGATCTACACTATCCGATCTAATAAAGGCCAAAAATAACTTTTTAAAAAATTCTGTCCAACTTGAGACAGCGTCGACTCCACATATCTGCACATATGGCTAGATTCACAATAAAGCATGTTTTGTGTTTATTATGACACCTTCAAGTTCTGCTAATAAAAACTATTTTCTTGTAACGTTATAATGTAATTTTTATCAAAATAAAACTGATAAAAAATATAGAGTTAAATATAGAGTACTAATGTATTGGCTCATGTTTACTTAATTTTTGTACATACAGGTGCTGTATTAAGCAGTACATAAAGTACTGAATAAAAAGTGTTTCTGTTGCCACGTTTAAGTATTTGCTAATCCAATCTGTGAAAAATTGCGCAAACGTTACTAAGGGATGCAGAAACTCTTCGTGGAGTATCAGGAACAAGACAAGAATGGTACATTGTAAACACATACAGCGAAACTTGTGAGTCATTTTCTTTCAAACTGTACTTCATGAAGCTAAGTGCAAGTAGTCCATTAAAAAACAAGAACTCCTAAGACATTTAATCCATGCGTAATCCAATAGGATACCAGAATAACATGTCTGGGCTGGAGTTCAGCTACATCTAAATGGAAAACAGGTTTTGTAGGTTATGCTGAGTTAACAATTGTCCAGCAGCGGCTCCTGGCCGTAAATTTAGGTAGGGCCGTTTCTGGGTCTTAGTTTATTATAAACATTTTGTAAGCTTTATATTGTAATCGCTGAACACATCAAACATACTTTTGGCAGAATTCTGATGTCTTTGTGTTATTCAGCCAGAGGGTGGTGCTCTAATGATGATTGACATACTTTAGTATATACAACAAACACATAGAAGGTCATCTTAGAATTGCCATAAAGGGATAGTTCACCCAAAAATGAAAATTCTGTCATTTACTCATCCTCAAGTTGTTCCAAACCTGTATAAATTTCTTTGTTTTGCTGTACACAAAGGAAGATTTTTGGAAGAATGTAAGTAACATAGCAGGAAAAAAAAAAGTACTATGGCAGTCAATGGGAGGCGAGATCTGCTTGGTTATTAACATTCTTCCAAATATCTTCCTTTGTGTACAGCAGAACAAAGAAATTTATACAAGTTTGGAACAACTTCAGGGGGAGCAAATGATGACAGAATTTTCATTTTTGGGTGAACTATCCCTTTAATGAAATATTTATTTATTGCTTCCGAATGTTGTTTGAGAATATTGCAAGTTGTGTAGGAATTCCAGTGAGGAAAACAAAGTCATGTTTATTCTCAGAACAAAACAAACACAACAGAACTACTGTATATAAAGGCTATTCACATGAGCACGTTTCAGCAAAAGGGCTTATATTTTAATTAATTTGATACGCTCCACATAGGAAGAATAGTCATGCCAGCTAGTTACTGACCTGATGCAGACACATAGGTGAAGCAGACTGATATCGTCTTGGTCTGGAGCAAGGTTTACGTGAGGTAACGTGAAAATAAGCGGGGCAGCCAGAAATCTGCCCCAATGGCTCTCAATTACAGCGCGCTGCAGTGCCATTTTTCACCACAGATTTGCGTTGGCTCCGAGTCCGGCTGCCCGCTCATAATACATGACTGCCGAATCCATGCGCTTCATTTTAATATATCCTGCTCACTTTACGACTTAAACAGTCTAGAAAATTAGAAAAATATTTATTGTAGAATGCTGAACACATTAATTTTATTATTAATTCAGTGTGCATGCAGAGGTCTGGATGAACACAGATGAGCCGCGGCTGCAATTGTCTCCCCAAAATCCAGACTGGTCAGCAGTATTTTAGATATTATTAGACCAAGTTAGCGTGTCAAGTGGCAGGGAGAAGAAGTTCCAGTGGATCATATGTTATTAAAAAAATAATAATAATAAAAAAAACTGTAACTACCTCACCCCTATTTTCATCACTTTGTATACTTTGTTGGTGTCATACTGATTTTTTGCAGTCAAATTCAAATGAAATCTTTCTAACTTTGGACTGCATCCACAGTTCAAAAGTATTACAACATCTATTAAAAAGAAGATTTTAAAATACACTGGCTCTGATATAACATCACTTAAAATATAGCTATACAGCTTCCAGTGATAGAAAGCACAAGCACTTTTTCATCGTTTGACTTTTTGTAGTTTAGCCAAATGGCATTCCACTTATCAAAAAGATTCAATGCCAAACCACATGACCCAGATTAGAAGGGGTGGAGTTGAGTAAACCAAGACAGTAACAAATCTATCAGAAGACTAAACTATATCCATAAGGCTAAAAGCTTTGTGATTAAATCTGAAATTACTGCAGACAGATCAGTCGGACAGATGAGCAGAGTAAATAAGTACTACAGACAACCGCCTTGCACCAGATATCATGTGAGGGAGAGGTTTTATTAATTTTATTCATTTCTTAATTTGATAGTTTTTAGGTCATACCCTGTGCCGCAGGCTACATCCAGCACCCTCTGAACCCCATGTTTTCTGAGCAGGGACAACACCCAGCTCTTGTACTCCTCTGTCCTGCTCCGAGTGTCTCCGATGTACAGCTGCCACACTTTCGCTGCTTTACCGTCGGCATACTGATCAGGAAGACCGACTGCACCAACACCGAGAGAGCGTGTACGGTAAACACTGTCCACCATACTGAATTATCACACAACGTGAACTGTTCGTCTTCCGGATCTCAAAAAACCTCCTGCCTGTTTTCTGTCCTCGGCTGTTTTGCCGTTTCATGCTTACAACGTCTATGTTGATATTTATATTGCGTCTGTGTTGAAACGGAAACTTTTGACCAATCGGACGCCCGTATACACCTACGCCTACATTGCTATTGGCCGAGACGTGTGATGACGTGGCCAGGCTGGAAGACACACACCCGGACAGTGTTTCATCATCTTTTAACAGGTTGTTAAAATTAGATGTCAGGAAGAGTGATTATGATAATGTTGTCGATATGTCGAAATGTGGGTCTTAGGTACTAAAATATTTTTTTTAGAACATTTTGCGTCTGAAGTTGCGCTTATCAAAGTAAAACCTGCCCCTGAGAGTTTTTAAAATGGATATTTATGGAAAGAAAAAAAGTCATTAGCTGTTTTCTATGTCCACTGTTTTCATTCGTAAGTTTGTCTTATGTAAGATAATACAATGAAAAGTAACATGTGTTACTTGACATTTTGATGAAGGCTAATTGTCCAGTTACAGTCATGATAGAGCTATGAAGTGTAGGCTATAATTTGTCTACTGTTTTTCGTAAATTAGTATTGTTTAGTTGCAGCATGGACAAGTCTGGACTCAGCAATTTCTTTTTTCTTTCTTTGTTTTTTGCCACTCACTTGCATTCTTGAAAAGATAATCTCTTTACACCCCCTCACCTCTCTTGTACTCAGTGACACCAGTGTGAGCACTGATTCAGTAGGAAATAGTAAATTAGCTGGATATATTGGTCACACCAAGCACAATAGCAGTGGATGAAAGATAACAGTTACGAAATCAGAACTGTCTGTTTGTACTGTCTGATTTATGTTGACTGTTCATGGAATCAGTCGATCCAAATTAAATAAATGTAAGTGCTATGCTTTGCAAATTATTGTTATAATCTAATACATGTATTTAACCCCCAAATAATATTTTTGAAATTACTTGATGAATCAAATATTTGATCAAATCTCTCCCTCAGTTGAGGGGCCCTTGTAAAGTATTAATTAACAATGTGAAACATGTCATTTCTGACAAACCATTAAAAAAGCTGTATGATATGACTTTATGATATAATATGATATATGATATGATATGATATATGATGATATATTAGGATGTTTGGGATGCCCAAACAAACAGAACAAAAATTATTTTTCAAAAGAATCAACCTACAAATGACATCTTTATAGTTGTTTCTGTATTGTAAAATGGGATTAGAAAAATGCTTTAACATCAAAATTGCACACTTTATCTGTATGGAACAAATAGATGAAAATTTACAAATGGAAATGCCACATTGTTATCAAAACTGCTTATAAGCATGACTAGGTGTCTTTTTCATACGTATTGAGGTGTATGCTACAGGAGAAAAGAGAAAGACAATGAATTCAGAAGACATTACACCATGTGTATTACACCAAGGATATTCAGTTTACATTTTCTCTTTCCTCAATGGTGGGACATTCATAATGGACAAAACATTTGTTTTGTGTAATTAAATTATTAACTTAGCCATGGACAAACAGTAACATCATTTCAACCTTTGACCTTCTGCACTAAAAGAATGAGATTAAAGAGCAGCTGAAATTAAATATTTGTTTTGATCAAGTGAGGATTGATAAATGTTATCTCTATACTCATGCATTACATGTATCAACAGAAAAACAATATATTTATGTTTATTTAAGACAGATAAAATCTTTGCAACAGCCACAAGGTAAAGGTCTCAGTTGTTGTATTCAGCCATATGTCTAAACATTGATTTTCAATACTCATAGTTGCAAGAATAAGTTTTCAAACCCTTTGATTATCTGAATTTCTGCATTATTAACTCATAAAATGTGGTCTGATCTCAATTTACTAACAATTATAGACAAACACAATCTGACATAACTAATAACACACAAACAATTCAACTTTTTTGGTGAATACAATAGGTAATTATTTACAGTGCAGGGTGATGTAAGTGAACCAGTGAACCCTAGTAACTTCTACCATATGTTTTCATGTCTGGTTTGGACTTTTGTCTTATTTTCTGTTTCTCTGCCATGTTTGTAGTCCTTTGTAGTTTTTCATGTTGATTGTTGAAGACACCTGTTAGTCTACAAAGCTGGAAAGAGTACTGAAAATACTCAAGTGAGTACCATATATATATTGAATTAATATATATATTGAATTAATAATTAAAAAAATGTTTGAATGAATGACTTAAGGATTCATTCTTAAAGACTTATTGTGTCATTACTGGACGAATGAGCGTTTTTGAATGAATCTCTTGAAGAAATGATTAAATAAAAAATTTTTTAACAGTCACTTGTCGCCACCTACTGGCGTAACAATGGCTCTCAAATATCTTCTGTTACATTTTTACTTTCCAAAAAATGTAGTGTAAGTACAGTAAAAGCTTGTCCAAAAAACTACTTAGGTAAAATATTAGCTAATTTAAAAGTACTCATGAATAGCGAATAGTGAGTCTGAACTGCAGATTCTACCCCTTGCATACTGTAATTCACATTCTATTTTCCTGTTTGTCAAAAAGAATTAAGAATATCTATATTCTTTGACAGCCAACTTTGTAAAATACATCACTTATCAGTGATAAAGTGTATCTACTTCCAAAACAGCAGTGAAAAACTATTACAGAGATGAAAAGATAAAGTTATTGTTAGTATACACTCATCATCGTTTTAAATCATAATGTATGAAAAAAAAAAAAAAATCTGTTGGGCCTTAAATGAATACTGAGCAAGCTCTTGTTGCACATAAAATGTCAATGTTCAGAAAAGTGCAAAGAATACAAGAATTAAAAAACAAAACAAACTTAGAGTTACGAATGATTTGCTCTTATCATCTGATTGTGATTGTATCTCTCTGTTTGTGTTAGTGGATCTTAGTGCTGCATTATCATACTATTGACCACAACATTCTTTTGAATAGACTCAAATAAAGCAATAAGCCCTGTGAAGCCGTGGTTTACAGTGAATTTATAACAGCTAAGGGGCGTTGTTAAAAACCCCTAAAACCCCCTTAGCTGTTATAAATTCACTGTAAACCACGGCTTCACAGGGCTTATTGCTTTTATAAAACGGTTACCACACAATACAAATATTAAAGCCAAATATGTATCAATGCAACTTTCATTAAGTAAAATCATTAAAAGGCTTCCTTCAGCTGGAAAAAATAGTCCCTGACAGAGAACAGCAACAGAAGTTACATTTATTACGCCATTAGAAGGCGGCAAAGATTGCCTTTATGACGAAGTCACTCAGTCACAAAGACTTTTATATTGAAACTTGTTGTGAACATGGAACAAGACTCAAATGACAAATGCTTTGACTAGCGCTGTCAGTGTCAGCAGGGCAAGGGAAAACCCATTAAATGTTAAAAGGACAAGAATGAATGTTAAAAGTAACTGAATGAATATTTGAATGCTACTGATCCCGATCTAAATTCTGACTTGTGTTGCAGCCTGAATCATAACCACACTATGTTAGTTCGTTGACCAGAGGAGAACTGGCCCACCCACTGAGCCTGGTTTCTCCCAAGGTTTTTTCTTTTCTTTTCCTCCATATTAACCAGGGTAAGTCCTTTAAATTGGAATGATAAATTATTTAATTAAGGAATGAATAAAGGACAGAAACAAAGAATAATAGATTTGAATATACTGCAAATGTGTTTAACAATAGTGATACTGCATTATATTGCAAGGATCTTAATTCATGAATTTATATTTAGCAGTTAAAGTTTATTAGAATTGAACTTATCTACACAGAAGAAAAAAGATTTGTCCAGAAAAGTTACCAGTTCTTGCATAGATTTCAGAGTCTAACAACAACAAAATTACTTAATAATAAACTGAATATAATAAAATGAAAAACAGCTTAAACACTATAAAACAACCTCTATAAAAGTGGCCTGTTTGCCCTTATATTACCCAATATTTAAAGGCCCACTGCAGTGCCTTGGAACGCGCAGTACATCACTGTGTTGACGTAATTTCCAATGAAACAGGAAGACAGAGTGGGATATCTAGAAGCCCCTCCCCTTTTTTCAAAATATCCAATAGCTTTTCGCCTAGATTACAGTTTGGCCAGAGCCGTTGAGCTCGTAAAACCCAGTATTCCTCATAACCTCTAATCGTTTCTCCTCCATATTGCTTTAAAATATAGCATTGTTTGTAGAATTCAATTGTGCCTGAACATGACACTAACACGTAGACTGACTTCATTCACGTCAATGGAAAACTTACACTGTCTGAATCATTCCCTATCCTCTATATAGTGCACTATGTCCCATTCACCATACAGAAACTAGGGCTGGGAGAAAAAGTTAAATTCAAACTGCGACAGTATGCGCACCAAAAACAGAAAAAAATCAGTGTTGACACATAAATATCGGCGGCCGATACATCGGTGCATCCCTAATTTTTTGTCTTTAATATATATATATATATATATATATATATATATATATATATATATATATATATATATATATATATATTGAATTAATAATTAAAAAAATGTTTGAATGAATGATTCAAGGATTCATTCTTAAAGACTTATTGTGTCATTACTGGACGAATGAGCATTTTTGAATGAATCTCTTGAATAAATGATTAAATAAAAAAATTTTTAACAGTCACTTGTCGCCACCTACTGGGGTAACAATAGGAATTGATACAATCTTTATTTGAAGTGTCTAGTTACTTTCAAAAAGATTTAGGCCTACTCAATTTTGATCGCTACTGCAGACATCAGTTTATATCTGAAATATAAACTTTTATCCAAGTATATTGTTCTATATTATATATCCAATAATTTGAGTGTTTGTTAGACAGAAATAATGTTGAAAAACTTTGTGTTTTTATTTATTTATATTTTGAATAAGCCTAAACAAGACACATTTAACTTATATTAAATATAAATAATAATAATAAAAAAAACCAGAATATTTCTGTATATGGCCATAATCATTCACAAAATGGTACTGAGGCTCAAAGCATCTATGCAAATAAGATTTGCTGTATTATAAACAAATGAAATTGTGACACGCCCCGCCCCATCGTCCACCGCCTGGCTTGGAATCGAATGCACGCTCTGTGACGTCACAGTGCGCGCAGAAGCTACATAAATCAGCCCAGCTGTTATCGGCGTTAGAAGCTGCTATGGTCACTGGCGATCGAAGTGTACAAAAGTACAAGTCTACCGCTATAACCAATAGGCAAATATAGTGTTCACACAGCTCGTTGAGATGCAGAATCTGACGGCTACAATGGACATCATGTTTGCTAACTTTCCACTGGAGTTGGAAAGCTGCAGCAGCTTTGACTCGTTTGAGGACGCTCAAGTTGAACCGCTGAGTGGCGCTGTGATGCCGGCTGACAGGCCCAGCAGCAGCCGCCCAACGGAGGCGCCTCAACCACCACCGTCTCTCCCTAAAGTCGTTTGGGAGGACGACACAACCGGTAACTGAGAACGTTAATAAATCAAAACTGACACACACACACAAATATGGGCCCTGTGACGCTGTGGCATCAGCACCGTCTTTGTAATTTTTCAAGTGTTCTTGGAAATTGGCCAGGAACAATGCAAAACCTGCTAATTATTCACAAGAACTCAAAGCATTAGAACAGTTTTACTTGTAAATCATTATATGTTTTATATCAAAATATATGTTTTATATTAAAAATATTCTTTGTATATTGTTATTTCCAATTTACTGTTTCTTATCAATGTCATTTTCGTATGTGTAAACAGCTCTTTCTGACTCTGATTCTGATTGCTTGCAGAAAAGCACACACAAGGGTGGAAATTTCTTGCTGGCCTACGGAGAGTATGGAAGGCTATAAAAGGTTCCATCCATACCCAGGAAGAAACCCAAGTGTGTGCTTTTGTGCCTGAGGATCCATCAGATGAGCTTCCACACACATCTAGTGTAGATCCTTCAGGCACAGATCCTCTGGAGTCCGAGGCAACACACAGTGAGTCTCCAGATATTACCACTCTGGTTAATGTCAGCCTGATGTTTCTGGGTTTAGTTTTCATTTTTCCTTCTCATCTGCTGGTTCCACACCTAAAAGACCACCAAAAGATCTGTAAGGTCATTTTTAGTGTGTGGGAAAAGCCCCAATTACTAAAAACTAAAGTAGCCAATCAGATTTCTCTTTACCCATCCCACAACCATGCACACACATACACATTTGACTTTACAAAACACAAATACACACCTTTATTAAATACTGTTATTTCCTATTTATTGTATTTTTATTATCTGTGTCTTGTCACTGTCATTCTGTCTCAAATACAGGGTTTCCGCAGATCCTTAAAAAGTATTAAATTAGATTCTTAAAATTTAAGGCCAAAAAAAGTCAGAAGTCTTATTTTTACTTATGAGAGGTCTTAAATCATAGATGACCCTTTGACTATATATTTATATATATTTAAATCATTTACCAAATTAAAAATCTATTAGCATACATTTTTTTTTCTTTGTGGATTTACTTGTTCACGTGACAATTTGCGGGCCTCGTTGCATTTACGACAGCGTATAGTAAATAAATATAACGAATCCGCGTTTTGAACGAATCGGTTTAATTAATGATTCATTGACCCATTCAATAAAGAAGGTCACTTGCTTCATTCCTGAATGAATCAGTCGTTTGAACAAATCGATTGAATGAATGACTCACTCATTAAGACAGTGACTTGCTGCCACCTACTGGCAGTTTAGTTTCATATTGAAAGTACATTTTAATTAAAAAGTTAAAATTAGAAATAATTTCATATTTAAATATTGAATTCAATTTATTTAGAAAAATTGTAAATGCTGTGTAAATATATTAATGCCATTCTCATAATGATTTCATCTGATTGGTAATAACAGCTCTATACTGTACTATTATTCTAATTGAATTTAATTTGAATGTTAGAATTTTGACATAAAAGGTGATGCATACATCTAATAAGTTTAGAAAAATGCCCTTATGTAGGTAAAAATGCCCCTAGAAATCAATTTAAGGTGGCAAATATTGCTTTTGAAACAACTTTAAAAGTATCGAGATAAAAAAAATGTCAAAATTGCACACCCCTAATGTATAGTATTAATTTTTATTTCTTCGGGTCTTCAAAAGCCTTAAATTTGACTTTAAAAAATGTGCAGCAACCCTGGAATGTGTAAACATATCTGGCATTAAAGCTCTTTCTGATTCTGATTTTTTTGCAGAAAAGCACACACAAAGGTGGAAATTCTGTGCTGGCCTCCGGAAAGCGTGGAAGTCTAAGAAAGATTCCATCCAAACCCAGGAAGAAACCCAAGTGTGTGCTTTTGTGCCTGAGGATCCATCAGATGAGCTTCCACACTCATCCAGTGTAGATCCGACAGGCACGGATCCGCTGGAGTCCGAGCCAACAGAAAGTGAGTCTCCAGATATTACCACTCTGATTCATGTCCATGTCACCATGTTTCTGGGTTTAGTTTTCATTTTTCCTTCTCTTCTGCTGGTTCCTCACCTGATCTGCACAGGTGTATTTCGTCATAAGCAGCTGCTGCTGGAGTTGGTTCTCATGCTGTATAATAACATGTTGTTGTGCATTTTTCAGGATCTTTTGAATCTCTTTATGATGTGGGAAAGGAACTGAAATCGAGACATGGTGTCAGTTATCATGTAGGATTTCGAAACTCCGATGACAAACGAGTATGTTGCTCTTTCTGTAATACACCAAACCTTTTGCCTCTTGTTTCCTTCTGTCTTTAGTCTTTCAGTCCTGATGTAAACATCAGTGTTTACAGTTTTGATCAAAAAGGTACAGATTGCTAGATTACCATGTACACAAACAAAAATAAATCAGTTTACTTATTTTTGCAAAAATTTTCTTCATTTTTCAGGTGATCATCAAATTTATTAAGAAGAACCGGCCTGAGAAACTATTGGAATTGGTAAGTTGAAAAGACTTTATTCTTCATAAAATGTTTTATTAAATTCTAATTTGGTAATTTGATAAATGTGTATGTAGACAGTATAAGATATAATTGAAATAGCCTAAAAACATCAATTGTAAAGTACATTGCTTTCATATTTGGTAGTCCTAGAGTATACTTTGAAAGGAGCTAAACATGGAAAATGAAGTATACTCAGGCCTTTAGTTAGGAAATTTGAGATTAGTTAGGAGTCAACTAACCTTTTGTCAATCTCTTTTCTTTAGCCTGGGTATTCCAAACCTTTAAGTCAAGAGGCAGCTGCAATGTTGATGGTGCAAAAGCCTCCAACTAGCGAGCATCTCGTACAATTATATGATCACTTTATCATGGAAGATCAAGACATCTTGATTTTGGAGTATTCACATTCCTACATCACCCTGTTTGAGTATGTCCTACGAAACAGAGGTAACCTGACTGAAACCGCGGTGAGACACATCATTCGGGGGCTCATTGTTGCTCTTCAGCACTGCATGGGTCGTGGTGTTTATCATGACACGCATATGAAAAGCATACTTGTCTGCACAAAAACCCTGCAAGTAAAGTTGATGGACTTTGGAGGCGCACTGATCGTTGAAGAAAGACGTGAGTTGGCTTTTTCAGCACAGTTCACTGATGACTTATTTACTACAGTTCACTGGTGATGTTTTACTAAACACTGAGCATGTATTGCTTACAGGAGAAGATGAACCTATACTAATCGGGGCAATCAGGAAGTACGCTGAATGGGCAGCAATTGACGACATATGCAAAGTGCTGGATGTGCTGGTCCCAAGAATAAGTCGCTGGTTTTGGATAAGGCCACGCGTGTCCAAAGGTGAGACCAATAACAAATATGGAATGGAAATGACATTGCTTGAAAAACATTTAAAGCCCTGACATGAATGACAGTAAAATTATTAGTGGGCATCCAGAGAAAGTCATAGTAACAAATGCATTGTATTTCATGGTAACATTTACCTTACATGAACTACATGTCTCAATCAAACATGACTAATCAGATCTGTTCTAAAAACGTTTACAGAATGCCGGGATCTTTTTGAGCGCCTTCATGACAGAAAGTCACGGATGACGTTACAGGCTATTTTGGATCATGACTGGTTTAAAAGAAAGACCGAAGCATAAGAAAAGTAAGCATAAGAAAAAGAGATGTTTTTTTGATAGATTCAGGCCTTTTTGGCATCTCTTGATCATGCTCTCATTATTTGCTAGGTTCCCCTGCGTCGGCAGCTCCTCCACAGAGCCTATAGCTCCACTGCAGGGTCATCAGCTGGGGACCCCGGGGACGGTTCACGCCTTTAACCCCGGGACATCTCCCTTGCACCCCTGCATGATCAGTGAGGGACTCCGGGGGCGGTTCACGCCTTTAACCCCCCGGACGTGGATAAGACCACGTGTGTCCAAAGGTGAGACCAATGACAAGTACAAAATGGAAATTGCCTGAAAAACATATAAAGCCCTGACATGAGTGACAGTAAAATTGTTAGTGTCAAACCTTGATGAGTGTAAAACACAGGAGATTGACAATGAATGTTTAGCAATGAATAAATGTTCATGAGCATCCAGAGAAAGTCATAGTAACAAATGCAATGTTTTTTTTATGGTAACATTACCTTACATGGTCTACATATCTCAATCAAGCATGACTAATCAGATCTGTTCTAAAAAATGTTTACAGAATGCCTGGATCTTGACCTTAATATCATGTTCTCATTATTTGGCAGGTTCCCCTGCTTCGGCAGCTGTAGCCTATGGCCAATGGCCTATAGCTCAGCTGCAGGGTCATCAGCCAGGGACCCCGGGGACGGTTCTCGCCTTTAACCCCGGGACGTCTCCCTTGCACCCCTGCATGATGACACTGATGGCAACTGTCCTCTACTCGTATCCTGTCTGCATGCCTCCAACATCTCCACAAACCTATTCAGAACATTATCACACCCCACCGATAGCGGCCTTGTGTAAGCCCCACCTTGCAGCCAGACAGGATGTGCTGGAGGCTTACATTTGGACTGCGTTCTTCCAGGCCAGACCACGTGTTTCAGACAAGCATCGTGGCAAGCCCAGCCATTTTCCTGAATTACTGTGGACAGTGGATTTCACACAGCTTCATTGTCCACACAATGGAACACCACGCCTTGTACTTGCCTGGAAGCTGGCTTTGGTCAATTCCTCCCTAGTGAAAAAATAGTAAAGCACAATTTATTTGAATGTACTTAAGTATAACTAAAAGTATTTGTGGCACACTGTAAATTGGTATACCTAAAGTCTGTTAAATTGGAACAACTAATTTTGTACTAAATGCATTTTGGTTGTCCAAAAGCAGTGCTGAAGTTCAACTAAAGTTGTATTACACACTTGTTTGTAAACTTGAAGTGTGCTAATAGAATGTCATTATTGTATGCTTCTAATACAATAAACTTATTTTTATAAATAATGGCACAGCTTAGGAATTTGCCTTATATTTGTGGAAACTAGTTTTGGGGGGCTCTTATTTTTGGAATACAACATCAGAATGTTCTGAAACAGTGTAGTTGGCACTATGAAAAGATGTACTCTCCATCTGAGGTGAAATTGGTCTGGAAACTAGGACTTTTCTTAGTTTTAGAATGTATGGACAAAACATCGTATATATGGGTGTTGGAGGGCTTTTATTTTGGAATTCAGCAGCAGACAGTGTCAGACTGTGAGGTGTACCATTATTTTCAGATAACTTTGGCCTGTGAAATTTTTATTTATCTTTATTTATTTAGGCCTTTTTTCCCATTTACTCTAGGAGACTTTTATTGTGGAATTCAGTATATCATACAGTGACAGGCTGTGTGGTGTACTATCATTTTCAGGTGAAATTGGGCTGTAAAATATTTATTTATTTAGTAATTTTCATTTATTCAGACAGACTGACTGAATAAATGAATGTGAAATCGCTTCGACAGAAGATTACTTGTTTTCAGATCAGTCTTACCGTAATAGCCAGTGTGTGCGCGAACCACAAAATATAGTGGCGGGCCGGCTAGACTGACCCTGCATTTCGCGGTGGCGGCTGGCTTGACCGCAGTGTGGATTTAGCACTTACTAGCATGAAGAACAAATAGCCTATAAACATAGGTTGTGCATAGAGATCAATTTAAGACTCAAACTCTCTTCAATACAAAAACGCTGTGAGTTCTTGTTTTTAATGTTGATAATATACGAGCAAGAATGCATTTTTCCCTCAAATATACACACGATTGCAAATGTGACATTGATTTTATATAGCAGTTCAAAAAAAAGGGTAGTATTAAGTGATAAACATTTTAAATGGAGTATTTCAGTGTTGTTTAATTTTGCAATGAAATAATAGTTCCAACGAAAGCCACAGAAGAACGAATCGTAAGAGTAAATGATTCAATGATCCATTCATAAATGCAGCCAATTGCTTCTTTACTGAATGAATGAATGACTCACTAAGACAGTGATTTACCGCCACCTACTGGTGGTTTTAGAGTAATATTTAAAAGGATCACTTCGTTTTACTATCGTTGCATATTTCTCTGAAGTGGAAGTACTCCACTCTAAAGGTTTGAGAACCACTGTTCAAGGTTATTACATGCAGAGGTTTTTGGTCCAATAATTAGAATCTCTGTTTTTTTCTGAATTTAGAAGTAGGAAATTACTGGTCATCCAATTTTTTATATCAGCTGTGCATTCCGTTAATTTTGTGAATTGGTAAGTTTCGTCAGGGCGCGAAGAAATATAGAGCTAAGTATCATCAGCGTAACAGTGAAAACTAACCCCATGCTTCCTAATGATATTTCCCAAGGGTAGCATTTACAAAGTGAAAAGTAACGGTCCTAGTACTGAGCCTTGCGGTACTCCACACTGCCAATGCAGTTCTACTAATGCCAACATAATTTTTGAGTCTATTTAAAAGAATGTTGTGGTCGATAGTGTCAAATGCAGCACTAAGATCCAGTAAAGAGAGATACAACCACGATTTGATGATAAGAGCAAATCATTAGTAACTCATTAGAGCAGTCTCAGTACTATGGTACGGTCTAAGTCCTGACTGGAAATCCTCACAGATACCATTTATTTCTAAAAAGGAACACAGTTGCGATGATACTGCCTTTTCTAGTATTTTTGACAGAAAAGGTTTGAGATCGGCCTGTAATTGACTAATTATGTAGGATCAAGTTGTTTTTTAATAAGAGGTTTAATAATAGCCAGCTTAAAGGTTTTTGGCACATATCCTAGTGATAAAGATGAATTATCAATTTTAAGAAGAGGATCTATGACCTTTGGAAGCATCTCTTTCAATAGCTTAGTCGGTATAAGGTCTAACATACAGGTTGTTGATTTTGATGATTTAACAAGTTTACACAATTCTTCCTCACCTATAGCAGCGAATGAACTGAATTTTTCCTCAGGGACACTACAATGCACTGTCTGATGCAATTGTTATACCTCTGAAAAGAGGGAGATGAACAATAATAAAACTTGCAGATGTTTCCCCACTGCAAACTTTATGTAGAATCTTTTCATAACAATTCACAATAAACTTTACAAAACAGCATCAATGGTCTTCTCTTCTCCTTTCACATATTTTTACAATACACTATAAACTATTAATTATACCATTTTTAGTTAATTATAAAATCTTCAGTTATTTATAGATAATACATTTTTTAGGAATGCTTTTTAGGAATATCTGATACAACAATTCAAAATAACATGTAAATACTCTTTAAATAATTGTCTCATCTGAAAATACATCAATATCTTGGATTCTCTGTAATTCACTTTTCTCAATATATTCACCTTTTTCAGCAATTCAACTAATTGGCACTTAATTAACAACATTAAACATTAAATACAAAATACGCAAATGTTAAACACTCTACATGTGGCCTCGCGCCATCTCACGGCTGAGCTCGTGCATCTCTAAACTAGTACACTTTTTAAACATCTTTAACAAAACGCAATCAGTATCATTAAAACATCTACACACTCTAAAACATTATATCATTAACACCTTATAACATTTTATCATTAGAATACCTGAAAAGAGGGAGATGAACAATAATAAAACTTGCAGATGTTTCCCCACTGCGAACTTTATGTAGAATGAAGAAACCCGCGAGATCTCCCCCTAGTGTTCCAACAGGCAAGAGCAATCGATCGCACACCTTAATGTGCCAAACTAATAGAACACAGATGAACCAAAATGACAAATTACATATGTACATTTTATAAAGTTTTAAATATTCACAATATCATATGTCAAATATTTTCACTGTTTCAGATTTATGAATTTAAATACATATTTCAATCTGTCACACAATACTGTAGTAGATGGTTGCATGGTTATAATTTTCTCTGTAATATAGTCAATCTTGCAAGTAAAGAAGTTCATAAAGTCATTACTGCTGTGCTGTTTGGAAACATCAGAAGTCGAAGCTTTGTTTCTTATTAGTTTAGCCACTGTATCAAATAAATACCTAGGGTTGTGTTTATTTTCTTCTAAAAGATTTGAAAAATAAGCAGATCTAGCAGTTTTTAAGGCCTTTTTGTACTCAATCATTCTCTCTCTCCACGAAATGCGAAAATCTTTGAGATGCATGTAAAAGAATGAAGGTTTTGTTTATTGATTTATTAATAAACTTGCACTAAAGCATTGGCAAGGCTACAGAAGGGCCAGGGCGGCACTGGCCCACCCAGATTGATGGCTGGCCCACCCAATCAAAGGTGCCAGAATATTTTGTTTTATTTCCAGACACTACTTTGGTCTGGAAATACTGTTGTGAAGGCCTATATATAATTTGAAAAATTATTAAAAATACATAGCTATATGTTTTTATTTCGCGCCGGTAAACTCAGCTTTCTAGAGTCGCGACAGCAGCTGTTTCTATGCAGCACACATCACCGTCCAGGAGTCGCGCTTATAGCCTATTGTGCCGGTTTGTTTCATTTTCACAGTGATTATTTATTCTACAGTAACAATTTATTGTATGGTAACATATTCACCTGTGTGTAAACTATTTCTACAAAATGAAGTGATGACAATTAAATTAAATCGAGCTTTGGTTCAGTATTGTGTCCTTCCAGCACACCTATGACGGTAACTCTCCAAACACTAAATAGCTTTGAAGATCTCTGCTTTCAACACAAGCTTTTACAGTAAAAAGCTACTTTTCGCCAATGATTAGCTGTGCAGCGTGGCAGTCTCTGTTTTTAATGTCACATTTGTATACTGACGAGCGAGCGGAAGTAAACAATCAACTGTCGCCTCCATCTCGTAAATGGCTGGTTATTCTATTGAATCGGTTCATCTAAACAGTCCTATCTCTTTTATATGTAGCTTTGGAAAGTCTGATTCATTCTAGTGAATCACTTCGTTCGGAAGGTTCGTAATGAACAGATCGACCGATTTTTTTTTTTGTAGTGGACTATTTAGTTTACCATGTCTAATTAAATATTCCAGTTAAATTTTCTAGCAGTATTCTAGTTTTTTTATTATTTATATTTACTATAAATGTTTCTTTTTTAGGCTTATTCAAAATATAAATAAATAAAACACAAAGTATTTTTTAACATCTCACACACATTCGAATAACTGAATATAATTTAGAACAATATACTTAGATAAAAGTTTATATTTCAGAAATAAACTGATGTCAACAGTAGCGATCAAAATTGAGTAGGCCTAAATCTTTTTGAAAGTAACTAGATGCTTCAAATAAAGATTGTATCCATTATATTGTTACCCCAGTAGGTGGAGACAAGTGACTGTTATTTAATAATTTATTCAAGAGATTCGTTCAAAAACGCTAATTTGTCCAGTAATGAAACAATACAAATCTTTATGAGTGAATCATTGAATCATTCATTCAAACATATTTTTTTAATACTTAATTCAAATGTTATATTTTTAAATAGACTGCAGCGATTATCATTTTGTCAGAACCTATAGTAACATATATAATCTTGTTTAGTATTTTAGACAAAAAATAGAGGTCCACCCTATTTCACCAAGGTCCACCCACTTGAAGATTTCTGGCCTCGCCACTGCACGAAAGTAAAAGCATGTACATTTTTCTTTCATTCTGCAACGTAAGAAAAAAAAATCAGCACGTAACCACTAACTGTAATTATATAGTAAGAATATCTCCTTGAATATTCAGGAGAATTCCTGGTGGGCCGCTGATAAATTGGGCTGGCAGTAGCCTACTTCGACATAAAGCAGCAGTTTATGGGATGCGCAAAGCACAAGTCTCTAGTTCATTTTCAATAAGAAAGACACGAATGCCGCAAATCGGTGGTAGTTCTAATAGTGGTGAAGCGACGGTGTGCACGCGGTTCTCACGCTCAAAATCCCGTCACTTGCGCGTGCACAGCTCTTCGTTATAAATAGAAGTTATAAATATATGGCATATATAAATATTACGCACACAAAAAGGTGAGCTACGTGACCTCTCCTCCGCTTTCTCTCACACACACATAGGCGGAGGGCGAACTAACTCCAAGTTAAGGCTAAGGAGAAGTGCTTCACGTTTAAAAACACATAAATTTCCTTGTAATAGTTCCAGTTTCTGTGTCGTCGCACAACATACACAGCCCAGCATAAACTCTCCTGACAAACCATTATTAAAGCACCTAAGTAAGTTCACAAACCACTGCTAATTTCAACAGAAAATGTATAATGGATTTGGCATGGCAGAAAGCATGCAAAGAGCGTTCCCTCAATAATCACTAAAAAGTTGTCATATTAGGCAACTTTATTGCGATCTCAGAAAGTTCTCTTATAATAAATGAAGCTGTCTACACAATGAACCTCTTATTTACATAATGTCTAAAATGAGTTTTATTATAATGAGAGGATTTGTGAGCATGCAAACTCATAGTCCACTCACCGCTTAAGCCTGGTTTCTCCCAAGGTTTTTTTCTCCATTTTTAACACAGCAGTCTATTTGCCACCTGTCTGCCATCTGATGTCACCTGTTGGAGTTTGGGTTCCTTGCCGTTGTCGCCTTTGGCTTGCTTAGTTGGGGACACTTGACATTTGATATTCAACAGTGCTTTGATCTGCCTGCATTGACACTTTTCTTGAAGAGCTGCTGTGCAGCCAAAATTATATACCAGTTATCAATGTAAAGCTGCTTTGACACAATCTGCATTGTAAAAAGCGCTATATAAATAAAGGTGACTTGACTTGACCGCTCAAAACGCCAGTGTTTTTGTTCAGTGTGCTATATGCCGCTCTTGGTTGGGGTGGGGCGGGTTTTGGTAATTTGTAGAATAAATGAAAGGTAATTTAGATTTAGAATAACTAATCTGGTGATAACTTTTTGATATAAGTGAACATACAAAAAATAAATAAATTAAATTAATTCCTCTCTTTTTTGCCGCCTTCATTGTGCTGCCGCCCTAGGCGGCTGCCTAGTTCGCCTATAAGCATGCACCGGCCCTGACTGCATCTAATGTGGTGGAAAAGAGAGAGCCAATAGTTTCTTTTGCAACACTGAGTTCTTCTAAGCTGTCTGGTATGCTAAGGTGATGAAACTGATCAGGAAGATTATTTATAAAGCAATCTTTAGTGGTAGAAGTGATGGTTCTACCGTATTTATGGCAGTGAGGCGGTTTAGCAGCCTTGGCTAAATGTAGTATACAGAAGACTAGATAATGATCTGAGATGTCATTGCTCTGCTGCAGAATTTCAACGGCATCAATATCGATTCCATGTGACAATATTAGATCGTATGATTGCGACAATGAGTGGGTCCTGACACGTGTTGTTTAGAGTTTAAAATGTCTGTAAATGCCAATCCCAATGCGTCTTCTTCATTATCTATATGGATATTAAAATCACCAACAATTAGGACTTTATCCACAGCCAGTACTAACTCTGATAGAAAATCAGCAAATTCTTTGATAAAGCCTGTATGGTGCCCTGGTGGCCTGTATACAGTAGCCAGCATGAATTTCAAATGGGATTTGTCACTTACAGGTTCAAATCTTCATTTGTGTTCCTAAGATGAACAAAAGTCTTATGAGTTTGGGACGACATAAAGGTGAGTAATTAATGACAGAATTTTCATTTTGGGGTGAACTAACCCTTTAATGTCTGTGTCTAAATGCTTTAGACCTTTTGTGGACAATGCATTAAAAAGTCATTCCAGACACTGCTGGATCTCTTCCTTTTGTGGTACTGGGTTGGTAAAGCAAACTTAAAGTGTATTAATGACAAAACACTTTTTAATCAGTACATAGACTTTGGGTGAGATCTGTGAATTAAGCCATTTTATGATATCACCAAAAAAAAAAAAAAAAAACCTGATCAACTTTGATTTTAGCTTTTGTTTTGCAACAAATAAAGTGTTTTTCCTAAACACACTGTTACAAAAAAGAGAGAAACCTAACATTAAGGCAAGGTTCAAGAGCCCAACTAAAGTAAACAAAGCATTTTCAGTAACGCATCTAAACCTCTGTTAAATCTCATTAAGAACTTTTGTAGACATTCGACAGAAACAATTAATAAGTCACTCTGGTTGGTAATAAGTGAAGCTGGTAATGCTGTTTATGGAGTTGTTTATTCAGATCTTGAGACATTTAAATGGATCGTTCACCCCAAAAATGAAAATTATCCCATGATTTACTCACCCTCAAGCCATCCTAGGTGTATATCTTATTTTAGATGAACACAATCGGAGATATATTTAAAAATATCCTTAGTCCTCCAAGGTTTATAATGGTTGTGAATGGGTGGCCAAGTAAAAAAAAAACAAAAAAAAAACGCAGAGGAGAGAGCAAAACAAAACACAGATCACAAATTAGAAGTCAAAAACGAGAAATTTTATAGAGAAATGTCGGAGGATTTCGATATAAGAGAAGAGGAGCTTAAATTTGTTGCACAGCCCTAGTTGTTTGAACCGCGAGAGGCGTCTAAGCTTAAGCTACTACTACATCCGGCGTCATACATCGCGTCACGGGGTTACTCATTTGGCTTGGATTACTTTTTTTATGGATGGATGCATTATTTTTGGCTCCAAACGCGGCCCACCATTCACAACCATTATAACCCTTAGAGGACTAAGGATATTTTTAAATATATCTCAGATTGTGTTAGTCTGAAAGAAGATAGTCATATACTCCTAGGATGGCTTGAGGGTGAGTAAATCATGGGATAATTTTCATTTTTGGGTGTACTATCCCATATGTTTTTTATCTTCACTTGATTTCATCTAAGGCTGTGGCTGGAAGTCAGTTGTAGTTGTTGTTTCTCTTTCCTTCAGTACTTCTAACAGCAGGGGTCTGTTCTTCATACACAGATTACTCTATTAGCAGGATTTCATTGTTGACGATTTGACATGATCCAGGATTGTTAGGTTCTTCGAAGCTCATCCCAGAGTTGCTGTCAAAGCAACAGGCCCGTAATCTCAAACCTGCCCAGGAGCAGGCTTATTTCATGTAAACAGGATTAGATGGCATCTTTGTAAGCGGAGGTGATACTTAAAGTCTGTCTCAGCCACTGCTACTTTCTTAGAAGAGTACCCTACTGTGAACCAGGGACAATAATAATTTAAAATAATAATAATGATTTAAAAATAAATTTGCAGATAATATTATAACGATGTGTAGACTATCATAATATAGACACAGCCAGTTTTACTCATTGAGAGATTTGTGAGGGAATAATTACCTAATAATTTTATAGGAGTCTTACACACAATGTATTTAGTCTATGCCGTGCATTCATTTAAGCGGCGACAACTATTATGGGAGTGATATAAAAAAAAAAAAAAATGCTGTCTGCTGTGCCATTAGAAAAATGTTATTCACCCTTAAGAAACTTATATTAATGCTGCCATGTAACAAATCTGCTTCACAGGTAAAAGAATTGCTAATTACAACATTAAAATAAAAATGTAAAGCTTGCAGAAATACTAGAATAATGGAAATAATTGGGAATCATGTAACAAACAGTACATTTCATTTTTCGTCAGGTGTGTAATCATTTTTTGTCATTATGTCATTACATTGCTGTCTGGCCACTAGCCAATCGCTGCATTGCTGATCATGGTTTTGAGTACTGATATATCTGCCTCTTCCAATGAACACAAGAACGCACAGTAATCTCAGACAAATTAGGTCTTTTCCACTATTAAGGTCTACCTGGCAGCTATTCCTGTCTGTCATGTGGGCTTTGAGGGCTCAACGGTTGGGCAGCATCCTCTAAACCGCAGATTTATTCTGTCATTCTTTGCCAGTCATCAGGAGAACTGTTCCTGAATGGGACCTCTCCATGGTGCTGGAGGCTGTCTCAATATCCTTTTGAGCCCCTGGGATGTATTTGAAGCTGCTGTCCTTGCTCTTGGCGTCAGCTAAACATGTCAGTGAGCTACATGCACTCTCGGTTCATTCCTCGTGCACTAAATTCTCTCTTAGTGGAGATAAGGTTTTTCTTAAGCCTAACCCGGCTTTTATGCCCAAGTGCTTCCCTGCGTTCACATTGGAGGTGTTGGAGCTGTCTGCTTTGCACCCTCCACCTTTTTCCTCCACGGAGGATCAGAGGCTGAATGCTCTGTGTCCTGTTCGTGCATTACAGACGTATATAACCAGGACTAGTGTTTTCCAGAAGAGTGACCAGCACTTTATTTTTATGGGCGCCCCCTCACAAGGGGAGTCCCATTTCTAAGCAATGCCTCTCACATTGGCATGTGGAAGCTATAGCTTTGGCATATGAATCAAAGGGAGTGCAGGCCCCAGGAAACAACAAAGCTCATTCCATTAGGGGCTTAGCCACCCCTTTAGGCCTTGTTGAGGGGAGTGTCACTGCAGGACATCTGCTCTGCTGCAAGCTGGGTTTCTCCCCATACATTTGTGCATTACTACTGACTGGATGTAACCAAAACCTTGGTAGCACATTCTGTTTTAGGGGTGGGGTCTTCATAGCCCCTCCTTGTTTTCTTCCTTTCTCCCTTCCTATTTACACATTGTAGTAAAGCAACAAAGGTTAATAGGCCAGCAGGCCACGCACATTCATGTCACCAAGCATGCATTTAAATTCCTGCCTAGGTGTTTATATTTGTGTTGCTGTAAAATTGGGATTGTGTTTTACATGTACATGCCTTATACATGTGCGCCTCTGTCTGTCTAGCCAGACTTGGTACATTTGGATGCTTCTGTAGAGGTCAGGTATGGATGCCCTTTCCATAGGTTGATCTCTCCACTCGATGTTTCAGAGAACTGGGGTTACGACAGTAACCTATTGTTTGTTTCAGTTACATTCTTGCTTTTTGTTGTTTGAAACATTTTAAAGGGTTAGCTCACCCAAAAATGAAAATTCTGTCATTAATTACTCACCCTCATGTCGTTCCACACCCATAAGACCTATTAATCTATTAAGATATTTCTGATGAACTCCGAGAGGTATCTGACTCCTCCATAGACAGCAATTTAACCACCACTTTCAAGGTCCAGAAAGGTACTAAAGACATTGTTAAAACAGTCGATGTGACTGCAGTGGTTCAACCTTAATTTTATGAAGTGACGAGAATACTTTTTGTGCGCAAAAACAAAAAAATAACAACTTTTTTTTTCAACAATATCTTCTCGTCTGTGTCATTCTCCTACACTGTTTACGTTCAGCACTTCCAGGTCCATGTCAGAACACGACTCATTATTGGCCGGCTCCTGCGTCAGCATCACAGGCATGCGTCGTGCTGCTCACGTGAACAGCGTCGGCCAATACTGAGCTGGCATTCTGATGTAGAACCTGGAAGCAAATAATGAATAAATTGTCTATTTATTTGGAATGCTAAAATGATACTTACCTGATATGATTAGGCCATCAGTCCTGCAATAAAAAAAACATACACCACAATTAATAAATGTATATTTATATTGGAATGCAAAAATGATACCTGATGTGATTAGGCCATCAGTCCTGCAATAAAGAACAAACAGACAACCCAATTAATAAATGCATATTTTTATTTTATTGCTAAAATGATATTTACTTCATTTAATTAAACCATCAGTCCTCTAATAAAGAACAAACAAACACCACAATTAATAAACATATATATTTTTTTAAATATATAATTGGAATGATAAACTGATACTTACTTGATGTGATTAGGCCATCAGTCCTGCAATAACCATCATCAGCCATCAGAGATACCATACCTGGATGAACTGAAATGCTCTGGAGCAGAAACAATTTGCTAAAGGAGATCAGTGTGATCCTGGCAGAGGCAGACCATCAGTTATGAAGGACACACAGATAAACAACATATGTCAACTTCAAATATTACAATAGAACAAATTAATAATAAGCTGTCATATTTTTTTAAACGTTCGTTTGTCAGCTTTGATCATTATGATTTGAAAGAAACCTTGCACAATGTCAACGTTAAAATACATTTTAAGGATAGTTACTTAAGATCACCAGTAGAGGTCATCATTGCCTCACTACTGGCCTGTTTTATTCAAGTCTGAGTTTATTCGTTTAAAATGTCTTGGTCTGTATACATCATCAGCACAGTGTTTTACATTATCATAATTTTACCTATTAGCCTGATGTAATAAAAAAAAACGTTTTGGCTTCTGTTCAGACAAGTATCAAAGATTCATGATTGAAAAATAAATTGTTATAATGTTTTCAGCGTTTTTAGAAGGTGAATCCGATATTTTTTTAAACCGGGTCCCAGAGTGGATAAATCTGAAAACGACGCCCTTGCATTTTCGTGTGTGCAGCCTATCCGTATATTTTGTGAAATGATGATGTCATCACCCCACGTGTCGACCCTAGTCAGACGCCGCTAACAGCACAAAACAGCAACAACAACAATAGCAGACTCTAGATGCTTGTGTTCGTGCTGCAGAAGCTACTGAGACAAAATAAAGCATTATTTCTAAGCTTTACTAAAGTTTATATACAGCGCGCAAGGTTTATGCGCATGCTCCAAGTCTTATTCTCAGTTTTAAGTGTATCTCTATTGCAGAATTACAGTGCCACATACTGGTCTGGCATGTATACTACATCGTTTTGATCCGGTTTCAGTGGTTTCGTGTGTACGCAGATTTTCTTGAGACGAGGAAAAAAAAAAGATCGGATTGGGAAATATCTGGCTTCGTGTGGACGGGGCCTAAATAAGAAACACTGAGGCATTTTTATCAAAATATCTTTTGTGTTCTACAGAAGTCACCTAGTACAGGTTTGGAACAGCATAAGGGTGAATAAAGGATGAAATGATTTTAATTATACTGCTGATAGATACTATATATAATAATCCAGGACCCTCTCAACAGTCCGCACTTCAGTATGACATGCCTGTAGTTAGGGAGAGATTTACAATACAACAGAGTCAGGGTGAGACAGAGCCTGAGAAGATACAGGGTTCACAGAATTTGACTGTGATACCGCTGATACTTTTGTAAAGACAGCAAAAAAAAGACAGTTCTTATTGGTAAGAATAATTGTATCTATAATTAATATAGGCTTAAATGATATTACTGTTTTTACTGTATTTTTTCATTAAATAAATGCAGCCTAGGCGAGCATAAGACTTTCAAAAACATTAAAAAGGTTGTCAATTAGCATTGCATTTTTCATATACTTTATTTTCAATAAATACCTTGAGATGGCTTGAAAAACACACGTAAACCATATCTTGTCACAATCGTGTGTTTGTTTTCACGTTTCATCAGTCAATACGTTTCTGCATTTTTTTCAGCTGCTGCTACAGAAATAGCTGAATTACTTCGATGAAACCGTTTTGGACATTCTGCAAGAGAGCGCCCTCTGGCTTCCAGTATGAATGAAACATATATTACATGAGAGTGAGCGCTCCATAATGTTTAGATTGCCTCATTTTAGTTAAGAATAAAACGACAGGTTATGCAAAAAGTGCGGGGGACGAATTTACAAGTGTTTACACGTTACACGAATTTAAACTAGTGAAACACCTGAAAACAGCGCTATTTGTTCTGTATTTGTTGTTACTGACCGTGAAACAACTTCAGATGATACAGTGACAGAGCGGTCCGAACAAATCCAAATAGTTTCAGATCGTTACGCAAGCGCGTTTGGCCGATTCACAGAAAAGAAAGAATCGAGACAAAAGAATGATTAATTCACAAATGATAGGTATCGCTGGTTCAGTCGACAGAAATACGGGACACGCATAATAAATGCTGAAATATTTGCACGGAAAACGTTTCTCAGGTCAGTCTGAGGAGCATGCATGGTATGAACAGTGCAGCTGCACGCGCCACTGTGGCCACCCAACCCGATCACATGAGAATGCGTATCAATAGTACGTGCGTGTAATCTCGTAGAAAATATACGCCAAAATGAGTTTTGGCATGCATATGATACGGGCCGGATGAAGATGATTGGTGGGCCGGACTTGGCCCGCGGGCCGCCAGTTGAATAGCCTTTTCATACACTTGACCGGAAGAAACGGAGGCAGTGACTGTGCCATAATAAACGCTCCACTGCTCTTGAGCCATATGCCACGCTCATCTCTTATTAGTAATCGCTCCAGCGGCCTCGTTCAGCTCCAACAGCACTCGGCCCTGCTCTGCTTCATACTAAAGTAACGTTAATCCATGAACTTGATTTCTGCTCAGTCTCGGCGTCATCAAGCTACGCCTTTGTTTTGAATAGGTGCCCTCTAGCGGCGAAAATGTACATATTGTGCCTTTAAGAAAAGAGGACAAAAACGTCTAACAGAAATTTGACTTACAGACAGAAAAAGTCAGCCAGGCATTTACCCTTAGCTGCATTGCTCAAACCTAAGGTCTAAAACAGGAAACCAGATTTTAATTCAAGAAAGCTATGAACAAAGAAAAGTGACTAACGTTTTAAAACATGTATTGTATTTAAAAACAAAAATTAAGCTCTGAAAAGAAAGTTAGAGACAGTAAGATGTCAGCAAGAATTCAAAAAGCCATGAGAGCGTTAAAGGAACACTCCACTTTTTTTGAAAATAGGCTCATTTTCCAACTCCCCTAGAGTTAAACAGTTGAGGTTTACCGTTTTCGAATCCATTCAGCCGATCTCCGGGTCTGGCGGTACCACTTTTAGCATAGCTTAGCATAGTTCATTGAATTTGATTAGACTGTTAGCATCTCACTCAAAAATGACCAAAGAGTTTTGATATTTTTCCTATTTAAAACTTGACTCTTCTGTAGTTACATCGTGTACTAAGACCGACGGAAAATGAAAAGTTGCGATTTTCTAGGCCGATATGGCTAGGAACTATACTCTCATTCCGGCGTAATAATCAAGGAACTTTGCTGCCGTACCATAGGTGCAGCAGGTGCAATGATATTACGCACTTATATAGGCTATTTCACACTAATCCTAATCTAACCAACATTTCATCAGTAAAAAAACTGCCCTCTTTCTGTGGCTCATATTATATTGTATTATAATGGATGATTAATATTACTTAGTATTACTTTGACTAGACTAGGCTAAGTATGTTGCATGTTCATTTGTCTAGGAACCTTAAAGCATAGTTTTTTTGTGCTGATCCATAATGATAATCCAGTATTACATACTTTTTTTTTCTTCATTATTTTTCTTACTGGAAATAATAAAAAATAAAAAAAACACTGCTGGACATTTAAGGTCAAGTAGTAAGTAGTTAGTATCAACTAATGTACCAACTAATGATCTTGCCAGTGTAATTTTACACATTTACTTGTACTGTTACATTTATTATTCCATGCGAAGTAACTTTTTATCACCTTGTTCGTGAACCTTTATGACTTCTGAGGAGTGTCTTTATGAAGCAAGACTGTTTTACAATTCAGCAGAAAATTTTTATGGCCTCATATTACAATGCCAGCATGGTTAGTAGCAAACTTTACTCTGTTCTTTCATTCTACTGGCATGTTTTTGATGGAAGTGACATGTGATACAATGCAAATATTGGCAGCTTTCAGAGTTACAATTTGTGTTAGTTACCAAAATGAATAAGTCTTAGTTATAAGTGAGAAAATACTGTATGGGTATAGGTTGAAGAGGGTGGAGTCTCACCAGGATTGGAACATTTTGAGCAACACTTTTTTTTTGCTCACAGAGGTGTATTAATATTGAGGTCAAAAGGAGTTCATGTTAATCAATTGGCCACATTTGAACAAAGCACCCGGATAGACAAATTGCCTCACACTGTATTGCTGGTATGCAGGCTCTAAATCTGAGTCTTTTCAGCATATAATGAATGAAATAAATATTCAAGTGTTGGTCCAGCACTTCTCCTGTACTGAAATATAGTAACTGAATCCCTAGATGTTGTATCTCGCAAACAAACGTGACAGGTTCCCAGTGTCACATATCTTCCTGTGACCATCAAGTCTAAATAAGTGGTTGTGTTTTAGAAATAGAATTTACTGAGAACAATTGCGAGAATGTAATGACGTGGAACAGACAAAGGTTTATAACTTTACAAGGCCATAAAAATAGTAGAGACTAGGGCTCATCTTGCAAGATAGACATGTTTTAGGCCTATTACTGTTTAGTGCAAAATTTGACCTTGAATCAGACTTTTAACAGTACAGTTTTACATATTACAGTGGATATAAAAAGTCTTCACAACCCTGTTTTGAATGAAACAAAGAATGAAATGAAACAAAGATAAATCATATCAGATCTTTTGCACCTTTAATGTAAAAATTACAACCTATGAAATGCCACTGAAAACCAAAGTAACAAAAGGGATTAAAAAAAAAACTTAAAATAAAAATAACCTAACTGCATAAGTTTGCACGCTAATATAGTGTATGTGGCTGCATGTGTTTAGAACTAATTTAACTAATCACCAAGCTCAGGTGAAGTACTACACACCTGTCTTCACCTGATTAACTCCAAATAAATCAGAAATATTCTTGTACAAGTTTTACTTGTAAGACATCTTCTTACAATGGAACACAATAAAGACAGTTATCAACAAGTCAAGTGACGGGCTTTATACAGTGTTATTATTGAGCTGAAGTCAGTTCAGTGTTGATTCGGTTCGGTTCACTAACTGTGTAAAGTTAATCAATTATAAAATTAGTTAATTTCAACTCTGCAGAAAACAGTGGACAGTCATCTAGCTCAGTTCAGTTATCATCCAATAGTGTCAGTGCTGTCAAATCAATAATATTGCTGAATATTAAGTGTCCCCAACTAAGCAAGCCAGAGGCGGAAGTAGCATGAAACCTAAACTACATAAGGTGACAGAAATGGAGAAAAAAATCCTTGGGAGAAACCAGGCTCAATCAGGGGGCCAGTTATCCTCTGGCCAGATGAATAAACATGGTGTAATTATGATTCCAGGGTCCATCACAAGTCAGATTGTAAACTGATATCATTCAGAATATTTCATGCAGTTCCTTCTGCTTGAAGATTGGGATACATCATACCGGCATATGGTGGGAGGAGTTGAAGCCGGACTTGTCTGATTCTTGTGGTCTTTGCTGAGGATCTGTGCCGAGGGCTGTATAGCTGACGAGTTCTTTGCAGGGTATCTGTCTCTAAGGTTTGTCTAGTTGTTGTGGTCTTTGCTGACATTCAGGGCTGTGTTGTGGTCATCTCTGGGTAGAGGTCTACCATCTGGTCTGGATAAGGACCGAAATTGGCTGACTACAGGAACCTCAGGATAAGGATGAGACAGACTGATATTAGTGTAAATGCCATTCCTCTTACGATGTAACAAGTACATCGGATGTAATGGGAAGTGTTCCTGGTTCCAGTTGACCTAATTTATGCAGCCTAACAATCCTTTAAGGGATTGGAATTATAGAAATGTGATAGTGAGGTGTATGTGTATGCTAGGTTAAAAAGATGGGCCTTTAATCTAGATTTAAATTGACAGGGTGTGTCTGCCTCCTGAACAACACTAAGAAGACTGTCCATTTTGGACCAACTGGAGTTTGTTTATTAAGCCTGCAGGGCAACCACCCAGTAAAGCATCACAATAATCTAGCCTTGAGGTCATGAATGCATGAAGTAATTTTCCTGCATTTGACATTAAGAGCATGTCATATTTAAAAGATATTGTTAAGATGGAAAATATGGTTTTATAAATGCTAGAAATGTGACTTTCACAAGAAAGATTGCTATCTTTGTGAAAGTGAACTATCCCTTTAAAGGTGCAAATGTTCTGTTATGAATGACACTTTTTTACATCACAAAAACAGCCGTTTTAACAGGGGTGTGTAGATGTTTTATATCCACTATAAACTAAAAAAAATTATTTGTGATGCTGTTCACTTTATTTAAACAATTTATTTTGATTCAACACCATTGTATCAGGTTTCTGGTTTAATGTGATTGATTCGTGTTAAATTTACTTGAAAAGATTACTTGACTTAACTTGATGTTTTCATATTGAAATAACGTTTCAATCAAGTAACCCAACCAGGAGTTAATCAAACAGGACTTTTACTTCCCATCATGCTTTGCAAAGGGGCTGAACTGAGAGAGTAAATGTTGAAATAAAGTGTTATTTTAAGCATTTTTTAGCAAGATGAGAAAATGGAGTGTCTTTTTAATGGTTACTGTTCTATTATGTTGGTATTTAAAAGTTTCTGTTATGTTAATGTTTTTGGGGTTACCATTGTGGAGAAGTGTTGCACTTGTGCTTGGGTTGAGGACCAGCTAACAAAACTTCATTTCAATTTAATAATGAAGTGATCACTATGGTAGTGTTTTGGGTAGTGTTTCCCAAAAGCATCACAAGCCTAAATTGATCTTAGCAGCATTGATGGCAATGAATCAACTTAGAACATCATTATTTACATAAATCAATATAAATTCAAATCTAATTAAAACAACAAGATAGATATTCATTAAATGACCATAGCCATACATGATCAAGACATTAACTAGTTGGTGTAACAAGGCAGAATTTTGTTGAATTAAAGTGCATTACCACAGTAACACAATACAAACATTTTTATTCAACTAGTTGCAAAGAAGTTACATTGACATATTAAAATCATGTTTAAACTACAAATGTATATTGTGTTATAAATATTCAAATATAAATTCATATAAAATATTCAAAGCAATCCAAGTTTACTTGATTTGATTAGATGCATAATGGGTGCTATGATTAAATCATGTTCATTCAACAATTTATTTTTTTGAGTGCACAAATTATCAGCAAAACAAATTTATTTTTCAATTCATGCTGGAGTACAATTTATGCAAATACTCACAAAAATAAGTTGTGTTATTTCATATTTCTTTTCAAAGAAATTTATCTTCAAATAAGTCCAAGTGTATTCTTGAAAACACTACTCAAAGATGAGAAAGAAAAAGACCAAGGCAGAAATCCTATTTGTTTATTTCAAATGGAAAATGGTCATTCAGTCCAACATTCAAATCCATACAGAGATCATCTAAACAGAGTAAAATTGCACCACTAAGGAATAATTAAAATATACAAGGAAATACAGCATTACAAAATAGAGGAAATTCAAAACATAACATGAAAAAAAAAAAAAAGAAACACTTTAACCTTCTATGTCACTAAAATGTTTGTGCTTTTTCTGTGAAAGAATGGGGCGAACATTTGCAATATGAACAAAAACCAATACCATGACTTGACAGGTTGACCTAAGGTTAGTTAGGCCAGTGATGTAAATTATGGTTTTGGCTATTCATGCCATTTAGCTCATAGCTAATTAAACAGAAGACTACAGGAGACCAACAGTGATGGCTACTGACAGACCCTTTTCAATGTTTACATAGCAAACACACTGTTCTCTCAAGTGAGAGAGACTGCACAGGGAGAACAAAGGAGATCTCTGGTTAAAGTGTAGCTGGGAAAACAGGGGTGGGTCTATAACAAAAGTTTGATAGTGACACCAGACAAGACAACATTAAAGGTCCTCAATAGAAGAAAGGCAAATTGGTGCAAAATGTCCTTGTGTGACATACACAATACTGAATATTAGAAGACATACAGTAGAATGCATATTTCAGTGCATATCAGGTCAATCAACTTTTATATATAAAAAAAAAAAAACACATTTCTTTTAAAGAAAGCCAAGAGGAGTTTAAGAGGGATCGATCTTAACACACTTGAAAAACAAACAACATAATTACATCTACAAACAGGAAATGGTTTCATGTCAACACAGACTTAGCATCATGTCAACAAATGAGTCAGACACCAAAACAGTTATCATCATGTTAAAAAAAACACTGTAATAACAATGGGATACTCATAACCTTTTATGTCAGCCGATTCAACTACCATCTTCTTGACTTGACAAAAGCACATTGAGGGAGGCTGACGGAGTATTTGAGTGCAGTTCATCTCATCATATCGACAATATTAACGGTTCAGAAAACCACAAATATTGAGATTTTCTTTGGATAGGAGTTAACAACACATTTCAGGAACATTAAAACAATGTCTGCATAAAATGGAATAAAATCACAATGTTAAAGTCAAATCATGACATTCCATTTTAAATAAATCCCAAGTTAAAATAACAGGCAAACATGTTGACCCAAAACAATATTTTGGGCTAAAATGGAAGACAATAAAAATGTGGTTTAACATCCAATAAGGATGAATTTTTTGTTTTGTTTTTTGTTTTTTTAATTCTTAAAACAAATCACCAATATGGTGAAAAAAAACATGCAAACATCTTACTATCTATAATCTATATTGTAAGTGAACTGATTCACAGTGAATCTGAGACCCCTGCAGTTTAGACAATTTAGGTGGAAACCTAAATTGTCTAATTTTATTTCTTTGCTATACAATAAATAAAAACCTAATCAAGTCTAGAGCCACTGCAAAATTAGTCAACTATTGATATACATCTCTATAAGTCTGTATGCCAACAGCTGCAGATAGTTTGTTCATTTAAATGTCACTTCAAAGTAAGACTCTTAAGTCTGTTGTTCCACTTGCAAAATACTTAAAAGAAATTCTAATTTGTAAAATCACATTAAACTTGTATAAGGCTGCTCACATTTGAAGACAGATAGAAATTGGTTGTGAGTAATAACTTCAATTTTTATAGTTAACACCATTTCAAGTTCAAGTTCATGATAGAAAAACATTACTAAGGTTTAAGACAGAAGACCAAAATCCTATCGTGAGATCAAATGTCAGTGTTGTCCTCTTTGGAATACTCTTCCACCAGCTGCTCATAGGAGGGGTTACGATCCATCCCATCTGTGGTGAATACAGAGGTCTCAGATCCAGAGCCCTGTTCCCCTCTAAAATCTATCTCATCTGAAGTTGAATACTTGGGTATTAAGTCATTATCATCCTCCTCCAGGTTGTTGTTTAGCAAATTCTCCTCATCAATGAAGGTGATGTTGGCATTGGGAAACGTGTGGATCTGGTAGCCATTACTGCAGCCTCCAGGTTGACCCTGGACTTGACGACCTTCGTGGTTCTCTCCTGCCTCCTTGTCCAATTGATTCTCACTCATTCTCATAGAGTCTAGGTCAGAGTCTATCTCTCCTCCCCCATGCATTTCATTCATGAGAAGACATTCCTCTGGATTAAGAAGGTAACCCTTGGATTTTGAGAGGGCTACAGTAAATCTGTCACTCAAGCTATAGCGGCGTTTCTGTCGAGGCGAGCGGTCTAAACTGAGGATGGTATTTCCGCTTATTGAAAAAGAATCACTGCAGCTCTTTGAGCGTTTTGGTGCTTTATTCTTGCTACCAGTGACAGAGCTGACACATTGATCTTCTCCTTCCTTCTCGACACCTATCTGTTTGATTAAGTCATTGTAACCTTCTTTTTTCTTCGACAGGAAGCTGAAGATGTTGACATCATTAGGAGTTGGTGGCAGGTGTAGGGACTTGTGACTTTCCTTGATGCACTGCAAGTCATCCAGAGAAAGTTTGCGCCTTTTACGGCGCTTCTTTAGAGCTTTGTGAGCCTCCACAACCATCCGCACCTTCCAATTGAAGAACAGAGAGAGCCATGCCAGACCAAGATAGATCCACACCTCCACAAAGTAGCGATAGAGAGCAGGGTAGACAACATTGGGATCAACACCTAAAATACAGATACAGAGAAAAAAGTTTGCAAATTGATATCACAATCAATCAATCAAAAAAAAAAAAAAAACTAAGCAATTTCCTTTAGTTTCAGTGTTGGAAATTTTATATTTTTAGATTTATAAATACATGCTTTCTTGTATGAAAAAAAAAAATTTTACACTTGGATATACTGCATAATATGGCTATTTGTTCATATCTTAAGAACTAAAGAACTAAAGTTCGTCAGGACAAACTTTGATGTTTCTGAAAGTTTAAAATCTGATGGTTATATAAACGCAGTAAAACATGCAGCTAGTTAACTAGGCATTGTTAACATGATTTAACATTGTCGTTAGCATGTTTAGAACATTGCTAGCATTAGCATTTTGCTTGCATGATTTAACATGTTACACATTTTAACACATTGCTTACATGTTTCTAACATGGCTTAACATGTTGCTACATGGTAAAGCATTTTTCTAACATGTCTGGTTTATGTTGAAACTTGGTTGAAGACGTCGGACTTCTGAACATGCATAAAGTAAGCTGTTACTGTATTTATTTGTGTTATTTGATTATGTTATTTGATTGCTTAATTATAACTTATTTGTCATTTTTACACATTTAATGTTAAATGTCATTTTAGAGTTACTTTCCTGATTCATAAGTTTGTAACTTTGTCATGTTTGCGCACCAGTCCATGACGCAGCAACTGTTGAAACTGTTTATGTAAATGGGCAACTTCAACACAAACTTATAAAACTTTATAACTTCAATATCTTCTAAACTGTACAACAATAAGGTCATTTTGATTGGAAATGGGCCTAGATAGCAGTTATACATGCCTTTCTCACATGCTCCTGCTCATGTGTGAGGCTGTGAGATTGCATAATATTAGTATTTGCTTTTTATGTATATGCAATGTTATTAATGGGATCTTTTTAAAAAGTAATATGACTTATGAAGTGATCCACTGTATTTTTACTTTTAGGGAGGAACATCTCGGAGGCACATCACAGCACTGAATGGTAAGGGATTTTCCCATATTAGTTTCCCACCTTTGTATCTAACCAGATGGGTTTTGTAAATACATGGATGTTTTACATTTTACATCATACATTTTTATAAAAATTACATGCAAATGGATTTCTTACAAAATGCCATGTTAAAGAAATATTCAGAAGGATAAGTCAAACATGCCACAAATGCTGATTGAGCTTAACTTAAACTGAACTGTGTTATACCAGATGTGATACTTTGTAATGGGTATGACTGTTTTTTGAGCCATACTATTTTTATTGCAGGTTTTCTGGAAGCCCCAGTTGAAGGCATCAAGAACTTACAGCTGTTGCCTAAACATACTGTATGTCAGCCTGGACAGACATCTATTCCAGTCCTACAACACACCAAACTCTCTGCTTTTGTATGGATGGATGGATGGCATGTTCTTTTAAGGTATTGCTGGAACAAAACAACTGAGCACCTGTGACAGTGGAATTTGTAGTTGAAGAGAATATCACATGTGTATCAGTAAATTTGAGTCATAGAGAAAAAATGTTTTAGGAGTTGCAAACATGTAGTTCTTTCCCTCTCTCCCACAAATACAACACAACAGTTACACTTCTCATTCTTCATTGCAGGTGCACAAATTCTATTCTGCGAATCAGTGAATATGGTGAAAAACATTCACACATCTGTATCAAAAATGTTAAGTCATGGACAAATTTTACACCTTAACCTCACCTAAAATTTTATTCATCAAGCACTTTCAAAATGAAAGAGTCTTTAAGATTGGTAGGGGATTAACATACAGTTGAGCTCAAAAGTTTACATACCACTTGCAGAATATGCAAAAATGTTAGTCATTTTAACAAAATAAGAAGGATCATGAAAATGATCGGGGGGTGAAAACTTGTGAACAAGATGATGATGTGCATGTTTTTCTTATTTTGATTAAAGATCGTATTTTTTCATTTAGTACTGACCTTCAGAAGCTACAGAAGATGCTACAGGTTTCCCAGAAGACAAAAAAAGTACAATTTATCATGTTCATCCAATTCAAAAAGTTTACATCCCCGACTCTTAATGCATCATGTTTCCTTCTGGAGCATCAGTGAATGTTTGAACCTTTTTTTAACAGTTGTGTTCGAGACCCTCAGTTGTCTTCAGTGTGAAAAGATGGATCTCAAAATCAAGAAGAGTTCAAATATGCAATAGATGTAGGAAAAATCAAAGAATTTGTAGGACATGGATTTTTCTGAAGAACAGAGCTCAGTTTAACTGCTCAGGACAAACAAGGGAAGTAAACTTTTGAACGGGGTCATTTTTATAAATTCAGCTATTTTTTGACTTTCTGTAAACATCTGTTATGTGAAATAGTTTATTCAGGACAGTACTAAAAAAAATAACATGCAATTTTTCATGATCCTCCTTATTTTGTTGTAATGATTAACATTTTTGCAGATTCTGCAAGGGGTGTGTAAACTTTTGAGCTCAACTGTATCTTTTATGTTCTTTGGAGCCTGACCATGCAGTGCGTTGTAAACAAACACTGACACCTTGTATTGTATTCTGTATTTTACAGGTAACCAATGAAGAGCTTTCAACGCAGGTGTTATATGATTCCTTTTCCTGCTATTAGTTAAAAGTCTTGCTGTGGCATTTTGGACATAATGAAGGTGTGTAACCAAGGCTTCACTTATGCCTTTATTCACAAAGCATTACAATAACCCAGCCATATGAAAAAAGCATGCACAACAGTCTCCAAATTCTTGGTTGAAAGAATAGGTTTCAGTATAGACAATTTTCTTACTTGGAAAAAAAAAAAAAAAGTTTTGACAAATCAGCTTATATGACGATCAAAACGGAGATCAGAATCGAAAATTACTCCTAAGTTCTTCACATAACATTGCATATTACTAGACAGTAGTCCATAACTTTCAACCAGTCCTTTCTCAGGCTGTTTATTTCCAAACATAAACTCAGCCTTAACTTAGGAAATTACTTGCAAACCACCACTTCACCTCAGTCAAACACTTGAAATGAAAATGAACAAAGGATGTACAGTCAAACTCTAAAGGAAAGAACAACTGCAAATCATCAGCATATAAATGATAATTAATTTTATATTTCCTAAAAATTTACCCAGGGGCAGCATATATAAAGAGAACAGAGTTGGACCATTTAACCTTGCGCCCCAAGAGATAGTTGCTGATGCAGAAACAGTTTCCAATCTTAACTAAGCATGTCCTGTCCAGCAGATAAGAAGAGAACCGCTCAAGGGCCACACCCATGATACCTACATAATCTCTAAGCTGAGTCTGAGCTAGGTTTAATTCTAAATACTGAAACATATCCATAATATTTCCAGTTAAAATAAATAAATAAAATCAGCTAGCTGATTATGAACAACTTTCTCTAAGATTTTATTCTTAAAATTAATATTTTTAAATCGGGCTAAACAATGGCCTGCTTAAACCTTCATGGTATAGTGCCATAAAACAAATTATTAATAATCGATAAAATATTAGGACTAAAATGTCAATGACCTCCTTAAGTAGTTGCGATGGAAGAACACCATAGAGTGAGGTCATCGGCTTTAAATGTAATATATCTTTCTATAACTGAGCTAAGGAAATTAATTCAAATTTACTCAAGCAATATGAAGGATTCATTTCTTCAACTACAATGTTCCCTAGTGGTGAAATATTTGACCTTTTATTTATTTGACCTTGTCAATAAATAAATAAATAAAAATAAAAAAATCCTTGGACGGGGAAGAGAAAGCTTTACTAGACGGACTATATAGTGCATTATATAGTTATAACAAAGCCTTTGGGTTATTTACATTTTGTGGTAAAATTTGCAAAAAAAAAAAATAAGATCTAGCAGCTGTAAACAATCAAAGTGCTGTTAAATTCTCTAAAATATCATAAGATACTTGCAAATTATCTTAAAGTCACTTACGCACGCCGACAAAGATTCCTAGTAACATCATTTAACCACGGTTGTTCATTTACTCTTTGATTTCTCATTTTCAAAGGTGCAACATTATCCAAGATCTGAACAGACATGACTGAAAGAATTTACCAATTCCTCAGGTCCTATAGAAGGCAAAGTTGTAGACTCCATAGGAGGAGATAATGCCTTAGTACTAAAAGCCATTAAAAACGCACTAGCCATAGATTTTTATCCCAAAAGTAAACACCAAATCAAGCATATGACCATGATCATGTGCTGGTTCAGAGACCCATTGAGATAAATGAAAAGAATCAACCAAATTCAAAAATTCTTTGATCATAGGTTTACAAGGACAAACATATTATATAAAAATCAGCCAGGATCAAAATCCAATCTGCAGATGGAACAACCCCAGATAAAAACCTCATAAAATTAATCTAGAAAATTCTTGTTGTATCTGGTAGGCCTATATATCAGGGCACAAAGTACCAGTAAAGGCAGGTCAATCTTCAGAACCCCTGAAACTTTCAACAGGCAATAACTTGCACTTAATCGTTAAAAATTGCAGCCAAACCTCCACCCCGATGAGTAGTCATATACACCTGATGGCTTGAGGGTGAGTAAATGAATAATATCCAACCCTTTAAGTTTAACTAAGACTCCAGCACATCTGCCTCGTCTCCTACATCATCTCTTCTTCCAGCACATGCAGCCAGATATGACACACATTTGAAATGCCCGAAACATTCATGGCTGTTCCGCAAACAGCTTCATATTCAAATCGCGGCTCCATGTCCATCGCTGGGGATTGAATGCTTAATAACGCAAGATGATCATGAATCAAATGTAAGCAAATAACACACAATGATTATAAATCAAATGTTAACAATTCAAACGATTTATAAAAATTGAAAATAAAACAAAGGTATCAAAACGGGTGTAGCATAGCAGTTAATGGCAATTCACACTGCACCAACAGACGCTGACCAATGCCAACAATTACCAGATTACGCCACTTTTCAGACATTCCAAGACCTGTTGTGCTGTGTTTGTGGGAGAGAGGGAGAGTTAGAAACTACAAGAAATCTTTCCTCTGTTACTGATACACGTGGCTTTTCTCTGCAACTACAAATTCCACTGTCACAGGTGCTCAGCTGTTTTGTTCTAATAACACCTTAATATTTTGCATGTCCAAATTAGATGTATGCAAATATAAGCAAGGTGCAGTGATAGTTAATGGTGATTGAGACTATCAGTCTCTTAATGTTTTACCTTGCATTTCCTCCTGTGTCACATTGAAAAAGTCATACTTTTTTGGTACAAAATATCAGTGTATATTTGAGTTTTATTCTTGAGTCAATGATTTCTTTCAATTTGTAACTTGACAAGTTATACCAGTTAGACTAGCTATATTAGCCTTTAAATTATTTTGTACATCTGAATGCATGAATGTGAATGCCTTTTTAATATTTAGCTGTTTAATCTTAAGATTTACTGTATATACAGAAAGTATTTATTTGCAGAACGTTCTCTAAAGTACTGTAACATGTTAGTATGATTTAACATTTTGGCATGTTTCTATCACGTTATAACACATTGCTAACATTTTCATAATATGTTTTAAGAAGTTACTAATTTGTTTCGAGATGTTTTAACACACTGCTAACATGATTTTGCCTGATACTTGCATGTTTTAGCATGCTACTAACATGATCACGTTGTTAACACATTTGTTAACAAGTTTTAACATAGCTTTCATGTTTTTAACATGATTTAGCACACTGCTACCATGGTTCTAACATGCCGTTAACATGACTTAGCATGTCGGTACTATCTTAACATGTTGCTAGCAGGGCTAGAAATCAACTTTCCTATTAAGGGGCAATATTTGCCCTGTGTAAGTGAGTTTTAGGGGCATTTTTAACATGACCAAAGTGACCTGTTTGGTTCACTTAGATCCTATTTTGAGGGAACAATCATTTTCTTGTGGCCACATAAAAACACCTGAATGACCACAGCAACCTGGGATTATCACAAATATATGAATTAACATTTTATTTTGAATTAAGAATGACAAAGACAGTGCAGCATTAAGACATGGTTATATTATATTATAGCTACTATATTATAGGCCTATTAGGCTATATTACAGCCTACTATATTCCGTGCAATGTGTAGATAGGCTACCTCGTGTCTGTGACAACATTAGAATGAAGTTTGAATAATTTGTTTTTAATAACAGGCTAAAAAAGAATATTTTTATTTACTGTATTATCTAACAGGCCTATTTAAAGTACCATGTAGCCAATGTTTTATAAATACAGTAAATGCCCAAGAGTCATGACAGTCAATCTTTAATTCCTATACGACTCATTCTGTAGGCACACTTACAGGAATTTTGTGAGAAGTTCACTTTATGGGAATTTAATATATTAGGCTATAATATTTCATTGTATTTTTGCTAGTAATTAATATAGACTACATTATTAAATATAATTATGAAAATGTAAGCATTGTTTTGTTTTACTGTATCTGCCAATTATTCAATTATTGCCACTGCTGGCATAATATAATATAATATAATCTTAACTCTGTTCTTTTTTGTCATTCTAAATTCAAAATAATCTCTTACTAATATAAAATTTCTGATAATCCCAGGTTGATATGGTCACACAGGTTTACACTCGAGGCCACATTATGTTACCACAACAAAATTACCCTGACTTCATCAGAAAGAAGAAAGTCATATACACCCAGGATGGCTTGAGGGTGAGTAAATCATGGGGTTATTTTCATTTTAAAGTGAACTAATCCTTTAACACGTTCCCAATGGTTACAATGTAGTGGCCACGGCAAAACTAGGTGAAGATAAATCAGAAGATTTTATTTCTGTTTTATCAGTCTGTTTTTGAGAGTTTGATAAGATATGGTATTACAGCATGCTATGGAAACCTGATTGTCCAATCAAAATCGAAACTTGCACGACTTGTACACACTGCTCTAAAAATTGTAGGCTGGGAAGAGAAACAACCTACATATGAGCTGTATGAGGTATCTATTTTAAGACAAGCTAAGAAACTTGTTGCTGATGACACACATTTTACATGGAAACTTTAACATGTAACCGATTGAGGATTTTGATATGCAAATCAAATCGCTACAAAAATTCTTGTGCGTCAACTACAGTTAAATCAATCAATAGAGAAGTGCAAAAATGAGGTGCCAGATTGGTATACTGTAGTTTTTTAATATATTTTTAGTTATGAGTAACGTATTGTTGTCTAATGTTGCATACAGGCCATGTCATGGTTGTCCAAGATTAATGGGACAATAAAATATATTCTATTCTATTCACATTACAAATCTGGTGAAATGGTGCACATTGCATTCCCAGATGAATGTACAACAGCATATGCAGAGCTGGAGGTTGATAACAGCTGCTGCTCAGACGAGTTTGAGTGGAGCTGCATTTTACTGTGAACGAAGCTGCTCTGAGATGCTGTAAGGAACACATAACCTGCGTGCATGTAAATAATTAAAGCGTCGCACTTCACTCTGAAACCCGCAGCTCATATATTTATTTAATTAAATCACAGCCTTTGTGATTTCACAATAGCATGCTATATTATGATTTTTAAATGTTAAACAGCCTTAAATGTGTAATAATGGATTCTTGTCTGTGGAATGTGTCGCTTCCGGTATTTTGGCGGTTAATCAATTCATTTCAATTAACCCCATTCATTTCCAGCCCTTGCTAGCATGTTTCTAGATATAGATATAGCTCAAGCCAACTTAATTTTCTTGTGACCCATGATAACAAGCAGTTAACAACTAAGACACCCACCTGCTACAAGATCACCGAAACCAATAGTTGTCAGAGTGACAAAAGAAAAATACAAGCCCTCAATATAGGTCCAGCCTTCTTGAGACATGAATACAAATGGAGGAATCACCAAATGGACCAGCACACCCCATAACAGAAAGACAGCTGTGCAGGTGAACTGTGTTTTCCGCTTTGAGAAGCCAAATAAAAAAAAAAAGAGAAAGAGAAAGAGAAAGAGCTTATAACAAAAATAGATTTTCAAAATGCAGTTAGAAGTTCTCATAGCTATTATTATTATTATATTAAAATACAATGGCTGTGTGTGGTTGCTCCTTACCAATGTTACTCCTTTCTTAGTAAGATATCGCCCAAGGTGTTTAGCTCTTCCACCAAAAAACTTTCCAAGTTCACTGATCCAGGTGAAACACAGCGGCACTCCAAAAAGACCATAAAATATACAGAAAACCCTCCCTTGAGGCGTTTTGGGTGCAATATTTCCATAACCTGTGGAAAGAAACCTTTTTTTATAGTATATACAATTTATCTCATTACTTTGATGTTCTATCTTTGGACATGGCTTTCAAGTATTTCTCTTAGTATTAAGCAAACAAACAAAAATCACTGTATTGAACCCTTGTTTGTAAGGATATATAGGGATATGACTGAAAGACTCAGAATAATGGGAAATAATAACAACAAATTATAAATTATTTTTGTATTAATTGTTAATTGATTATTTCTCCAAGTTACTGCTTAAATGGACCAGATCCTTACCTATAGTTGTGATAACTGTAGCTGCGAAGATGACGGCATTGGGCCAGTTCCAGTTGTTGAAGGCTTTGTCCCCTGTGATGGTGATGCCTTGTCCTGCAGCATTAGACACCACCTATTTCAAAATGAAAACAGCCACACATTCAATTTGAATACAGTATTACATCACGACAGTTAATTTTCTAGAGAATTGATGTGTGTCTGAGACCAGAGCTTATATCCTCTCAAGCCAGCGATGTTATCAGCAGCCCCCTGAGAATGCTGATAAGCCTGCCATAGTCAAAATGTCATCTGTCCCAAGGACATGAGTGGGCCATACCTTAAATAAAAGTTTCACTGAGCTTAGATGCAAAGATATTATAGAGATATAGTGAACAAGGCTTAATACGTCCCTTAATCACAGATAAAAGAATCTGTTGAGTGCAATTATTATACAGAAAAACGCTTACTTAAACAAGAGTCTCTCCTTGGAGACCTTGCATGTAAAATTAGGGAATAAACATTTATAGAGCTTGGATCTGACAACTAGATTTGCTCATTGCATGCTGTTTGCTCTTACAATAACAAAGACATTCTTCTGCTGCCACACACATAGATAAGATCCCCTTAAAGCAAGGTGTCAGAAAAACTCTTATTCGCAATATTTCGAACAAGCCAGCTGTGTTTTAAAATGTGAGCGACATTTCTAGCAGCACCTCAGTCCTCATTTGAATATCTGTGCTATGTCTTACACCAGATGCAAGCGGTGCGACATGATGCGACAAAAGCCAAAAGAACCAATTATAACCAGCGATTTTGTCTACATTCTGGATGTAGTGCGAGAAGACGAGTCACCGACAGTAAACTAATGCCCTGCTCTCTTTCTGACGTACTTCACATACTTGAGCTACCGAAAAAAAAATGCTTTTTTTTTTTTTTTTTTTTTTTTTTTTTTTCCAGTGCAGACAGCCTCAAGCTGCCATGCTCAATGTACCTTTTAAATATATAAAACCAAATGCAGTCAAGGGTGGCATGGAGGCTCAGTGGGTAGCACTAAAAGGTCCCTGGTTTGAGTCCTCGAACCAGGAGGTCAGTGTGGAGTTCACATATTCTACCTGTGTTGGCATGGTGCAAGATTTTACAACTTTATTTTTCAAAAAACATTTTCCCTCTGGCTCTGTCTGACATCAGCCATCATTCTGGGAATGATATTGGCTCTTGTCTAGTCTTGTCTCCAATACTGACTGTGGCCCTCATCCTGATCATATTCCCAAATCAAACATGGACACTGGTCCTCATCCAGGCACTATTCCTGATTCAGACAAGGACTCTCATCCTTATCCTGGCCCTAGTCTAGTCTCGAAACACTGATTGTGGCCCTATTCCTGATTCAATTATGGACAATGGCATTCATCCTGGCCATATTCCTGATTCAGAATGGCCCTGAAGTAACCCATATTCTAGTGTCAAATCTATTGTTAGTCTTGACTCTCTGCCTGTTAGCCCATATTTGCCTTTAAACATATTTTCATCTATTACTAGGATTTGCCTGTTATTGGACATGTCTATGATATGCTATAGAATTCAGAAACCTTTATTATTAGTGACACCGGTGGCCTTATCAGTGAACTGCAGCCAGCAAATTATTGCTCATGCTCACGCTCGTGCACAAGTAACGTACAAGAGACTGAACGTGAGGTCATTAAAATTGCAATGTTATGATAGATTAATTAAGTATATTTTAGACTACTGACTATATAGATTAGGCTATGTGAGACTACAGTTTGAATGAATCCCTTTTCTTTGCATGACATTATAATACAGAACAGCTCTTTCAGCATTATCCTGAACATTGTATAAGCATTCATTTCAAATGTCATAGAACGGAAGAGAGGATCTCAGGAGTGAGCATAAACATCACATCCTTTTGATTTTGAAATATGTAATATGTTTAAATAATATGCAAATATGTAAATAATAAAATATTTTGATTTTCCGGTGCTATATGTAAAGATAAATTTTTACATATAGCCCTTTTAATAGGGTCTCGGTCTCTGTCCCTTTTCAGAGTTCAGCCGATTTCAGAGTTCAGCCGATTTCAGAGTCAGCCATTTTGCCAAGAATATATATCAGAAATCTTCAGCTGATCTTTTCCAACTTGAAGTACAAGGACTGTTGCATAAGCATGACAAGGCTGTACAAAGGAGCTGGACACTCAAGTAGCCTTGCTCAAAAACTGAAGAAGCTTTTTAGTCAGCATTTTCGATGGATCTGGGCATGGTTTGTAATAAGACGTGTTTTTTGGATGGTTTACCACAACTTCTGGAACAAATAAACATCACACTATGCAACGTTGCATTTTTCTTTGAATATAAGGTTATATAGCGTTATAGTGTTTGTCTGAAGATGTACAGTAGGAGGTGATTTTTTTCTCATGTTTCTTCAGTACTCCCAGAAATGTTTGTAGCCTGTAGGGTGCATTCATTTTTGTACCACATGCATCTTAAATTTGTGGATTTGTTTGTTTTTGATTGGTGGCTGGATGAACTGTTACAGTGTTATTTATTTAGTTATTTTATTAGCATTATTTTTTAGGTTACTGGTTTTAAAAATAGATTTTTTTTACTTTGATATATTGATACTGTGATATATATTATATATATATACACATTATATATATATATATATATATATATATATATATATATATATATATATATATATATATATATATATATATATATATACACACACACACACACATACATACACACACACTTTCATCATAGGCTATGCTTTGTACAGTGTTGGTATTGTACACTGTCATTTAACAGTATGTATACCCTTTTGTTGTCAAACAATACAACAAAAAAAAAAGTTTAATATTTGCTTTTTAAAGCCCTTTAATCCCCAGGCAGGTCTCCAGGCACTAGTGAAAGATCCTCTGAATGATCTTTACCTACCCACAGAGCTTCACTTTTGACCGAATTGACTTTGGCTGATGAAGCCTTCTCACAAACAAAGTGCATCAGACAAAACCTTAATTCTCTTGTGCGTTATTAACAAATACTGTGATGTCATCTGCATAAGCACTTAAAACAATCCCCAATTTCACATCAGGATGTTTAACTCTAAATATATCTACAAGATCATTTGCTTTTTATTAACTTTGATAAACAAGGTAATGATTGAATATGAGGTTCATCAGTAGTATAATTAATAAAATTTCCTGTACAATTAAAACAGGCAACCCTTAAACAGGCAAGAGTGGAAAATTAGATATTTATATATTCTGGATTTTTGATATTTGAATGTGTTGCCCTATTGAGGTATAAAGAAGCCAAAGTCATAAATATGTGTTTTATGTGAATGTAATATGCAAAATATGCTGCATGTATGACATGTCTAAGTGTCCTAAAACTGAGAAATTACTTGTGTTTTTACACTGCTGAACGGTCTCATCTTCAACCACAGGGCTGGTCAACTCTGGCTTGAGGGCCACTGTCCTGCAGAGTTCGGCTCCTAATCAGACACACATGCCTGTCATTTCCAAGTAAATCTGATGACTTTTAGCTGGATTTGGTGTGTTTGATTAGAGTTGGAGCTAAACTCTGCAGAATGGTAGCCCTGAAGGAGCAGGGTTGGACACCCCTGTTCTATCCTGCAAAAAAACATCTAGCTGAAAATGCAAAGATGTAGTCAACTAAAAATATTCACGTTATACTGATGTTATAAACATTTGTGCAATTTTTAATTGTAAATTTTTTCTTTACCTAATGTGGCAATGTATCTCAGGGGATACGGATGTTTCAAAATGTGCTAAATAACAGCATGAACAACATATGACTTAATTTTTTTTTTTTCTCGGCATCTTAAGATAATGTTCACAATTAATAGTAGTAGTTTTATTGCTTTTTTTTTTTTTTTTTACTGAAGAAAAGGCAAATGTGTTGGTTTTAGGTCAGTTTGACAAAAGGAGAACAGAAACATTGAACCAAGTCATATGACCCGCATACTCAGAAGAGACTTAACTATGATAAACAATATTGAGAAGAAAAAAAAAAAAAAAAAAAAAAAAAAAAAAAATCATTGCCTGTTTAAGAAATATCCAAGAAACACCAATAAGCATCAATCTTTCATACCCTATATTTGGTGCATACACATTAAATAAATGACCCCCCTCAATAGCAGCTTTAAAGACAACCATTTATTGGTTCTTCTGTGCTCAAAACAGTAACTCTTATACCAGGTGAGAAGAAAATTGCCTCTCCTGCACACAAATTTGTTTAATGGATTAATCTATACAACCCTTTCCGCTACATTCCCCAACCTCATTAGCTACAGTACTGCGTTTCTTGAAGAAAAATAACATGTAAATTCTTCTGCTTCTTCGCTGATTATTTCAGATATTAATGCACGTTTGTGCATATCCCTCCCCATTAATATTGAGAGAACCTACTCTTAAAACTTCCATGTGCAAGTTCGAGAGAGAGAGAAGGGAAAAAAAAAAACAGGAGACAATATGTGATGCATGAAATTAAACAAAACCTTTTCTTCTCACTTAGGAGCTCAAATCCCACATTCTTTTAATGTACTGTAAATTACTTCTCAACGTCATGAAAAAAGTCCCAAATGTGTCATCTAGAAAACATTTACAGTGGGTGATCAGGTTGTGAGAGCTCTTGAGAGTTCATGTCAACACAGACAATGCAGTCTGATCTGACAAAGCTTCATCCATGCCACTTTAATCATTACATATTTTGTTGCAGATCATCTCCAAATGCTCCTTTTCAACCAAACCCTCTCCACTAAAACTGCCAGGTGGATTACCACTTGTACTTGTTACAGAGTGCATTCCATACTCGTCAACTTTTTCAACATCCAGTGTTTCATCAATAACTCCATCAATGATGCCCACAGCAATATTACTAAAGTCAGAAAATTTTGTTGTTTTCACCTCAATATCTAATTGAATATTCACAGATGCAGATACACTGACTTCTGACATTCTTACCTCAGGAATCTCATGCCGAACTCAGAGTAGGCATGAGTTTAGATGTAGTGCCAATCTCTAATCCTGAAGCAATGCCTTCAACTCATCACTCCTCATGCAGGCAGGCAGGCATGCATTTTATAACCAACAAAGCATTCAAAACACTTCACGGTTGTCCTGTAGATCAAATGCATGTTTTTCCTTAATATTTAAAACTAAAGTATATATCCTGCGTCTGCTCTGGGGAATCCAAAAACATGTAAACTTGTCTCCTGAAAGACATTACTTGTTTACTTTACATCCTAGAGAGATCGCTTTGAAAGAACTACAATTTTTCCATGCTCCTCCAACACATCATTATTGATGAACGGCGGGACTTTTGAAATCATAATTTTAGAAGAAGCCGCATAGATGTTTTCTAAATGTCTAAATGTTTTCTAGATGACACATTTGGGACTTTTTTCATGACGTTGAGAAGTAATTTACAGTACATTAAAAGAATGTGGGATTTGAGCTCCTAAGTGAAAAGAAAAGGTTTTGTTTAAAGAAACATGTAACGGAAATTAAAAAAAATATAAAAAAGTGGAAAAAAGAGCATGTCAAAGGCTTTGAACTATAGCTGACCAATTTCATGCATCACATATTGTCTCTGTTTTTTTTCCCTTCTCTCTCTCTCGAACTTGCACATGAACGTTTTAAGAGTAGGTTCTCTCAATATTAATGGGGGGGGGGGGGGGGTGGGAGATATGCACAAACGTGCATTAATATCTCAAATAATCAGCGAAGAAGCAGAAGAATTTACATGTTATTTTTCTTCAAGAAACGCAGTACTGTAGCTAATGAGGTTGGGGAATGTAGTGGAAAGGGTTGTATAGATTAATCCATTAAACAAATTTGTGTGCAGGAGAGGCAATTTTCTTCTCACCTGGTATAAGAGTTACTTGCACCAAAATGTCTCACCTGGCATAAGAGTGACTTGCACCAAAATGTCTCTTTTTTTACATTTTATTTATAACAGTTTTTATATACATAAAACAGATCAAAGTCTCACAAAATGTATACAAAAAATATACTATACACAAAAAACAAGAGACCCCCCACCCACCCACAATGAACAGGCACCAGATACAATGAAAAATAGACACCTTAAATAAAGACATACGTAACCAAACAAAAAAAAAACAAAAAACAAAAAAAACATTAAAGATGGAGTGAAGGAATAAAACAGTGAAGCTACCCATATAACATGAATGCTCACGCACATTTCAGCTCTCTCCTGTCACAACAAGCACATTCTCCACTGTTATCAGCAGGTACACATCTAAAGCCATTGCGCAAGGACAATGTCTCGGCCTCCACACCCAACTCACCTCACCAGCAATCAGAAACAAAAAATTTACTTACCAAATAAAGCAGGGTAAAGATGAAACGGAAAGCAAAAGTATACTTTGTTCCTATTCAGAAATGTCACGTAGCTTTTCAGTTGCAGAACTAATTTTATTAATTAAGTTGCAGGCCAGTTCCTGTTCGCATGCGTGTTTCTGTGTGTGCATTTGTATGGGAAACAGCAGGAGAAAGAGAGCGTGCTTTCAATAGATAAAAGGTAATTTACTTGGAAAAACTAAGAATTAGTTTATATTTATTTGCTTGGTCAGTGTCCTTGTGGGTTTTGGTTCTTTCACTGTTGTAGGCTGTAAGGAACTTTGAAATAAGGCCATATTCACACAGCAACAGAATGCAGTCCTGTATCGGAGTCCTTAATATGGTTACATTCACACACAATGTGGTTATTTACAGGAGTGACAACCACCTTCTATAAGCGAACTTGTACTAACAACCGCATTCTCTGAGAAAAAGTGTGCTGTGTGAACGGAATCAGGCTGGACAACTAGTTTTCTGCCAAGTCATACAGTGCGAGAGGGCCACTCTGCACTGCACAAACACGTTTACCATGTGTTGCAGGTTTTCGTGTATGGTTTCGGTAACTTACAGCGATGGTGATATGAGCTGTGTGTCATCTGAAGGGTTTAGATCCAGTCACTGTTCTCCACAAGGCTGTTCCTGTCAGTTTTGTGTTATATGTGCTCTCCACCAGATATAAAAGCTGCTGTTCATTAATGAAAATTTATATAAAATCATATTTTTTATATATATATATATATATATATATATATATATATATATTAAAAATCAAAACATACTTTCAATGAACTTTAATTTTGTAAGTTACCTGTATTCTTAGTTATTATTACTTAATCAAAACAACCCAACTGCAGTTTGATTGATATTACTTATTGATTGAGTTATCCGTTTTTGCAAATAAACTCTTCAAATGTTAATTTAGGTGAACAAGTCTAACTTTTCTAAAATTAGTTGGCACAACTACAGTTATTAAAAAGTTAAGTTGCCTAAACTTCTTATTTTTGATGGTCAGGTAAAATAACATAGTTTGGTAGCTAGGCCAGAAATAAGACAAAAAAAAAAAAAACTGCCCTCAAACAAAACGAAGAAATAAAGATGGAAGAAATACAGTTCTAATCAGGAGTATTCGACAAGCAACCGCCAAAATGTGAATATCCAGAACTAACAGGCAAACTTCTTATTGTCTTTTTGTTATGACCTGAAATGCATTTATAAAAATCTGTTACATTGTAAGATGTCTGTTGCAAGGTCATCCTTAGCTATAAAGCCCAGGTGGATAAATGGGTTATAAGTTTGAGAAGGTGAAGCATGCTCAGTAACACTGTAAAACCAAAGGCCAGAATTTGGTGTTCATGTGGAACATGAGATAATCGCTAACTAAGACTTTTCACTTTGCAAATGAATTATGCAATCAGTAGACCTACACTGAATTCAAGCCCACAGAATTCCACAGAAAACTCAGCAGATTTCAGCAGAATTTTCCACCCTTCATTCACAAAATTGTACCTGTTGCATATATTCAGCAGATTTTCTCCCAAAATCAGCACAAAACAATGCATAGATTGCATGTGGGCCTATCACAGTTGCGTTGTCCTTCATTTTGAACAGATGACTTAAGATGTTATGAGCAAGCCTAAGCATAAGACATGAAATGCTATTCTAATGCTGAATAATTTATTTAAATTAGGAGGGAAATTCACAAGCCCCGGGCTAAACATTCAGGTCATTTGAAAGTAAGCTAGATCTGCATTAAATGATGTGAAGGCAAATAATATGTGGATCTTTGCCTTTACATCATGCATTAAAAAGAGGGCTGTCAATTTAATGCTTTAATTGGGTGCGATTTAAATAAAATAACGTGTTAAAATTATTGACACTCTAACGCACCCCGTCCTGGCCCACACCTGTATGTCATCTTACATTGCATGCAGTTTAGTTATGAACATGATGCAGGGCAATGGCTGACTGAGTGATGAAGCCTATTACAATGCAGTTAAAATGCCACTAAAATTCAAGATATGTGGGCAAAAATGCCCCTGTCTGGGCTTTTTGTCTTACATTTATATCATATGATATAGGTTAGCAATTTCACACAAGCAGGAGTGCCGTTTTCCCCTGAATATCTGCACAATTGCAAGAAGTTAATACAGTTACATTTTAGACAGAAGATTGTCAATATTGTTTTTGAAATGAACAGTTGTGCATCTCCGAGCAACAGACAGTGGGGTTTCATTACTCAATGAATCCACGGTTTTTAACAAATCGAGTGAGCCATGTATTCAGTAGCCTTATCCAAATACCCACACTTGCGGTCTTGGCCACTTGATAGCTCGTTCACGCGACAGGAAGTAAGTGTCTCATGTCTTAAAAATCTCATGTCTTAAAAATGCCCAAGTGCAGTGCACTTAATGCACACTAAACCCACACTACCTTGAATACCGCTTCTGAGCAGTATTCGAGGCTAAGCGTATCCCATCATGCATTGTTCGGCAACTCACATGCCCCAAAATCGTGAGATGTCAAGGAAAACATACAACTGTAAGTTGAATTAATTATATATTACATATAATTTGGTAGTAAAATATAAAGTGTTGCACTTTTTATTGATGCAAAGATGAGTAGGCTATGTGTATTTTGTACATCATTTGCAACTGTTTTTTACCATTTAAAGAAGCACCACAATTTTAAAATTGTGTCTTCTGTTGGTTACATAGCGACCACTGAACAGACATTTAGAAGTGTATTTTAAAATGCAAAGTTCACACATAAAAAATAAAAGTTAAAACGCTTGCATTTTTTCCAACACTGTAAGTGTGTCCCATCGGGTAATCAAAAGTTCTACACACACTTGCGGTCTTCATGCCTACTTGAACACTTAGGCCAAATACAGGAAATACGTCATGTAAGTAGACAAGTAGTCAAGTGCAAAGACCACAAGTGTGGGTATTTGGAAAAGGCTAGTGACCCATTCATAAAGTGACAGTGGTGTAACGTGTAGCCAAGTATGGTCTCACATACAGAATTTGTGCTCTGCATTTCACCCATCCATGTGCTCACACACAGCAGTGAGAATTGAACACACACAGTGAACACACTCCCGGAGCAGTGGGCAGCCATTTTTACTGCGGCGCCCAGGGAGTGATTGGGGGTTAGGTGCCTTGCTCAAGGGCACCTTAGTTGTGGGTAATAAGAGTGGAAGAGAGCACTGTTAATTCATTTCCTGCCGGTACTGAGACTCGAACCTGCAACTTTCGGGTTACAAGGCTGAATCTCTAACCATTAGGTATGACTTGCCACCACCTACTGGCAGTTTTAGTTCCAATTTTAGAGTATCATTTAATTTTTCATTCATATTCTTGCCACCTCTGAGCTGCACTAAATAGTCTGTGTAAATATACCTGCATGCCACATCAGATAAAGCTTCTGGATGGAAAAAAAAAAAAAAAAAAAGTTGTGGCCACATTTTTGGGGTTGGGGCTGGAGGAGTTTCAGTGAAAGTTACGTTATTACACCATTAGATGGCAGCTAAGTTTGTCTTTAACAGTGAGTCAGTAGCAAAGACTTATATTAAAAGGGGCTGAAATAAGGTTGTAAACAAGGACGTTATTTTACGTCTCAACTCAAGGAATAATTTTCCTTGAATTGAGACGTAAAATAACATCCTTGTCAGTGTGAAAGCTCATTACAGAGCTCCTGAAGGCCAAATTTAAATCAAAGAAAGCGCTGAATCGACAGTCTTGCTGCAACAGAAAACACTGCTGAGCCTCAACTAAAGAGAACTATCGTTTTCTCATGCTGAGAAATAAGCAGCTGTATTTGTTTGAGGAAATATCACATTGTGTTTAAAAAAAAAAATAAGAGAACGGTTCCTAGTCTGTTTTTATTGGAGCTCCGTGAGATTTTACTTCATGAAAGTAGCATTGATTCATATTTTTGGCTTTAATACTTGTATTGTGTGTAACTGTTTTATAGAAGCAATAAGGTACTCGAGGCTAGTGATGTATGGTGAATAAGTCACAGCTGAAGGGGTTGCAGGGTTTAACGTTGCCTCTCTTACTTTATTTCGTACACACACGCATACATATACACACACACTGCCGTTCAAAAGTTTGGGATCAGTAAGATTTTTTTTATTTTTTTTTAAAAAGTTTCTTCTGCTCACCAAAGCTGCATTTATTTGATCCAAAACAGAAATATTATTACAATTTGTTTTCTGTTTGAATGTTGTTAAAATGCAATTTAATTCTGTGTTGGCAAAGCTGAATTTTCAGCATAATTACAGTATTTAGTGTTTATACCTAAACTCACTACTTCAGATGTATGCGTCCTCCAGAAGCTTGTGTTCTGCAAGTGAACGGCGTCTTGTGGCGTCATCCCAAAGAGGCACAGAATCACTTTCACTGACTTTTACCTTGACTATTCCATGCTGGTGGAATGACCTGCCTAACTCATCCCAAGCTGCTGCGTCTGTTTTCAAGAAACAGCTGAAGACGCATCTTTTTCGTCAACATTTGACCCATTAAAGGGCAAGTTCAATTCTGTCATTAATTACATATAGACAGCTACACAACTGACAATTTGACGCATCAAAATGTTCATAAAGAGATCATAAAATTAAATCCATATGAATGGTTTAGTCCTAATTTTCTGAAGAGAATTTATATGATGAACAGATTTAATTTAGGTATAATGAAGAATTTTTTGTTTGTTTAAAGATTTTCTCTGATTTTTAATGTGTATTATATGGTTCTAAGTTGTTGGATTGTGGAAGATTTGATAAGGGTGTATTCTGATGATTTGACTTATTTAGATAATTAACCCTTTTAATTACTTTTTGAAATGAGTCATGGTGAGTAGAACATGCCAGCTGTTTAAAGGTGACTCTTAAAAGGTGACATAAGACTTATGTAAAAATAGACTGCCTTGACTCTAAACCCATTTATTGTTCATTGACTCCTATTAGTATACTATTTGTGGGTAAATCTCCCCTAAACATCTAAGCTCTCCCCCTAAAAGTCTGACCCTCCCAGGAACCATCAAAACATTGTGAGTGGTTTGTTCAGATCTGTTAATCTCTTTCCAGTTCAACTTATAGTGAGAGTTTAGGGTGCAGCTGTAGCAGGCAGAGCCAGAGGGTGTCTACTGTTCATCAGGTGTGGGACCATGACTGATGCGTTACATGGGAAAAGACATTCAGCTTCGGTTGCAGAAGTGCAAGCCAAAATTTGCTGCATTTAGACCTCCGAAGATTAAACAGGTCATGAACGTGTCAAAGAGGAGTGGCGTTGTGATGCCTTGTGCAACAATGGACTCTACCATACAGCATCATCATGCATTTCTGATTTTTTCACCACGAAGAATGCTGTTTTTCACCACAAGTGTCCCTCTTCATTGTCAGTGTGTATCATGGCCAGATGTTTGACTTACAACCCAGTTTGGTTTCACGGTTTATGTAGGTTTTCTTCCGCACAACACGGAAGGCATCAAATTTTAGGGGAGTTGCGGCAGTATCTCAGTCTCAACAGGATAGAGTAAAATAATGACGAGGTGGGTCTAATTCAAACTACATTAACATTCCGACCAACTGGCACTAACAGTAGCTGCTGTTGATTCAGCAGACATGTGCTACTCTCCTTCCACTCTCTGCACTCTTTCCTCTCACGAGACAAGAGCGTGTACTTCTCATTAAAGTTCAAGATGAAGGACAGATACCACAAAAAATACAACCTCTATCAAAAAAAGCAACCCCAGTTATTGTGCTTTGGGTGGGAAATAGTTTGCTCAAAACAAGCCCCTTAAAAATACAATACAATGCTAAAAACTGGATAAAAACTGCCAGGATAACAAATGTGAGGAACAAATATTACCAATATCCTGCAAAATTAAAAGGCGGAAAATGTAATTATGAATAAAAGTTCAATCAAATCAAATATTTAGATATTTAGATATAAATGTATTGATGAAATGGAAAAAATACATTAAATAATAATAATTAATAAATAAATAAATGGGTATGATATCTGGATGTATGTTGTATGTTAGTGTGAGGGAAAAAAAGTCACACTCAGGATGTTCGGGGAAAGTTAGAAATGTGAATCTTTTTAGAAGTAAATTTTACACATTATTTTATAAAAGCCTATTTTATTTATTAATTTTTTTGTTTGTTTGTTTAATTCATTTGTATTTGGGTCAGTGGCATGACAGGTCTTTTTTTTTTTTTTTTTTTTGTCATTATTATGCCTTAATAATAACAAAAAACAAAGATATGACATCCAAAGTATGTTAGGTAGTACAACTAGATCTCTTTTACTGAATACAAAAGGTTTTGATTTTATTTTGCTACAAATAAAGGCATTTGCAGGTCATTCAGTTTAACCGTCCAAATCACATCTTAATGTAATAAATGTATCTATTTTTTTATTCTGGCATGATTTTATAACATCATATATCAATAGTGCAAAATGGTATTAAAATTATTTGTAGAAGTCGTTGCTTTGTTATGAGAGAGAATGTCCGGAAAAATGAATTTCACTAATGTCATTTGGAGTAACCAATATAAAGGGACCATTTTGGATCAAGTCATGCTGTCAATATCACGTGAATCTGCACTTTCGTGACTTATTGCCGCTTTGACTGCTGGGTGAAGTCCTCTGCATAGCTTGCAGACTTGCGGGCTCAGCTGAACTGCGCATCGAGGGGACATAGCGACCGCAAAGGGGGTGTTTGCGAGCACCCTTCTGAAATCTAAAATGATGAATGGGACAACTTACGGTCTCATGGACTTAACGGACACGCAGCAGCCATTTTAAGTCCACAAGACCGAAAGTGCATATAAGTGTGCCATTTGGGATTCAGCCTAACTCTCAACTATTTGAAAAATTCATGTATTCACTTGCTCATACGTCCCGAAACATCAGGTCATTCGGTTCAACCGCTATTGAAACAGGGAAAATGTTGTAATATTTTAAAAACTTGTACTAAATATAAAATGTTTTATTGTCCTTTTGCTAGCTAGCCAGCAAACTAACTAGCTAGTTAACTAGATATCAGCCTGTTAGCATTGTTTGAAAATATTGTCATTTGGTATAATCAAAAGTGTAATTCGATAAAACTGAAATTTTGGTTAAACCAAATGACTTTTTTGGTAAAAATTGTCCATTTTGTAAATAATGACAAAAGCAGTGTTAATTGATTATAAAAACCACAATCTTATTGTTAACACTTAATAAAACTTCAAAATGAATTATATCTTCATTATGCAGTGTTTTTTTTTACACTTTTAAAAACATTATTCGTCAATGACCCATTTAAAAATACCATAAAAAAAATACCATAATTTCCCCTAAAACTACACAAATGTATAGTAAAAACAATAAAGTGAGTGATATTAAAAAAAAAAATTACATTGTGTTACAAAAAAAAAAAAAAAAAAAAAAAAAAAAAATAATATCACATTCTGTGGAGATACCATACATGTGTACACACCAAACAAACAGCGCATAAGGGTTAAAATTATGTAATGCTTCGTAAAAAGCTGGCACCAGACATCAGAAAGACGTAATAATTTCAATTAAAGTAAATGAGCCAACTGCTTTAAATAAATGCAAATGAAAAACTCATTGTAGAATTAACCAGTTAATTCAATGAATTAAATATTCATAGCTTAAATAAGAATTTGTAAACATTTTGTATGTCAGTAAACTATTTATGTTTTTGATGCTGTCAGTATGTATTAGTGCTTATGCAAACTACAGTAAATTTTGAACCACATAATAAGCAAAATACATACAGCCACAACATGGACCTCTTCAATCACAAACTAAAAAGAGTAGCACAAACTCCAACAAACAGTTAAACTTCTACTGCTTGTTTTAATCTGTAGCGTTTATCATTTTAAACTAAATACGATCAATTTCAAAATTCAACATTTCTTAATTCTGCTTTGGAAAATAGTGTGTCAGTAGTGCGTTATGTGTGTCAGGAAATGATAACGAAAACAATAAATAGTTTTTGCTCACTTATCAGCTTTTGAAGAATTATCAGCTTATGCTGTAAATGATACACTCCTAGTCGTAGAGGTTCAGTAAAATGGTACTGTTCTAATATAGAACACTGTTAAGCATGCAAGATTAATAAACTAGTTTAAGACAAGATCAATTCCCCCTCACGAGTTTAAGCAAATAAGCAAAAGCAGCAGTTATTTTCCTTTAAATATCCTTAAGCAGGTTATCAAGCTAACCTGTACCCATTGCTTTCTTCTCTTTCCGATTGTCTATGAAAAAAACTCAAGACGACAGGCTGATTCACACCTGCACATTAATGTGAATTGCATCTACAAAATGAATACAAATGCATTCATCATGCTAACATCTTTATCCACCTGAACATTGCAATGACTGAGGACGTTTCAAATGGACAAATCTTTCCCCATTTATGAAAAGGCTTTTCCATAACATTCTCACTTCTGCAATGCTGCATTTTCATTGAACACTTGGCAGTTACAGCTTTAATGTCACATCCTCATTACCTTACAGATTAATAAAAGGATGACAGTACAGTCAAGAATGCTGTTAACCCTGAGGGCAGATGAAAGTTAATTATTTAGCAAACAGGTATTTTACAGATGGACAATTTCAGTGTCATGAATTACACAGTTCTAAGGTTATAGATGAGACTCCACACTTTACAGAAAATGAATTTAAAAGCACAACTCATAAACAACAAAACAAAAAAAAACTGTTTTCTATGGCAAGTTTGACATTTGCATGCAATTGCCTAGATGTCATATTAGTGCCAATTATAACTCCCCAACTCGCTTCTCTGGATTTATTTACACTTTGATCTTCATTTAACAAACCATAAGTCCACAGAAAATGTCCTTAATGGTTCTTTGTTATGTTAAAACGTTTCAAATGCTTTAAACTAGTGTGACTCAGCATACACCACAAATTATACTCAACTCATCCTTTTTTTTCAAAAAAATGGTTCAAACATGAGGCTTGTTGCTTCTTAAATCATAAAACCGCAACAACTACTATGAAAAACACTGGAATACAAAATTACCGAAATATGAAAAATGCTAATGTAGGAATCCAGTAAGCCAGTACACAACCCTATAATCATGTCTGGTACTTTGTAATAACTATGTGGCTTGTTTAATATTCATTGTATTATATTTATTATTCATTATATTAGAAGGTGATGCTGCTGTAACAACCTTGTCCTGGGGGTCGCACTGGTTGTGTTTTAGAGTCATTTGGCAAACAGCCCAAAATGTTCAAAAAGACACAGTGAAAATCCCTCTCATTGCAATGCAAAGTATTTTACCCTACTCAGTAGGTTTCATGTTTTGAAAGAAGAACAAAGAGAATTGAAAGTGAATGCAGCCACAGTTTGGAAAGGACTCATTCTCACATTCTCACTGGGGGTAACATATACCCAATCCACTCCAATGTCAGTTACTTTGGGGGATGGGGAAGGAAAACCTACAACTTGTTTCTACATGTGTGCGATTTCCTTACACTAAAATATTGTAATTCAGGTTGACATTTAAAATGAGGTCTTATTGCCACTATTAAAATTATTTTTATTACCATAATCAAACATTAACTTTACAAAAATCTTAAGGATGGTTATGTTCCCTAAACAGTACTACATGCACATTAATGTTTCTCAAAAGCCCATTAAAGCTGCCTCAAAGAGGTTTATTAAATGCTAAATACTCAGTTCATGCTTTCACATCAAAGGTAAGTGGATAAAATATTTGTAGGAGACATTTATTTTTTGATAGATTATATAAATCTTATTGGTTAACAGAGCAGGTGCAATAAACAGCAGACCAAAGACCGAACTCTCTACCCAATGCACACTACCCATAAGTGTACACTTTACATAGATTTCTTCCTCCATCCATGCATTCAGATTTCACACAGACGGCTACAACCGGAGTTATATTTATTAATATAATTAGAATGCATTTAGCTTTCGGTTTCTTACAATCCAACGTAAAGACGAGTTGCAACAAGTAATTTTGCACATTAAAAAATTAAAGTCACTCAAACAGTGGTAAACTTACCTCTAGAATGTGGTCCAGGTCATTCTTTGTAAGACATGGGAATCGTTTCAATATTTTCTCCTTTTCGTCTTTATAGTTTTTCACCGCGTTTTCCCAGTTCGGTTCTTCGATGACTTGGAATATTGCTGCCCCAATGGACAAGTAGAAAATAATAGCCGAAGTCAGAAGGGGACCCTTGTCCACCATAATGAACTCAAGTTAAGTGGAGTAACTCTTTATAAAATTACACAAACAGTTCCCACATTCTCAAAATTTATTAATTTTTAGCGCGAGTTCAAACTCGTCCTTGCAGATTCCTTGAAGAAGAACAAATGTGCGTTTTGGAGTGCAGTCGCCGGGAGAGTTGCGGTCCACGTGCGCCACTCACACAGCTAATGTGAAACTCTGATGAAACTCTCAACTCATCTGGTAGTTCAACACACCATGCGAGAAGGAAGTTAGCCAAGATCCACCCACTATAAGATAGTCCTCCCTCTTTTTCAGTCTCTTCCATCACAACATTTCAATTCCACATTTTCGTATTAATTAATTTATATAATACAAATTTCTATTAAATAAATAATGAAAGAATGAATGATCAATCTTAAGGTTTTAAAAATGAATTACGCTACACTTTTATTAAATAAACAAACATATATGCATGCCCTTCTCCATTGATAGTTTTTCCATTCACATCTTGCTCGAAAATAAAGGTAAAGGCATTTTTGGGCAAGTTTGCAAGTTTGTCATGATCAAACGTTGTAAAAATTAAGTTTTTGTGGACTTCCACATAGTTCTCTCCATCATCAAAACTAAAATCTCTTTTTTGGCTCACCCCTAATGTTCTCCTCCTTTTATGAAATATGTTTGATGTAGGGAAGAGTGAAATGTGTCACCATTTTCACTTTTGTACTGTTTGTAAGTTCAGAAAGAAAACGCGAAGGAAGCCCACTGTTGCTATAGTAACGAACGCAACTTTAACGTGTTACCAGAGATTGTATTATTAAAGAGAGATAAGAGGGTCTGTATCTCTTACCATTGGAGAAAGCGTAACGGCTAACTTAATCACGTGCGGCACCTCTCAGCCTATCATGTCGCCGTTCAAAACTCATTCCTGAATACTGCCAGTTAGCATTAGCCGTTGCGCTTTTTTGGCTAAAGGCTGCAGGCTTGCCTTCCAGTGGCTTTGGTGTTATCATAGCGCTATCGAAATGTATTCATATTCATGTAGATACAAAACTCATGTTGGGTTTTTTGTTGTTGTTGTTGTTTTTACATTTCTGGTGTTTTTTTTGTTTTGTTTTGTTTTGTTTTTTCATTTTACAGCCCTTCATCAAACTTTTCAACACACGGCCCACCTCAGAGTGTTTTTAATCAATGCACAAACAGATATTTCCCAGCTAACAATGACCTGACATTTTTTTGGGCGTTACAAAGTCAGTGGCTAGACACAGTTTGACCTCCGTCGGCACACCATCGGCAAGTCGACCAATCTGAAAATGCTGTCGGTCTACCAGCGTTTTTTTGGGTGCTAGATTATTACCCCCCTAGTATTGGTAGGTTTAGGAGTAGGTGTGTGTGTGTGTGTGTGTGTGTTTGCGGGGGGGGGGGGGGGGGGGGTCGTTGGTGGGGTTAAGATTAAGGGGGGTAAAAATTTGGCAGGGGGTCAAAATTTGGTACAACAACGGGGCTTCCGGTGGTACACCAGTGGCAAGCCAATAGTCTGTCCAGTGTTTCTACTGAGCGCTTACAGAACACCTTTATTTTATAAATTGTGTATTTATTATAATTTATTTTTACAGTTAAAAACAATCTGAAAGCAATGAATAAAAAATTAGTTAGACTGACCTACCATTGGTAGCCTACCATTGAGTGAGCAAGGCAGACGTTTGGGTGGGCTCAACCCACCCTTCTGTCCATGCCTAGAGCTGTCCTTTTGACTCTTTTACAATTTCAAATGACTGTGGTTTTAGGTTAACGGCTTGTCATCTGCTTTTAATCTATATTTATGGACACACTAATGGCAGGTTATAGCTTTTGCATAATAATTTGAAGATTTGCCATAGCAACAACAATATAACTCTCTCTGATAATGACTTGACCTGAGGATAAAATAACTTAGTATTTTTATATTTTATTTTGTTGCTGTTTGCATATTGTTTTTCACTTTTGTTTACTAACATTCCATGCATGCCATTTTGACATCCTGCATCTTTTTAAGAATCTCATGTATGTTGATTTTACCTTTCAAAACCATTTTGATACCTTTCATACTGACGTTTTAAAACCGGTTCTGTGAGCACTAAAAACATTCATCGTAATAAATACTCTTAGTATTTTCTATGGTGTTTTATTTTAAGAAAATTAAAACAAAGACATTATTTTTATCTCCTGTCTTAAATTTAGGTAATTCCCAGAATGTGCCACAGAAAAGCCTTGTATTTCAGCAGATGGTTTGTTCTGTTATATGCACCTTTTTGTCTTATCTGATCTCTTTATGTTAGGTTTTAGTCATGCACATACAAGTTATGTTGTTTCATTTTTCAAAATTCAACGAAACCTGTTTAAGATTGATTACAAAAGGTGTGTGGGTGAGTCACCATTCTTTAAAAAAAGAATGCATGGAGTTAGACTTCTCAGTAAACAGTTGACTAGAGCCCTATTTTGGACTAGATGGGACGGGACTAGATGGGACTAGTTGTCTAAACAATGTTTGAGTTACTATTCTTATCACCTGACGTCTGTCAGATGGGACTAACATCTCTGTGTCTTTTACAGAGGTGGGAGTGTGTTTTTTCTAGACGTGGGTATTACAGAAGGTCATCTGCTGTGTTTGCGTGCATTACATAGGCTATAATGTATATGTTTTTTCTTTTTTTTTAATAAATTACTTATTGATAGAACTTTAATTTATTATTAAAACCCTATTTAAATACGTTTATAGAAGTGTCTGTTTATAATAAACTCACATAAGTGAGCGAAAACATTTAGACATGTAGGCTATCTTATGTGACATTTATATTAAAATGGTAAGTCTTTGCAGTTTTTTTATGATTTGGCTCCATTTATTAATTTTATCTTTTTATTTTTTTCGTTGGATACCATCCATATTGAAATTAAATGAAAGTATGCGAATAATTGGTGTGCGAACGTTAGCTCAGGTTACACAGTATCGGCAATTCACATTCGTACGGGATTAGATTTCTCAGAAGACCGTTGAGTTTGCCGAAAAACAGTAGGTAATTTGACCTGAAATCTTTACTGAGTTGGTGTGAGAAAAACAGACATGGCAGATTCAGACAGGATAAAAATCACAATGTAACACGTGGCTGTTGGCAAACAGAAGAAGGTTTTCCAACACAAAGTTTAATGACAATAATCCAGGAGACAGATAGAGCAACACACACACTTGACATATATGAGAACAGACACTGAACTGAACACAAGCAGGAACTGATAGAGTTGATTAGCTAAAGATGCACAGCTGTGATAATGAGTTAGTGTCCATGGTGACTGATGAGTGGCGGGAACTTAGAACAAAGGAACATATGTGACAAGTGAAACCAAAACAAACAGAACATGACTGTGACCGTGTGACACACAAAGTATGCCTGTAAAACACAAATTTCTGTAACATCCTCCATGAAAACTAGGCCCTTGTTTTTCAGGTCTCAAAATCTGAAGAAATCATAACTCTGAAAAATGTTTTTTTTTTTTTTTTTTTCTTCACAAAAAAAGTTACTGAATGTAACTGATAATGACCAACTTGACAGTACTTTTATCCATTTATTACAAGGCTATATAAAATATATAAATAAATGGACATGAAATGTTGATTTTAGGCTAACAATAATACTGACTTAAAGGCACAATATGTAAGGTTTTTGGATTAAAATATCCCAAAACCACTAGAACAGTAATATATATTTTGCTGACTTGTGTACTTACATTATTCCAGATGTTTCCAAGAATGTTAAAATCCAGAGAAATAAGCAATTTTAACCAGGACAAGGAGAGTGTCGGTGTGTCGCCTATCAATGACATCATTGCGTTACCTTCGATTTCCAGTTTTATTTTGGAAACCATGGAAACACCAACTATGCTTTAATATATTATATGTTTTATTAGACAAGGGAACTGTTTGGAAACATTTATAGACAGAAAACTAATTATTGTTATATAGCTCAACACATTTAGGGCCAGATTTACTAACAGCTTGTGGCAGCGCAAAACCTCTTTTGGCGTTAAAAAACTACTAAAGACTCGCAGTGAAAAATTAGTGCTGAAAAGGCGTGGACTGAGTTGTTTTTGCGGCTGACCTTATTGCATATGCATTTGTAGGAGTTTCCCTTTCAGATACAAAATTTATGGGAGGAGGGTATTTAAATGAATCACGCAACGCGATTTACTAATGTTTGCGCTAGTCAATTTACTGGTGTTTGCACCATTATTAACGCCCCCCCAAAAAGGCATGTCTTAACCCAATTTGCCACATGGCTGCAATTGCTGCTGCTAGGTGGAGACACCTCAGAGAACAGAGAGCACGTGGTAGTAGGGAGAATATAAAATATTATCCACTCATATTAATCTCTTTGGAATGCCAGAGGAAGATGTTATCCGTATATTACATGTAACACCCGAAGCTAATTTGCGCTGCTCTTGGTGCTCTTGGTTCTTTCATTTGCGTGTCAGCAGTAGATCGCACGCAAAACTTTCCACTCCCACCGGCGAATTTGTGGAATTGCGCTCTCTAACGCTAATTTGCCCCATTTAGTAAATCTGGCCCTTAATCTTATTGTTTGAATATTCTTTTCTTGATTTTCCACGAGTACCATGATTTACCATGCCTCAGAGAAAAACATTATTTTGTCAAGTAGCTAACATTGCATAATCAGATGCAGCTTAATTTTAGTATCAGTAATATACCATTTTCTCCATCATACAATATGTTTTAAAATGAATTGCATTCCATTTAGCAACACAAGCCATCCAGCATTTATAGACAGGTTTCTGTGCAACGTCATCAGAGATGCGCGCGGATAGGGAGCAGAAAGCAAATGTCTCACCGTTACTGAGAGTTAATTTCTTAATATAACATCTCATGTCTTGTACAGTATGTTTACAGTATCAAATTTATTTCAAATGTGGCAGATCGTGCGTAGCCTTGTAGTAAACATTTAGGATAGAAATTCTCAACAACCAACAAAACCAGGTAAGTTCATAAATTCAGAGGGTATGTCAGGTTTTTATGATTAGCAAACTTAGTTGGACAATTTTATTCAGAGACCAGACTAATGTTATAACTTAGCCTACTAGTCAACTGTTGTTAGCTAACGTTTTACAAAATGTTATATTAATTTCCAAATGAAACATTTGGAATTTACAAACAATGCGAAATCTATGTTAATTACAATGGTTGATTAACGTTACAATCTTCTACAGGTGTTTTTCTGTATATGCTTTATTAGTATAGTGTTTACTAAGTTTGGTCTTTTAATGTCACTGTCTTAGTACATTAAGCCACGTTAAGCGTTTTCTTTATTGGAGGAAAATGCTTAATTAAATGTGTTGCGTTCATATTATGGACTCATCTGCTTTTCTGTACATAGTATGCTTTATTAGTTTGTGCAGAATTTGATTTTTTAATATCACTTAGTATAGGCTACATTAAGCGACGTTAAGCATTTTCTTTATAACGGTTTTCTATGGGAGGAAAATGAAATTAAACGCGTTGCGTTCAAATTCTGGGCTCAACTGCTTTTCTGTACATAGTATGGTTTATTAGTAGGATGTTTACTGAGTTTGGTCTGTAAATATCATTGTCTTAGTACATTAAGCCACGTTAAGTGTTTTTCCAGCATAAGACTCGTTAGCGGTTTTGCCCCCTGAATGCGCGCGCATCCAGTATTGTTTGTATACAGGAAACCCGTCAATGAATATGATATTCTAATATTGATCTAGCTTACTGCAGTGTGCAACAAGTGTCTCATAGTAGCCACCAAGCGAACGCACAGAGTAACGTTATAACATCATTTTCATTATAAATACTTAAAATGTATGAGAAAACAGTGTTAGAATTAGAGTTAGAATTTTCATCTGAGGCTGACTCTAACGGTTCTGAAGTAGGACCTGTTAAAGCCTCCAACACCACGGAAAGATCCCGTGAAGGAACAGAGTGGAAAGGTTTCACCACCTTGCCTCACGCATAAAACGAGAGATCAGAGAATGTCTTTGCAAAGACAATCTATTAATACGTACATGCTCAGCAACGTTGGCTGGCACATAAACCTTAAGCATAGCTAAAACACTCTAGCCAGCACTGAACCCACAGGGCAGTGAACTGGATCTACATCACCCTGCACCAAGCTGCCAAAAGTTGCCATTTAAAGCAGATGCCTCATGGAAAGTAGTATTTAACATGGACTGTAGTATTAAAAATGGTCTCTGCAATTTCAGACAAAAGGCCTTAATCTATCAAAGGGCCAAACCCAAAGCCTCCAAAACTCCTTGAGCCTGAGAGACCAGGCCCTTCCTGATTGGAACCTCCCAAGGAGACTTCTTTCAGAAGCGATAAATGATATGAGAATCAAGCCTGAGATGGCCAAAACAGAGCCACCAGCAGGAGGTGCGCTCTGTATTGCTGTATCCTAATAGAACTTCAGGAAGCAGGTGCACCTGTGGATATGCATTCAACTTGGCCCTGGGCCAGTCTTGTGCCAAAGCATCTAGACCCGTAGGTTTTTGGAGGAGACAGAGAAAACCAAAGGGAACATTGTGCAGTCTTGTTGGACACAAACAGATCCAGCACCTCTACCTTATCCATATCAAACATTTAGCCTGTACAGAGAATCTGGCAGCCAGGCAACAGACTAATCCTGAGTGGCAATGTCAATACACACATTCTATTAGCACTGTTAGCCAACCGTGCTGAGAATTCTTGGCTGAGAATGGTTTGTAATCATGCCGGGCTGAACCAAACTCAAGTTGAAATATAACTGCAACCTTACCATTTTTAGAACCGTGCGGCCCTACGGTGAAAAAGTGGCTAAGTTGTCTGTCCTTACTATGGCATAATAGTTCCTGAGGTCTGGAAGGAAGACAGCGGCAGACACACCACCATCATTTTGAGAAAATTCATAATTGTGCATAAACAACGTATGCACTCAAATGAGTAGGATACATTTTTAATGCGACACGAAAACATGCGCATAAACTACGATGGAAACACTTTTACCGAAAAAAAATCCTTCATGCGCATCAAAAAAGACGTGACTTTGCAATGTAACAGCATAACTGGACCAACCAGCGGACCGATCTCTTTGCACAGCATCTGAAATGCTGTTTTTGGTCATTCTGTAATGCCTGAGCAAAGTCTGTCGTTAAAGTGGTTCGGTTTAATTCCCTCCCAGAAGCGCCTCACACGATTGCGTTCACGAATACCAGGCATTTTAATGCAAGATAACATGACAGCGTTTATTGTGTTTCATACGTTTTTGTTCTCTTTGACTCACTGGATGAAAACAGTGCTTTATTCGCAAATGTTTTATGCGATATTCAAAATTTGCATATAAGTTAAATACGCAACTTTGGATGGAAACATAGCTATTGACAAATATCTTGAAAAATGTGTGGTCAGTACCACCACACCCTATAGCAGAGTATGTGATCGCGAATTTGAAAGTGAATGTGAAAAGAGAGCAGGCATTTAAAAGTGATTTCAGTACCCCGCATATTGATAGCGGCTCCCTGATTCCTCAAATTATATACAATATAATGACCCAACTAAATAATTGCGAGAGAATACAAATGCATTGAAATATATTTATTGTCTCCCATCTCAATTTTTTCCTTCACTATGTCCTTTTAAGGGCTCTGTAGAATCTGTTTTCTCCTTTCCGAATTTGAAATTCAGCTTCAGGCACATCCCAAATTTGTAGTGAGTGTAGAGACAGGATAAAACTTGCTGTTCCTGACCTGGGAGGAAAGATGAAGAGAGTGCTGTGCTGGTGCCTGATTTGAGGCCTGATTTATGCCCTCATGCTGTCTTTTGTTAGCTGTTTATTTAACAAAAACTGCTTAAAAAAAAAGACTTAAAGTGTTGCACAGAAGCTCTAAAATCAACCCAACCTCCACCATGTGCAACATCAACCCCTCCTCAAGTTCTGGAAGGAGCAGGACAGGTAGTTCCAGGCTCATCAGCATCTCCGGAGTGCATTTAGCTGGGACACTGCTAAAGCTTTCACACAGCCCCGCATCCCCACGTCCTGATTCAGAAACAGGGAGCAGAAAATGATCTAGAGGCATTCACGACAGAGCTGTGCCACTGACCAGAAGAGCAATGAGCAATGCGGCAGATCCCACCGCTGACAGGGGAATCTCGGCTATGACAACTTCCTGTGCAAAGCCTTCTGACCTACAAACACCTGAAAAGGGCTATCAGCAAGTTTGGCCACACCATCTGCCTTTGCCCAGCAGCTCTGGGAGGCATGTCCACGGTCGGGTGTTGTAGGAAGTAATCGAGATGGTGGTGCTGGAGCAGTTCACCACTGTAAAATGGATGGCAAAGTGGGTCAGGTAACTCCAATCGGCGTTGCTGAAGGCATCCGTCCAGCAATTTAGCAGCGTATGTGGGAGCCCATTCATCCTTTTTCTCTCGTTCTCCCTCTCTCTCTCTCTCGTTTCCCATCCCTCTCGCCCTGTCCCATCTCCCAGGTCCTGGGAGGGCGGCTTTATGAATCTTTTGTTTCGAATCAGTGGTTTGGAGTGTGTATTAAACTGCCAAAGTCACGCCCCCCAGTGGTGAACTATTGAAATTTCGAAACACTTATCGCATAACGAAGACTCGTTTACTGAAATCACGTGACTTTGACAGTTTGATACATGCTCCGAACCACTGATTCGAAACAAAAGATTCATAAAGCTTCATGAAGCAGTGTTTTGAGATCACCCATCACTAGATATTGTTGAATAAAGTTATTTTGTTTTTTTTGGTGCACAAAAAGTACTCTCATCGCTTCATAACATTAAGGTTGAGCCACTGTAGTCACATGAACATTTTTAAATATATCTTTAGTAGCTTTCTGGGCATTGAAAGTGGTAATTGCTGTCAATGCAGACCTCACTGAGCCATCTGATTTAATCAGAAATATCTTAATTTGTGTTCCGAAGATGAATGAAGGTCTTACGGGTGTGAAACGACATGAGGGTGAGTAATAAATGACTGAATTTTCATTTTTGGATGAACTAACCCTTCAATCACATTATGACTGCTCTGACCAGTGTGCACATGTGCTCGGACATACACGGATGCCTTAATTCTCTAAAAAAAAAAAAAAAATACAGACCATTACCTATGAAATTACATTTATTTTTAACAGTGTATAGGGGCAATTTCGAACACAGCCTTTAAATGTTGCACTGCAGGTCTCTGACCCCGCCTCTTTCTTTTCCTGGACCAGAAAATGTGAATAGCGTCACAATATTATATTCCTTTTTATCCATAACATGAAGTCCATTAAATAATATTTAAATCAGGGTTTCCCAAACTAGGGTTTGAGAAGGAACTGCAGGGGGTCCGTGAGTTGATAAAAGTCTAATACTTCAGTTATAAAAATGTAAAATTAATGAAAAACAGAACTTAAAATGAAAACAATAACTCTTAAACACTAAAAAGGATGAAATATTCTATTTGTTTACCTGCATGTCCATTAACTGACATCAGAGAATTGTGAACATGCAAATGAGTTAATAAATTATGGAAATTTTAACTTTAAAATTTCAGAGGTATTTAAGTAAATATTTCAGTTCAAAGGCTGACAAAAAGTTTGGGAATCCCTACATTACATGAACAAACATTTATAAATATGAAAAAAGCAATTACATTACAATGCCAAAAGCTTTATATTATGTGTTTTATTAGACAGGTGAGCAACTGTTTGCATACCTTTATTGACAGAAAACTAATCATTGTTATATAGCTCAACACAGTAAGTCTTATTGTTTGAATCTCTTGTTTTCCTGTTTTACCTCAATTACCATGTTTGTGCCACAGATGCAAAACTTTTTTGATGTGGGTAACATAGCATAATCCAAGAGCTTATATAGTCCTTCACGTCTGTTGTGATTTCAAAATTCTCAGGAGTTGATAATAAATATCAAAAAATGAATATTTGCGACACTAGTTTATGGCTTGTATGGGCTTGTATGAGAGTGTTCCCATAGTGTCTGCTAATGATGTAGCATTGAGTGAATCCATGAAAGGGAGCCAATTTTCAATATTTGAAAAACTTGCGAGACTGAGATAGACTGAGACTGAGACATTAGATTGAAAATATCTTCCTCCTCATGATTTATTTTTACCTCAGTCTTTCTTCATAGCAGTAATTTTTCAATAATTCATACAGTAGTTCCATAGCCTTAATCCTTATACACTGACTCCTTACAACAGAAGACTCTCTGTAATTCTGTAAGATCCCTGTGAGACTGAGTGGGCTCAGTCTTTGTTCCTTTAAGGTGTATTGTTTGATTAGGTTACATAAAGGCTTTCCCATGGAAATCTATACTCACAGATATTCACATGACACAAAAGAGAGCTGAGCCTTTGTGTTTTTGCTGTCTAGATATCAAATCACGGAAACCTGCACAACCTTAATCTCCAGATCATATAAAAGGGAAAGAACAGAACATAAGTTATGGAAATTTACATGATATACTGTATAGTGCCACATTGTAATAAGTTCCTATAGCCAAGGGACACGATGATATTACAAAATTGTAATCTCAGTAACTTTCCACTTCCAGGGCTTCAATTTAGTACTGATCCTGGAACCCAAGCGTGTTATGTATTTAGGCACCCCTGCTGAGGTTATTGTCCTAAGATGAAAGCAAGAGTATCCGCAAATTCAGTTAATACTGTAGCACTTCTACATAATATATGGATTTATAAGTCTCATGAATAGGCATTGCAATGCATCATCCTTTTGCTTATTAAATTTCAGTGAGCCCAAAAGTATTTGGACACTTAAGCTACATTTAAAATGAAGGGCAAACAACAGTCTCTTAAGTCTGTGTATTGTCCTGCTTTGTGTTTGATTTGAGTTGAAACACTTTAAAGGTCCAGTGTGTAATATTTAGGAGGATCTGTTGACAGAAATGCAATATAATGTTCTGATGACATTCTTCTTGGACATAGGTCAGCAGCTACTTTAAGAATATTGTTTTTAAATTGATATGAAATTATATGTCATCATTACCAATGTCATAATATTTCATCAACCCACAACCCGAATGTAACTCAGATTGAAATGACAAGGAAAATTTGTTAAATTATTGAAATATTAACTTAGTTAAATATTTTAGATCAACCGAGTTTGGCTGACAAAAACATTTGTGATCCCTGAAATGTTATCATTGTATGTATACTTGTAAAATGAGAAAAATGCTTTCACTCTCCATTATAAAACACATTACATTAAAGTGGGTTGTTTTTCAGTGCAACATATGGTCAAAGAACAGACACGATGTAGGTTTTTGTATTTATTATACCAATGTATTTATTAATATAATATTTATTAATATTACTAGTAGTAGTACTTCATCTCAGACTCTCTAAACTGTTAAACAATGCTCTGTATTTGCTCTGCATTTGACTGTTAACTAAATACAATAAAGAATATAGCTGCAAGCAGCGATGGCGGGCCCAAGCCTGGTGGCACCGCCAACCTGGTGACTTCAGGGCAACTGTGCACAGCGGGCAATAGGCATTTAAAACGGGTAAACATAAAAAGACTATGCCAAAGTTATTTGAATACACCACATTTACTGCAGCAGCTGGTGCCCATATGATCACAAACCACAACAGCCACATCCATGAGATCATTTAAATTTAGATGAATTTCATGTCATAGGTCAATTCCAAATAAGTGCAGAATATCATCCTAATCTGCATGTCTGTGTTTTTCTCAGACAACCTCTATTAAAATTCCAGAGCAAATTATATACTGTTATTTGCTCAAACTCCACAGTGCTCTGAGAAATGTAATCCAGTCAAATGCGAATGTCTGTGATTGCTGATGTTGTATTATTCTAACACTTCTCTTCATGTGTTTTTTGACCTCCCTGAACTATCGTTTGTGCACCAGTCTTATGCTCCAAAAGCATGCTTTCATTTAATTTCAATATGTGTGGTATACGACGAAAAAAATAAAATGAAATTAATAAATAGAGCCAAATCACAGAACCTGCAAAGACGATTTTAATATCAGTCTCAAGTAATAGTAAGGTACATGTCTAAATTTTTCTGCTCACTTATGCAAGTTTATTTTAAATAGCCACTTTTATAAAATCAAGTGAAATTTACTTAAATAGGGATTTTTGATAAATTTGAATTATATCAATAAATAATTAATTTAAAGACATGCATTGTACATGATGTTTGCAAACACAGCACATGACTTTCTATAACACCCATGTCTAGAAAACACACACTCTCCTCTGTAAAAACAAAACAAAACAAAGATTTAAGTCTTGTATGAATCAGAACATGAAATCACAGGTGTTGGTAATAATAATTTCTAGTTTCCGAGGCTTTGCCCATGTCTACTGGATGACAATCCTGACATATGAGTCGAGTTTTATGCAAATTGAAGCATGCTAAGTGTCTCAAACCCATCCAAAACAAATACTGAAGTTTGATCTGTTGCTATGGCAACAGTGTTTGAAAAATATTTGTACAGGTCTACATTCGTTATGTCTTGACATTATTCTAATGAAGTTTGAAGCAAACTAGGTAAAAATTAGAGGGTGATCTTAAAGCATTTTGAAAGTAGCACACTTCCTGTTGCCAGTTGGTGGTGCTAAAACTTTGACTCACTATATTCACATCCATGTGATCAGCCTCCTACAACCAACACACAGCTGAAGTTTCATAAAAATCAATCGATGTATGCAGAGGTTATAACACATTTCCTCTTTCCCTTTTTTCACCATAAATTTGTTGCCTCGCCACGGCCAAACCATTTGAAATATAAAAAATCTGCTCGCAAATTTACATCCTCAATGTCTTGACTTGATTCTGACCAAGTTTGGTGGTGATCGGATTAGTCGAAGAGTATATCAAAATTCCAGAGCATGCCTTTTTCAAACAACCCATAATAGCTGACTTCCTGTTGAGCTGGTGTATAAGTTGTTAGGCCCGATGCGGTCTATATGTGTACTGAGTTTCATACACATGACACACAACTCTATGACACACAACTCTACCTCTCATTCCAACCAGATGACCCGACTGTTGCTGGTCGCATCGCAGCCTGCCTGACAGTCATTTCTGCCTGGATGAAGGACCACCACCTTCAACTCAACCTTGCAAAAACGGAACTGCTTGTGGTTGGTGCCAACCCAACACTTCATCATAACCTCTCCATTCAACTTGGGTCATCAACCATAACTCCTTCCAGGACAGCCAGGAACCTTGGAGTGGTGATGGATGATCATTTAAGCTTCACAGATCATGTTGCTACAACAGCCCGATCCTGCAGGTTTGCCTTGTACAACATTAGGAAGATTAGACCCTTCCTATCAGAGCATTCCACACAAATTCTTGTCCAAGCTCTTGTTCTGTCCAGACTGGACTATTGTAATGCTCTCTTGGCTGGCCTTCCAGCATGCACTGTCAAGCCTCTACAACTGATCCAGAATGCTGCAGCAAGGCTGGTCTTTAATGAACCAAAGAGAGCGCATGTCACACCTCTCTTCATAAGTTTGCATTGGCTGCCAATAACTGCTCACATCCAATTCAAGGCTCTGATGTTTGCCTACAGAACAACCACTGGCTCTGCAGCACTATACCTAAACTCACTACTTCAGACTTATGTGCCCTCCAGAAGCTTGCGTTCTGCAAGTGAATGGCACCTTGTGGTGCCATCCCAAAGGGGCACAAAATCACTCTCACGGACCTTCTCCAGGTCTGTTCCTGGCTGGTGGAATGACCTACCATGCTCTATCCGAGCAGCTGAGTCTTTAGCCATTTTCAAAAAACCAGTTTTTTCCTGTTACAGCGCCACCAAGTGGCCAGTCACTGCATCCACAGAATGAGTTCTTACATAGGTCTGCACACCTATGTAAGAACTCATTCTGTGGATGCAGTGACTGGCCACTTGGTGGCGCTGTAACAGGAAAAAACTCATGAAAACGGCTATAACTACTTCACAGTTGGTCCGTTCGACTTAAAAATTGGCGTGCAGTGTCTTCGTCCACAGTTTGGTGAAAATGTCTCATTCTGTGTCTCATTCCATTCAAGAGTTATAGCCATTTAAGTAAAAGTGGCCCCACCCACTTTGAACGTTTTGCCGCCCTTTAGTGACTGTGAATAAAAAATTCAACTTTTTTTTTATAAACCTTTCTGCACTGGTTTGGTTCTGCTTGAACCCCTAAAAAACATGTTGTTGTGGGTTCATTTTAACACATTGTTTTAACCCTCATGTGGTTTTAAAGTTGTATGACTTTGTCAATGTTCTTTTTTCTTTATTGATTCTACTGTTTCCCAGTGTTCTTCATAATCTTCTTTTATGCTCCACAGAAGAAAAAAGTCATACTGTCATACTGGTTTTGAATGGGTGAGCAATAACAGAGTTTTCATTTTTGGGTGGACTATACCTTTAATCTATGATGATATATTAGTACTTGGAGACTAGTGATTCCCAAACAGGTGTATGTGAAAAGATTTTGATGTTGCTTTGTTAAAAACTTATTAAAAAAAAAAAAAAAAGAAAAAGGAATGGCACAGAATGCTCACACCAGACTAGATTATATACATTTTTATTAGGGGACAGATACATTTGTAGAGGTTTATTTCAAGCATTGTTGTCACACTGCAGTACTGTAGTTACCAAATGACAAGTAGGCAACTAATCAAACTATTCAAAAACAATTTAAGCCTCACAAATGAAATAAAAAAGCTAAACACATCAAAGAATAGATTAAAAGTATAGATTAAAAGCATAGATTATTTGCTCATTGTTTGTTCTGCTGTGTCCTTACCTATTTATGTGAATGCCTGTAATCAATCAGACAAAACAGCTCAAATGAGTTGTCATATCACACAAACTATGCATTGTTTTGAAAATGTAATGTAATGCTAAACATTGAAACTTCATTTTCTTTTTTAAAATAATCCATTGACCAAGTTGCAATTTGAGGAGAGTGCACTAATATTTTCAGTTCTATTTGTTTGTGAAATATCATACATATTCATGCATACCTCACCCACTGGGGGGTATTTGGAAATATTTCACAATACCATTCTCAATGTTTTGATGGTGCCTGGGAGGCTCAATGTTTACACTTTTAGGGGAGATAAACCCATGAATGGCATACTCAGTGAACAATAAACTTGGATAAGGGAATGTATTTTAACATTTAAAAAAAATCTTACATAGGCCTACTTCACCTTTAAGTGAGTGGTTAAAGTTTAAAAATAAATCCCTGATTTTACTGCAAAATATTTTGAAAATCCCATGGACATTTCATCATAACAGAGGTCAAAAATATGTGTCTGTAATTTTTTACTCTCCTTGAGTGTGTCTGCCAAGAAATCAAAAGTCAATATACATGTAAAGTAAAACTTTATGATATGGGAGACAATAACATCAAGCAGAGAGTGTAGTGAATGACCCCTGGTAGCCCCATAGGTGTGCATTAAGGTCACTGACACATAGTGCAGGCCCTTCAATTGTGTGTTGGGACGTTTTCATCTTGTTGTCTTTACTATCTAGTTAAACCACAGTGTGTCATGCAAAGGTCATTTCCACCATACAAATGGGAAGGTGTGACACTTCCACCAATCAGAGGGTCCCTTTCATTTGCAAAACAAGTTTTTCTGAGAAAATAGGAGTGTTCTGGCATTACCTCTGAAATCCCATTCTTTTGTTATTCCACGGCAGGTCTCTAAAGCCCCGTACGCACCGCCAGCGACTTTTTCGCTGCATGTCGCAAGTCTCTGTACTGTGAAGTCGCTTGTGGGCGTTCCTAGTGCTGTTGCTTTAATATCATTGGTAGACTGCACATCTGATCATATCTATAGAAAATGCAATCACAAATGATATATAAAACTAAGAAAACATTCTAATTTAGAATTAGGTTTAAAAGAATTAAAAGTAACATTCTGCTGTTGTAGAGTGTTGTGACTGCAGAGCTCAGTGCATTAAATCATTAACTAGATTAACGATCGATCTATCAACGAATTAAACTCACTCATACTGTCAAAAAATACTAAAACGTCATTCGAATTGGACAAATAATCAATTTACTTGTCCCTAATAATCAACACAATGCAGGGGAAACTGTAATATGAACTGCAGCAGTGCTAAACTGCTCACAGCATCATATAATTAACAACACAAACTATCAATGTATGAATCAAACTCACAAGACTGCCGACAGTTTCTTTTCCACGCATAATTTTATTATATCCACGTATGTACAGTCAAATCATATAAAACAGTGAAATCGCTCCTGTCTGTCTTGCCTGCACTCGAGACGGTGATGTAAGCTCCAAAGCCTTCACTACTATTGGTTGTCGCTTGCAAAATTCGCTCCTCATTTGCATAAAGTTGAAATTTCTGAACTTTTGTCATGTCTCCAGTCGCTTGACACGCCTACATTCTGTCGCCAACGGTCACTGTTGCTCTTGTCGCCGGAAGTCGCCAGCGCTCCATTAAAATGAATTGGATCCTGTCGCTGCGTGTCGCTGGCGGTGTGAACGGGGCTTAAGAGTCATATTTTATTTTTCGAATCTTTTCAGAGCGTGTATCAAACTGCCAAAGTCACGTGATTTCAGTAAATGAGGCTTCGTTACGTCATAAGTGTTTTGAAACGTTTTTAAATTTCAATGGTTCACATGACTTTGGCAGTTTGATACACGCTGCAAACCACTGATTTGAAACAAAAGATTTGTAAAGCTTCGAAGCTTCCTGAAGCAGTGTTTTGAAATCGCCCATCACTACACTAGATATTGTTTTTTTGGCGCACAAAAAGTATTCTCGTCTTAAATATGTCTTTAGTAGCTTTCTGGACATTGAAAGTGTTAATTATCTTGCTGTCAATGGAGGCCTCACTGAGCCATCAGATTTTATCAAAAATATCTTAATTTGTGTTCCGAAGATAAACAAATTCAATTCAATTCAATTCACATTTATTTGTATAGCACTTTTCACGATAGATATCGTTTCAAAGCAGCTTTACAGAGAATGCAAGTCAAAGGTCTTACGGGTATGGAATGACATAAAGGTGAATAATTAATGACAGAATTTTTATTTTGGGGTGAACTAACCCTTTAATGTGGACCTCAATATTAGTTTTAGTGTCAATTATGGGTGCCCATGGTTGACACCTGAGTGTATGCAAAAGTCTTTATCATCATGGTGTGGCCAAGAAATGTTATGTAATGTAATTTGTAATCCACAACAAAGTTTCAGTTTTTTGAGTGATCAAACACTTAAAATGCATGAACATATTTATCAAACATTTGTTATAAATAAAGGTTTTTTTCAAGTAAGAATGAGGCGATTCTGTCTCATGTAACAGGAAGATATGCAAGAATGAGTGGTGTTTGGCTGTAATAGAATATGGAAAAATGAACAAGGAACTGTGAATTTTCAGTTTACATGAAACACATTTCTACAAAAATAAATGTGCTGTATAAATAAAAATGTTTGGTCCCACTTTTTATTAGGTGTCTTTAACTCATACAACGCACTTATTGTGTGCATACATGTTTTTACATTGTACTTATTTTAAAACAAACAAAACATTAAAAAAAAAAAAAATACAGCTGTAATTACACTGTTGAGCATTCCATTACCCATTAACCCAGCCTTAAACCTACCCATACCACCAAACCTGTTATTACTGTAACCTTACCCGTATCCACCTCAATAGCAGCACAAGTGTTTTGCAATACAATATGAATACAATAAGTACACTGTACTAATTTTTTGACATAGTAGATAAGGACACCTAATATAAAGTGTGACCAAATGTCCATTTTCTTTTTTGTACCTCATTATCGACTTTTCCTAGAAAATTTTTACCTACTGCTGAAACCTGTATCTAAAAAGCTCAGTGTGAGACACAAGAGCATTCATCTTGAGAAAAATGACATTCTTGTATAGTGTAGAAAACAGTGTTAAGTAAAAGTAAAGTAAAGTAGAGTACAGTGTCAAGTAAAGTAGAAAACACACTCAATTTGTATATAACAAATATTTCCATGGTGAAAAAACATCTAAACATTTTGACCAGTGTGGCTCACACGATGACAAAAATACTTTTTTTCTTATTACTGACACAAAAACTAAGTTTTGAAGCATGAATTAAATGTTTTGGGTGAGTAACTACATTTTGCAGACATGTAATAGAGTTTTGATGTTCCAGCGAACAGTTGTGACAATTGCACTTACAGTTTAGAGAATGTTAAGACTGTTGCTATATGTGCTAAAGCGATTGAGAAAAACTGTAAAATGGCTTATTCTTAATGTTGACATTGAAAATGATGCATGTGTTTTTCTGAGGGTTAAAGTCATCTGTTAAGGGTAGGGTAGGCAATTTCGGAGAGGTTAGCAATAGCAAGCTAGCTTTGAAAGCATGAGATCCCACCCTCCCTTCAGAGCTTTCTCTGCACAGCCACATCTCTTTCAAAACACATGAACGCACACAGCAGTCTGCAAAGCGTTACGTGACAAACAAACATTTTTTTGCTCCTGAGACTTCCACAGAAGATATGTGTAGCCTACATGCTTTAATATGTAGACCACTTATATTATTGATTGCTACCAGGATGTGAAGAGAGTTTCAACCAGTATAGCAGTATAAGTGTTTATATAAAAAAATGCCTTCCCTACCTTTAATTCCTTGATTTATTGCTGTTTTAACATAGTTTCTACCTGAACATTTTAGTCATATTTGCTAATTCTCTTTATTATAATATTAATGCTGGTCTTAAAGCACTTGCCCAGTCATAAACCTTCATTCCAGTGATATTATTTTGAGCTCTTCTGTATTGTATCTCATCATTTCTCTTTCTGCGTTTTTTTTCTTTTTCTTTTTTTTTTTTCAAATCTCCCTCTTGCTCGTTCTCTCTCCTCGAACGTCTTACGCCCCCTAATGCTGATTGGTTAGACGTTTGTTGTTGGTATCGGCCCGACTAACTTCCAAACAGTTTAGTTGAAAATAGAGATAAAATGGTCCTAATCAACCTTGATTGTCATGGCAATCAAATTCTATCACAATATTTTTTGAGTGGATTTTTCTTGGATTGGGCGGGTTTTGTTGAGCTTTTGGCCTGGAAATTGTTGACCCAATCTGGCAACACTATCTAGGTTTGGCAGACACAGCACCACAACCTGAAGCCTGTCTACCACCATCTTACACAAACCAAAAATGAAACATTTTCGGTTGTGAATGAAAAATGTCATAATGTCCATATGCTCCTGGTTGCATGTGCACCTGCTCCTCGGAGAGCTAACAGAGGGGAATGGTGGATGAGGTGAGTATGTAAAAACCAGTGTTGCCTACCCGAGTGAGAGAGATCCCTCTGTCACGAAGACATATGTTTGCAAACTGTAATTCTGCATTAGGCATGCACAGTTGCACATCTAGAGTCTCTAACTGTGTGATTTTATGCGGAATTCTTCTAGGCTATGAAACAATTTTCCAAGACATGAACTGTTAATGGCAGTTAAGAGTGAAAGAGAGAATATGGGAAAGAACAGCAAAAGGCTTGTAGGGGTGTTCATTCAATTAGAACACACACACACACACACACACACACACACACACACACTGCCCTGAGGACTTGTGACATAAATTACAGGCTTAACAGACTCTCTGTGTTCTCAGACTCACTTGTTCTTTTTCCACCAGATGTAATTAGAGAATTGGTGTGCTGTGGAATGCCTAAATGGTTTAATTATTAATTAGAGAACTATCATGGTGGCCATATGACTTCTCCTGGTGGACACCGATGTGAAACATGTATGATTTTATAAAGTATTCTAGATGTACAATCATTATGCTGTGCCAACAAATACATCAGCTGATTGGGTGTAAAGAGACAAGTTATTCCACATGATAAACCATGGTAGAATTTACTAATGAGAATTGAATAAAAACTTCTGGTTTGTATCTAATTTAACATAAATCATGTTTTGTTTTAACTGTTGGTCATTAGAAAGGCTCACATGGCAGATGTCTAGAGTTTCACTGTGAGAAGCATACCATGTGTTTGACCAAAAATGTTGTGAAGCTTTTTCCTGACTCTCATTGAAGAGTTACCATAGTGTGTTTGTTTTTCAAGAGGTCAACAGCAGGCTATGCATGTTTATCTTTTATTTACACACATTGCTCATGTTCTCCAAGCACTCATGTCACCCTCACAAGGCCGAAAATAGAGAGAGAATTTCCTGACATGGCAAAAAAAATACAAATGGCTACAAATGACCAATTGTCATAGGTGGTTGTTCACAAGTAGCACACGAAGACAAATAGATCAAAGGAACAGTATTTAATTCAATAACTCACGAAACAGGCAGGAAAACCTCAGGGAAACAGATTAACACACCTCAACATTGATGTAGACAGGATAAAGAACAGAACAGAACAGGGAGTATAAATACAAATGAGATAATTAAAGAGATAACAGCTAAAAGGAATAATTCTCAAACAAGCGGAGAAACTGGGTCAAACTAGCAGATATTAGGGCTTTTTATACTGTGCTCAACCCTGGTTAAGTCAAGGCAATACGAGGATGCGCAATGTAAACAGGCTGCATGCTGCGGTTATCCAATCTCTAGCCGCGTTTCCATTATAGATTTGTGCAAACCTTTTGCAATATTTCTAAATATCGATAAAAACTATTGCAAAATGACTGCGTTTCCATTAACCAATGTTATGCGACTAAAACTCATCCTCTCACGATAATTCATTCCAAAAAACAATGGTGACAGATATTGGTAGGTTTACGTTTATCGCAGCCACTGCACTACCCATTATTTATAATCAAAGGAGATGTATGCGCGTTATACAAGCGTTAATGGCAAGGCAAGCCCCCTATACTTGGGAGCAGCCACGTATGCAGTTTTTCTGGGAAGTTATAGTGCGCGATTTCACAGAGGACCTGTGGATTCAGAATTTCCGGATGAACAGATCAGCTTTTTTTGAGTTGTGCAATACAATAGGGCCTCTTGTAGCACCTGCTGCATCATGCCCAAGTTTCTACAAATAAACGTATAGCAATAGCTGGCTACCTGTGCAAAGTACAGGGTAGAGGCTGAGACATTTGGGGTTAGTAAAACCACTGTCCACATGTGTGTGTATGGTGAATGCCAGGCTGGCAGGCTATATGCACAAAACTTATGAAACAGTACATTGCTTTGCCAAATGTGCAGGAGGCACAATAGTTTGCACAACACAATTATGAGGCACACAGAATACCTCAAGTCTACGGTGCAATTGATGGGACTCGTATCCCCATCTGTGCCCAAGTGATGGGTATAGGGATTATGTAAACAGAAAGGTTGGACATCCATTGTTATGCAGGCTGTTGTAGATGACCAGCTAATGATCAGAGATATCTGTGTTGGGTCACCTGGCAGCGCAGTGTTTGCCATATCCAATTTGTTCAGGTATTTGAGTATGTTTATACACCACATTTCAGCTGTTGCATTTATATATATATATATATATATATATATATATATATATATAAATGGAAATTTCTTATGAGTTGTGCATGTAATGGATGATCTATAAGTTATGGTAAGAGGGAGATTGGTCAGGGGAAGAGGTAGATGACTGATGTTGGTGGTGGTACCAAGGTGACTGAGGTTGGGAGCTGGGAAGATGTTGTTGTGGGTGATGTATGGAGTATCCTCAAGTGCACGAGCATGGCGCTCAGCTGCCTCTGCCATTTCAAAACACTGGAAAGCACGATTGAGCACCTCAGTGATTGTTCTGAGGAAGGCTTGATCCTGCTGCGCCTGCTTCTTAAATATTCATCTGGAGAGATGATCTCCGCCTTCTTGGCTGCCTCCAGCTCTCCTGAGCTGTAGATGATTCACTTTCCGTTTCCTCTGGAACATTTGGAGTATCGGGGGTTCATCATCTGGAGTCATAGGCATGGATGATGCTGTTAACCCTAAAAAAAACAAGACAATAAAAAAAAATCAGATAATTATTTTTTTCTATTTTCCATTCTTATTACACACACACACAAAATTGATTTCTTAAACATTACTTTTATTTTTGATTTTATTGTTTGTATCCCCCAGGATACGTTGCCCCTTTGGGTGTATAAATTGATTGAAAACAAACAGTTTGTTTGCCAGTGCACTGTAAAACATTTTAGCTATTTAAAAAAATTATTCTATCATAACTTACAGTTAGCATTTGTTGTAATACTCGGTTAAAACAATAAGTATGTGTGTTTATGAGTATTAGCCTAATGTATCATTTTATACTCAAATTTCTACAGCCTATAAATTATCTATTATCTATGGACTATGAAATATCAACAAATATGACATTACAGTATTTGAGGAATGTTTATTTGTCTCTCAATCATTTGTATTGCATAAGAGCCATAAAACCTGATGTATGAAATGTGATACTAAATGAAAACACATTGCAAACACTTTTTACATTTTTATACACAAGTTTGCATATGTGGTTTTGTTGAGTATTTAGATACATAGGCGTATGCATATGCATGTGTGTTTGTTTGTATACATGCCTGAAAATGTGGTGACTTACCCGATGAATCCAACGATGGATCGTTGGAACCGGCAGCCATCTCTGAATCTTCATCCTGTTCATCTAGAATTATTTGTTTGTTTACATGTAAGTAAGAAGCTATGATTACTTACAAGAGTATATCTTCAAAAGTATGTACAGCTATAAGGTCGCATAAATTGATAATAACCTTGTTAGCTTATGAATTATGATTGGAACAATCAAAGTTTTACATAAACAAAGCCCGAGGCTAACAACACCTCTTGTAAAATTAAAACACACCAGGGAAATACATGTTATATAAGATCATGCCAAAAAAAAGAATGTTTGCCTTACCTATGCTGTTAACAACGGTGGTCATCGACGTCACAATAGGTCTATGGCAAAGTATTTCTTCCATTATATCAAAATACCTGAATTTTACTTTTCTCTTGCCACCAGCTTCGCCTTTGACAAGATTTCTCTTCTCTGAAAGATATTTTTGTTTTAGAGTTTTCCATTTGGACCGTAAGATCTGCCACAGCTTGTCAAAGCTCTTGTCCTTCATGTCTGCTTCCAAGTCTTAGTAAATGATGGCATTTCTCTGTTGCTTCGAATCTTATATTTCCGTAATTTGTTTGTCTTTAACTTGTTTAAGAAAGACCTTCGTCTCATCTTCAGTCCAGACATACTGCATACATTTGAATTGCCTGAAAAACCACCTCATGCGAACGTAAAAACTTTTTTGCGATAAATGGAAGTTTTTGCTAAATTGACGTGTTTCCATTGAGCGTATTTTCAATTCGCAATTTCAATTTGCGCAATTTAAACGGTAATGGAAACGTGGCTACTGACACCACAAATATGCAAATAAGAACGTTAACCCAGGGTTTAGGAATGTACAATGTGAAACTTCAGCTTATGATTACCCAGGATTAGTTGTTAACCCTGGGTAAATTATGAGCAGTGTGAAACATAAAGCAAGATAACCCAGCATTCCATTCACCCAGGGCTTAGAATGAACCAGGGTTAACTATTTCAAGTGTAAAAAGCCCTAAAGAAGACAGAACCAAAACAACAAAGAAACATGGCCGAAACAAAATCTGACACCTATGTCTAAATGCTAAAATTACTCTAGCAAATTAGCAACACAGAAATAAAGAAAGAAAGAATTTTCCTCATTCAGTTCCATTTACTCTGCTATTATCTCTACCCAGCATTTTGGACCAAGAAGGGAAACACTATGAACAGGTCATCACAAGTCATCAGGGTGACACTCTCACTCAACACACTCTCACTCACACCCACACCTACAAGCAGACTGCCAGCTTTTTGTCAGATTTTTTTGCATATCCAGATGGGTTTTTAAAAGTACGGACAGCAAAAAAAAACAAAACAAAAACCAAACAAACAAAAAAACACACACATTAAATTTTTTACCAAATCTGATTCAAACCACATTTGGAGGAGGTTTGAAATGTGATTCCAATCAGATTTTTACAGATGTGTCTCAGTCTGGACATTCTGGCTGCTCAAATCGGATTTCAAATGGTCTTTTGTGTCACTCTTAAGCCAAAACACAATGATAAAGTCAAAACCTGTAACGGAAATGCCGGAAATATTCAAACAATATTTAAATGTGCAAAGATTTTAGCCGTGAATACAGCACGGAACATCACAATATATACCATTCTCCGATGGAGGATTTCTGTACTTATTTCTTATTTGCATCTGTTTTGAAAGGCTCGTCACAAATGTAAGTACGCCTACTGTACGTCATTACCAAAGCAACCCATGCGGATAGGTTGGTTATGTCTGGACACACAAATCTTATTTGATCACTTGAAATTAATAGTGCCTGTCAGTCTGCCTGAAAAGATCTGATTTGTGAGAAGAAAAAAAATTCAATTTGCCTGCAGTCTGAACATAGCCTTTAGTGTCTCCAATCCGCCTAATATTGTGTTGTGGGGGAAACTGGTGCAAACTCAGTCAGAGATTCAAACAGTCAGATCCCTCGGCTCAACTATAGTCCTCCATCCTTTCGGCTCCACTGGGGTCCCTCATCCTCCAGACTCTGCTTTGGTCTCTTGATCCCCTGGCTCCACCTTGGACTGCCAATCTCTAAGTTTCACCTTGGCCCTCTGGTTCCCCCAGCTCAACCTTGATTCTTCCTCTCCTGAAAGTATGCTATTGCCTCCTGCCTATCTTTTTTCTTTTGGCTTCTAAGTGTTGCCTATTGAGGGGTATGTCTTGTTCGTTCCCAATGTAGCCTATATATAGCCTTTTTTTCCCCGAGTTGTTTCTCATTTCTTTCTTTAACATGCTTATGTTAGACTGTTACGTTTTGCTGCCATAGACAAATGTTTGCCAGGAGCATTGACATGATGTGCTTTGTTTAACAGAAACCTGGCTTAAATCAGACAAACATTACTTAATTACTACATAGGCCTTGCTTAAAAGGTTGTGGAGGTGGTGTTGCTACAATATACAGCTAGAATATGAAGCAAGCTAGAAAAGGTTTTTGGAGAGTGACTTTGTGTCTCATTATAAAGGAACAACAAAGCATCGCTCATTGACTGTATAGCTGGAGGGATACATCCCATACGGCCAAAACATATTTTTAAATATGTGCTACATATATGTTGTACACAGTGAAGCTTAATGAACTATATTTTTTAAATTGAAAACATAATTAGTTTCATCCTTCATGTACCAAAATATATATAAGAAAATACATTTTCATACAGTAGCCTGTATTTAGGCTAAATGCAAATGTGGATGGAATAGCCAACTAGAGAACCATACTATATTTTGTTTCCAACATTTAAAATTACATTCTAAAATACACTGATCAGCCACAACATTAAAAACGTGCCTAGGCAACACCCTGTAGGATTGGTACGCCAATGACCAATGTTTTATATTTCCTCAAGACCTGACAAGGCCCCTAAACTCTGGTGCATTATTGTGATAAAAGACTGTAAGACTAGTAATTTCCTCTGACAAAACAGAGGTTTTAATTATTTGCCCGAATGCTTAAAGGTGGGGTAAGTAGAGTTTCAAAAACGCTGTTGGACATTGTTGATATCTGAAATCAACCCAAACAAACCCATCCCTCTCTTCATTGCTCTGCCTCCAAAACTCACCCTCCAATCTTAACCACCCTGCTCCGAGTCAGTCTTGAACCCCGGCCCGTTCGCTGCTGGCAGGAAAGGCGAGTGCACTATCAATGACGCTAAACACTGCATTCTCTAGCGGTCGTCAGTGCGCAGTGGTTTACCTGCACAACTCTCACTAGCTGCCCACTGTTACACATGCATTGCGAGAGTGGATGTCTGTTTATCACAGCTGACATGCAACAAAATGCTTCATGAAAAATAAAGCGCAGATGATAAATGAATGACAAGGAAGCACAAAAAATGTACGTACAGTACACAAGAGTAAATACAAACAAGAGTTTGTACAGCACAGCAGCTCCAGACAATCAATGACACTCAAACCCAGTGTTACTCACATGTGAAGCGAAGTCAAAGCAGCCACCGCGTCTGTTTTCTGGCCTTCCCGCTTAGCTCTCTCCAGCGCTGGAAAGCTTCTCTAAGGCTACGTCCACACGAAGCCAGAGCTTACCCTATCCAATCTTTTTTTTTCCTCATCTCAAGAAATATCTGCGTACACATGAAACCACTGAAATGACTCAACTATGTAGTATACATGCCAGATCAGTATGTGGCACTGTAATTCTGCAATAGAGATACACTAAAAACAAAGAATAAGACTTGGAGCATGCACATAAACCTTGCACGCTGTATACAAACTTTAGTAAAGCTTAGAAATAAAGCTTTATTTTAATAAAGCTTTAGGCACTGTAGCTTCTGCAGCACGAACACAAGCATGTAGTACGCTATTATTGTTGTTGTTGTGGTTTTGTGCTGTTAGCGGTGTCTGACTAGGGTCGACACGGGGGGGTGAGAGGACATCATCGTTTCACAAAATATACGGATTGGCTATACACATGAAAATGCAAAGGCGGCATTTTCAGATTTATCTACTCTGGGACCCGGTTTCAAAATATAGCTGTTTCATCTTCCGAAAACACCGGATCCGTGTGGACGAAACGCCTAGCCAATACAAAATTTGTGCGTATACACAGAAACATGTCTCCGTGTGGACAGGGCCTAATATTAATGCTGGTCCTAAAGCGCTTGCCCAGTCATAAACCTTCATTCTAGTGATATTCTTCTGAGCTCTTTTGTATTGTGTCTCATCTCTCTTTCTGTGTTTTTTTTTCTTTTTTCTTTTCTTCAAATTTCACTCTTGCTCATTCTGTGTCCTCGACCATCATACGCCTCCTAACACCATGTTAACTGAAGTTTTTGTCCTAACTAGCCGTGACGGTGACACGCAATGATTCTATTTTAGTCGCGGCTGGAACAATAACACAAAGTTTGGCAATGACAATCTCGGGTACTGTTTATATACTTTATGTTTAAAGCGTCTAATGTGAGTTTGAATATCATTTTGTGTGTCTTTTATAGCCATACTAAAAGCAACAATGGACAATTTACCTCAGATCTTCAAAAAAATAAAAAATAAAAGGAAACAAGAACGTTCAAACTGTCAACTCATTGTGAACAGATTGTCAATTCATTGTGTGAACAGTGACAAAAATAGTTTCAGTGACTCAGTATGTATTTTTAATAATGTTAAAATAGTGTAATATTCATGAATTTGATTATGTACTTATCCATTTTGTAGCGAGTGCCAAGAGAGTGCTCTTCTGACTGGCTGTGATTTTTGATTTTATTTTTGACTTTATCACGTCTCATTGTCGCGTCTGGTGTGGACAGACAAACTGCTTGTTGCTGGAATCTTAATGCTGATTGGTTAGACGTTTGTTGTTGGTGTTGGCCCGACTAACAGTGTTTTTGAAAAAATACATACCCCACCTTCAATCCAAACAAAGGATGCTGGAATGTAATCTGTCATTGGATGGTTGTACTGTTGCGTCATCCTTTACAGTAAAGAACCTGGGTGTTATGTTAGATAGCTACTTATATTCACATTGCCAATGTTTGTAGAACTGGATCCCCTGGTATAGCTTGTTTCTGTTCATGGTAACACTTAACAAATGTTATTGAAACCTTTTTGTAAACTACTTTAGTCAACATGAACTAAGAATTAACAATGCTTTTAAAGCATTTATTAATCTTAGTTAAATGTTAATTTAAAATGTTGTATTGGTTAACATATGAACAAACAATGAACAGCTGGATTTTTATTAACTAACAAACAAAGATTAATAAATACTGTAACAAATGTATTGCTACAGTAACATTTAACATATACATTTACATTTATTCATTATCCAAAGTGACTTACAAATGAGGAATACATCAAGCGATTTATCGTGAAGAGGCAAATAAACACAAGAAGTGCTCAAAATTCAAAGTTTCAGACATTGCTCATAAGCTAGAATAGGGAGGGGTAAAAGAAAAGTGAAAGCATTTAGTGTTTTTGTTTTTGTTTTTTTTATGATGATGAGGTTAAGTAATCATGAAAGAGATGAGTTTTCAGCTGTCTTTTGAATGTTGTCAGGGATTCTGCATTCCGGATGGAGGTGGGGAGATCATTCCACCAGCATGGAACAGTGAACAAAAATGTTCTGGAGAGTGATTTAGTGCCTCTCTGTGATGGTACCACCAGCCGTCACTCATTTACCGATCACAGGCTTCTGGTAGGGATGTAGACTCGTAAGAGAGAGTGGAAGTAGGAGGGTGCTGTGGTAGATCTGTAAGCAAGCGTCACTGCCTTAAATTTGATGCAAGCAGCAAGTGGTAGCCAGTGAAGAGAGATGAAGAGAGGTGTGACGTGGGCCCTTTTGGGCTCGGTGAAGACAAGACGTTCTGCAGCGTTCTGAATCATTTGTAGAGGCTTGATTGCACATGATGGACGTCCAGCCAGAAGAGCACTGCAGTAATCAAGTCTAGAAATGACCAGGGCCTGAACGAGAAGTTGTGTTGCATGCTCAGTTAGGAAAGGCCTGATCTTCCTGATGTTGTGTAGTGCAAACCTGCATGACCAAGCTGTCTTTGCAATGTGGTCTTTGAAGGTCAGTTGGTCCTCAAAGAATACTCCAAGAGTTTTGGCTGATCTTGATGGGGTAATTGATGATGCACCTAGCTGGATGGTGAAATCGTGCTGTGGAGTCGGATTGGCAGGGAAGACGAGAAACTCAGTCTTTGCCAGGTTGAGCTGCAGGTGATATTCTTTAATCCATGATGAGATGTCTGTCAGACAGCTTAAGATTTGTGCAGCTACTGTGGGATCATCTGGTTGAAATGAAAGGTAGAGCTGTGTGTCATCAGCATAGCAATGGTAAACCATGGTTTCTCCTACCATTGCTATGCTGATGACACAGTGTATATGGAGAAGAGGAGGGGTCCAAGAACTGAACCCTGAGGAACCCCCGTGATCAGTTGATGTGCTTTGGATACCTCCCCTCTCCAGGTAACCCTGAAAGACCTTACCTGTGAGATAGGATTCAAACCAGTGAAGTGGAGTATCTGTGATGCCCAGTGATGACAGGGTGGACAGAAAGATCTGATGATTCACAGTGTCGAAGGCAGCAGATATATCCAAGAGAATGAAAATTGATGATTTGGAATCAGCTTTCGCAATCCACAGGGCTTCGGTGATCGACAGGTTGAATGGCCGCTCTTAAAACCAGATTGGCTGAAGTCCAGCTGGTTATTCTTTGAGAAGAAAGATGATACCTGATTGAAAACAATTTGTGTTTTCACTATGAATAGTAGGAGAGAGACTGGTCTGTAACTGTCTGCAATTGACGTGTTTATTGTGGGTTTTTTAAGCAGTGGGGTTACTGCTTGAATGTGGTAAGGAAAATGCCAGTGTAGAGAGAGGTGTTGAGATGTGAGAGCTGGTAAGAGTGTAGGAGAGATGGCTTGTAGAAGGTGTGAGGGGATGGGATCTAGAGGGCAGGTGGTAGGATGGCTGGAGAGGAGAAGTTTAGATACCTCTGCCTCAGTGAGGGGAAACAAGGAAGAGAGAAGATTTGTGGCTGTGAATGGGGTTGGTCTGAGTTCCTGTGTGAAGCTGATAACTGACTGCTGATGGTTGTTGTTTTGTCAGTGAAGAAATTAGCAAAATCATCAGCAGTTAAAGAGGTGGTGGTGGAGGGGGACAGAGGAGAGAGTTGAATGTTTTGAAAAGTGTGCGTGTGTTTGAAAGGCTGTTGATCTTGTTGTGGAAATATGTAGATTTTGCAGCATGAACTTCAACAGAAAAGGATGAGAGCAGAGACTGATGCCTACCTTGGTCTTTAGATTTGTGCCATTTTCTCTCTGCAGCCCTGAGCTTGGTTCTTTGTGTTCACAAAGAACATCAGATAACCAGGGGTTAGAGGGAGTAGCATGTGCTGGCCTGGAGGAGAGAGGACAGATATTGTCTAGAGAAGAAGTTAAAGTGGAACATAAAGTGTCTGTTGCAGTATTCACATCCAGAGATGAGGGTGAGGGAAGAGAGGAGGAGAGGAGACAACAGAGGAAAGGATTTCGTCTGAAAGTAACTGGTAGAGGGGTTGGTGGTGATGAGCCGTTTGAGATCGAATGAGGCTAGGAGAGAGAGGAAGACTGTAGCATAAAGCTTCTCTAGATGGATGTTGAAATCGCCAAAGACTACAAGTGGACTGCCATCCTCCAGGACAGCAGCACATCCAGCTTCACAGGAGGGATAGATGCTTTAGCGGCAGCGCGCACACTAAATAAATATACTGCTTTTCAACGTTTGAGTCAAAACAGCTGTGCATGCCCTTACAATTAGAACACCAAAAGACTATAGCTTGTGAATGGCTCAAATCTAAACTAATGCGGGACTATACAGCCCTTAAGTGCACTAACAAGCAATAACAACAAACAGCTGTTATTCTAAATAGCAATGAGTAGAATTAAAATACAAATTATAGTGAAAGTAGAAAATGGAAATAAGCAGAGAATCGAAATTAATCCTTCCTAGCAGCAAACAATATGAGCAAACAAATGAGACCTTATTGTAAAGTGCTATAATCTCCATAGTTGTCTACTACAAAAAATGTTACCAATCAAATGCAGTTTTATATATTTACAAAAATGGAAATCCAGTTAAGTCGTCATCTGGGGTGCGTTTCCCAAAGAGAACCATGGTCGCAAGTTCCGTCGTTACCAATAGAGTTCAATGGGACTTACGACCATAGTTGGCTAACGATGCTTTCGGGAAACGCACCCCTGGTTGGTTGAATTCTGGGATGTCCGGGAGACGTGCGTGTCCTGTTCTTTAACGGTCCGCCTAGAAACAAATGCCATGACGTTTACAACTGTGACAATGAACGCTTACCAGGATCAGCTAAATGCTGGATTTTCAAAAGTAGGCCTATGTTAAGTTCGCGGCTCCATTGTTCCAGTAAACTTGCACAACAGTCTTGAATTAATAGTTTATTAGATGCACACCGGTCTGTTATTGTAGGGACATCGACTTTACGTTTTCATGCCCCTAAACATGACGCGGAACCAAACAAACTGTGATTGGTTGCATTACATGTCAGTCAAACGTCCTCTTGGGCGATCCTTGGCCAATGAAAGCTGCGATAGAGTCCAGACCTTCTGCCGTCAGCCTGAAGGTCTGGCTACACGAGTAACACCAAATGTAAACCAGTATCTGAATTGATCTGTGGAAATAAGCACCTGAATGGTTTACGCACGGAGTGCTGTTTTGTGTGTGTGTGTGTGTGCGCTGTGCTCTTCTGTTGACTAATGCAGTTATGTCACACTTTAATAGCTCTCTACATAGCACTTCTGCTGTTGCTCTCATGCCATAGTTTGTGTATTCACTTATGTAAGATTTCTATATTATACAATATAGAAGATTTCTATATTAAAGGTCACTCTTTCTTTGCATAGACCAGTGGTTCCCAAACTGGGGTACGTTAGGTGACAAAAGGGGGTAGCCTATGCCAATGCTGAGTACCTAGTTCAATTCTACATTAAAATAATATTATTCATGTATTTCTAGCTGCCAATGCCGTGAATCCAGTACAAGTTAATCAAATTAGCATCATTTGCAGTCAAAAATGACTGTATCCACTCAAGCAGCGTGCAGAGTCTGCTGCCTTAAATCGCGCTAAATTACTGTCGTTCTCGACAATGCACCTTTGTAAAAGTGGGGATTTAGCACTTACTCGCATGAAAAACAAATATAGACACAGATAGTGGATTAATTTCGATTTAATACTCAAACTTTCTCCGACAACAAAAACATACCTTGTGTGAGTTCTTGTATTTAATGCTGATAACGAGCAAGAATGCAATCCCAAATATCCACGAGTGCAAACGTGACATTATACAACAGGTCAAAAAACTAAACGAACATTTTAAACACAGTACTGTCAGTATTTACTCTATTTTGCAATGAAATAATAGTTCTAACGAAAACCACAGCAGAAACGTCTGTGTTTCGCGAACAATTCTGCAGCTTAGAACGAGTCAATGATTCAATAATTCATTCACAGCCACTTGCTTCGTTACTGAATGAATGACTCGATGACTCACTCATAAAAACGGTGACTTGCTTCCACCTACTGGCGGTTTTAGTTTAATATTTAAAAGTTTTACTTAGTTTTACCATCATTGCATATTTCTCTATTGAACATTTTTATTTAAAACATTATTTATTTATAAAGTTATTCATAAAGGTAAAAATATGCACTGGAAAATCAATTTAGGGGCAAATATTGTCCCTTAATGGTAAAGGTGTGACTGCAGTCTAAGTGTACCCCCCATAGAAGGATGGCAATCCCTTTAGGGGGTACTCCACGCTAAAAAGTTTGGGAACCACTGGCATAGACTATACTGAATATTCTTTCTCTTTTTTGTAATAGCCTACCTGTTTGTAGCCTATATTTTACACTGGCTCGCACAGAGCTCTGACCTCAACCCCATCAAACACTTTTGGAATTAACTGGAACGGGGATTGCGAGCCAGGCCTTCTCATCCAAAATCAGTGCCTGACCTCACAAATGCTCTACTGGATGAATGGGCAAACATTCACACATAAACACTTCAAAATCTTGTGAAAAATCTTCCTAGAAGAGTGGAAGCTGTTATAGCTGCAATGGGGGTGGGGACTAGCTCTCTAATATATATAATGTATAGTCTATTAATACAATGTCATTAAAGTCCCTGTTGGTGTAATGGTCAGGTGTCCCAATACTTTTGTCCATATACAGTTTTCTGTTTTGCGAATCACTTTGTAAACACTTCCAAAGGATGAGAATGTGAAGGGTCAGTGGTTAAAATTACCACAGCGATACCACAGTGTAAACTTTTGCTGTGTTCCCACCATTTTATTGACATCTTCTTCTCAAATCTTGGCGAGGTCAACACAGAATTTGCAAAACGCTTATCCATTAAAGATGGGACAGTACCCACTTTAATTGTTCAAAATACTGTACGTAGTTTTGTGTTTTATATTGTGTGTCTCCAGATAACCGGCTAACAGTAGTTCTGCTAATCAGCTGTGGCCTATTACCTAAACTTGTGTCAGTTGTTACGGTCCCTGGCCTAGGTCAGGGTGTAACATAAATGACACAACAATACTTCTTGATTACTCATTTTTCTTTTCTTGTTCTCTTGTTTGTTTTCATGGCTTTATTATTTTTTTGTGTGAACAATTTCTTGAAAAAAAAAAAAAGAAACAAAAGAATCTAGAAGCAAAATCTTCAGGGGTGAGCTAACGCCAAAACAATAAACAAACAGAAAATTATGCTGCCTTCACCTGCTCTCGGAATTATCGTAAATACGAGTTTCCTTGGTAAAAATTGCACATGAACGCCTTCCCATTTCGTTACTTGGCATGACAGGTTTTAATAAACCGCGTGATATCTTTTTTTCAACAGCGGTCAATAAAAATGCTTCAAAACTAGGGCTGAGTAAAAAATATAGATTTCTCGATTTTAATCATTCTCATTTTTACAAACCGATATCGATTCTTAAATCCCACTGTTTTCAGTTGATGAATGACGAACATTGTAGCACTCTTCCCATCCGATAAATGGCAATAAGCTTTGTGCTTTGTTACCTTTTATATGGAACAAAGTCTCAGATTTTAAATTCTGTCCATTTTATTACGAAATTCAAAAAATAACTGTTTTGGCGCTGTTTAATGTGGCGTGACAGATGGCCTCTGATCAAGAGAGGCGGTAACGCGAAGCACGCGTGATCTGATCATCTCCTCCACTTTAATACCAGTTACAGCGCGAAATAAACATGAATGAACACCCAAAGGTATGTGGAAAGATACATTACAACTTACCGAAATCCGTATCCTGTCTCGTGTAATAGCTCAATCAGTGTTTCAAACGCGAAAGACGTCAATAAAACAGCTTGTTAGCAATGTCACATAAGGTCACATTTACCTCAGAAAAACCATATTCAGTGACCATAAACTCGTTAAGTCAGCTATAAAACTGAACTCTAGAGAGGAGCATTTTGCTAAATATATGCACCATATTACACATTCATTATAATTTATAACGTTCTTCAATATTTAAAGCATGTTTGAATAAATCAGTCAAGTTTTTATAACAGCCACCATTTAAATAATGTTTTTCAAAAAATGAATTGGAGTAGAAATATAATTACATAATGGTAAAGTTAGTATTTTAACTTTATTATAAAAACTTCCTTAACTTAAACTAATTTAAGTGTTTGTATACAAATCAGTTAATTTTAACCTTCAATATAGTAATGTAGAACTTAGAGCATTAGAGAATTTTTTTTTTTCTTGAGAAAATTTGCCAAGTATTGTTCCTTATAAATATCCAAAATAACTGATATTGAATCGAATCGAATTTAATCAAAATCGAATCGAATTGCAAGCTTGTGAATTTAAATCAAATCAAATTTTGAAATGTGAAATGTGAAACTCTCTCATACGTCTTTTTTACAACTAAGTGACCGGCTATATCGCCGTGAGATAACCGGAGTGCAGCTCTAAATTTCTCCGGTACAACAACTTGAACAATTGACTCACCACCACAATCTTCTCTTTGGGCAAGCCACTTACTTACAATAACATACCCTATCTCCTTATCTAACCAGTACACAGGAGAAAAAATGAGGGCCTTTTGGCCTACAAAAAACAAACAAACAAGGCACTCACCCCCTACAGCTTCCCAAAATAATTAAGAAGTTACAAAAAAGGATCAATAGGACATTGATGTTCTAGGTTTAAAATCACACTGTTTCAAAAGTGGGTAACAGCACTCTATTAAAACAGAGATTACAGAAATCACAATCTGTTGCACTAAGTTTCCACCAGATAACACACAGTACCACAATAATCAGTCAGGAACAATCAAAGAGGCAGAGAGCTCCCTCCAGAGGTATTCCGGTGAAATGTATAGTCCAGGTCTCTTCTCTGGTCCAACCACCATCTGCCTCACATTACGTCCAGAACCAGTCCTAAAGGAGGAAAGAGAGACCGCAGGAACAACAACAAAACCAACGTATAATAGTGTTAAGTCAGGGTTAATGCAGATGTCATTCTTAACTGTCTGTCATTCTTACTACTTTGGGTAATGATAAAGAATGGAGCAAGATTGTAATGTTACATCAGTCATTGACCTTAGTGCTCGACTAATGTATGCACTGTTATTGATACAGTAAATGATACAGTTCCCACATGTGCACTTCAATAAATTAGAAATATACTTATGGGTTTGTTGATGGACATGCTCTTGTAAATGCTGATGTAGAGGAATTACAGTTGTAACATCTCATAATGTACGAGAAACTGAGTAAAAACCTACCATTGAGAAATATCCTTGCAATGGAGGTTTGAGTTAAATACATTTCTTCCAATGTTTCATCATCAGACTCACGCACAAATTGATATGGTAAAATCAATGCCATCATTGCTGTCATACAGTGTGTACAATCACTGAGGACTGAGGAAGCATCCGGAGCTGAAATTAAGATACCATATGGTAATGGGCGTTTTGTTTCTGACACGTGCTGTAAGTGGTAGACCAATCACAACAGACTGGGCCTTTTTGACCTTTGATGCATGTAAACCTGTTGTTGGAAACCTCCAAAGCAAAATTAGGAATAATAGAGGCACTTTAATTAAACAATTTTTCATGCCCTGTCCTTTCCTCATATATCCCTATAGGGATGCGCTTATGATGCGCTCGCATTATGAACATCTATGTTTGAGCAGATAATTGCGAACACAGTATTTCACAGTAAACCCTGGTCTAAACATTCTTAGACTGTAACAGTGTAAACACTCTTATTAGGGGTGGGTGGGGCAAGTTTGCTTTGCTTTAAACAGCATGCTTTAATAAATTCCTCACATGCTTTAAACAATTACACACATGACAAAACTTGTGTATTTACTAGTTGCCATATCAACTCTATATAAAATCGTGCCAAAATCACTTTATATTATTATTTTTTTATTAGATCAGATAACATTTTAATTTGTCATATGGTCCTGTTACAACATGCCCCTTGCATGTTACAACATTCCCCACATTTCACCTCCTTTCCTTCGGGGTAAATATCCTAAAGAAAAAAGTACACAGTACACTGTAATAATGAAACAACCACATACTGTATTGTCACCATTCTGTTTAGTTTTGTTCATAGACTTTCAGGGTACGTTTACACGACAACGATATGCTTAAAACGGAGAAGTTTAATCTTTGAGATTTCCGCGTACAGACTAAACTATTGTCAAAACGATCCCCATTCACACAAATCCGTGAAAATGACTAAAAATGTATTCTGCCGGCAGGCCATTAGATGGCGATGAAACAGTATAGACTGAACATGTAATACGCATGTGCATGACATCATCGTTTTCACAGATTTGCGTTTTTGTTGTTTACACTGAGAACTGGCACTTTGAAACCCGTTTTCAAAAGTTTGCGTTTTCAGGCACCCAAAATGCCGTTGTCATGTAAATGACTAGCCAAAACGCATAAAAATCTTTCAGTTTTTAGTGTCGTGTAAACAGCCCCTCAGTGTGTTTTCATTCATCACGTGTGTTTCCTTGCCACTCATCAGTCACCATGGACACTATAATCTCCACAGCTGTTCATCTTTTAGTTAATCATCAAATTATTTAATTTTGTATTTAATTATTGAATTTCTAAAAATGTGCTATTATTTTATATGAAAAAGATATTGACTTTTATTGACAAAATATTATAGTTTGTCATGTATATTTTTTCATTAAATCAGATAACATTTTAAGTAGGGATGCACCGATACCATTTTTTAAGGACCGAGTATGAGTACCGATACTTTTTTCTAGTTCTCGCCGATACCGATGCCGTGCCGATGCAGTGAGACTAATGAATGTAGGACAGCTTCTTTATTATTACTCTAATGAAAAAAGTAATAATTTTTATGTGTTTGTCAAAAACTTAAAGAACAAAAATGTCACAGTGTCCAATAACCTTCAAAAGGCATAATTACCAATATATATAATTGTTGTTATATAAAAAGAAATTTACAAACAATACAACAAATACTATAGAGATACAAATTAAATAAACTTGTTTTTCAGATACAGTAGGTTTATTTACCATGTATACATTTATTTAACATATTTTGTTGTTTTGACATTTATGACAAATATAGGCTACGGTCCCTTTAAGACCGAATCCATGGATACTGACACATATCCTGTTTTCACCCAAATGTTCACGTCCATTTAAGCCATAACCGACTGTGTTTACGTGAGATAATCCACACGACGGACAATGACAATGACATTTGACCATTCAGGCGCGAGGAGAACTGATCGCGCTGTCTGAGAGAACTTGGATCACGCGCAAGACAGAGAGAGCGCGCGCGAGAGAGAGCGCCTCTGGTCTGTGTCATTCAGCGCGATTCCGCCTATCCTGCCTTCACTAATCGATAACGAATTGTGATTGAAAGCATGCAGTTCGCAATGTGTGTGTTGAACTTGTCATCATTAATTCTGAAGTATTTTCACACCTCTGAGGCTGACATTGTTTCTGCTGCTGCCGCCGGTGTCAAAGTGCACGGAAAATTCTGTCAGTTACATCACGTGAGGTATCGGTCTTTGGTATCGGGGGTATTTTTACGAGTACGAGTACAAGTACATGAGCTTGGTATCGGGCCGATACCGATACTGGTATCGGTGCATCCCTAATTTTAAGTTGTCATATGGTCATGTTACAACGTGCCCCATCACGTTACAATGAAACTAAGCCACATATTTGTACCAGACATGTGTGAAATTAATGTGGAATAAAAATTCTCTAAACCCTAAGTAGATCGTCTCAGGTTATGACTATAACCATGGTTCCCTGAGAGAGGGAACGAGACACTGCGTCCCGAAGGGAGCGCTATGGGAACGCCCTCAGCGTGAATGCGTCTGATGCACGTGTGTCAACTAGTCCAATGGCGAGAGTGAACGTCACCGGCAGGTGACGTCACGACCAGGTGACGTCACGACCAGGAAAGGATAAATACACATCCGGAAAGACCGGCTTCAGCTTAAATTGCCGAAGCAAATCGATCACAGGGATGCAGGGAGTATGGCAACGCGACGCAGTGTCTCGTTCCCTCTCTCAGGGAACCATGGTTATAGTCATAACCTGAGACGTTCCCTTTCGAGGGAACTCGCACTGCATCCCGAAGGGAGCGCTATGGGAACGATATCCCAAAACGGCATAATTCCAAAATGCCTGTCCGTGTGAAACTGTGGCACACTAAGACGAGAGCACTGATGAGCCTGGAGCTGCGTCCAGGTCGAGATATATCATCTCACAACGTGAGTGGCGAGGATCAGCCCACCACATCACAGACTTCCTTGAGGAAAACCCCCAACAACAAGGCTGTGGAAGCCGCCATACTCCTAGTAGAGTGAGCTCTGACAGACAGTGAATACTGCTGATCAGAGACCTCATACGCAAGTGACATAGTCTCAACTATGCACTTGCTAACCATTTGTATGGACGCAGGGAGACCCCTTATTGCACGGTCCAAAACAAACAGTTGATCTGAAGTCCTCCACAGGGCAGCTCTGTGGATATTAGGTGTTCAGTGCTCACACTGGACACACAAGATTCAACTTTTCCTGGTCTGGATCTGAGAACAGAGGACAGAAAGCTTGCAGCACTATAGGCCATGGAATATTGGCCAGAACCTTAGGTATAAAACCCGGTAGGGTAAAGGAACACTTTGACCATCCCTGGTGCACACTCAAGGCACGTAGGGGATACAGATAGGGCCTGAAGGTCTCCTACTCTTTTTAGGGGAGAAATGGCAAGGAGGAAAACAGTTTTCAATGTCAGAAATTTTTCTGAGACAGAATCAAGCGGCTCAAATGGAGCTGCAGATAAGCCTTCCAACACAAAGGCCAACTCCCAAGCAGGAACCCTAGTGCATGTTGCAGGCCTCAGCCTCAGAGTGCCATGAAGGAAACGATACCTCAAAGGGTTATACCCCACAACTGTACCATCCACAGGGTCATGGAATGCAGAAATACGAGGATAGTTTCCTTGTGGCTGGAGTTCTGGAGTAAAGTATGGTCTCCACAACCTCAATTGAGAGACCGGATACTATGAGTTGGGCCCCCTCAGGGGCCAAACCCACAGGTTCAATACTTCTGGGCGGGGTGAAAAATCAAGCCCTTCACCTGAGATAGAAGGTCTCTCCTGATCAGAATCTCAGAGGGAGAGCCGTCGAGGAGAGACACAAGTTCCAAGAACCACATCCGACTTGGCCAGTAAGGTGCTACTAACAGTAGACTTATCTCTTCCCGGCGAATTTTGTCCAGAACTCCTGGGAGCAGAACAATTGGGGGAAAAACATACAGACATGGCCCTGGCCATGTCTGTACCATGGCATCCAGTCCAAGAGGAACTGGATGCGTAAGGGATAACCACAGTGGACAGTGCGTCGTATCTTGAGACAGCTCAATGACCTCTCAGGTCTGGGAGGAAGAACTTCAACGCATTGAAGACCACCATCATCTCCAGGCAATTATGTGCCACGAAAGATGATGACTCCTCCACAGCCCTTGAGCTGAGCGGCCTTCCATTACCGCTCCCCAGCCTGTGAGAGAAACATCTATCATGAGAGTGACCCAATGATATTAAGCTCCTAACACAGGGCCCTGGGACAGGAACCAACTTTTCTTCCGTATAACCAAGGTGCGGAGACACCGCCGCGTGATCTTGATCATACGAAGTGGGTTCCCCCTCAGGGAAAACCCTTGGTCCTGAGCCACTACTGTAAGGGTCTCATGAACAGCAGGCCAAAAGGTATCACTATTGGACGCAGCTGCCATCAGACCCAACAGTTTTAGAAAACTGTTTTACAGTGGGTGACTGGCCTAGATATATCTCCTGTGTGACTGAAAAGATTGCAGAAATACGAGTGGGCGACAGAACGGCCCGCAGCGTCACTGAATCCATACCATGCCCAGGAAGGTGGTTCTCTGTAATGGAGAAAGCACACTCTTCTTGGTGTTCAGCCACAACCCCAATTTTTATATGAGCAAGAACGACATCTCGATGTCGAACTGACCATCTGTTCCGACTGCGCTAATATTAGCCAGTCATCTAATCAGTTCAGAATGCGTATGCCCTGCAGCCTGAGCAAGGCCAGAGCTGCATCTACGCATTTCATGAACGTGTGGGGTGATAGAGCTAGACCGAATGGAAGAACCTAATATTGGTATACTTTGCCCCTGAAAGCAAACCTGAGGAACTTCCTATGCTGTGGAAGGATAGAGACATGGAAGTATGCATCTTTTAGAACTATCATGACAAACCAGTCCTCGGATCTGGTTTAGCGTCAACATTTTGAACCCAAGTCTCCTGACTGAATGATTCAAATGATTAAGATCTAATATAGGACACAACCCTCCATCCTTCTTTGGAACAAAATAGTAGCGGCCCTAAAAACCCTAACTCTCTGCTGGGAGGAGGAACCCATTTTGTAGCTCCTTTCGCAAAAGAGTTTACTTTCTGTTCCATTACCAGAGCCTGCCCAGTGAGATAAATTTGGCAGAAGCCTCAACTCTGCCAGAAAATCCACAAAAGGGAACCAGCTTCTCAAAGCTGGTCTCTGGTATACCTAGAGCAGCCACTTTGGTGACCTGAAGTACACTGGCAGGAAACAACCCATTTGACTGCTTTTTGACCCTCCTCAGAGGGTGCGAACCTGATGCAGCGTCGTGTGAACGCTGAGTCATAGCTTGCTGGAAACTGCTGCGCCCTGAAGCACCAAGGGTGCCAGGGTTGGTAGAATGGCCCCATACGGACAATGAAGTTGAGCGGGCACCGTATACTGAGGTGTACACCGCTCTATCCCGTATGGGGCTGCCCTTAGATTTCATTCAGAGGGTGCGAGCCTGATGCAACGTCGTGTGAGCGCTGAATCAAAGCTTGCTGGAAACCGCTGCGCCCCAAAGCACAGAGAGTGATGGGGTTAGCAGATCGGTCCCCTGAGGGCAACGAAGTGGCACGGGCACTGTATACTGAGGTGTACACCGTTCCACCCCACAGGGGGCTGCCCTAAGAAGCCTAACACCACTGGCGTCAGGATCTACATGAAAGGCTGAAGTAATACATGAATCTAACTACTTAAAGTCAGATAAATATGCATTTTTTTAATTTCTCAAAATTAAATTACAGCCAACTGTGCACTTAATTCCTGAAAAATTAAATGCAGCAAATGATCTATCAGACAAGTTAATACGGTCTGAAAGAAATGCTAAATATAGTATGCATATAGGCCATACACACATCAAATTTCATTTAATCTCTCAAAATTAAATGCAGCCACATATCAACCAGACAGGTAAAAACGGTCTGGATGAAAGGCTAAATAAAGAGTTATTAGTGCAGACATATAGCTTTTAAAAACCGGGCAATAACCCATTTAACTCCTCAATTAAATGCATCAATGAACCACCAGACAAGTGTACACGGTCTGAATGATTGGTTGAATATTTATAACTGCCGTCTGCACACCCTAATCTACGCGTTGCCTCGGCAAACACGAGATCAGAGCCACTAGAATCTTTATTGCAGTTTGCAGACACGAAATCTACGCGCCGCCTCGGCAGACGCGAGATGAGAGCCACTAGATTCTTTATTGCATTTTGCAGACTCAATCTACGCGTCGCCTCGGCAGACGCGAGATGAGAGCCACTAGAATCTTTAATGCAGTTGCAGACTCGAAATCTACGCGCCGCCTCGGCAGACGCGAGATGAGAGCCACTAGAATCTTTATTGCAGTTTGCAGACACGAAATCTACGCGTCGCCTCGGCAGACGCGAGATCTGTGCCACTAGATTCTTTATTGCATTTTGCAGACTCGAAATCTACGCGTCGCCTCGGCAGACGCGAGATGAGAGCCACTAGAATCTTTATTGCAGTTTGCGGACACGAAATCTATGCATCGCCTCGGCAGACGCGCGATCCGTGCCACTAGATTCTTTATTGCAGTTTTGCAGACCCGTAATCTACGCGTCCCCTCGGCAAACGCGAGATTAGAGCCACTAGAATCTCCATTGCAGTTTTGCAGACCCGCAATCTACGCGTCGCCTCGGCAGACGCGAGATCCAAGCCATAGATTCTTTATTGCTTAAGACTTTATTCCCTCGAGAAAAAAGCCAAGAGGAGCAGAGCTAAAAATCTCGATAGTGCATCACATCGGGAAATTTATGAATGAACACTGTCAGATCCCAATACAAGAGCTGACATGTATGTTCTGCTCTCAAACAAACAACACATGAATCGCGTGTATCCCCACTCGTATAGTAGCGAGGGCAGGAAGCACACACGACACAAGTTGCTATTTGCTCGCCAATAAACTCCTGTCTAGGAAATATATAATGCTTGAGGACAAACAACAATAAATAGACAGAGACAGTTTCACACAGAGCGCTTTGCTGAGGCACAAAAAGCTGAAGCCGGTCTTTCCGGATGTGTATTTATCCTTTCCTGGTCGTGACGTCACCTGCCGGTGACGTTCACTCTCGCCATTGGACTAGTTGACACACGTGCATCAGACGCATTCACGCTGAGGGCGTTCCCATAGCGCTCCCTTCGGGACGCAGTGCGAGTTCCCTCGAAAGGGAATCACACAAACTGACAAAGTCAAAAACCGGTTGTGGGTTGTGCCCCGCTTTCCTCTACCACAGACTTCTGTTGTGTGGAAACACAATGTTTAGGATGGAGAGTTTGAGAATTTGGGATCATCTTGTGTATTGAGCCTAACATTATTATGGGCTGATATTTTATCCTCAAATTGTATTTTTTTTTTATACCTTTGTTTCAAAAAACTTAAAGCCATTGAACAACGTTTTTTTTTTATTTCATTTTTATACATCAATTCCCAATTGCCTGTCACTCAGTATGGGTCAGGACAGTCAGATACCAAAATATTGTATCATTTTTTTTAAAATAAAAACTCACAAATTTACCATTGACTGTGAATTTACTTGATTTTATAAAATAAAATAATGCTTTCTAATCTGACAGTGTTGACAAAAAGAAGAGACAGCTTTGAACCCTTTAAAATAAACTGCTGTCAAGATGTACAGTAATAGTGTTTCTTTCTTTACAACATACAATTGTGTTTTTCTGTAGTTGAATATGAATTTGAATCTATGAAGTAGTGAGTTTTGGGGTGGTGAGTGATAATGTAATATCATTTTGATTAGATTAGAAAATCAAATAAAATAGTACATTTGTGTTAAGAATCTTCTAGTGATGATCTGATTAATTTCAAAGTGGAAATGTTGTTTTAAAATCTAATGACAGGTGAAACTGTGGGACATGTTTTGTCTTGTGTCTCCAGATTCACTGAATGGATGGTCAATGTTTCTAGATGGAACTGGATTAAATATGACTGTTCTGATCCAGTCTGACTTCTGACCTGTAATGCTGCCTGAATCATAATCATGCACTGTTCATTGTTGGCAAGAGGAGAACTGGCCCCCTGATTGAGCCTGGTTTCTCCCAAGGTTTTTTCTCCATTTTGTCACCTGATGTTCCTTGCCACTGTCGCCTATGGCTTACTTAGTTGGGGACACTTAAAATTCAACAATATTACTGATCTGCCTGCACTGATCTGACACCATTGTATGAGAACTGAACTGAGCTGGACGATGACATTACTGTTTTCTCCAGAGCTGCTGTACAGCCAAAACAAACTTTGTTGCATTATTTTCCTGTTATCATCTGCTTTGAAACAATCTGTATTGTAAAAAGCGCTATATAAATAAAGATGACTTGACTTGGTTTGATATTTCAAGGTCAAATTAGTGTGACATCTAGAACAGTATGTTCATCTCACCACTAGAGGTCTCTGTCACCCGCTTATCTTATTGTCTGAATTTCTGTACATTGTGATATGTGATGTGTCTCCTCCTACATCATTAGTGTCTCTTAACAAACCTTAATATCAGTTGTGTTACATCAGTGCATTTCCAAATGTATCTCTATTTTATAGGCTGAGTTTCTTTTTCTAGAAGTTTTGTGGAGTTATTTGGAGGTAGAATCTGGATGATCTTGCAGTGAGTACTATTTATGTTTTTTTCCCCTGCGTGCCTTCATATAATATTACTGAACTAAACATAATAGAAATGCATTTTAATTTTCTTCATCATAGCTATACACTCATACAGATATCATACTTTATTAAATATATAATAATTCATTCATATTCCTCAGAATTTGTGTTTGGCTGATGTTTGACCCGCTTTCACATGCAGTGATGATAAAGGAGGAGGTTCCTGCGCTCATGTTGGAGGATGAAAACAGGAGGCTCAGTTTGTGCTCCAGCAGCTCAGGAGAGAGATGTGACGAAACGCGCTGTGATTTCAGGTGAGAATGAGCACTGAATGCATGACACAGATATAATACATCAGTCAGATCACTAAACTAGTGTCCTGTTAGCAATTATTGCTGATATACCAGGTATTATATTTTAGTTGAATTATAGCACAGAACAGCTCATCTACAGACACAAGATGCAATGTTGAGGAAACTCTGACCTGTTCAGATCAAACCTTCCTTTTTTCCATCAGCTGTTTCAAAATGTATTTGATTCAGAAATGTCCATGGCAGATATCTAGGATGATGTGCATTTGTATAGTTCTGAATATCAACTATCTGTGTCAGAACTAATCTACAAAGCATCAGGTTATACTTTCACTATGATTGAATCACTCTCAACAAAGTGACTTTCTGATTCATCTGTGAGATTGAGCTGCTCTTCATAGTGCTGAACGCAGTACACACTCAATTCACTGACTTTAATCTTCTGGCGTGAATTATAAAAGAACAAACCATGATAGTTTATTTCATCTGTATGATGCTGCTAGAATATGATATGAAGTGATTCATTCTCATCTTTTTTTCTGCAGGGAAGCTGTTTTTGGATGATCATGGCTGGACTGGAATGCAACAAATATCTGTGTCTCTTACCAGCAAGATGGAGCTGATTTGAAGTGAAGACATCTGACACCATGAGGATGATGATGCTGAGAATAAATATCATCATTATTTTGTGTCTTTCAGTCTTAGTGTTTTGTACCCGTCCCATCTCATCAGCTGATGTTCATCAGAGGTCAGTGATACCCAGGGCAGTATCCCGCTCGGTGGCAAGGATGGATGGCGATATCATCATCGGAGCTCTGTTTTCTGTCCATCATCAACCATCGGCAGAGAAGGTCTCGGAGAGAAAGTGCGGCGAGATCAGGGAACAGTACGGGATCCAAAGAGTGGAAGCGATGTTCCACACACTGGATAGAATTAACGCTGATCCCAACCTTCTTCCCAACATCACTCTGGGTTGCGAGATCAGGGACTCCTGCTGGCACTCATCAGTGGCTTTGGAACAAAGTATTGAGTTCATAAGAGATTCTCTCATTTCCATCCGTGATGAAAGAGACGGGCTGAAGTGGTGCGTTGAGGGAAATCCTTCCGCTCAGCCACCGGCCACCAAAAAGCCCATCGCTGGTGTGATTGGACCTGGATCCAGCTCAGTGGCCATTCAAGTTCAGAACCTGCTGCAGCTGTTCAACATCCCTCAGATTGCGTACTCTGCTACAAGCATTGATCTGAGTGATAAAACCCTCTTTAAGTACTTCCTTAGGGTCGTGCCCTCTGACACTCTTCAGGCCAGAGCTCTCTTGGACATTGTTAAGCGCTACAACTGGACGTATGTGTCAGCAGTTCACACTGAGGGTGAGTTATAGCTCTTCTGTAGCTCAGGATACTGTATGTACTGGTGCTTCTCCTGAGAAATAATATAGACACAAATGAGTCTATTTGGATGTACAACAAGAGTTTAGAACTATAAAATGAATGTTGTAAAGTAGCTTAGATCATTTGATTTTGTAAGAATTTCATAAGAAATCTTTGAATTTTGATTACCGAATCAGAGCATATCTGTTATGAAATTTTCTGAGGAGAAACGGAATTTAACTTTCTATTTGCTTTCCATTTAGTATCGATGGTGTCCAGGAGAAACATCTAAATTGCATGAAATGAAAGTTAATAGATCTTAAATAGATCTGATCAAATATCACTGGAATCTTTAACCATGCAGGGTCAAAACTGTCAATGTACGAGACATTTTTAACAGACTTTTTAATCACCATATCATTATCAAGAGATTGATATTGGTCTCATCTCAAGCACAGCACATTATTCCAAATACGACCCAATCTGTGATTAAAAAGTAACCGTAATCTTCTTAACAGTATTTGAAAGCACAATCAGGGTCACAAGCTGAGCTCTCAAATCATTCAATGAAATAAATGTCTGTGTCATCATCTGTAGTCTTCAGTTCATTCATTCATTTGCTTATTATTTCATTCAGTCAATATTTTGTTACTTTGTTCATTCATTCATGTTGTTTTTTTCTTTCAGTTGTTCATTCTTCATTCATTCACTCAAGTCAGTTGTTCATTAATTTTTTCATTATTTGTGTTGTATTGGTTCATTCATTAATTTATTTGTTTATTCTTTTAATCATTCATCTTTTCACTCACCCAGTTGACATGAAATTGTACTTTTTAAGTAACAGTAATGCTTTTTGAATTGAATTGTGGATTGTGAATATGGATGTTGTGTTAAATTGCTATTCAGAAAATACACATATTTTGTCTAGGGATGCACCAATATATCGGCCAATAATCGGTATTGGCAGATAAAAGCTAATTTTCACACTATTGGCTATCAGCCGATAGTTTAAAAACAGCCGATAGTCAGGGCCGATATAATATGTCAATCAAAAGATGGCAGGAAAATGAACTGAATTTTTGCTTTGTGTAAAGAAAATGCTAAGAAACCAGTTTGATGTTCAATATTAATTATATGATTTAATAACATTCAGAAAATTAAGAAATATTAATTTAATCTTTGGAATTTAGTTAATGTGTGTTAATATTAATTTGAGTAATGTATTTGTTTAAAACTGATACCAGGTACTCTGAAACAAGTTGATGAAATGGAGAGAATAAAGTTTTTAAATGCAAAGTTCTGTCATGAAACTCTTGATGCGTAGGCTAATAGGTCCTTAACTCAAACTGCTCATAATCACATCATTATCTATAGGACACAGATGATTAATTCCTGCTGTATTAGTAGCCAATGAGCTGCGTGCTCAATCTTCAAATACATGAGTAGCATTTGCCTTAGCAGTGCAGCGTGCTTTCAGAAACCCTCCACCTTCCCCAGCTCCACCTGTATAGATCTGCTTCGGGTAATTCATGTACGCTATATTGTACCGGTATCAGTGGAGAAATTTAGTATCAGTGCGTCCCTAATTTTGTCATTCCCAATTCAATATCCTGAATTGAAAAGAGCCATTTCTTGCATTTTCAATACTAATAGACAACTCTGCCTATTTAGCCAATAAAATAAGCTAAAATCTCTAAAAAGGTCTGTTTTTGTGTGTAATATTATTAAGGTAGGACATGACACTTTTAATGTAATTCAGGCTAAAGTCAGTCTGCAATGTTCATCTGCTTTAAAGACCTTTGAAGATGCTGTTAATTGTCCATCTCATTGCATTTGCACTGCAGTCTCAGGTGAGCTGGATCGAGGTAATGAGAGACGCTCTAATGCAAATGCTCTTGTGTTTTAATGTCGTTCCTCAGGGAACTATGGTGAGAGTGGGATGGAGGCCTTCAAGGAACTGGCATCTCAAGAGGGTCTGTGTATTGCACACTCTGACAAGATCTACAGCAATGCTGGGGAGAAACACTTCGACCGGCTGCTGAGGAAACTGCGAGAACGTCTGCCCAAAGCTCGTGTGGTGGTCTGTTTCTGCGAGGGTATGACTGTTCGTGGTCTCCTCATGGCCATGAGACGCCTTGGTGTAGCTGGAGAATTCCTCCTCATCGGCAGGTGACTATAAGTTTAGTTTTCAATTTAATGAAATGTGGCACTTCAGGGACACTGAGGAAATTTAGAGGAATTAAAGCATAATCCTTGATAGTTTCATAAAGCACCAGATCTATCGGAGAGATTTTGCTTAGAAATTATCATGATATCCTGATGCTGCAGGTTTCTATTAATGAGATATTAAAATGATGGATGACTGTCCCTTGGAGAGTTTTTTTTACTCAGCACAACCCTCTCTTGTTGGTGTAAAGTATTTAAAACCTCTATCTTAATGCCAGTGCAGTCTCAATGGAGTGAAAAGAGGAACATCAGTTGGCCAAGGCTTCTTTATTCTAGGTCAAGGAGACAGTTTAAAGGAGGCTAATTCAAAGCAATATACTTCAGTAATTAACTGAAAGATATACTAGTCGCACCAAGCTGATTTGACCAGTTAAAATGTGTACACAGAATCAGTTAAAACTATTCAGTTTTAATGTTATGTATTTGAGATGAATGATGGATTTGAGACACTTATTACAAAAATATTTAAATTTAATAAATTATAATTTAAGACATATGGCTTGTAACAAACTAGGTCAAAGGTCAAGCCTCTGCGTTCCACAGGAAATAGTAGTGGTTTTCAGAATAGTTGAACTGAGCATCATTTGGCTCTGCAGTGAGCACCACTTGAACCACTTTGGTATCTTTATTTTATCAGAATGTTTTTATTTTTCCAAAGAGAGAAAAAAACATTTTTTTTTTATTCCACTAGATTTCATTAAAACATGTTATTTCGGACTGAAGAAATAGATACCCACGTCGACACAATAGCAATGTCTGATTTGTGAGCAAATGATTCTTTTGAAGAATTTATTGAATCGGTTCACAAGTCACACGAACGAATCTAGCATTATTAACACTTTTTTGTTTAACTTTATCATGAACACTTCTTACTTTTTTTAACTAGGTTATTTATAAGTAATAAATTATGAATGTAATTTTTTACTATTTTAATGTTGTCTCCATAATGTTCCCTCCAAAACTGTTGGTGGTTATTTGTCCTACATGGTCATTTGTCCTACATGGGCTTATTGTTTGCATAAATGTATTCATTCCGCCATGGTGAATGTTTGAAGGATAAAGGCTCCTATATGAATGTAGGACAAATTAATGGACCACCAATACTAATTTAGTAAATTTACGAGGCAGCGAGAACAAGCATCTCTCCCAATGTTGCTACGTACGATCATAATGAAAGTTCATTACGACAGCCCTTTTCAAGACTCAAGTCAACAACTAACTGATTCAATGAACCACTTGGAGCAAGTCTCAATTACAATTTGGTCATGTCTGATTCAAATGAGCCAAGAAGTAGGCTAGAGCTTGGGTGCACAGATGATCTGACTGCGGCACATGCATTAAGTTACGAATTATGAATTTTAGTGTTGTTTTTTGGAAATGAATATGCTTAAATGTGGACATGTGTTTATCACCTGTGGGGTTTAGAATACTTTAGATAATTTAAACTTAAAGGGTTAGTTCACCCAAAAATGAAAATTCTGCGCTGAATGTGATGAACACCTTCTGTTAACAAGCAGAATCAATGAAGAAAAGAGAAACACAAGAACTACAACTGACTTTAGCCACAGATAGTATGAAATCACCTGAAGATAAAAGATATTATATCTCTCAAGATCTCAGCAGAGGAGTATTATCTTTTCTTCAGTGATTCTGCTTGTTAACAGCAGGTGTTCATCAATAATGCTCATTCATCACTTAATTAGTTGCTTAATTATCTCATTAACTTTAACTCTGCTTCAGTGTTACTTTAACACTATTTAGAGAGGGACCATATGTACTCCGAGCAGAGTTGTTTTAACTCTGGTGATTTTGCTGTGTGTCATTAATTACTCACCCTCATGTCGTTTCAAACCCGTAAGACCTTCATTCATCTTCAGAACACAAATTAAGTTCTTTTTGAGCTTTCTGTCCCTCCATAGGCAGCTGCTCAACTACCACTTTGACGCTTCAAAAAGTTCATAAAGAGGCTAATTATTTTACTCTATAACGTGTTAAATATGGATATTTAAATCTCTTCACTTCAGAAGGCCTTTATTAACCCCCCGGAGCTGTGTGGAGTATGTTTATGATGGATGGATGCACTTATTTGAGCGTCAAACTCGTGACCCCGTTCACTGCCATTATAAAGCTAGGATGCGTTAGGGTGTTTATTAATATAATTCCAATTGTATTCGCCTGAAAGAAGAAAGTCATATACACCTAGGATGGCTTGAGTGTGAGTAAATCATAGCGTAAGTGAACTAATCCTTTATTTTTGGGTGAACTATCCCTTTAAAGGTAACTTTTGGCCCTCTAGTGGTTAAAAAAAACTGCATGCATTTTGCAGAAGTACATTGTTTTGGTTGTGCTTTGGCTCTGCTTGACTGTGCTGATTAATATGGTTTTCCTACTGCTCATAAAATATTCACTGCTACTAGGCTTAAGAGATATAATCAGTTTAGATGGAAAGGATCTTAAGCTGACTAGCTGAAGACTTTACTGTAGCTATACCCATTAATAGACACAGTACATCCTTGAAAATAAATTACACAACGCAACAACAACTATAATAAAATAACCTTTTACAATAGAAAGCTTTACAATGAACTCTGTTAGAGAGCTACATATGGCAATTTATACCTTACTCACATGTTGAGTTATAAACATGCCATCTTTGTGTCACTTTTACAACATTCCAAATCCCTCAGATCCTGTCATCTCCGAAAAGCCAAGCCAATGTTGATTTTTGTTTTATTACAAGCTCTGTAGCGTTCTCTTTTTGCCAGCATCCTCTCCTCTGTTCAGCGTTTATTTAAAACAAATGATTCCCAGTTCGAGGTTCAAGATTTAGCTGCTCCATGTCAACTTTTCTCGCTCGTTGTGACAACTAACATAAACTGTAAAAAGTGGTTACCTGAGTGGTTACCATAAAGAGTTGTTTTTTACTTGATTTAAACCATACAATGACTTTTGTTGTACTAATGAATTTAGGTTAATTCAGCAATATTAAATCTTATTTTTGACTTGAATAAAATCAGTTAATTCAAATGGTATCATTTTAGGTTACCTTTTTTTTTTTCAGTGTATGCCACTCCCACAACACGAGACACGCATGGGCGAGTGACGTACGCAATTTCCCACAAAAACCATCCCCGACAGGTCTAAAATATAAACACGTACCATAGTGAATCAAGGTAAAATCAGTGAATCAGGGTCAAAATTTTGTTCATTTTGAACAAAAAAGTTACATAGTGTACCTTTAAAATAGCGCAAATGAGTATCTAATCCATCTTTCATGCTATTTCAAATTATGTATAAAATTGAGTTTTTCACACGACATGGCAAAAACTTTCCAAGACAGATTTAATTTGACCTAAAAAAAATCTGAAATCTTTTGGTTTTAATTCAAATCAACCCCTGGGAAATAAAAGTGCCTGAAGTTGAAGAAACATTTGATAATGGCATTTCTTTGGTAATACAAAGTTGTAATCACAATGAGAAGACACAATGCTTGTCAGCTGCTCATGGTAAATTGTTGTCATCTGTGAAATATGAAGTGTCAACTAATAATAGTCAGTTTTTGGCGTGCTGCCAGGAAGATGCTGAGAGGCAGATGGTGCTGATGATGCCATGACCACATAAAGATACCTTCATTATGAGCTCAAGGAATGGACTGGGACTAATAAAACCTGGGACCAATGCTGGCCTAATATAGACTACTGCCTGCTATAATATAGTTCATATAAATGTTTTCATGCTATTTTGATATGCCAGCAGTTTATGCATTGCAGTGACAGCCAGTTGCACACTGTTTAACTTTGGATGTTGCAGCTAAAAGCATTACCTCCTAGAATTGTTTCAGAGAAGATTATATCAATCTGCTGGCAGTCATAATCTCATCACTTGTGCTCTAATGATGAAACTTGTAACACAGAGTAAGTATTGTGCATGCCGAGTCTGTGCTAAAGTAGGTCAATGCACTCGAGCATCAGTGTTTTTTAGGCATTGCAGGTGAGAGATTGATAAGGTTAGGTGACTAATTAGACACTTTGTGACCCGTTTCCTTTAGTGATGGCTGGGCAGACAGGGATGAGGTCGTGGAGGGCTACGAACAGGAAGCTGCTGGCGGCATCACTATGAAGCTACAGTCGGAGGAGGTCACGTCCTTCGATGAGTACTACCTGAAGTTACGGCTCAACACCAACAATAGAAACCCCTGGTTTGCTGAATTCTGGCAGCATCGTTTCCAGTGTCGCCTCCCGGGACACCCACAAGAAAACACGAATTATAAGAAGAACTGCTCAGGTACGAGGAGAGAGAGAGAGGCTGTATATGGGTCATTCCTAGTATGCAGTACATTTTCATGTCCCCATCATAGATGACCTAATATATTAGATAAAATATTAATTAATTAATATGAGTTGGTTTTCTTTTATTAAAGTATCACAATTAAAGAATTTTTTAGGAATTCACTACTTTGTTTGGGTGAATGTTATGCACTAAAACCCTGCAATTTATATACAAATACTTGAGGTATTTCTTCATATTTTCCTTACTCTAATTGAACTGTCAAGCTTCTTGGGATTGTTTTAATTTTTAATCAATTAGTGTGTTTTTTCAATATTATTCTTTATCCTTTATGGACAGAAAATACTATCTCTGGATTTTTAGGCTGAATGGTGATAAACTATATATATCTCTGTATTTTCTACTTTTTTTCTATTTGAATTTAAAAAAGCCCTCTTTTTCTGTATTTATTTTTAAAAAATGTTATTTCACATCCTGCCCAGTGCTGTTGTACGAACAATGTTCATATTGAAGGCTATGAAAACAATAATGTGCAATAAATGTTAACGTCGTACTAACATTGTAACAACATAATCTAAAAACAAAAATAATGATTTTTAAAGCACAAGTTAAAATCATTATTTTAAGAATACAAATAAACGGGGCAAATTAGCGTGAGAGCGCAATTCCACAAATGCGGCGGTGGGAGTGGCAAGTTTTGCATGTAATCTGCTGACGCGCAAATTAAAAAACACAGATGCAGTCAAATAATTTACATAATGTCCATAATGACCAATCTACGATATGTTCGGATAATGTCTTCCTCTGGCATTCCAAAGAAATTAATACGAGTGGAAAATATTTTCTCCCTTCTACCACGCGCTCTCTGTTCTCTGCAGTGTCTCCTCCTAGCAGCAACAATTGCAGCCATGTCGCAAAATGAGTTAAGACATGCTTTTTTGGGCTTTAAATAATGGCTCAAACATTAGTAAATCACGTTGCGTGATTCATTTAAATACACTCCTCCCATAAATTTTGTATCTGAAAGGGAAACTCCTACAAATGTATATGCAATAAGTTCAGCCACAAAAACAACTCAGTCCACGCCTTTTAAGCGCTAATTTTGCACTGCGTGTCTTTAGTAAATCCCGACAGTAGTTTTTTAACACCAAAATAACCATTGCAGTTATTGCTATAATGAAAATACTTGTAGGTTTAAAAATCTACATGTGGCACATTTGCCCTAAACAGGGCAAATTAGCATGAGAGCACAATTCCAAAAAAGCACAGATGGGAGTGGAAAGTTCTGCGTATGATTTACTGACACATTAAAGAACACAGACACAGTCGGATCATTTCCATAATGACCAATGCAATCTACCAGTTAGCGTCTGGTTTAAGACATGCTTTTTTGAGTGGTAAATAATGGCGCAAACACTAGTAAATTGACTAGCGCAAACATTATTAAATCACCTTGCGTTATTCATTTAAATACTCTCCTCCCAAAAATTTGCCGTCTGAAAGGAAACTCCTACAAATGCATATGCAATAAGGTCAGCCGCAAAAATAACTGTGTCCACGCCTTTTCAGCACTAATTTTTCACTGTGTGTCTTTAGTAAATACCGACTGTTTTTTTTTTAAGCCAAAAGAGGATTTGCGCTGGTGCAAGCTGTTAGTAAATCTGGCCCTTAATGTCCAACAAATATTTATCAATGTATCTTTTACTCAGAATTATTGCGCTATTCTATTGCACTCCGTCTGTTTGGCGCGCATTTGCGCGGCTGTGCTCATTAACTGAAGTCTGTGAAGTTTAGTGGAGTGCTGTCAGGAGCGGATGTGTGGATTCATCCTCTCCTGAATTCATCCACAAAACTGAAATATTTACATGATTTTGTAACATTAACAGGGAGAATATACGTACCTGTAAAATGTAAGTTATGCTCAAGGAAAACACCGCATTAAACAGTGCAAATATCTGTCAGAGCATGTCACGTTAAACTATAGGCTACAAGTTAACTATTTTCTTACCAGTTATTTTAAAGCTCTTAATAATTTAACATGTCTCATGTTTAGGACAAATTGGACTATGCACTTTCCCTGCAGCAGCTCACTCTGTGTCCTCCGGCTATGTACTATTTTTAAGATGTGCTCATAATATCAAACTACTGTATATCAATATAAACGGTATTGCCTTATTCTGTAGTCTATCATTTATAAAAATGTATCGATATATCACACAAACTCAATATACCACCCAGACCTAACCCTCTTAAAGTCCCCTTGTAGTCAATTTTATCCCTTAAAACTCATCTTTGATCACCAAAATATTTAAATGTTTTTTCCTGTGAAAAAAGAAAAAAAATGAATGCCTTAAAATAGCTTGAATGTAATTCTACACCCTTGTCTCATTAAATATACACGGATCTATGAATATGCTAATTAGCTCCGCCACCATTCACTCGCACAAGCTCAGAGGAGATCCACTCGGTCAACTTACTGAGGTAAACGCCGCACAATGGTATCGCTTTTTACAACACTGGACACATAACGGTAATTAATATGATTAGCACTTTGCTTGACTACGTTATCAAACAGCTAATAATGTCTTGTTCATGTTACACAAACCATGTTCACATTCACGAGTCAGTCAGCTGTCTTCTAACAATCAGCATCCTTAAAAACACTTTGAACAACTCAGAACGTCAGTGGAGAAAGGCATATAGTTCATCATAACATCGTAATATGCATCATACACCTGCTATATTACTAAATCTACCTGATTTTTCATATCAACAGAAAAATATACCGGGATAACCTTTTTTTGAGACTTGCGTTCTCTTGCGTGGTCAGTTAATGATATGCTAAAGCCCGGCGGCATGTTGACGTGATTGGTTACAAGGTCGTTTGTGACGTCAGAAACACCAGCGATTTCAAACGGCAGGTTTGAGACTGTCTTTGGTTGAAAATGCTCAGCAATGGTGTTAACTTATGAATTTGCACATGGTTTGTCTTAAAGCGTGTTAAAAACACCAGATAGACATATAAGCAACATTAAAAACTTGATTTTCACCACAGGGGGACTTTAAATGGCCTTACTCTTTGCACCCAGTTTCTACTATATTTCTTCAATATCACTTTTTTTTCTTTTGTAAAATCCTTTTTACTACCAAAAGCCATTTAAATCATCCTCCAGGAAAGGACATCATTTTAGAGGGAAAACAACAGACAAACATTTGTAAGTGTGAGCAATAGATTTGATTAATTTTTTTGATGTTTTGTGGTGATAGCTGGTTGTCTTGTAAAAACATTTCATCCCGTTTGATGAAATTACAGTCCGATAATATCAACATTTCTAAAATTACTGTATATAAGTAAGCTGACATTCTCACTCGTCAATCCCTCATTGATCATTGATGATCTGTTAATGTCATCTTAGCCATGCTGCTAATATTTTAGTTATTGAAGTGTCTGAGCAGAGTATGTTTTAGAGTTCATATAAACATATAAGAGTACTAGAGTACATATCTTCTTATATCTTATAAGTGCAACACAAGCATATAGATTGTAAAGAAAAGTTACAGTGGTACTGCAGAAGAGGAATGACCCATTTTGCATGCTATAGCTGTTATTTTCCAAAACAGAAGAAAATGCTGTAAAATACATTATTGTTAGGTTTATACTAATTTAAAGGCATATTTTTGTGTTGTGTTTTTTGCTCTTTTTGTATCTTTGAAACATTCTCTGCTGACTGAAAAAGGTGATCTAGGTAAATTGACTCTTTTTTGCCACATTTCTATCTGGCTGGGTTGATATTTAACATCAGCTGAAGCACTATTTTAAGACAACACTCAATAATCATGCTGTCAAAATAACACCTGACTTTCTTTTCTGCATTTGCAGTGCTACATCTTGTTTCACAGTGCAATATATTTTTATCTTTTAGTGTGATAGATATTTACTTGTTTGAACCTTTATACAATAGACTTATTTAAGTGCAAGTATAAATACAGGGAAGCATGCCACTCACTTTATTATCTGATCTGATTTTATGCAATTTTCATGTTAGTTGTCCATATGTATATTTTTTTTACAGCATTGCTTTGCTATATCATTCTTATTTATTTGTTTGTTTTCTTTTTGTAGTTGTTTTAGATAAGAGGTGAACTTTCATTCATATAGGTCAAATGATTTTGATGCTAAATGTTCATTTTAACTCTATATGCAACATGAACATAAAGGCAAAATGAAAACTGTTACAAATAATCAAACAGAGAAATAGTCATAGTGTGCTGTTCTGTTATTATTTCTTTGTCTAGAACTCCAAGATGGTAAGTGAATATTTTTCTGAAGAGCTAACATGGAGACACTTCACTTCAGAAATATAGATAGAGGTCGACTGATATTGTACAACCATATGAATTTAAAGGAAATTATGTTCTATGATTCTGTGTCTGTATAAAACATGAGTCTTTTTTCCTACATTTTTGGTAAAGGTTAAGTAGAAAAGACAGTCCTTGTCAATAAGGTCACAAAGCAGCACTGTATATCGGTTGACCTCTAATATATGAAGTTATTGGGATGTTTTATCCCCAAAATATTGGCATCTGTAAGGGCACTTTGGTTTGAACTTTATATCCCAATAACATTAACTAGATCTATCATGCCAGTTGGCTATGCTGCATGTTCCTTTGGGGAACTTTTTTAAGCTCCAAACATTTTTAGTTGCTTGTGCTAATATGAATCATAGCCTTAAGAGAGAAGAAATAAAGAGGTCACGCTTCTTATTTCTATAGATTTGGCTCCACTTATAACACGCATCTGCTAAACATGCACAACTAAAAAAATAAAATTAAAAAAAAAATTAAAAAAACCATTGTATCGATGTCATACTGTGACTGTGGTGGAAATGCTTTAGTGTTTGGTGTTTTGTTTTGTTGACACATTATCATCCAGGAAAATTTACACAGAAACATGGTAAATGGGGCCATAGTATATGCTGACTTCTTATTTTTTTACTCAATTTAAAAATTAGTTAGAAAGTTAATATTAGACAGCACATTTTTTGTTCTTAAAAAAACTTATCGGAATCATTTTGATGTGATTTTTTATAAGATTTAATGATAAATCTTATGTGATGAGATGATATTTAGGTTGAAATATCATAGCACAGTATCATATCTTTACTGAGGCCTTTTGTCGTAAATATTTCTCTTTGCATGTAAACAAACATTTGACATACCATAGAAAATATGTTGTTTTTGAACATAAATGATCTAATAGAGAGCCAGGGCGTAAGAAACACTGAGAAATCCTTCTCGCAATCTGCCTCTATCATTAATAAAACATGGATTTAATGTTTCAGTTTGTCCTCAAAGTGTCACTGCTTTATTATGGTTTGTGCCCATTAAAAAATGAGGGATCTACCAAGACAGCAAAGCATGCCTATGTTTTAGCTTTTGCCCGTTGCTTGCTGCAATGCCCTTTAATTTACAGATATGTAATGTGAGAGCCATGTTATGATGAGAGTTTTCTTTGAAAATGTGTTCTTAATCTTTGAATTCATCATATATATAAGCTACGGTGCCTGTTACTGCTTCCTGCTGGCTTGTTACAGATCACCAGATAATGATCCGATAGGGTGTCCTTTGACATTGCCAGTTCCTTTGAATTAATACAGCGAACATTTTTTATTTTTGTCTTCAATTGTCAGCCACATTTAATCTGATTCATGGGGGAGACGGGCAAGAATGAGAACACGGATGAATAATTAATTTCCTTGCTCAGTTAATAATAATGTCACCATCATGTCCATTAATAATTAAATGCTGAGTTGGGTTACATAAATGTTTGCTTCGCCATGGCGACAACAAGCATTTCCTTTGATCTTCTGTTTTAACGCTGCTGTCTTTTGATTCACTGTCCAATGGAAATAGAAATAACTTACTGTCATGTCGCCTGTGGCTTTGGAATAATAATGTCTTTGGACACCCTATTGTTCCCTTTCAAGTGCTCAAAAATTACATTTCTATAAAATGGGGTCTGAAAATATGGCTCAACTGTTACAGTGTTTTTTTTTTTTTTTTTTTTGTAACAGTGATTTTCATTTCGGTAAAAGTGGAATAATTATTTTGTAGAATTTGCAGGTATTGATAATTGAATCAATATGAGTCAATATGAAATCAAAATCGACCCTATTTACTTTCTTAATGCACGTTTTTGGTTTTACTGTGCACATTATTCCAAAGAAAAAGCATTTGTCTTCATTATCTGTATAAAAAGACTTTTCTTTTCAGCTAACATCACTTAGGCAATGCAGGCTGTTGGATAATGTTAACCAGTAGTCAAATAGCTGTTTAGATAAGGAAGTAAATTGGGTTGCAGATGTTGTTTCATGTTGACTAAGACACTCAAGTTGTCACAGTGGTACTCTAATAATTGTTGTTTGGTTTGCTGTTTCTTGCAGGTTATGAAAGCCTTGAGGACAACTATGTCCAGGACAGTAAGATGGGGTTCGTCATTAATGCCATCTATGCCATGGCTCACGGCCTTCATGATATGCATGAGTACTTGTGCCCGGGTCACGTGGGACTTTGTGAGGCGATGGACCCCATTGATGGCAGCAAACTGCTGGACTTTCTCCTCAAGACTTCCTTTACTGGCGTGTCTGGAGAAGATGTGTGGTTTGATGAAAACGGGGACTCTCCAGGCAGGTCAGTCTTACTTACTGGCCTATATAAAGCTACATTTTATGCACTAAATGAATAACACCACAAAAATAGCTATTAATTAATTTTTAAACCACTGTGGAGTATGCATCCAATGAGTCCAATGGCCTGGCTTCAGCAAACACTCATTTTACGCCGGACTGTTTCACAAACGAAGGTCAGTTGCACAAAAGATTAACATGACGGCACATGCTAGTCGATGAGTTGAATCAACTCCACAACAACTACATGAATTTATCCACTAACCATTCAGAAACATCCAGATTCATTCTAAAAGTTGTAACTTCTTCCTGAATCTCTCCATCAGTGTCGACTCTGGTTTGAACAATGTAAGGCTGAACACCGTTACTGACATTTTGGCTGCATGAGTTTATCCAGCTTTGTTGTTGTTGAGTATCCGAAGCATGAGCTGTTAAAGCTCCGCTCTCTTCTGGAAAGGGGGCCGGGAGCAGCAGCTCATTTGCATTTAAAGGGACACAATAATAAATGATCTGTAGGGTATTTTGAGCTGAAACTTCACAGACACATTCTGGGAACACCAAAGACTTATTTTACATCTTGTGAGAAGGGGTATAATTGGTCCCCTTTAATGTGAAACTTTCTTACTTAAACTTAATTTATATCTTAAATGCAATGTAATTTCCCTTTAGATAAAAGCATCTGTCGAGTGCGTAAAATGCATAAACGTAACCATGAGCAACAATAGTAATTATGCTTGCATTGACTGTAAAAGATCTTCTGTTTTTTTTATCTCGTTTTCATGAAGGTATGACATTATGAACCTGCAGTATGTAGAGCCTGGAGTCTACGACTATATAAACGTCGGCTCGTGGCATGAAGGCATTCTGAGTATTGATGATGATATGATCCAGATGAACCGCAGTGAGATGGTTCGATCTGTCTGCAGTGAGCCCTGCTCCAAAGGAGAGATCAAGGTAAGTTTGTATATTTATTAGCAAAAACTCTTATGCAAAAGGAATTTGCATTGTTGCCTTTATTTTATTTTGCATCCTCTTGTCCTTAAAATACAAAAAGACACTGTAGTGCACTGGTAAAATGTGTGAATTGTGCGGTTATGTGTCCTCACAGGTGATCAGGAAAGGGGAGGTGAGCTGTTGTTGGATCTGTACGGCCTGCAAGGACAATGAATATGTCCAGGATGAGTTCACCTGCAAAGCCTGTGAGCTGGGATGGTGGCCAGACGAAGAATTGCAAGGTACTTCCTTTGCAATCATTTTGTTGAATGTACTTCTCAGGAGAATTAAAAAAAATAGACACTATAGAGACTATAGTTGACAAAGTAGAAGGGGTTTGAGGTTGCATTGAAGACTCAGATTACAAGCTTATGTATCTTGGTTTCTTGTTGAGTTTGAGATCTCTTTTTAAGATGTAGAAGAGACATATGAGATTACTGGGGTCTTTTTCTCTTAGAGAAACAATGGAGATACTAAACATGCTAAATATTAAAATATACAGTATAAGCTAGTCTGCATCTTAAAACAAACCAATGTCTGTCGCCATTTGTTCTAGACAGGAAAGACTCCTAGGAAAGACTTGTTGAGGAGAGGTGTAATATTATTTTTCTAAGCAATCAGACTTACTGTTGTGACGTTTGCATGGATAAGCACAATCTGTTTTTTTTAGAAAATGTCAAAATACAGTAATTAGTGATTTACCTATGGTTACCAGAGTTTTGGTAGTACACTTTAATTGTTTTTGAGTTTTGAAGTCAAAAGAAAAAGTATGTGTCTGAATCAAAGCATCACAAATGCGTCATCAAACATCCATGCAGAAGACCATTCTCCAAGTCTTGCAATATAACTGATTTGGCTCTTTAAAAGTCCTTCACTGTCCTATTTTCAAAAGGTTTCCCATGACACTTGAAGGCCATTTATCATTTTTACAGATTGCTTGCGCCGTACAACTTATCGCCTGTGACAGCCCTACTTCACTGCCTACTTCTCTGGCCTATTTTCATACACTATGATGGTCAATGTCAATGCAGCAGCTTAGAGTGTCCTAGCAATGTATTTTTCATTAGTTCACTCTATAGTTCCATTCTATGTTACTGCCGTAATGCACAGATTCACCATAGCTCAAGAAAAAACTTGTGCACCAATGGTCAGGAATGCTAAAAAAATATGAATTTAATTTATCTTTTAAGAGGTTATTTATATCCTGCTAGATGTAAATGGTTGTGTCCTTAAGCTCTCCTTGAGTTTTATCTTTTGCAAAAGGGTGTTTCGTAAAACTGGTGTTGGTTATGAGGAAGCATTCATTTCCTCTCTCCTGCTGCAGTCTCTCAAGTCTCCTTTGGCTTGGTTCTTTCTTATGGCCGGTCCCTTAGTGGAGGTGCTGTTTATTTTTAGGTGAGCTGGAAACCTACTTTAGCACTTGGTGCATAAGCGAGCTGGTCACACTCAGATGGCCAGTCCTACAAAGACACGCAACAATGTGAAGTGTACGCTTTTGCCATTTTTATTTCATATTCAACAATGTATGCTTTGATCTCAAGCCCCTGTTGACCTCTTAGAGTGTTTGCATATTGGTGGAAGCATAAATTCATAATGTGTCACATCCTGTGAATAATAGACATTTGAGTCCACAGTAAAATGGGGGAAAAGCTCTGCAGGTGTGTTGTGCACTGTATATTGGCCCAAGTCAAAAGAACCCAGTCCCACATTTTGTGAGAGGTTTCCAGGGTATTGCTATGTGGTTAAAAAGGTGTTCAGAAGCATTTCAGTGTTGTTATGCAGTTGCTAGGATTTTAAAAGTGGTTGCTAGGTGGTTACTTACTGAATCAAATTAACAGAACCCATCCCAAATTTTGTTTCTGGTTGCCAAGGCATTGCTTTGTGGTTGCTTAAGTGTTCAGAGTATTTTGTGTGTTGCTATGTGCTTGCTAGGGTGTTCAGAATTGTTACTTGCTGTAAAAAAAATAAACAAATAAAATAAACTCTTAAGTTGTTTTTTTCAGGTTTTTGTGCATTGCTATGCAGTTGCTAGGGTGTTCAAATTACTTGCTAGGGCATTGCTAGGTAGTTGCTTACTCGTCCAAATCAACAGAACTCATCCCAAAATTTGGTGGGCAATTGCCAGGATGTTGCTACTGTATATGTATGTGTTTTTTGTGCACTGCTACATGGTTGCTAGGGTGTTGCTAGGTGATTACTTACTGGCCCAAGTTTTAAGAAATGCTCCAACTTTTGTGTTTTAGCAAATTAGCTGATCCCAGAATTCTGTGACTGAATGCCAAGACGTTGAGTGGTTTTTGGTGCGTTGTGATACAGTTGCTATGGTATTCTGAGTAGTTGCCTATCCCATTGCTAGGTGGTTACTTACTGGCTCAAATCAACAAAACTCATTTTTTGTGTGTTGCTATGGTATTCAAAGTGGTTGCCAAAGTGGGTTTCCTATGATATTATGATCTGTATTTTTGGCTCGCCCTTCAGTGTAAATCTGTAGGATTTTTTTTCTTTATTATACACCTGACAAAATGGAAAGTCTGATGCTTAAAAAAATAATTGCACACTGCTAATAACACAGTATAGTGTTGTAGTCAAGACCAAGACTTGTGATTGAGACCAAGACCAGATCAGCACTCCTCAAATTCATCTGAAAGATACACATTTACTGCCTGAGAAATGTCTTAATTTAATCAATAAATACAGTTAGAATGATAAGACACTATATAGAGCATGTTAACAAATAAATCAGACAATGCACATGTTACAATACTGACTGAGCAGAGACAGAAGTATGGGTTAACAGACTTTATTTTCACACACAGCAGAGCAGATGGTGATGCAGGTAAGTGACGATGAATGTTTAAAGTTGAGAAGAAGGTGAATGATAGTGATACTGTCCTTTCGTGGATTTGCAGGAGTGATGAATGATGGCGCGATGAGAAGATGGCTGACGAGGATGGCTGGAGACACTCACACACACACTGGAACAACACGAGGAGATTTGGAGACGAAGGAGACAGGTAGGTTTCTTCAATGGAGTCCAAGAGGTAAGCAGATAGCATTCTATGTGCGTACGAGACCGGACAGTGAGTGAATGTGTGTGAGAGTGTTAAATACTGGTGGTGATGAGTGAGTGGATGAGGTGCAGGTGCAGATGATTAATACTCCGGGGATTGAGTGCGCTGTGATTGGGTGATGTTGGAACCTGGCGTGTCTGTGACAGTACCCCCCCCTCCACGGCCCGCTCCTGAGGGCCGAGGACCCCGACGTCGTGGTGGACGGCCTCTTCCACGGGGGGCTGGTCTGTCAGGGTGGTTCGAATGGAAGGTTTGAAGGAGGTTGGGGTCCAAGATGTCGTCCCTGGGGACCCATGAGCGTTCTTCTGGGCCGTAGCCCTCCCAGTCAACCAGGTATTCAAGTATACCACCACGGCGTCGGGAGTCCAAGATCTCATGAACCTCGTATGCGGCGCCGTCGTCCAGGATGAGTGGAAGGGGGGGTTCGGAGGCTGCCACGCCAGGCCCTGTGGAGAGAGGAACAGAAGGGTGGTGAGGCTTGAGAAGTGAGACATGGAATGTGGGATGAATTCTATAGTGAGGAGGTAGTTGGAGTTGGTACGTGACAGGATTGATCTGCTTGGTGATGGTGAATGGGCCAATGAACCTGGGACTCAGCTTCCGGCAGGGCAGACGCAGGCGGATGTCCCTGGTTGACAGCCAGACCTTCTGACCGGGTTGGTAGGTAGGAGCTTCGGACCGGCGAAGGTCTGCTGTCATCCTGCGTCTGCGCAGGGCTCGTTGCAGTTGGTGATGTGCCGAGTCCCAGACCCTCTCGCTCTCTCGGAACCAGTAATCCACAGATGGTACATCGGAGGGTTCCCCAGACCAGGGGAACAGTGGGGGTTGGTAACCGAGTACGCATTGGAATGGAGTGAGACCGGTGGCAGACTGACGGAGAGAGTTCTGGGCGTACTCGGCCCAACCCAGGTACTGGTTCCAAGAGTCCTGGTGGTCATGACAGAAGGTACGGAGGAAGCGACCGATCTCCTGGATCTTCCGTTCCGTCTGCCCGTTCGTCTGTGGATGGTATCCAGACGTCAAGCTGACGGTCACACCCAGGAGCGAGAAGAAGGCCCTCCAAACCTTAGAGATGAATTGTGGCCCCCTGTCGGAGACGATATCTTCAGGGATACCGAAGTATCGGAAAACATGGTTGAATAGAGCCTCAGCTGTCTCTAGAGCAGTGGGTAGGCCTCTTAGGGGTATTAGGCGGCAGGACTTCGAGAACCGGTCGACTACAACTAGGACGCAGGTGTTGTTGTCTGAGGCTGGCAGGTCGGTGATAAAATCGACTCCCAGGTGTGACCAGGGTCGGTTGGGAACGGGCAGAGGTAAGAGCTTGCCGGATGGTAAATGGCGTGGGCTCTTGGAGATGGCGCATTCCTTACAGCCCTGCACGTACCTTCTGACATCGGCTGCCATGTTGGGCCACCAGAAGCGTTCCCTCAGCAACGAGAGGGTTTCATTGGCCCCCGGGTGACCAGTGCCAAGTGACGTGTGGGCTGAGTGGATGAGTGGAGTGCGTCGTGATCTTGGGAGGTAGCACAAGCCTGGTGGACAACCCGGCGGAGCGTTGGTGGAGGCATTGGAGGAGGGCATGGATTCCTCTGACCAGGAGATGGGACTGACGATAAGGTTTTCCGGAATGATGGGTTCAGGAGTGTCAGGAGTTTCTTCTGGAGTATGGAGACGGGAGAGAGCATCAGCTTTAACATTCTTTGGACCGGGACGGTAGGAGATGGTAAAATTGAATCTGGTGAAAAACAAAGCCCAGCGGGCTTGTCTGGGGTTGAGTCTTTTTGCAGATCGTAAATATTCAAGGTTTTTATGGTCGGTGAGAACTTGGAAAGGATGTTTGGCTCCCTCCAGCCAATGCCTCCACTCCTCCAGGGCTAGCTTGACAGCGAGGAGCTCACGGTTGCCGATGTCGTAGTTTCTCTCCGCCGGGTTGAGCTTGCGGGAGAAGAAGGCACATGGATGGAGTCGACTGGGATTCCCCTGCTGCTGTGACAACACCGCTCCTACTCCTGTGGTGGAGGCATCCACCTCGACAACGAAGGGCAGCTCTGGGTTGGGGTGGATGAGGAGAGGAGCGGTGGTGAAGGCGTTCTTGAGATGGTCGAAAGCCTTCGTGGCCTCAGGAGTCCAGGACAGAGACTTGGGCTTGTGTTTGAGTAGGTTGGTGAGTGGACTGGCAAGGGAGCTGTAATTGTGGATGAAGCGACGGTAGAAGTTAGAGAATCCGAGAAATCTTTGCAGTTCTTTGATGGTTGTGGGAGTGGGCCAGTCCTTGATGGCTTCCACCTTCCCCTCGTCCATCCGGATACCACTGCTGTCTATGATGTAACCCAGGAAATGTACTGATGACTGATGGAAGGAACACTTTTCTGCCTTGAGGAATAAATGGAACTTGCGGAGTTGTTGGAGGACCTCCGCAACGTGGTGGCGATGTTCGGCCAGGCTCCGGGAGTAGATTAAGATGTCGTCGATGTAGACCAGGACAAACCGATGGAGATACTCCCGGAGCACCTCATGTATGAAATCCTGGAATACGGAGGGGGCGTTGACCAGGCCATACGGCATAACCAAGTACTCGTAGTGGCCGGTAGGTGTCACAAAGGCGGTCTTCCACTCGTCCCCCTCGCGTATCCGGATGAGGTTGTACGCGCTGCGGAGGTCCAGTTTAGTGAAGACAGTGGCACCACGGAGATGTTCTAGGGCTGATGGGACGAGAGGAAGGGGATAACGGAACTTTACTGTAATCTTGTTTAGGGCACGGTAATCAATGCAAGGCCTCAAGCCTCCGTCCTTTTTGGCCACGAAGAAGAAGCTTGAAGCAGCAGGGGAAGTGGATGGTCGGATGTAACCTTGAGATAGAGCCTCCTTGATGTATTCCTCCATGGCCTTCTCCTCCGGGATGGATAGAGGGTATATCCTTCCCCTAGGCACTGGTTCACCCGGAAGCAGATCGATGGCACAGTCCCATGGCCGGTGTGGAGGCAGCTTGGAGGCTCGTTGAGGGCAGAATACGTCGCTGAAGGGGGCGTAACACTTTGGGATGTCGACGGAACGTTGGTCCACTGGGCTCTCGATGGTAGTGGCACAGACGGGAATAGTCTCGGAGCGTGGAGTATGTGGGATTGGGAGCCCAGGGAAGCAGCCGTGGAAACAGGTTTCGCCCCACTTCAGGACCTCGCCTGTTCTCCAGGAGAGTGTAGGATTATGCTGCTCCAACCAGGGGCGCCCTAGTATCACGTCAGCGGTGGATCCCTCCAGAACCAGCAGATGGAGGTGTTCGACGTGAAGCAGACCAACTTGAATCTGGATGGCATCGGTGCAGCGACGAATATGTTTACGACTTAATGAATCACCAGTCACTGATCGAATCTTGTAGGTGGTCGGCGTGGCCGTGGTCTTAATGCCGAGCTGGCGACAGAGGGTCCCGGAGATGAAGTTGCCGGCTGACCCAGAATCGAGGAGGGCAATAACTGGAAGAGTAGTTTTAGAAGCAGTAAGTGTTACAGTTGTGGTGAGTGGTTTCATTTTTCTAATAGAAGGTATTATTGCACTCACCATGGGTCTTGGAGGACGAATTGGGCATGTGGAGAGGATATGCCCAGGAGAACCGCAGTAAAGACAAAGATTCTGGGTCAGCCGCCTCTGTCGCTCAGCAGAGGAAAGCCGAGTACCCTCTAGCGTCATAGGCTCGTTGGCTGGTTCTGGAGAGCTGACGGATTCTGGTCGGCGAGCTGAGATGGTAAACAGCGGCTGGTCCTGGTGTTCTTCTAGACACGACTGCATACGAGTGGCGAAACGTATGGAGAGTTGAATGAAACGTTCCAGGCCGATGGAATCCTCGTATGCAGCGAGATGCAACCGCACGCGAGGATCCAGTCCCTGTCGGTATGTAGTAATCAAGGCCTGCTCATTCCAGCCGCTGGATGCCGCGAGGGTTCGAAACTGCAAGGCATAGTCATTAACAGTAAGAGATCCTTGTTTCAAATTGTAGAGTTTCTCACCAATGGAGGAATCTGTGATGGGCTTCCCGAACACTTCGCGGAAGTGAGCCACAAAACCGGAGTATGAGTGAGTGATGGGATGGTTCTGAGACCAGATTGAATCTGCCCAACGAAGCGCTTTGCCTTGCAGTTGTGAAATGATGAACGCCACCTTTGAAGTTTCAGTAGGGAAGTTGTGCGGTTGCATCTCCAGGACCAGCGAGCACTGCAGAAGAAATCCGCTGCAGTCCTCCGCCGAACCAGAGTAGGGCGCCGGTGTAGCCATGGGACTGGCGTGCACAGGAGGTGAAGGAGAAGTAGCGGTGTTTGCGGATGTGATCGCTGGAATAGGTGATGCTGGAGTGGTGGTAAGAGCTCGCCGAAGGATATCGACGAGCTCCTGGATGGGATCCGGTTGGCTCATGCTGTGTGTGAAAGACGAATTTTTCGGTCCGGTCTTCTGTTACAATACTGACTGAGCAGAGACAGAAGTATGGGTTAACAGACTTTATTTTCACACACAGCAGAGCAGATGGTGATGCAGGTAAGTGACGATGAATGTTTAAAGTTGAGAAGAAGGTGAATGATAGTGATACTGTCCTTTCGTGGATTTGCAGGAGTGATGAATGATGGCGCGATGAGAAGATGGCTGACGAGGATGGCTGGAGACACTCACACACACACTGGAACAACACGAGGAGATTTGGAGACGAAGGAGACAGGTAGGTTTCTTCAATGGAGTCCAAGAGGTAAGCAGATAGCATTCTATGTGCGTACGAGACCGGACAGTGAGTGAATGTGTGTGAGAGTGTTAAATACTGGTGGTGATGAGTGAGTGGATGAGGTGCAGGTGCAGATGATTAATACTCCGGGGATTGAGTGCGCTGTGATTGGGTGATGTTGGAACCTGGCGTGTCTGTGACAGCACAGGCAATTTATTGATATTCCTGCAGTTGTGGTCTTGACTGGTCTTTAAATAAAATCCTTATTCTTCTTAGTCAGTGACCGAGTACAAATGCGGTCGATACCAAGACAAGACCAAGACCTTCAAAAAGTGGTCTCGAGTACTACAACAGTACAGCAATAATAATAGTGATTCTTGCCTTAGCAAATGCTATTAATAATAATTTCATGCATTGCGTTCATAGTCTCACATTGATATAATCATTTTGTCTTGTCTCTTCAGTCTGTGAGCCACTTCCCCTTCGCTACCTGGAGTGGAGTCATCCTGAATCCATTGCGGCTGTCGTCTTTTCGTGTCTGGGCATCCTAGTGACCAGTTTTGTCACCTTCATCTTCATACTGTACCGAGACACGCCAGTCGTCAAGTCCTCCAGCCGTGAACTTTGCTACATCATCCTGGCTGGCATCTTCCTGGGTTACATTTGCCCTTTCACTCTCATCGCCCGTCCCACCCTAGCCTCATGTTACCTGCAGCGCCTCCTCGTTGGCCTCTCTGCCTCCATGTGCTACTCGGCTCTCGTGACCAAGACCAACCGCATTGCTCGCATTCTGGCCGGCAGCAAGAAGAAGATATGCACACGCAAACCGCGCTTCATGAGTGCCTGGGCGCAAGTAGTGATCGCGTTCATCCTCATCAGTGTGCAACTGACATTGGAGGTCACATTGATTATCTTGGAGCCTCCAGAGCCGATCAAGTCCTACCCCAGTATTCGAGAAGTGTTTCTAATATGCAATACCAGTAATTTGGGCATGGTGGCACCACTGGGCTACAATGGCCTGCTCATTCTCAGCTGCACCTATTATGCGTTTAAAACTCGCAACGTCCCTGCCAACTTCAATGAGGCCAAGTACATTGCCTTCACCATGTACACTACCTGTATTATCTGGTTGGCCTTTGTGCCGATTTACTTCGGCTCCAACTACAAGATCATCACCACATCCTTCTCCGTGAGTCTCAGTGTGACAGTGGCTCTCGGTTGCATGTTCACGCCAAAAATGTACATAATCATCGCCAAGCCCGAGAGGAACGTACGCAGCGCGTTCACTACCTCCGATGTGGTGCGTATGCACGTGGGCGATGGAAAAATTGCTTGCAGGAGCAACAGCCTGCTAAACATGTTCAAACGTAAGAAGAACACATCTGGAAATGCCAAGTAAGTAGCTCAGCGACATTAGCGCAGTCTTTCTAAGTCCTGTTGCATTAGAGCCCATGGGTTCAGTCCTGTAATTCCGGCTTCTCTCCAGACCTCAGGATCATGCCATTTCCAGGAGCTTCCTCAATTAACGGCTCTCTCAGACTTCTTGTGATTTGCAGGTCAACTACAATTAAAACCTGCGCACCCAGGGGCGTCTAAGCAGCAGGGCTGAGAGAGACTGTGTGACTGTAGCTTTAGATGTAGTGCAAGAGTGCAAGATTTATTATTCTTCTACAACCAACTATTGAGTTGCTGGCAGTTTCATGGTGTATATCAGATAATGGAAGGAGTGTTTCAGCCAGAAGAGATTTTGCTATAATTTTTTATTCCACAGTAGATTTATTCATGGTATCTACACATGAAAGTAGTGAAAAAAACTAAAACAAAACATGAGTAATGAAAAAATACAGAGCAGGACGTGTCCCAAACAAGTCAAGATGTGGATGACCTTTGCACCTAGTTGGTTACGGTTAATATAGATCATATTATGTATATCTGCTGTTTTGCAACAGATGTGGTCAGAATTTAGAGTTGCAACTAATTGTTTTATATTATTAGTTTTACTGTTTTCAGTCTTTTTTCAATTTAAATTTCCCATATTGCGAAGCTGTTTGTGCACTGATGCCAGACTAATTAATTTGTTATTAATAATCTGGTCTTTTGTTCTGAGTCAAGTTCCAAGTAAAATGTGAAAATAATAAAATAAGCTGAAGTTCCTTTTATTTGTAATGTATTTTGTGATATAAAGTGGGGACCAAAAGTCTGAGAGCACTAGTAGAAATGCTGCTATTTAACAATTTTTAATGTAATATTTTCTATTTAAACATTTTATTATATTATATTAAATATTTTAATATTTATAAATAACTAAATTATTATTATTTATAAATAACAAAATAGTTATGTAAAAATAACTAAATGATTTAACGCACCCGCCTCAGACATACGTAGATCATCTTACATTTCATACACCTGATTGGTGACGATCATATGATAAAGTTAAGCAATATCACACGAGTAATGAGTGCAATATCACACAAATGCAAATGTGATATTGATTTTATACTGTTCAATAAATAAGAAGTTAATATTGTGTTAATATTGTCAATGAGAATATTATCTATAAAGCCAGAGCAGAATTGTTGTTCTGTTTCGTTTTGAATGAATTCATGTTTTTTTTAAGTGAAAAAAAAAGTTAATAAATTAATAAAATCATTAATAAAAAGAGCCATTTACATAATTCCTGAATTAATCAGCGTTCCCATTCAGTGGGTTCACTTGGTACAACACATGGCTATGGGATATTGCGCTCTTGCGCCATTTGCTGAAGACACCTTTATTCACGCCTGAAAGGCCAATAACACATGACAACGTGGGGGGGGGGGTTTACCTGCCCATAGCATTTAAATGCAGTCACATGCATTATCACCGTGCTGCTAGAACACGCCAAGGAAAGGCCACGGTAGTGATTCTTGTCGAAACTAAGGCAGAAAAGAGAAACTTTTTAGCACAAGTTTAGCTTCGCTAACAAAGGGCTAATAAGCTTTTCTCACACAAAATATCCAAACACAGCAAGGGTTCTCACCCCTGTCCTATGACGTGGTTATTTACTGTCTGAAAAAGATACTCAAGGGCACTGCCCAATGTGTTTGGGGATTGTCCACGCTAAGCTGTCTCTCTCCAACCCACGGTAAGCACTGCTGGCTGCTCTGTTGTTCGACACTCGAGCAACATATAGTGTTTATTGAGCGTATGCTCGGTGGGGCAGTGGCCAGGCATGGTGCACTTCTGTCCTCGGGGACTGATCCAGATGTGGCTCTAGCCGTTTTTGAGGAGGACAGTGTTCCTCTGACTGCTCCTGAGTTTAATCAGGATTTTGAGTGTTGTGAGGATGACTCTGTCTCGCTTGATGCGGGTGAGGAATTCTCCTACGACATTTTTCAAGCTGGGGAGATCACGGCTTCCCTCTCGCCCTCAGAGGTGGCGGGTGGAAGGGATGTGATTGAGGATCCTTTTAATTGAGTTGTATCAGAGAGCATCAGGAAAGCTGTCGGTGGAGCAGCCTGCCCCTCCTCTGATTCAGAAAAGCTCGCGTTTCGGATGGTTTCTATTTGTCTACCGTGCAAACAGTGGTAAGAGCATGCCTAACGCTTTACCCAGATTGTGTGGCGGAGCTTACAACTTCATGGCCAAAACCCATGTCTCCCCCTCCTACAGTGCCGGGAATGAATAAGTTCACCAAATTCGAAGAAGCGGGGGAACAGTTCAGCAGGATTTATAGTGATTAGGCCTACATGGTTAGAGATTTGAGAACTATGTCCTTGCTGCAGACTTACCAGGCTATTTGCTTGGGGGAAATGAGGCCAAGTCAAGGGGGAGGCCATGTGACAAGCACACTGGCGAAGTACGATCCACAGCCGACTACATACTGCATGTAACGCGGACGGGCGTATACAGGTGGGGGTGGGAAAGAAGGGTCCGCCCCCAGAGAAAGGGAGACATTTCTCTGCAGGAAAGAAGGGGTAGTCGGCTCCCTAGTTCGCAGATGGGGGAAGAATGTCGGCCCAGAGGCAGCCGCTTTCTTCTCTCAGTGCAAAAAGGACCCTGCAAGAGAGCGGGTTCAGCTTTAAGTTCGTTATCAATAAAAAAACTTTGTGTTTAGCATACAATGCCTTATGTGTTGATTTGTCAAAACAATCAAAATGCACTGAAACCATTAACTTCACAATCGGGCCAACAGAGAAGGAAAATGCAGTGATATGCAATATCCAGCAATGTTCACAAAAAGATGCGGGGGTTCTCCAGGTAATGACAGTAATGACTGCCTTGAGCAGTGCCACGCATGTGCACTAACTCCGTGGTTCTTTGCACGATTCATTGGGGCTATTAGCTGCAGTTCCTTTCGTGCCCCACCTGTTTTGGCAGAGTAATTACGACTACAGCGTCGGAAGAGGCTTCCCCAGTGTTGAGGGAAGAAATTTGTGTTCTCCTCAGCAAAGGGGCAATTTAGGTGGCTCCACAAGGAAAAAATGGAGGAAGGGTTTTATAGTCATTACTTCCTCTTCCCAATGTATAGCAGATGAACAAGCACATCAGACATTACAAGTTCAAAATGCTTACGGTACGTAATTTGCTATTCTCTCTGCATCCCCGGAAATGGTATACATTGGTGGATTTGCATATTTTGCATATCACAATCCACCCAGGGCACAGAAAATTCCTGGGGTTCTCCTTCGAGGGGACTGCATACAAATTTCAGGTCCTGCTGTTCGGGCTGTCCCTAGCAACGCACATATTCACGAAATACACAGAAGCAACATTGGCTCCGCTGCGTCATCAGGGCATGAGAGAGTTTGTCTATTTAGATTACGGACTTTGCGGGATGTAAATATACGTCCCATATAGTCATGTGTTGTACAGAGTAAACTGACTGAATGGGAACGGTGAGTTATGTATATAACTACTGTTGCCAAAAAGGAGGGAAATGAGGTACAAAAGAACCTGAAGAACAAAGGGAATGAGGCATGTGACTGCATTTATATGCTGTGGGCAGGTAACACCGCCCACGTCGTCATGTGGCATTGGCCTTTCAGGGGTGAATGTGTCTTAAGCAAATCGCACAAGAATGTGATATTTCATAGTCATGTGTTGTTGTACCTCGTTTCCCTCCTTCTGGGAACAATAGTAACTCAACGTTTTGAGCGAAACAGTCGAATGATTCAATGGCCCATTTATAAAGAGAGCCATTTGCCGTTTGAATGAATGAATGACTCAATAACTCATTTAGACATTTACCACCACCTACTGAAAGTTTTAGTTTAGTTTTTTTTTGTTTAGTTTTTTTGTTTTGTTTTTTCATTTCATTATAGTTTCATGTTTTGGGGATAGTTTGCCAAAAAAAATTCTGCTTATTTACATTAACTCTCCCTTGTGTCATTTCAAACCTCAATGAATTTTCTTTTGCGGAACATAAAAGAAGATATTTTGAAGAATGTTGGTAACCAAACTGTTTTGGTCTGTAAATATATCTAAATAGCAATTCAGATGCAGCTTCTGAAAAAAAAATTATGGCACCTAAAAGTTTATGTGTAATAAATTCTATGTTGAATCAAATAAAATATTTCTTTCTAAAGCTACTTTTTGTAATGTCTATTTGATGCTTTTCTCATTTAACACAATTAATAATGACTTTAAATTATCTTTTGGGGTAATTTTTCAGCTAAATTTGATGTGCGGTTAATTAGATTAATCTGTACTTGTAATTATGTAATTAATTAGATTAAAAGTGAAAAGTTTAATTGAATTTTACACAATTTTCAAAATCTTAGTATTTAGTTTTACTTTATGACAATGGGATTGGAGCTGATGTGAACAAAATCTGATGATCATATTCTCCATGTTCCAGTGAGCATTCATTGGAAAAAAATCTGACTGTCTGTACAGAGTCACATTATCCAGGTTTATGTGGGAAAATACCACATTTTAAGTTGGTTTTAGACTTTTGGACCCCACTATAAACAGATATGTGATATATAATTGTTTAGCCTGTGATATATTTTGGTCATACAATATTACCACCCACCTCTATTGACCTGTAAACATAAATGTTTTAAGGATACCCTAGATGTCTGAATAATAATAATATTCAGCATATTTTTTGCTTGTTCAAACAATTTTTTTACACGAACGAGAAATGTTGTTCTTGTGTTCACCTTTCTCGGTTCCTGTGAAATAACAGTCGTCTTTATTTTGTTCATAGTTCTAATGGAAAGTCTGTGTCATGGTCTGAACCAGGTTCAAGACATCCTCCGAAAGGGGAACACATGTGGCACAGACTGTCTGTACATGTGAAGAGGCAGGAAGCCGGATCCAATCAGACGGCTGTCATCAAACCCCTAACTAATACCTACAATAACCCAGGCATGGAGTTTTCCGATTTAAGCACCAAGACTCTGTACAATGTTGCTGAGGAGGATGAGGGCGACCCGATCAGATACAATCCCTCGGGCAGCCCTCCTCTGATGGCTCTCAGGCAGTCGCCTGTCAGCAAGCCTATGAAGGAGGTGGGCGCCGATCTGACCTTTTACACCCCTGAGCAACACGTGCCACAAAAAAACAGTGTTCTCCTCCAACATGTTATCGCAGACCACCTTCAGCAAGAGGTGGTCAAGTACAGTTCAAACATGCCCGATCTGGATGAGATCATAAGCCTGCCTGAGCCAGGCGACAGGGTGATGCTTCCGCTTCAACCCCAAATATTGCATCCACATCCGATTTTGCCCTTGCAACTGGGTGCTTACCCAGACGAGCCCGTCTCCCCTTTGGAGGAGGTTGAAAATGAGCAGTTTGGACATCTCCATGGCTACATGTATGACAATGCACAGATCCATGATGAGGAGGAGTTGGTGCAGATCAAAATGGCAATGGAGGACTCTCTGGCTCTGATGCCACCTTCTCCGTTTCGTGATTCTCTCGGCTCGGGCAGCCCCATTGCCAACTCCCCGGTGTCCGAGTCCATCTTATGCACGCCGCCGAGTTTGACGTACGCGTCCGTCATTCTCAGAGACTATAAGCAAAGCTCCTCGACCCTTTGAAACACATTTATTTTAGAAGATCATGTCAGCTAGCTTTGTGAAATAATAGCTACTAGTTTGTACAATGATGTGACTTAAGTCGCCTGCACTGGAGAGCTTTAATATTATATTTGTTTGATAGCAGAGTATTTAAAGAGACTGTATGGAAGTGGATGTATGTTGAGCAGGGTCCAAAATTAACAAGTGCCAAATGCCAATTTGCCAGTATGTCTTTTAAAGTTTCACATAGACATGGAGAAGCTATTTATTTTCAATGAGCCAGTGTTTGTTATTTTAGTATCATTGGTACACTATTATAGTTTTATTAATATTTTGAATAGTTTTTATTTTTAGTTTTAATTTTAGTAATTTTGTTCTGTGTTTTTGTGATTTCTATTTTTTTTTTTTTTTTATCTCTATATAGTTTTGGTAACACTTTATTTTACAGTGCCCTAGTTACACGTTACTACATACACTTACTATAGTAATAACAGTATAATTACAAGTAACTAACCCTAAACCAAACCCTAACCCTAACTGTAACACTATAGTAAGTACATTAATAAATAGTAGTCAGTACTTATTTGAGTAATTACAATGTAAAATAAAGTGTAACCCTAGTTTTTATTGCTTTTCATTTCTGTTTTAGTTATTTAGTACTTCAGGTTGAACTTAATGAAAATGAGAAATGTTGCCTTGGCAGCCAGCTGAAATAAAGTTTACATTTTTTATATTTTATTTCAGTTAATGTTTATTTTATTTCAAATATTGAAAATAGTTTATGTTTTTAGATTTAGTTAACAATAATAACCCAGAAATGAAAGGAAAAAAAAGCAAAATACTTTTTAATAGCAGGTACATTTTCTCAATTCACTCACAATTGGCAGATGTGGCAAAAAAAAAAAAAAAAAAAAAGTTAATTTTGGACATTAATGTTAATGCAGCATTGAGTAAAAGCAGAAACCCAAACATGCAGGAGCCCTTTGATTTCAGTCACTATCATTTGCTTTAGTATGGCAGCAGTAGTTGACATGAAACCAACACCGGTCATTGTAATGCTGTATATTCTGCGCTGATTATGCTTTTAATTATAGATCAAATCATCTAAAGGACTAGAAGGAAATAACCATTATAGCAGAAACTGAAGATTTAGAAATTCATAAAAATGTGCGGCAACTCTTATAAGTGTCAATTTAATGTGTTTTATACAATCAGTCTACATGACTTTTATAAACTACATTTTAAAACTGAGATTATATTAAATAAACATGATCATCAAACAGGTCTAGTTAAAGCATCATATCATGCAGCGTATGTATGCTGTAATGTAGTGTAGATAACCAATGCCTACAAGTACAATGTAGCAATAAATGGATAATGTTTAAGTGCCAATGTCAATACTAACTGTATTTTTCCATGCTGTGTTATTTTTAATGTAATTTTTGTATAGTTGTGTTTGAAGTACAATAGAAAGTGTATATATTAATTTTCTTCCATTTATGTGATTTTTTTTTAAATGTGATGAAGTAATTGTATATATATAGCTTTGGATTTAAATGGTCATAACTTAAAGTCAGAGTTTGTATTATTACATAGACCTTTTTAATAGACATTATTGATTGTTGAGTTTCAATGCCTGTATTTAGTAACTGTTGGTTGAATGTTTTCATATCAGTTCTGAACACTTATATGCTTCTTACAATCAGTGTGTAAATGAAGATTCTAGAACCCTTGCTCAACAGGGCCACCGACGGCAGTTTCACCAGAATGTATCATGAGTCCTCATATGTGTGCGGCATACCTGTAGACAGTTATATCCTCTTATTGTTATGACCATTTAAGTCCTGTATGACATGATGGTTACTAAATTATTATAGAATTTTAACTTTTTAAGCAATTATAGAGAAATGTATTGTAACTTTTTTAGAAATGATCTAAAATGATTGTGCTGTAAGTTTTCTTTTTTTCTGCCGCAGTGCAATATGTTTGTTTCTGAGCTTGTCAGATTGCATATAGTCTTGAAAGTATACTTTAGCTTTAAGAGAACATTTGTGCTATTATATTTTTGAAAAGAATCATCGCTGTCCTATTGTTTACCGTATATAGCCTAGATGTAGATAAACTACATGTTTCTACAGATTAATATAGTTCTGCTTTATTTGTCAGAAATTGCTAGCTTATCATTTTATTGAGCATGTTTTATTGGGTTTATGATCAATATTGTACATATTGTAAATAAGCTCTCAGGGTTGTTGCTGAAGTAGGTGTTTAGTTAATAATTTCCCAAAATGTGACTAGTTATTGCTTTCATATGACAATGTTAAAGAACTGTCTACAACACTCGTCTGTCTCACTGTCACTTTATGCATGCTTTTTGCATTTGAAATACTCAAAATATCCTTTTATACCTTTTATGTAACTGCTTTGTTTTATGTAACTTCATTGTTTTATCATTTTAATCCTGAAAACTGTCTGTGGTAGGTAGTTGGAAAATAAGACAGGGAGTTCAATGGCAGAATAAATCTGAACTAGGTAATTTGTTGCAGATGAGATATGCTATAACAAGAAAAATGTCAGGAGACTCAGAATTAGGATTCACTGAACATTTATTTAAAATTTTAGTGATTGGAGACCATAAAGTTGGGAAAACCAGCTTTGTTAAACGATATGTGAGAAATCAATTCTACGAGGAGTTGAAAACGACTATAGGTGTGGATTTTTCTATGAAGGTGATCGATTGGGACAGTCGCACACGGGTGAGATTACAGCTTTGGGATATAGCAGGTAAGTCGTATTACCTTGTTTAAACATGAAATTACTTTAATACAATTATGTTACATTTGATTTGTCATAATAGATCATCAATGCAACACTTTAATAAGGTCTCATTTGTTAACATTGTATTAGCAATACATTTGTTACAGTATTAATCTTTGTTAATATTAGTTAATAAAGATAAAGTAATTCGTTGTTTGTTCATGATAGTTCACAGAGCATTAACTAGTTAACAAATACAACTTTTGATTTTAATAATGTATGAGTAAATGTTGAAATAAACTAAGATTAATAAATGCTGTAGATGTATTGTTAATTCTTAATTCATGTTAACTAATGTAGTTAACTAATGAAAACTTTAATAATGTTGATGTGCATCATGAGAAAAAATGGTATCAGGAGCAGAATAGGACAGAAATGAAACTTTGACAAAACGAAAAGAAAAGTTGTTTTTTAGTGCCATTGTTCCTAATGAAGAGTAATTTGGACCATAATTCGCTTTTTTTTAAAATAAAAAATTGTTTTTTGCTGGTGTTCATTAGGTCAAGAGCGTGTGAGGGGACTGAACCGCGTGTACTTCAAGGGATCCAGTGGTGCATTTGTTGTGTATGACGTGACAAACGGGTCAACATTGGATGGAGCTCTGAACTGGAAACATGAACTTGATTGCCAAGTAATGCTGAAAAATGGCCATCCAATTCCTGCTGTTCTACTGGCCAATAAATGTGATGAGACTAAAGTGTGCCAGAGGAATGCCTCTCTTCCGGAGAAAATCTGCCAGGAGAAGGGTTTTATTGGATGTTTTCAGACATCAGCGAAGGTGACTGGATTTTTTATCATACTAGTTTTCATATTTAGACTACATTTGGGATAAGAAGCTGGGTTGTTCAACCTTCACCCAACCAGGGTCTCCTCACCCAGACTGCATAATTTACATTATTATACATAGTTTACATATAGTTACAACTTAATTTTTTTATTTTATTTTATTTTATGGAATGCTTAATCAAACTTAATCTGATATATATTTTCATTCTTGAACTTTTATAAAATAATAAAGTACCCTATAAAGAATACATTTTTATTTTTATTTAGTTTTTTATTTTTGTTATATCTTACTCCAAACTTTTTGATGGTATTACACAAAATTATTATCATGGAATTCCACAAAAATATTAAGCATCAAAAACATTTTTTACATTGATAATAATAAGAAATGTTTCTTGAGCATCAGCATATTAAGCCAAGTTTACACTACAGGACTTTAAACGTCGGCAGATCGCTGTGCTGTTCAGACTACATGACTTGCTGTGGAGTCTTGAAGTCATTGTGGTGTTCACACTACGTGACACTACGTAAATGATCCGCAACAGGAGGATACACACTACACGAGCTGACGACAACTGTCACCCAACGACCTTATAACGACCTTCTGGCTGACCTCCCAGAGTTAAGGCGACTAGAACGTTTCCTTTATTGTTTCCATGACGACGCATCACGCTTGTCAAGTGACACACCGCGGCCAGCCGGCCACACTGTATGACAGATGTATTTTTTTTCCCACCATGTCATCAACTATCTGATATTCCAATCCTCAAATATGTGCAAGTGAGTGTTTTGTCATTTAAAAACCTATATAATGACCTTGATCTTAATATATATCATGAATTCATCCATTTGTCCTGAAATACATGTAGCCGGTGAACTGGGAGAACAATAGAGTGAGTGAGCTATAGTTACTTACACAATGTGTATCTGATATTAATAAACGTCGGCAAATTATATTTGAATGGATTGTTATTGCTGCTTCCATAGACATCATTGTATATTTCATTGGCTGTTGCGTCCTGACACGTGACACCACAGGATATCGAGTCGCGCGACAGCTCCAGATATTTAGCATGCTAGATATTTGTCTGCCGTCTACGAGGTGTCGGGCCTCTTTGATGCGTCCTTGAGTAGTTCACACATAAAGATTGGCGAGCGCCGATCACCAGCTGATTTTTCCCCGATCACAGCCCGACCTGACGGTGAGCTCGTTAACTTGCAAATCGGCCTTAAAATCCTGTAGTGTAAACTTGGCATTAGAGTGATGTTGTCAGGGTTCTGTCACTTCTGTCTAGTTTACTTCTTTGTTTTGTGACAGAGCTCTGACACTGCTATTGTCTCGTCTCGTCATGTTGTGCGTGCGGTTCAGAGTTCGCTCGGGCCGTATGCTCTTCTGTCCTTGTGAGTTGTCTTGTGTGCGGGGCGTGGTGTTCGGATCCCGGCACTTCGGTCTAGTTTCTCATAGTTGCGTGTTCATGTCTCGGTTTGTGTGAGTGCATGGCTTGTGATAGTTTTCATTGGCCATGTGCTTGTGTTTTTGTCATGTTTGGTGTGAGCACATGGCTTGTCATGTGTTTCCTTGTGCCATGTGCTCTCATGTCTACTGTCTTGACCCCGCCCATCTTGTTACCTGATTATTAGTTCATTTGCCCCACCTGTCCTCCCTCATTACCTGCCTTGTTTGCTCTTCTATTTATTCTCCTTGTGTTTGCAGTCCTGTGCTGGATCGTTGTTGAATGTCACCTCGTGTTTGCTTCCCAGTCAAGTCGAGTCGAGTCCAAGTCTAAGTCTTCTTTTCCCCCTTGGGGTAGTTTTTGTTTGTTCTTGTTTTGTTTTATTATTAATAAAAGCCTATTTCTCCTGCAAATGATTCCTCACTCATCCTTCCCTTTAACACCAAACCTGACAGATTTCTGAAGGATCATGTGACACTGAAGACTGGAATAATGATGCTTAAAATTTAGCTTTGACATCACCAGAATAAATGACATTGTATAACAGTGCGTTCACACTGCCGCCGGCAAGAGCGTCAATTCTCCTTGGCTGCCCTGCCAACAACGCTGTACTATGTGTTCAAACCACCACCGGCGGGAGGGTCAAAGTAAATGACAAGTTGTGGCAACCAATCGGAATCCTCTCAAGCGAGGACCTCTACATTCCGATTGGTTGGCGCTGAACTGCGTCATAGCTCATTACCATAAAGTTGACCTGACTTCAACTCTCCTCGACGCTCTCACCGTCCAAGACGCGCCGCTGGCTCACATTGAAAATGAATGACTTCCTGTCACTTTGACGCTCTCGTCGGCGGTGGTGTGAATGCACGGTAAGACAGGTCGGCAATTAAGTTTGGCATCGGGCCAAAAAAAAATTTCACCACTAGATGGCGGGCCAGAACATAGTCAAAGGATAATTTGAATTAATTACTGAAAAATGCAACTAGAATTGCCTGTGACGGACTGTTACAGTGTCTTTTGTAACTGGTAGTGAGCTGTTACTCTGTGTTAAATCCTGTAGTAGGACAGTCATTAACAAAAAGCCACATTTGGAGTAGTGACCTTGCAAGTATCTTCATTCACCAACTTGCAAAACAGACCGCCTTGCTAAAACACACATATGTGGGAGATGCGGAATGGATAAAAATAACTCAAATAATAAAAGAGGACTTGAATAAGCCCATTAATGGCATGTTTGAGTCATGCTCTTAACGAACTATGTTTTATTTCCTCTTTCCATATTGTGAATGATAAATGTGTATCATTTTAATTTGCTTGTTACACAATGGAGCCTAACTTATTATAATAATTATTTGACGTAGCCTACTGTTACATGTCTACTGTTGTTTTCCTCAGTTTGACCTAGTTTTCCCCATTCTGTTTAATCAGTCATTTAATTCACCTGTGCCCCGTTAATTATCTTGTTAAGTTTCCTTTGTTTGTCACGTATATATACCCTGTGTTTCCCCTCATTCCTCGTCCGTTCTCGTTGATGTTTAGTTGTGTATATTGAGTTCCTGCCTGTTTCTGTTATTAAATACTACTCCTCGAATTCTCCTTCGTCTTTGTGCCTTCGTATACACACTAACACCTACTTTTACACTCAGAATTATCGACTCAGTTTAGCATCCTCACGTACTAAACTGCATTTATTTAAATTGTGTGCTGGAGGTATGCTATTATACATCATGTGCAGACTGATATTAACATTTAAGCTAGCTGGTGAGAGAAAATGGCACTATCAAAGAGTCTAAAGAGGAAAGTTGACAGCGAAAATAGGGCATGCAAAGAAGAATAGAAAGACAACTATGCGTTATTACCTAGTTTTGTGAATGCAAAGCCGGTGTGTCTTATCTGCAACGAAGTTGTCGCTGTTTTCAAAGAATATAACACTGTGTCTACACCGGACGCGAGCGGCGCGATGCGACTCTTCAAAAGATAATAGAACCCATTATAATCAGTGATATTGACTATACGCTGGATGCATTCCTGACAGTAAACGGATTCCCCATTCTGTTTTTGACGTAATCCAAGTGCTTTGCAACGGATCGGTTTGTCATGTTCAGTGTAGGCAGCTTAGCTGTTGCGGCGCAATGCAACGCGAGAAAAGTCGCGTCTGGTAGCCTATAGACACGGTGATAATATTAGACTGTACCACAAGACGAAGATCTATTTCAGAACCAGCCGCTATCGAAATAACATGGCTGCGGGCGAGGGCCAGATATTATTGCTGGCGGGCCAGCGCCTATTGCCGACTACTTGTATAAGAGATTTCAAAGAAAAAGTTATTTAAAAATTGTAATAATATTTCACAATTTTACTGTTTTTACTGTAGCTATTTTTTTTATCAAATAAATGCAGTCTTGGGTGAAAAAAATGTAATTATGATTTGTATCAATATATTTTTATAGTTTTATAAGAAATCATGTTTTATCTATATTATTTTTATAATATCGCCAATAAAATGAATAAAGAAAAATATAAAATGATCAAATATACAGGAATGTCGCTACTTGTCCAGCTTTAAAATAAGACTTAACAGAGTTTTGTGTTTTGTGTCTGCTGTGTTTGCTTTAGGAGAATATCAATGTGGATGAAGCTGCTAAATTTCTTGTGAAGCACATTCTCCAGACCAATGAGGAGTCAGTGAAAGAAGAAGAGCAGCACATGCAGATAAACTTGAAACAGCAGACAAAGATTAATTCTGCCTGCTGCTGATTTTACAATCCACCTCTAGTATATCATTCTTTCTGTACAGTATATCTTTTTTGAAATTTGTATGTTTTATGTATTTTATTTCATTGTCAATGATTAATACTTGTCTAAACAATTTTGGGGCCATGACCAAGTACCATGGTGAGTATCTAATAAATACCCCTGTGGCACTGGCAATGTGTCTCATTTCCACTGCTAATCCACTACATGTTCACTGGCTATTAAATACATCAGCATGGAAGGAGACTAACTGAGATCCACTGTACACACTTCAGAATAAATCATTTCATCAAGTGAACAGAAACACTGTCAAGATGCCAGATTCATTATTTTTCTCTCTTCAGAAAGGACTATGCACAGGGACATGGCCTATATTTTTCATATATAACTGTCAGTTTGTTTTCTTTGGGAAAATAGCAATAAGAGAGAATAGGTTTGAGATAAATATATATAGATATATATATAAATGTTGATGAAAAATAAATCACTTCAGGATAAAATTCAAATATTTCATCAGGGTTTAGAGCCTCTCTGCTACAAAATGAATTTCCAGTCAAGCATAAATGCCTCCGAATATAGTTAGATGGCATGCTAGTAAATCTCTCTGATCTTTAAGCTCTTTTTACATTATTTTACAAAAAAGTCAGAATTTCCATTTCAGTGCATCATTATTTTCAAACATTTCTGCAGTCTTAATAGAGAAGTTAGAAAACAGACTCTAATATAGCCCAATGCCCTGCCCTATTTTATTTATCCAGTTTATTAAATGATCAAATATAAAATATAGAAGTGAAATATCCCTCATAGAACGATTATCCAGGTCAAGTGAGTGATCAAACACATCAGCATGATGCACAGCTTCCATACACAATGGCTGACATCACAGAAATAGGAAACGGTTCCGAGCATGACCCATTTTTTGCCGTGCATTTTTGAGGGAATGTTAAGAACTCTGGCGTTCTGATACTCCCCCCTGAGATCTGTACTATATTGAGCAAACAATACTGTGTTCAAGCCTCCATACCAGCCTGAACTGACTGTAGGCATCAGCTGCCAGCAGATTCTGTATTCTGTTGATGGAAGAGCGGGTTTCAATGCATTTATGTGCTCGTACACAGCCCTGGATCTAGTAGTACAGGTCTGATGGTGCACTGTGTGTGCATTGTGTTCCCCCAGAGGCACGAGAAGTGTTCCCGTCTAGGCCATAAGCACTTCCCATCTGTTAGCTTTGCCAGAAAGGTTGTACAGGTGTAGCGCTTTTTATATTTTCTGGCAGATTTCAATGCGAGTATTGTGAGCAAATGAGAAGGCACTATTGTGTTTCGTGTTTTGATGAAGATGAGCTGTGACTCATTGAAAAATTCAGTACAAAGTGGATTGTTTATTAATTAGCTCGATAATGAGTGTCACGGTCACTGTCATGTTCTGTTTGTTTTGACTGTCATGTGGTGCATTTAAGTTCCTGCCTTAGTTAAGTTCACGGTCCGGTATCGTCTCTATGTACGTATTGCTACCTGTTGCCAGTCTGATTATATATTAAACTACGTGTTCTGAAATTCTTCGTCTTACTTCACCTGTTTCCTGCAGCAGTACCTGACAGAATACCGGACCCAAGAATGGATTACGCAAATAAGTTTGCGATTTTTGTTTGTTCACACAGAACTTTTTTCATCTTGCACTCACCTGCCCCTACGACGACGAGACCCTGAAGTCGTTGTTCTGGATCAGGGCGAACTACCATCATCCCATGGACCTCCCAGACACCTCTGGACTCAACTGGAAAGAAGCCATCATCAGGTGTCTGGAGAGTGTCCATCCCCGGTCCAGAGCACAGCCAGACCCAGAGCCTGGATCGTCCCCATGGACCGCGGAGTACTCGAAGCATTGAGGACAGAGGTGACCCGCGCCCCGGAAGAGGAGTCTCCGCAAACATCTGATCTGGGGTGTGAGCCCACGACATCTGCGGACGAGGGAGAGACGACTACGGAGAGGGAGAACTGGCTGATTGACTTCAGCGAGGATTCGACTCCCACCCTATCCCACCCGGTATCATCATCATCATCGGCATTTTCCATGGACTATATTATGAACTCTGTCTTCCTTACCGTTCCTCTGCCCACACTGATGTCACCGCCGTGCTCAGCCAGTCCTCCAGTCCCCTCGCTGCCGGATGTCTCCAGCCCTGCGCTCGACTCTGCCGTGGACTGTCGGTTCTGGGGAGCTCTGCGTCTGCGCCATCGGCCGTCCACCACCAACGCCGCCAGGGGATTCACCACTCCATCACCATCCCTCCGTCCACCTCCAGAACCCCCTCCAGCCCTCCCGTTGAAGTTCCATTACGGCGCGAGGACGCGCCTTGCTGGAGGGGGATTTAATGTCACAGTCACTGTTATGTTCTGTTTGTTTTGATTGTCATGTGCTTCTCTGTTCCCGCCACTCTTCAGTCACCATGAACACTAATCATCTCACAGCTGTTTGTCATTACTTTTGTGCATTTAAGTTCCTGTCTTAGTTCAGTTCATAGTCCGGTATCGTCTCTATGTATGTATAGCTACCTGTTGCCAGTCTAATTATATATTAAACTAGGTGTTCTGAAATTCTCCGTCTTCCTTCGCCTGTTTCCTGCAGCAGTACCTGACAATGAGAGCATGAAAATTATGAATAACTTATGTCATTGTATTGTCCCCGAGTTTTAGTTAACGAATAAGCATATTCTGAAAATGAACATACACTTTTAATTAAATGGTTAAATATGGTTAAATCACTGTTAATTTATGGTTAAAAATGAAAAATGCTGTGGTTACCAGAACTTTATAAATACGTGGCAATGTTTCAGGCATTGTAGGGCTGTGTATTTATTAGACTGTACATTAAATCACAGTGAAATGTGACATTAAAACACATTACATGCAAATGCACTCAGATATTATACAGATATTCTCAAATGTGTTAAAGAGGGCAATTTGAGATGCTTTAAGATTTTCCATTGCTTTTCCAGATATTTGTGACTGCTGGATAATGAATTCTAAAATGATTTTATGGAGATTACTCACAAAAAACAATTTCTTGACTTTTTAGGATTTAATTAATTTCTATGACTCTTCCATGATTTCCAGGCTTGGAAATCACAGTTCCCTTTCGAAAGGGAACTCAACTCTGCGTTTACCGCATATGGGGAACGTCACACGTGAACCGATGTCTGAAAGCCAAATATCAAACCAAGCCAAGTATCAAAAAGTATATAAGGAGCGCCTAGAGAATCAGTCAGTATCTTTTCGTCTTTCGGGACTGTTTTGTCTGATCGCTATTGTATTGAATCTGGTAAGGGAATCTTATATTATGCCTTACAAACGTTTCAGAGAGTGTGTTCATTCGTATCCCAGGTTTTGACACTTGATATACACATTCTGGGCGTTTTTCTGTCTGGGAGAGGAGCGCATAGACAGTGCTTGAGGGTGCTGTCTGTGTTTTTCTGTTATTTACTGTGAGCGTCTCCCTATCGGAACGCTCCGTTCTCGTTTGGCACTCTTCTCGAGGGAAGAGGTGTCCGCATCTGTGCCTGGTGATTCTGGCCCCGTTTGTGCTGAGGCAAAACGACGGCTGCAATCATGGGGCTTGCAGGTGAGCCCGATAGGAAGTTTGAGAGACCCGTATTCTCTCTCAGCCCCCTGGGGCTGACGAGTATGAGTTGTTGGATGACGATGACGTCCGTGTTTGACGTCATCACGTCTGGCAGCGAGCACTCTTCTGGCTGCTGTATATGCGGAGCTGCTGGAGTTTGTGTGACGCGCTTCTGGCAGACTGCAGCTGCTGTGAGGGCACGTTAAGAAAGTGGCCGCACGCGGATGGCTCGACGAGCAGTTTCTTTCTGTCCATAGCTCTGCAGCTCCCGTGAGCCTTCCATTTCCTTCCTGATCTCCATGTTTGAGATCGGGAGGGCATGGAAAAACCCTAGCCATTCAGATCTGAATCTGGGCCCAGACAGACAGGAGGTGGAAGAGGCGAGTTTAAGATGGAGGATCGATTATAAACAACAGCGGCGTTTGTGATCAACCCCCCAGCTGCAAGGGCAATTTACATCTGCCCTCTCTTCTTCTTCCGCCTCCTACATATGTATATATATATATATATATATATATATATGTATATATTTTATAAACATATAACATGCTCGGATGCTTCTTATAGTCAGACTGATGGCTGGGCCCATGAAGATTATTTTTCTGACGGCCTGTTTTTCCGGTTTGATAATGAGAGGCTCTTTTAGGCTTAAAAGAACCATAGATTCTATCCTTTCATGTAGAGAAAAAGGAAAATGAGGAATTTTCGGTCTTCGAGCCGCAGGAAGGTAAGCTGGGTCTATATTTTATAATATGTCGACCTTGTTTTTCCTGTATAGTTTTTTTCTGAGCATGTAGACAGCCAGGAGGCTGGTCCGTCTCGAGCTGAGGCTCAGAGACAGGACCAGAGGTCCAGTATGGCTGCCTCCTCCTTTTCGGAGCAAGTCGCAGAGACGGCGGGACTTGAGGAGGAAGAAGCAGGTTTTAAGGGAGGTGATCGATCGCGGTAATCGATTCCCTCTCTTTGCGAGGGCAACTTTACATCTGCCCTCGCTCCTTCTTCCTCCGCCTCCTGGGTTTTGGTTTCGTTTAACATACTCAGGCACTTCTTAAATGGTCAGGCGGACGGCTGGGCCCTTTATGAATATTTTTCTAAGGGCCCGCCTTCTGGCTTGATAATGAAAGAGGCTCTTTTAGGCTTCTAAGAACCCTAGATTCCATTCCTCCTTGTGAAGAGAAGGGAAAGACAGTCTTCGGTCTTCGAGCCGCAGGAAGGTAAGCTGGGTCTATATTTATGTTTCTAAATAAATTGACCTTGTGTTCCTGTATAGTTTTTCCTGAGTATGTAGTTGGAAAAAGTAAGGGGTCTTTTGGGCAGACTGAAATTTGTTAGGTTGGCTAGAACGATATTTGTGCAGGCCACAAAATGGCCGCCTCTTAGCCACCTTTGTATAGAGTAGCTTCTCCTCTGGTGTTAGCTAGAGTAAGTTTGAGTTAGCACTCGTCACTTCAGTTAATATTTATGTCTCTGTCAGCCTTAATCGGCCGCCTGACATTGTTTGCTTATTGAGCTTCGCTTTATTCCCTCTTATTCGGTGGAATTCAGAGGTGAAGCCCAGGCATTGCTATGCTTCGTCTGGCCCTGTCGGCCTACAGCTTAGCGGCCCAGGCTAGGACTAGGTTTAGGTGTGTATTGTGATAAATCACCCTTTGTATTACTATCCCTTGTTAGGTTGTATAGTTCCTAGTTCTGGCCTCCTCCTGAGGGAGTTGTTAGGCCTTATGCCCATTTCCCCTTGTTTATTGTGTAGGTGCAATGGCTGAGGATAAAAGCTAAGGTAGTAGGCTGTTATGAGCCTCCCTGATGCTGTTTTCTCAGGTGGTAGGCCCTTATCTTTGCGTAGATAAGTGTATGCAGTGTTTGCTAGGCCCCACTCTCTAGAACTTTTTCATGCTGTGAATTTGTCTTTCCTCTGAGCCCCTTGAATTAACATTCAAGTTAACGGCCACGGTGCTAGCTTTTTAGCTTCCGTTCTCTAGGGTTCAGCACAGATCTGTAATTCTGTTTGGTGAGAGCATTTATCCTTTTTAGGATGGCATGTATTTACAAAGCTTATGTTTGCTTTGGGTTCTAGCCTTTGCCCTACATGTATATGAGGTTTACTCTAGTGCTGCCACAGGTTAGCACCTGTTCTCATATTAGTAGGCTTGTGTTAGCCTCTAGTCAAGAGCGTGGTGACTACTGTACTCCCCGGTTAGGGTTTGTGGTGTTTCACTGAGTGGACCTGTTGGATTCCACACTCAGGTTGAGTGTAGAGAACCTCACTTTCAGTTTGGTTTCTGTTAGCTCCCACTAGTTTGATCATTGCCACAACAGCTATGTTGCATATAACTGTAAGAGTTGTAGGCTCTAATGGTTTCAGCCTCCTTCTAGTTTAGCAGCTTGTGTTTACAAGTGTTGTTGGCGTATGGTCATGAGTTTTGCTCACTTTGTTTAGCACTGCCACAGGTCTATGCTTGTGTCTGTTTGAGGTAGTAGGCCTTGTGTAGGCCTCCCTTAGACCATGTTAGCATTTCATTGTGCCTTGTAACTGCTTAAGTTTTGGTACATTGCCTGTTGGAATGTATAGACTTAGCTCAGGTTGTGTTTAGCTTCCCACAACTGTTTGGGTTAGAGCTGGTCCCCTTTGAGCTTGGTCCCCTTTTAGACCACTAGCTGGCGCCACGTGTGTTTGAAGTCGTAGGCCCCGCTAAGGCCTCCTTTCAGATTACATGTTGGCACAGTTCTGTGTCTCATCACCGCCGCTAGGCCACGCCCGTCTCTGTTAAGAGTAGGCCCTAGGTAAGGCCTCTCGTAGAGTTTTGTGTCGGAGTGTGTACTCCTCTTGATTTTAGAGTGTTTTTACGGAGTACATGGCCTGCTGGCTGGTGTGGTCATGATTGCCACTAGCCGATGCCACGTGTTTTGCAAGTTGTAGGCCTTCTAGGCCTCCTGTGTAGCATGTTGGCATTCGTTCGTGTACTCCTCTCACTTTCAGGGTAAAAAGTGTTTTTACTGAGTACGTGGCTGAGTGGCTGACCTCTCAGGGTGAGTTTCTGTAGTAAACCTTACTGCGGTTCGGTTTTCTACATTTGCTTCCTTGAGCTTGGTTCATGTTTTAGCTCTAGTTGAGCTAAGTAGCTACCTCGTAAATACGCTGGTTCTATTTTGCTCCTAGAACTTTAGTGGCCACTAGACTAATGCCACATTTTTACAAGAAGTAGGCCCCCGGGGCCTCCTTTGAGAACATGTGGGTGTATGTAATAGTGTACTCCTCTCGCTGAGAGAGTTTAGAGGTGTTTTACTGAGTACACTGCTGGTTGGCCAGGGCCCCAGGTGACTTATTAACCTCCTTGTAGTTTGGTTGTTTGTTCTTCCTGGAGCTTGAAACACTGCCACAAGCTGACGCCATGTGTCTGTCTGAAGTTGTAGGCCTGTTTTTTGGGCCTCCTTTAGATCATGATGGCGTATGTTGTACTCCTCTTGCTTTAAAGAGTAAAAGGTTCTTTTACTGAGTGCACTGCTTGTTGGATTGTGTTAGGTGAACTGTTATGTGGGCACTCTACAGTCTTATCTGCTGGTTTGACTCTTTTTTTGAACGAATCATGTGTTCGTGGGTGCTTGCATTCAGCAAGCTAGCTTTTTAGGAGGCTTGCTTCCAGCAAGATTGGTGTTCAGGGGCTTGGCCTTGACAGGCCGCCCTTGGTTTTTCCCACTGTTGTGACTGACGTTAGCATGTGTGAGTTTCTACTCTACGCAGAACTATTGTCATGTTGTAGGCCCCTCTCTGGCCTCCATGATTATGTGCCTACAGTATGGTCTATCTGTTAGGTTGAGCCTGTTAGGGTTGTTTTGTATAGTGCTTAGCTCCCTAAGCTGATCATTGGTTGAAGGCTTCCTTGAGGCCTCCCGTTGAGGATCAGCCCCAGGCTGGTTTGTGCTCCCCTTCATCAGGGTTTCTTAGCGCACAGCCTCCTCAGTGCAAATAATCAGGCGCTGAGTAGATCCTAGGATTGAGCAGAGTATACTCCCCTCAATAAGAGTATAGTCCATAGCACTCAGCTGAGTTCTGCTCTCCAGGATGCCCGTCTCTACGCGTGGGTTTGAGTTGCTTACTGCCTTTTTGAGTCGCTCTTACTTGCTGTCTTCTCTGAAGAATGCTTCTGTATGCTTCTGAAAGATTCTGTATTCAGACAGGGTTGGCCAAGACTAAGTTTGTCCTCTATCAGACCAGGTCGGCCTCCCTGGTGGCATTGGAGTAACTATGTTCCCCTTCTAGTGACTGGCCGGGGTTCCTTTCGGTTCCCTGGCCACATTCCCTTAAAGGGACCTCTCCTTTGCAGAAGATTTGGACCCAGAAGCCTTTGAGCAGCCTTGGTAGGCTTTCTACGGAAGGCCTCTTTGAGGCTCAGCTTGGGCTGTTGGCCGTAGGGAATGCTGTCACTGACAGCCTTTGTGTGACCCGAGGGTGAGTTGCTATCTGGCGTTTCTTTCGAAACTGCTTGACGTTTGTCTAGCCATCTGGCATGCACTCTCCTCAAGCATGGCGGCGTGGGTATATCGTTCCCCATATGCGGTAAACGCAGAGTTGAGTTCCCTTTCGAAAGGGAACGTCTCAGGTTACGTATGTAACCATGGTTCCCTGAGAACAGGGAACGAGACTCTGTGTTGCTTTGCCATGCTTCAGGGCTGCCTGCTGAACAGTCCCTCAAGACGATAAGATACTGACTGATTCTCTAGGTGCTCCTTATATACTTCTGGGTCGCGCTATGATGATGTCATAGGCTGTCGCTGGCCAACAGGATTGCAGTGGTTTGATACTTGGCTTTCAGACATCGGTTCATGTGTGACGTTCCCCATATGCGGTAAACGCAGAGTCTCGTTCCCTGTTCTCAGGGAACCATGGTTACATACATAACCTGAGTCTCATTCATTACTGTGGTGGTCTCATTCTGGTCTGACTTATTACTGTGCTGGTCTCATTCTGGTCTCACTCATTACTATGCTGGTCTCATTCTGGTCTCATTCATTACTGTGGTGGTCTCATTGTGGTCTGACTTATTACTGTGCTGGTCTCGTTCTGGTCTCACTCATTACTGTGCTGGTCTCATTCTGGTCTCACTCATTACTATGCTGGTCTCATTCTGGTCTGACTCATTACTGTGCTGGTCTCATTCTGGTATTTGTGCTGGTCTCATTCTGGTCTCACTCATTACTGTGCTGGTCTCATTCTGGTCTGACTCTTTACTGTAATGATCTCCTTCTTGTCTCACTCATTACTGTGCCGGTCTCATTCTGGTCTCACTCATTACTGTGCTGGTCTCCTTCTGATCTCACTCATTACTGTGCTGGTCTCATTCTGGTCTCATTCATTACTGTGCTGGTCTTATTCTGGTCTGACTCATTACTGTGCTGGTCTCCTTCTGGTCTCACTCATTTCTGTGCTGGTCTCCCTCTGGTCTGACTCATTACTGTGCTGGTCTCCTTCTGATCTCACTCATTACTGTGCTGGTCTCCTTCTGGTCTCTGTCATTACTGTGCTAGTCTCATTCAGGTCTGACTCATTACTGTGCTGGTCTCCTTCTGGTCTCACTCATTACTATGCTGGTCTCCTTCTGGTCTCACTCATTACTGTGCTGGTCTCATTCTGGTCTCACTCATTCCTGTGATGGTCTCATTCTGGTCTCACTCATTACTGTGCTGGTCTCATTCTGGTCTCACTTATTACTGTAATGGTCTCATTCTGGTCTCACTCATAACTGTGCTGGTCTCATTCTGGTCTCATTCATTACTGCGGTGGTCTCATTCTGGTATTTGTGCTGGTCTCATTCTGGTCTCACTCATTACTGTGCTGGTCTCATTCTGCTCTCACTCATTACTATGCTGGTCTCATTCTAGTCTGACTCATTACTGTGCTGGTCTCATTCTGGTCTCACTCATTACTGTGCTGGTCTTATTCTGGTCTCATTCATTACTTTGCTGGTCTCATTCTGGTCTCATTCATTACTGTGCTGGTCTTATTCTGGTCTGACCCATTACTGTGCTGGTCTCATTCTGGTCTCATTCATTACTGTGCTGGTCTTATTCTGGTCTGACCCATTACTGTGCTGGTCTCATTCAGGTCTGATTCATTACTGTGCTGGTCTCCTTCTGGTCTCACTCATTACTGTGCTGGTCTCATTCTGGTCTGACTCATTACTGTGCTGGTCTCCTTCTGGTCTCACTCATTACTGTGCTGGTCTCATTCTGGTCTCACTCATTACTGTGCTGGTCTCATTCTGCTTTGACTCATTATTGTGCTGGTCTCATTCTGGTCTCACTCATTACTGTGCTGGTCTCATTCTGGTTTCACTCATTATTATGTTGGTCTCATTATGGTCTCACTCATTACTGTGCTGGTCTCATTCTGGTCTCACTCATTACTGTGCTGGTCTCATTTGTGTCTCACTCATCACTGTGCTGGTCTCATTCTGGTCTAACTCATTTCTGTGCTGGTCTCATTCATTACGGTGATGTGTCATTCTGATCTCACTCATTACTGTGCTGGTCTCATTATGGTCTCACTCATTACTGTGCTGGTCTCCTTCTGGTCTCACTCATTACTGTGCTGGTCTCTTTCTGGTCTCACTCATTACTGTGCTGGTCTCCTTCTGGTCTCACTCATTACAGTGCTGGTCTCATTCTGGTCTCATTCATTACTGTGCTGGTCTTATTCTGGTCTGACCCATTACTGTGCTGGTCTCATTCTGGTCTCATTCATTACTGTGCTGGTCTTATTCTGGTCTGACCCATTACTGTGCTGGTCTCATTCAGGTCTGATTCATTACTGTGCTGGTCTCCTTCTGGTCTCACTCATTACTGTGCTGGTCTCATTCTGGTCTGACTCATTACTGTGCTGGTCTCCTTCTGGTCTCACTCATTACTGTGCTGGTCTCATTCTGGTCTCACTCATTACTGTGCTGGTCTCATTCTGCTTTGACTCATTATTGTGCTGGTCTCATTCTGGTCTCACTCATTACTGTGCTGGTCTCATTCTGGTTTCACTCATTATTATGTTGGTCTCATTATGGTCTCACTCATTACTGTGCTGGTCTCATTCTGGTCTCACTCATTACTGTGCTGGTCTCATTTGTGTCTCACTCATCACTGTGCTGGTCTCATTCTGGTCTAACTCATTTCTGTGCTGGTCTCATTCATTACGGTGATGTGTCATTCTGATCTCACTCATTACTGTGCTGGTCTCATTATGGTCTCACTCATTACTGTGCTGGTCTCCTTCTGGTCTCACTCATTACTGTGCTGGTCTCTTTCTGGTCTCACTCATTACTGTGCTGGTCTCCTTCTGGTCTCACTCATTACAGTGCTGGTCTCATTCTGGTCTCACTCATTACTGTAATGGTCTCATTCTGGTCTGACCCATTACCGTGCTCGTCTCATTCAGGTCTGACTCATTACCGTGCTGGTCTCCTTCTGGTCTCACTCATTACTGTGCTGGTCTCATTCTGGTCTGACTCATTACTGTAATGGTCTCCTTCTGGTCTCACTCATTACTGTGCTGGTCTCCTTCTGGTCTCAGTCATTACTGTAATGGTCTCATTCTGATCTCATTAGTGTGCCGGTCTCATTCTGGTCTCACTCATTACTGCAGTGGTATCATTCTGGTCTCACTCATTACACTGCTGGTCTCATTCTGGTCTCACTCATTACTGTGTTGGTCTCATTCTGGTCTCACTCATTACTGTGCTGGTCTCATTCTGGTCTCACTCATTACTGTGCTGGTCTCATTCTGGTCTCACTCATCACTGTGCTGGTCTCATTCTGGTCTCACTCATCACGGTGCTGGTCTCATTCTGGTCTTACTCATAACTGTGCTGGTCTCATTCTGGTCTCGCTCATTACTGTGCTGGTCTCAATCTGGACTAAATAATTACTGTGGTGGTCTTATTCTGGTTCATCATGCGAACGCTGTGCCTGAAGGCAGGTTTTTGCTGACATGGTGTGTATAGGAGGGCAGATATTTTTATTCTCCCATCTGTTCCACACTGTCCCATAGTTTTACTTTGTAGCGTCCTTGGTGTGCGTCTAGGGATCTGTTCTACATACCACTTATTTGAGCCCTTCCGCTGCAGTTGTTTACAAATAATGTGGAGTGAATACATCTGTCCTGAAAAAGCAGAGAGTCTTTATAATTGATCTTAGCACATAAAACTTTTAGCATTTCTTTGGTAGTTTGTATCAAATGTGACTGATTCATACTGCTTGAAATGTTCTGCTCTGATGGATGCACATGCATTATAACTGTTTCTGGTTCCATTTGAAGTGGATATTTTGCTTAGAGGAAAAACATCAAAGAAGACAGCCTGTGTCCTACTTCAGACCTAGTTTCAGAGGCAGAGTGAAGGAATATTTGTGGGAAATCCTTGAACAATGAGCACAATATTATTTCATGTATAATGTATTTCAAAAACTTCAGAATTCTAACTCTCTTTAATGTACTTATTTAATTTTGATTAGCATTAATGTCAGCCAAGGACACATTTCTCTAGATATAGATTTCTCGTCGAGGTGAAAAGCTGTCTCGCGATATTGCCATGACGGAGTGTGAGGGTGAAGTTAGTATAGAATATGCCACTGCTACGTTTACATTACGCCTTCACTGTCGTTTTGCTTTTTATAAAAATAAAAACCATTTAATTCAGCTAGATAATGGTTGCCACCACTCCCTATTCACAGACTACATGCAAAAGTAAACACAAGCACATATTCAAACGCCATTTCAATACCCCGCAGTTATAAATCGGCTCCCTGGTGCATGCAAATATCTCCCAATATGAAAGCTATCTTAGGCTGTGCTGTGTAGTGTTAACCATCTCTTAGCTCTGTATTATGCTTAAAGAAAAATTTGGTCTCTTATTTGCACTTTGAATATTGAGAGAGTACTTTGATTATGGTTGCACTTGTTTATAACCATGCAACCGTTTACTACAGTATCACATCAGTATCAGTAGAGGAAGAATTGTCAACTATGTTCCTTTTTAGAAAGAAATAGTATCTGCGAGTATTTCCCGTCAGGATTTAGATCGTACCATAGTACTGAGACTGCTCTCATTACAAATGAGAGTTACAAATGATTTGCTCTTATTATCATGGTTGTATCTCTCTATTAGTGTTACTGGATCTTAGTGCTGCATTTGACAATATCGACCACAACATTCTTTTGAATAGACTCGAAAATTACATTGGCATTAGTGGAACTGCATTGGCATGGTTCAAATCATGATAACACCATAATAAGTTTGTAGCAGTAAATGAATAGGTATCATACCGATCACAAGTTCAGTATGGGGTAGGGATGGCTCGATACCACAATTTTGGTGTCGGTACAGTACCACAATCTAATACCAAAATATTGATATTAAACTGATGTTATACAGGGTCTGAATTTTGGCATGGGTACTGCACCTCATTTTACTCATTCTCACAGGTTTTGCATTTATAAAGTGGGAAATTATCGCAAATGTTTATTAGAAAATTAATCAACACAGATTATCACATCAAATCAGTAATTTGAAAAGTTTCTTGTGAGAAGTTTCTCCCCTCTCTAGCTCTCAAAATTAGCAAATTGCTTCTGACCTCAAAAGACATCATGCCTGCAGTATAAAAGCAAGCTGCGCGCTGTAATACAACACTCTTGTGCGCATTTTGGGACAGCTGGCGGAAATCACTTGCCCACGTCTTTTTAAACCTTGCCAATTTGAACATCCAAGCAATTTTATATCAGTCAGTAGTACTTGGGAGTGGTGGAAACAGTACTAAAAACTTGTACTTAAGGAAAAGTACTGCTACTTAAGAAATAATTTACTTGAGTACAAGAAGAAGTACTGAAAAATAATATGACTCAAGTAAGAGTAAATAAGTAGTTTGCTTTAAAACTACTCACCTTACTAAGTTACAAAGTACTTAAGTATTATTTTTACCCAAAATGAGGCGAAGTTTAAAAAAAAAAGATGGAGCTAAACACTCTCATGTAATTTCTGTTTCATTCACTGGAAGCCGGAGGGCGCCCTCGTGCAGAAAGTCCACAAGTGAGACTCATAGAAGTATTAAACTTAAAGGATGGCCGATTTCAAAGCACTGCTTCAGGAAGCTTCGGAGCATTGTGAATCAGTGTGTCGAATCAGCAGTTCGGAGCGCCAAAGTCACGTGATTTCAGCAGTTTGGCGGTTTGACATGCGATCCGAATCATGATTCGATGCGCTGATTCATTATGCTCCGAAGCTTCCTGAAGCAGTGTTTTGAAATCGGCCATCACTAAATAAGTCGTTATTTTGGCGCACCAAAAATATTCTCGTCGCTTTATAATATTAATATTGAACCACTGTACTCACATGAACTTATTTAAATATGTTTTTAGTACATTAATGGATCTTGAGAGAGGAAATGTCATTGCTGGCTATCTTAATTTGTGTTCCGAAGATTAACGAACATCCTACGGGTGTGGAACGGCATGAGGGTGAGTAATAAATGACATTATTTTCATTTTTGGGTGAACTAACCCTTTAAAGGTGCTCTAAGTAGAATTTGAACAATGCTGTTGGACATTGTTGATATCTGAAATCAACCCAAACAAACCCACCCCTCTTCATTGCTCCACCTCCAAAACTCACACTCCAATCAGAAATCCAATTTTTTTTAAATTATTTTCAAATCTCCCTCTTGCTCGTTCTCTCTCCTCGACCGTCATAATGCTGATTGGTTTGACGTTTGTTGTGGGTATCGGCCGACTAACTTCCAAACAGTGTATTTGAAATTCTACTGAGTGCCCCTTTAAGATGTTTCAGCAAATCCCTTATATGGACATCAGACCTGCAGATAGAGACGTTTTGACTGAAGAGAAAAGTGCCAGTACGGGTTAGCATGTTAAATAAAATGCTCTTTTTTTTCGTTCTACCGAAAATGTGCCTGCACTGTTGCTATAGTAATGAACTACACTTTTGTGTGCATCTGATTGACAAATAAATCATGCGCTCTTATATCACAGTTGTTGCTAATGTTGAGGTTATTTCAGAGTTTGCTTCCTACATTTAGTTTAACTGCATTGTTAAAGAGGGCAAGCTTTACCTTTAAACTGAACTGTGTGCATGCATTTTAGACACTTACATTGGTCTTGTCCCATCCATGCAATAACTGCGTCCTTGTATGAGCCGAGTTTTCTATTTACTTCAACTGCTCAGTGCTCTGGTAATATCAGTGGTATGGTTCATTTCAGGAGCTACCAAAATCAGAATTTGAGCATAGCTCACTTCACATTTGCAACAATTCGCTTTTGATTGGTTTGCACCTGAGTCAGACCTGTCCGTTATTGGCTGAATTGCAGGGATCCACTGCAGTAGTTTGAAAAGTGCCTGTCAAATGCCAGCTAGCCCTGTTGCTCCGTCGGCGCCTTTTTTTTTTAAAAGTAGGCTACTTTGTACTTTTGGTGAAAAATAAATTTAGCGAAGTTGAATACTTTATTTTCATTCAACAAAAGTAAAAGTAAAAGTACCACAATTTAAAAAAGTAGAAAAAAAGAACGAAAATGTACTCAAGTACTGTAACGAAAGTATTTATAATTAGTTATGCTACTTTCCACCTCTGTCTGTTGGAAGCTCTTTGAAAGTTTCTTTGCGCTTATACCAAGGCGCCAAATACACACAAAATTATGTTAAAATGTCTGTCTTAGTGAGTATTCACATAAACACAGTCGGTTATGTCTTACGTGAATTAAAAATAGTGTAGTATCTGTCATCGCATGTATAATAGGCTGGTCATTCCGTGTCAACTCAGTCAGAGGTCCCTTCTCAAATTTTTTTATTTTGTTAATAATTTTTTTCTGTGGAAAGACAAACATAAATATTGACGAAAGCCAAAATATTAAATGTCACAGATGTATATTTACTGAGTAATCCACTATTTTCAAAATGAAAATTTTCGAGATTTGGAGCCAATTTACAGGGGTGTAAAAATGACATTAGAAAGATAGCAGCATCATTATTCTATTTTTACACAGAGATTGGCAGGTCTATTAGTAAAATCTGTTGACTTTAGCTCTTTTTGCTTCATGCCAGCGGTGACAGTTCAAAAATGGCAAAAAGAACTTCTTGTGTTTTTTGCCTCAAGTTTGCATGCCTGTAACTCAAGAAGTATTAAATATATCTTAATATCCTTTTATATTTTGGTTTTTAACAAACATCTTCATTTTAAAGCCCTCGATGAGTCGATCCCAGAGATATGGACATGTTAATGTGGCTCCATGAGTAGGCCTACATGGTAAATTGTACACATTTTCAGTGGTCAAAAACCAAATGCGGGTCACTTTGCATTCAGCTGATACTTTTTTCTTCTAAAGAGGAATATCTGAAGAACAAATAATGTCGAAACTAGAAATGTATCTCTTTTTTTTCTGTCAGCTCAGTTTCGCGTCAGTTTGGGTAGCACACTACCACCTAGCGGTGAACTTCGGAACAGCAGTATATACAGAAATAACCAAATCATAATATTGTACCATTTGAAATAAAATATATACTGGTATTTTCCCAGTACCGGTACACTGCGCATTCCTAGTATGGAGAACCGCAAGGCTAAGTACTAGGACCGCTGCTGTTCACCCTGTACATGCTGTCGTTGGGAGATATATCATTAGAAAGCATGGCGTCCGTTTTCACTGTTACACTGATGATACTCAGCACTATATTTTTTCGCGCCCTGATGAAACTTATCAATTCACAAAATTAACGGAATGCATAGCTAGTAATTTTCTACTACTTAATTCTGAAAAAAAAAAAAATGGAATTATTGTTTTAATTATTGGACCAAAAACCTCCGCACATAATAACCCAGAATACTGTCTAACACTTGATGGCTGTTCGGTCAAATCTTTGTCATAAGCTAGGAACTTAGGTGTGCTCTTTGATGCCAATTTTTCATTTGAAAGCCACATTTCTAGCATCTGTACTTACAAAACACTAAATGGTTTAGCTCCCCAGTACTTGAGCAAGATCTAAACGCATCATAGTCTTTCACGTCTATTGCGATCTCAAAATTCTGGCTAGTTGATAATACCTAGAACAGTGGTTCTCAAACCATCTGACACAACCATTTCAGGTCTTGCAGTCTCTACTAATGAGCTCATGAGTTGAATCAGGTGTGATAGATGAGGGAGACGTACAAAATGTGCAGTGCTGGTGGTACTCCAGAACAGGTTTGAGAACCACTGACCTAGAATATCAAAATCAACGGCAGGCGGTAGATCCTTTTCCTATTTAGCACCCGAACTCTGGAATAGTCTTCCTAGCCTTGTTCAGAAAGCAGACACACTTTGTCAGTTTAAATCTAGACTAAAAACAAATCTCTTCAACCTGGCATACACACAAAACATTATCAATTTCTATTAGTCAAATCAGTTAATCATAGTTAGGCTGCATGAATTAGGTCAACCAGAACTGGGAACACTTCCTATAACACCCAATGTACTTGTTACATCGTAAGAAGAATGGCATCTACGCTAATATTAGTCTGTCTGTCTCATCCTGATCCCAATGGGGCCACAGTCAGCCAGATCTGGTCCATATCCAGATGGTGGACCTGCACCTATTCACACGACCTCATCACAGTCCTAAATGTCAGCAGAGATTGTGTCAACTAGACAATCCCCTGTGAAGGCCTCATCGACATGACAGCCATCGGCACAGATCCTCAGCAAAACCCGTCTCCATTCTGGAGTGATGAAACTTCAACCAGATGGAACTGAATTAAATATTTTGAATGCTCCGAGATTGGCTCCAATCCCAATCTGACTTCTGAATTGTGATACCACATGAATCATAATCTTACAGTGTTCATTTGTTGACCAGAGGAGAACTGGAACTTTGCCACCTGATGGAGTTTGGGTTCCTTGCCAATGTTGCCTCTGGCTTGCTTAGTTGGGGACACCTACTATTCAACAATATTATATAGATAATATATATATAGATGAAATGCACTAAATTAACAACTGATTTTTTTTTTTACAATGGAACTAAATCAACACTGAACTGACTGAAACTGACACTATTTTCTTCTAGAATTGTGGTTCCGCTGAAAAATATTGAGAAGAGAAATCACTAAAGTTATGAAGACTGCTTTCTGGAATTCATTTCTCAAGTTGTACACTATCTTTGCTCAAGCTTTGCAATTGGTCAGAACAGAATACTTTAAACAACACCTTATAAGACACAACTTACAAATGCATTGACTAAGAGCTGTCATGTTAAACTGTCAATTTGAGATTTGAATCCATGACGGAAGGAAGTAGTTCAGAACAAAAGAGGGTTTTTAAAGACACTCTGTTGTTGTTGTTGTTGTTGTTTGTTATTTATTTACAAACTTGTGCCACTGAACTGTTGTATAAATGCAACATCACACTCATAGCCATGCAATATGGCTCTATATCACCATGGCTGTGATTCGGCTGTGTACACAGCCATGCTGATACAGAGCCATGTCGCTAGTTAAAGTACAGGATTTCAGTTAAATAAAAAATGTTATGAACTTTGCCCTTAGCCAAATTGATTTGCTATGTAATAAGTAAAAGATTAATAATATGCTCAAAAATTGCCCATTTGATATAGCCAAAATGAATTATGTCTCATTTTTAAACATTATCTATATAAGAGTCAGCAGCAAATTCCCGAAGGACTGGCCGAGAAATAGCTGTTCTCGGCGGGTACATGAGCGCTAAATGGCCACTGACGGCCTGGAGCTATGTTTATATACAAGTCACATATGTGAGATCTAAATAACTATAGTCTCACTTATAAACTACATGTAAAACTACATTCTGTGACACAACAACAGTAGTACTTCTGCACTCTGCTCCAGTCCTTACTATTATAGCTGCACCTGCTTGAGTTTACCCCGCTGTGTGACCAAATAAAGTGTTGGATTTAAACTTGCCTTCTTGTCCAGTGTGTATATATCCTGACAGTAAGTCATTTAATCATATTAATCATTTACATGGTTTATATACATGATACATATTTTATACATGTTAGAGACTTTCTAATGTATAAACCATGAAAATTGTGTGGATAAAAATCCATGAATTATTAAATGAAGCCCAAACTGATATCTGTGGGGTCAAGTGTGTCAGTGGCTCATAAAACAACATAAAATACTTTTATATTAGTCTCATTGTTAGTATTTAATCTTTTACTGTCTGTTTTGTGAGTCATTGTGAATAATTTGCAGCAAAATGAGGGATCATAAATCATTTACATATTCCTATCAACTTTCCCCTTTACACATGACAGCTTACCCCCTAACAAACTGTGTCGTGGGACACAAAAGGCACTGCATTTGTGTCTGATGGGTAAAGCGGCAGCTCCATGTGTGTGAGCAGATGGCTCTCATGGAGAAGCGGATGATGACTTTGCTGACGTACAGAGCCTGAGAATCGCACAAGTAGGAGGGATGCTGGACAGAAGAGAATCCACAGGACGCACTTGAAGAGCTCCGGTGCAAATGATTCTACTGCGAACCAAACATGACCTTTTTTCACTTCAGTTGTAGTTTTGTGTTTGGCAAGCCATTAAATGTATATATAGAGGGGTTCACATTAAAATATGGGGTTTTCATAAGCAGAAAGAAGTTTTAGGATTAAAAAAAATAAGAAAGGTTTCACAAAAAAAACCTTACAGTATATTGCTGATGATGCTATAAATAAGTCATCGTCTTTTGTAGTGATTGTTTTCTTTTCATTTAATATCCAGCTTATGAGGGAGTGGAAATACAATGTACATGCTCTGAACCACATCTTTGGCAATGCTTATTAAGTATGATTATGGCTCCATCTAGTGGGTAAAACACATACTGGCCTTTAATTCAGTGCTTTCAAGAAGACCAGTATTTGTGCTGTAGTAAATTTATAGTTTCTCTGACTTTGTTGCAAAATTCTACAGGTTTGTCTTTTGGCCACAATATAGCAGAAATGTCTACAGAGTAATATTGGGTTCATAGACAATATTGGAAATTTTTTTTGGTGCAGACCTGACCTGTTGAAAAGAGATGGTCTTCATCCCTCCTGGGGTGGTGCCGCTCTTCTCTCTAGTAATATGGCACATAGTCTTATAGTTGAAACTTGAGACTAACTGGGGCCCAGGTCAGGAAGCAGACTAGCTAAACCGACCATCTGCTAGCTGTCTCATATCACAGAAGTCAGATGAATCCCAACACAGAGACTCTTTCAACTAGATATCACCATATAGAGACTGTTTCTGTTCCTTGAACTAGAAAATACAAAACACTCCCTGACCCATTTAAGGGTAAAAATGTAATTGATGCTCAACAAATAAAAAACAGATATAATACAGATGAACAACTTTCAACAAAAGCACTTTAAATGATGTAATCACAGATCATAACCTAGATGTGCTGTGTTTGTCAGAAAGCTGGCTAAAACCAGGCTGTAAAAATTTGCCAGGAATTTACAGGACTAAAGAGTATTATTTTACAATATATTACTGTAGTCAGAAATGCATGCATGCCCATTTTCTTACGAATTTCTGGTAATCAACAGCAAAATGATACTTAGTTCACAGTACTGCTCTTGTTTTACTGTGAATTCACATTATTAAGTTGTATTTAACCATGCCACTGTAAGAAATTATATTGTTTAGCACTGTAATTCTTTTGAAGTCACCGTAATGGAGATGAGTGTTCCTTTTGCTTGGGATCTTGGACTTTGTATATTCATATTCAAATTTCTGATATAGCCAATTCAGAAGTGTGATAAATGAAAACATTTGTTAAAATAATGACAAGCTAGAATATAAAATAAGCTATTTGGCTGATTTTAAGTTAGTCAAACTATTTGTCATGATCACCAGTGAGAGTGCCCGTGATTGCCACCAGAGGGCACTCCACCCCGGACTATTGCCACGCCATCAAGGAATACATTTCCCGTAATCCTTTGCCTGGACTCATCAGCACTCATTACATTCAGCTGTTGCTCATTAACCTTGTTTAGCCCAGCCTATAAACCCTGTTCAATTTGTCATTCACTGCAAGGTTTTGTTAGTAGACTGCAATTCTGAGCATTCTCCCTGGTTCCATGTCTCTTGGTTTATTGGATTTCTTGCCTGTTTCTGGAATAACCTTTTGCCCATGTTCACTGCCTTGTTGTGTGTTCATTTATTTGAAACTGATTACCTATGTTTGACCCATTGCCTGTATTTTGGATTACAGTTCTGGATTGTACCAATAAAGCTGCATTTGGATCTTCAACCCTAAAGTCTCGGATCAGTTTCGTAACACTATTCTTAGCATGATGATTTCGTTTTAGCGTTATTTTAGCATGAATCTTTACCATATCTTATTTCAAATTCATAACTGTTTGTAGATTGATCTCTCGCACTGCGTCCTAGAACGCTAATGGGGAATGCCTACGCAGGAGCCGGTGTCTGAAACGCTATTAAATCACGGCAATCGTATTGGCCGGCGACAGCCTATGACGTCACTACTAGTGCGACCCGAACGCACATGGGGGCGCCTAGAGAACAAATCGTCCTCTTTTCGTCTTCAGGGACTGTTTTGTCTAAATGCTGTTCAAATGCTGTTCTAGGTAAGAATGGCTTTTTAAGCAGTTGTTTCAAGCGGGGTGTACACCTGTGTCTTAGATATTTGATGACACTCATGACTTGTGCGTCCTTTGTTAGAACATATATGTTCAGTACTTGAGAGTTCTTTACATGTTTTTGTGAGAGCTTTTCCCGCTGAGGAATCTCCACTCTCGTTTGTCTCTCTTTCTGTGGGAAGAACCATCTTTTTTTAAAGTGTTCTGTTACTTCTAATCACATCCTGTGCATTAATAGATTGCTGGACACTGTAATATTTTCTTCCACTTTATGTCCCACCTGACATTTCTTCATCATTTCATTTTATTTGCCTTGGGAAATGGAATGTTTATAGCGTACAGCAGTGGTTCCTGGAGGCCCCCGAGCACTGCACATTTTATGTCTCCCTAATCAACACATGATTCAACAAATCAGCTCATTAGTAGAGACTGCTGAAAGGTGTATGTCAGATAAGGGAGAGATACAAAATGTGTCTGTCTGTAATTATCATGCAACCCTGAACACCTTGATAACTGCCTCAACACCTAATATCAAGTATTAATATTTCATTATCTATTTCATGTTCTGTTTGGCTCAGAACTGTATAGAATTTTTTTTTTATTTTTTTATTAATGACGGTTTTATTAAAAGCAAATCTATTTGTTTTACTGTAATGCAATATCTTGAGTTAATAAGGATATAGGCTATTAATTGGCAGGTGAATGTGAAAATGTAGCCAAAGGAAAGTTATATTTATAGACAAGAAAGTTAATTGGTAAGACTGAGATGAAAATTAACCGGCATTGTTATGAAATTTGTGATTAGAATAGTATTTTCCTATATTTTGTTATTGTTGATTTCTTGAAAATAATATGCTATTAAAATGACTTCATCTCCTGAAAACAATATCGCATATAGTCTGATATTGTGAGCTAATCTATTCACACATTGTATAGTCAGCTGTATTAATTAAAATTCTTACCACTATCAAAAGTAAAAGCTCAGAATGACATCCCAGAATATTATGTTTATAGATTATAATTATAAATTTTACGTGCTTATATTTGAAGTTGGTAATAATCGTGAACATAACATAAAATTGCGACTTTGATTGTGTATAATTTGCAGAGTCATTAATCTCAAAGAGAAAGTGAATGAATTATTTTTTTAATTATTAGGTTTTTAAACAGTAGGCTACAGAGATTACATACAACTTTGTATGCAATACACCATTTGTATCAAGGATATATCCAGTGTCATCAGAACACAGGAAAGTAAAAGAAAAAAAGTGATTGATAAAGAAAATACAGGAAAAAACATGAGGGTAAGATATTAATTTATTGTGGTGGCGACGTGCCCCTTCTCCGGCGTTGGTCTCACGCGTCTGTGTTGCGACGTACCCCTTCTCACACGTAAAAAGTACACGACTGTTTCCTTTGGTTGGTAATCAATGGCACGCTCCGCCCCCCATACTCAATGGGGTGTCGGTTAGAACACACTGAATCGGATCATTTTCATGAAAGAAGAGGTTTAATGTTGACAGTTTGGGTGGCACACAACACAGCAGTACACAGGCTTTACAGGCTTTTGTGTGTATAAATTTGGGTGTGGTCTACAAAGGAAAGAAATAAAGATATATATTAAGATGTACAAATATGTCTTGAGTATTATTACACAATATTACTTCAATTAACAGCCACAAATCTCTCAAATAAAGAAGTTCTCAAGTTAAATCTAGAATGAACTAAAGAAATAAACATACAAGCAATAAATTCTTATACTGCCACCCAGTGGTCAAAAACAGCAAAACACTCAAAACGAAACTAATCGTGAAGTTATTTAAATGAGCTGTATGTAATTAAAAACATTGCGTACATAAACTATAAATAGCAGATATATCAGCTACAAATGTGATGATAATACATCCATCCATACATACATATCAAACACTGATTACAAGGTATATGGCAAGTAATATTGAACATAATCAACATTCATGGGCACTGACAGCACACGATAATGGCTTCAATACTGATAAATACTTGTTTGTCAGAAACAGGATAAGATTGTACTAATGCTGCACCTACTCCTTAACTAATATTTATCAACTGTTGATTAAGCAGGCAACTTACATTTGTTTACCCCTCGCACCTTCTGCTGAGTCACTCTCTCTTCGATGACGACTGACGGAATCTGCACAGAACTTGGCCTTTCTATGTGTCAATGTTGAGTTTGTTCCATTATTAGGAACATTTCTGTTGTTCTGCATCGTGCTTGGTAGTGAGTGCATCCTTTCAGTCTGCATGAGTATGGTAGGTAGTATGGTATGGCGCTTTATATATATATATATATATACCCAAATATATAACCATGGTTCCCTGCGAACAGGGAACGAGACTCTGCGTCTCCCTGCCATGCCTCGGGCCGCCTGCTGAACAGTCCCTTCAGATGAGAGTCGACTTGTTCTCTAGGCGCCCATTATGTGCGTTCGGGGGCACTAGTAGTGACGTCATAGGCTGTCGCCGGCCAATACGATTGGCGTGATTTGATAGCGTTTCAGACACTGGCTCCCGTGGAGGCGTTCCCCATTAGCGTTCTAGGACGCACTTCGGCCTTATCCCTTACGCACAGAGATTTCTCCAGTTTCTCTGAATCTTTTGATGATGTTATGCACTGTAGATGATGAGATTTGAAAAGCCTTTGCAGTCTGATGTTGAGGAACATTGTTTTCCACAATCTTTTTACACACTCACTCACAGATTGGAGAGCCTATGCTGTGACTCTGCCTTTCTAAGACATCCATTTTATAGCTAATCATGTTACAGACCTGATATCAATTAACTTAATTAGTTGCTAGATGTTCTCCCAGCTGAATCTTTTCAAAATTTCTTGCTTTTTCAGCCATTTGTTGCCCCTGTGCCAACTTGTTTGATACCTGTGCAGGCATCAAATTTGAAATTAGCTCATTTAGTATTTTAGCTAGTGTAAAATTTCTCAGATTAAACATTTATGTTATCTATGTTCTATTGTGAATAAAATATTAGCTCATGTGATTTGAAAGTCTTTTAGTTTTCATTTTATTAAATTTTGAAAAACTTCCCAACTTTTCCGGGATTCAGGTTGTATAAGAAATTTGTTTTTGTTTCACAATGTGTTGAAATGGCTGGCAGTGTGATTTCTTCATATCAAAGTGAAACCCTTTTTCAATAAACTCACATTACACAATCCCCTGAAATACAGAAAATGAGAACAATGTATTCCACCAAATAAAAACTAACTTACTGACATTAGCATTACAGTACATACACAAGTGCCCAGTTTCACAGACAGGCTCAGCCTAAGCCAGGATTAGGTCTTAGTTCAATTAGGGTATTTAAGTAGCTTTTATAAACATACACTAGAAAAATACATTACTGGTGTGCATCTTGAGACAAAACAATGACACTGACATATTTTAAGATATCTCAGTACAAGTTTCTTTCAGTTAAAACAGCTCAAACAAGCATTTTAGTCTAGGACTAGCTTAAGCCTTTTCTGTGAAACTGGGGGACAGTGTATACAAGTAAGTAACTAACTTAACTCTGGATATAAATTCTCTTCGACAGCATCATAACAGTCACCAAACAATGACAAAATGTTATATAGGTCACAAACGCCTTAAGTAAATGTTTCTCAACTTGTTTTACAAACAACATTGTAATTACAATCGATTTAAAATACAAGTACATCAAACATACACATCGAATTCACATGTCATTTGACATTGTAGGTTTTGCATATGCCAAGTACTTTACTACAGAGCAAACAAAGGCTACCCATCTCGCTCACTGACAGCAACTGATTCTTCCATTCTTCTTACCTTCGTTGTGCTGATGCTACGACTCTTCTTGTTTGCAATGTGTTCCTTCATTGGTATATTCCTCATTTCGTTTTTCTCCTCTAATAACAAATTTGTCCATTTTGTTCCCTAAATTTTCAAAAATAATGGCTACTATTGGAATTCTGCCAAAGCGCGTGCTTGTAAGTGTCCGCTTGTAAGCGGGCCGCAGGTTGAGAACCACTGGCTTAGAAGAATTCAATGTTGCAACAGAAACTATCGACTCTCTTTTCCAGCACTTTTCACATGGTTGCTCCTTTGTGCTTAAAGAAGATTAAGGAAAATAGTCAGATGCTGTGGTGTAACAAGCACACTCAGGCCCTCAAGAGAGCTGCCTGAAAAATAGAGCGCAGCTGGAAGAAAACAAAACTAGAGGTATTTCACATTTCGTGGAAGGAAAGTGTTATTGTACTGAAAGGCTCAAAAACTGCTAGTTTGCTTACTTTTCGAGAAATAAAGCTTCAACTTCAGACGTTTCCAAACAGCACAGCAGTAATGACTTTATGAACTTCTTTACTTGCAAGATTGACAATAGAGAGAAGATTATAACCATGCAACAATCTTCCACAGTATTGCATCAGGCGTCATGCTATAGACCCCCTGAGGATCAATTAAATTCATTCTTTGTTATAGTAGAGGAAGAATTGTCTAAAATAGATAAATCATCATGTACATTAGACCCTATACCAATTAAGCTACCAATAAGGTCATAGATCCTCTTCTTAAGATGATTAATTCATCATTGTCATTAGGATACATACCAAAAAGTTTTAAGCTGGCTGTTATTAAACCTCTAATTAAAAAAACGCAGTTAATAGTTAATTACAGACCAATCTCAAATCTACCTTTTCTGTCAAAAAGATTAGAAAAGGCAGTATCCTCACAACTATTTTCTTTTTTAAAAAGAAATGGTATCTGCGAGGATTTCCAGTAAGGATTTAGACATGGCTTCGGCTCCTTATTAAACATTGCATACATTTTAAAATCTTTCTAATTACTTACAAAGCACTAAATGGTTTAGTACCCCAGTACTTGAGTGAGCTCTTCAAGGGTTAGTTTACCCCAAAATGAAATTTCTGTTATTATGTACTCACCCTCATGTCGTCCCAAACCTGTAAGACCTTTGTTCATCTTCAGAACACAAATTAAGATATTTTTAATTAAATCTGAGGGTTTTTGAACCACACATAGGCAGCAACATCATTGCTTTTTGAGGTCCAGAAAGGTAGTAAAGACATCGTTAAAATAGTCCATGTGACTGCAGTGGTTCAAACTCAATGTTATGAAGCAACGAGAATACTTTTTGTAGGCAAAAACAAAACAAAAATAACAACTTTATTTAAAAATTTTAACTGTTGTCATACACAGTTGACGTAGTGAACTCCATGCAGGCTTCCGTGTTCTACACCCGAACGTCAACTCACTATTGGCGGGCTCCTGCTTCAGCATCACACCCATGCGTCATGCGGCCAATACTGAGCCGTCGTTCAGACGGAAAAATGGAAGCCTGCACTGCATTCACTGAATCATCATCACACACTATTTGTTCGTTGGCCAGAGGTGAACTGGCCCTCCGACTGAGCCTGGTTTCTCCAAAGGTTTTTTTCTCCATTATGTCACCTGACGGAGTTTGGGTTCCTTGCCACTGTTGTCTCTGGCTTGCTTAGTTGGGGACACTTATTTGTCTGTTTTTCAGAGCTATACCTTTCATTTTGTTGTTAATATTATCATTATTATTATTATTATTATTTTTTTATTATGTTTATGAATATGCATTTTTTTGCCAGATGTGTAACTATGCCTAGTATTGTCCTTAATTATGATTTGTTGTTCCAGATGGAAGTCTGGAGTCTGTGGACGGATTATCTGATATTTAGCTTAGCTTAATTATGATCATGATCACCTGAGGACTTGTAGTGCATTTTCTATAGTGTTATTGAGAGTGAGTGAAATTGTTACATTGACGAAGATGAACAGCTGAAACGTTTGTTGTCTTATCTCCTGTGTGTTATGATTAAAGTGCTTCAGGGTGAAGACCTTTTTTGTATTTGTAAATTGATATATAGTTCTCAGCAACTAATTAGCTGGGAGAGCACAGTGAATGCTTTGATTGACACTTAATATTCAACAATATTATTTATCTGACTGTACTGATGGTGTTATATGAGAACTGAACTGAGCTGGACGATGACTTTTTTTTTTTTGCCGAACTGCTTTATAAATGAAATGAACTAATTTAATAAATGATGATCCTTGCAACAGAACTGAATCAACACTGAACTGACTTCAGCTGAACAACAGCCGAAATGCATAATTTTCCTGTTATCACTGTAAAGCTGCTTTGAAACAATCTTTATTGTATAAAGCGCTATAAATAAGGGTGACTTGACTTGAAATGTTAAAAAATTTAAATGTAAAAAAAGTACAGTTGAGATTAGTTTGAAACTATTGTGATGAAGCAACTAAGATACAAATTATATTTGGATCCACTATAACTGCATCATATACTGCAGTAATTGCATATGAACAATATTATTTAGCATTTTATAATATTTTATGCAACACAATAGTGTTGTATTGAAAATTGCATCATTAAACTCTTGAGACACTAGAGAGGAAACCCTGGAGACTGTTGTGTTACCAAGCATCCGGAAACACCAGTCATTACAGGAGGGAAGTGCCAAATGTATCTGTCACCAGCTTCAGTGAGAATATTTTGTACCCAGACTGAGGGCTCCCAGATGATCTGATAAACTAAGTACTGTGATCACTCATGTCTCAGAGAACAAAAACTGTTGCCAGAGATGATAATATCCAGAAATTGAGTTAGTTAGTTATACTTAGTGTTGGGTATAATTAATTACTTTTCCCTTGAAAAAGTAAAGTAAGGGATTACTCTTAATTCTTCTGTATATTTACAGTTGTGATCACATTAAATAGCCTATATATATAACAATTCTATATAAACAATAGTTGATAAAAGTGTTAGGTGACCCAAAAATGAAAATTCTGTCATTTATTACTCACCCTCATGCCGTTTCAAACCCGTAAGATGTTTTTAATTCATCTTCGGAACACAAATTAAGATCTTTTTAATGAAATCTGAGAGCTTTCTGTCCCTCCATTAACAGGCAACTACCACTTTCAAGCCCCAAAAGTATTCCATGTGGTTTAACCTCAATTTTATTAAGCGACGCGGGTGATTTGTTTGTGCCGAAGCTCACAGGTGCCATCTTGTACGAGGATGATATGGGATTTAAAAAGTAGGCTAATTAGTAATAAGTAATGCAATACTTTTTAGAAAAAGAAATTAGTACAGCAATCTAATTACAATGTTGAAGTATCTAATAATTAGTGTAATGAAAACTAGTTATAGTCTTATTTTCCACTCTTTTCTAAAGCACTTTGAACTGGAATCTTTTTTTTTTTTTTTAAACAATATATTAATTTTCACAAAATACAAATTAAACTTTGACAAGAAAACAAAACAAAAATATCCACAATCCAAAAGTAAGTAGATGAAAACAACTCACAAACTACAAGATCCCATTTCGTGAGCTGGAATCTTGAATGAAATTTGTTGTAAATGTATGTAATTATAACTAATTCAATAAAATAATTAATATAGCTAAGGTTATATTAAATAACAGGCAGTTGCACTAAAATTCTCTGTTAGTTGCCATCAAAACTGTATTACATTTTTGAAAATTGGGTCTGTCAAACTAAAACCAGTAAAACCTCATTCAAAAAACATGAGTCTGTTATAATGTAGTATTTTATGTATAGGTAAAGTGTTTTTCACTCATTTTAGCTGGGGGCAAATTGCCACATTAATATCAGGGAAGGCTGTCATGTGTGTTTTATATGTTAGATTTATAGGCTACAGTTTAAAACAAAGAATGGATATTTCTGTTGCATGACTTCTTCTTTTGCTTCTAGTTTAATAGGCAATAATTTACTATAATAGACTATAATGGCAGATTCCCATTGTGGGAACTACTGCAAATAGTGTTGCCTTCAGGGAATGTTGTCAGAAAGGGTCAATGTGTGTTCTAGAGATGGGGTACTCGAACTCGGACAGTTTTCAATGAACTCGGACTTGTCACGCACTCGGGTGAATTTCGGACTTGGACATTTTGGACTCGGAAAATTTCCCGAGTACAGCCGAGTCCGGGCACTGAAGGGCACAATATAGTATTATTCAAAAACGAAACGAAACTACTTACATTGTATTGTTGCAGCGTTGAGCATTGTAGCCAATCGCAGACGTTGAGCGCGTGAACTCAATGGCCCATCAGATCAGAGGCGTTTAGAGTCGCCATGCGGAGAATTCACTCAAAATGTATGTTTTCAGAATCAGCACAAGCTTTATACTTTCGCAAATCCCCTCATAACCAGCAAAGTCTACTCTAGACGCGATGTAAATAAGAGATTCACTGTGCAGTGTGGACTACTTCATTGTTTATGACAAGTGTTTTCGTAAGAGTGCAGAACGTGGTAAGTGACGGCTTAAAGGGAACGCTTTTGACAATCAGAATAATTGTTTTTCATGTTGCCAGAGGACCAGTGGTCACGTTCAAACTGCTAAGTTTTATGAGTGATAACTGCATTTAAATGTGGGAGGAAATGAATCCGCTAAATTTGTGTTCTGTGTGAGTCATGAAATTGACAAACCGACACAGTAACCATAGCAACATTTTGGCGTAGGCTACATTTTACAACATTTTACATACACCTTGCAGAACCTCCAAAATAAATAAATATATATATATATATATATTAAAGAAGGATCATAAAAAATGTTTTTAATTTTGTACTGCCCTAATTATGCTTCGCTAACAGATGTTTATTATGGATAGCCTAGTTCACAAGACAAACTACAAGACAAATTACATACACTTTTTTTTAATATTGTGTGCTACTACCTGGATGGTCTACGGCTGTTTTTTTGTTTTTTTGTGTGATGGTTGTTCACGAGTCCCTTGTTTGAGCAGTTAAACTGCCCAATGTTCTTCAGAAAAATCCTCCAGCTCCTGCACATTCTTTGGTTTTCCAGCATCTTCTGCATATTTGACCCCTTTCTTGCAGTGACTGGATGATTTTGAGATTGATCTTTTCACACTGAGGACAAACTGAGGGACTCAAACACAACTATTACAAAAGCTGCAAACATTTCGTGATGCTAAAGAAGACAACATCCATTAAGAGCCAGGGGATGTAAACTTTTGAACGGGATGATCGGTGTAAATTGTTCTTATTTTGTTTAAAAATTAATTTAGTACTGCCCTTTAGAGGCTTAATAAGATATTAACATATTAAAAAGAAAGAAAAATGTACACATCACCATCATCTTGTTCAAAAGTTTATCCCTGGCTCTGAAAGGGTTAGTTCACCCAAAAATCAAAATTCTGTCGTTAATTACTCACCTTCGTGTCGTTCCACACCCGTAAGACCTTGAATTCGTTCATCTTTTGAACACAAATTAAATTGAAATTGAAAAAGTTATTTTTGATGAAATCGAGAGGTTTCTGGCCCTCCATACACAACTACCACTTTCAAAGTCCAGAAAGGTAGGAAATATATTGTCAAAGTAATCCATGTGACTATAGAGGTTTAACCTCAGTTATTATTTTGTGAAGTGACACAAGCGCAAAAACCCCCACATAATTTACCACTTTATTCACGAAAATATTGATCTGCATCGTGCATTTACAAGTGCATCATGACACATGTTTTGAGTTTACAAGAGACTGTTGCGTGAACACGCTTTGGATAATATTATTTTGTAAATAAACTGGAATTTTTTTTTTTTTTTGCGCAAACAAAGCACTTGCGTCCTTTCATAAAATTGAGGTTAAACCACTGGAGTCACATGGAATACTTTAATCATGTCTTTACTACCTTTCTGAGGCTTGAAAGTGGTAGTTGCATTGGATCTCGGATTTTATTAAAAATATCTTCATTTGTGTTCCGAAGATGATGAAGGTCTTACAAGTTTGGAATGACACGAGGGTGAGTAATTAATGACAGAAATTTTCATTTCTGGGTAAACTAACCCTTTAAGACATTGTTTTGCCTTCTTGAACATTACCTTGCAGATTCTGCAATGTGTAGCCTACAGTTGGTAAACTTATGACTGCAACTGTATATTGCAATCGTTTTGGTTAAAATATTAATTTAAGAGCTCAGTGTCGAGTTTACAATTGACCTTTCACCGGAGTTTGATTGACAGCTGACCTGACCTATCATAATGCAGATATCCTCCATTTTGTCTGACAAACAAACCAAACCAGTTAGTAGATTAACGTCAGTGGACTTGAACTTGAAAAATGGTGTGTATTGACATCTTTTTGCAGTTCCGATGTTCATTCATGTTAAAGGGTTAGTTCACTCAAAAATGAAAATAATGTCATTTATTACTCACCCTCATGCCGTTCCACGTAAGACCTTCTTTAATCTTCAGAACACAAATTAAGATATTTTTGTTGAAATCCGATGGCTCAGTGAGGCCTCCATAGCCAGCAATGACATTTCCTCTCTCAAGATCCATTAATGTACTAAAAACATATTTAAATCAGTTCATGTGAGTACAGTGGTTCAATATTAATATTATAAAGTGACGAGAGTATTTTTGGTGCGTCAAAAAAAACTAAATAACGACTTATATAGTGATGGCCGATTTCAAAACACTGCTTCATGAAGCTTCGGAGCATAATTAATCAGCGTATCGAATCATGATTTGGATCGCGCGTCAAACTGCCAAACTGCTGAAATCACGTGACTTTGGCGCTCCAATCCGCTGATTCGACACGCTGACTCATGTCCAACTTGGACTTGGACTTGAACTTGATTGGTTAAGGACTTGGACTTGACTTGGACTCGACAAAGGTGGACTCGGACCCAACACTAGTGTGTTCAAATAACAACATCTTTTTTCTGCACATTAAAAGTGGAAAAGCATGATTTTCTAGTCTTAGTCTCCTAATTAAATAGTATTAGGCTACTTTATTAGGCTAAATATTGTTGGATAATATTAGTAATAATAATACATATACAATTAAAAAGTATCAGTTTTATTAAATATTGTTTGATGATGATGATGAGGATAAAACTAATAGGCCTAATAATAAATAAAATGGTATTTGTTTATTAATATTGTTTGATAATAATAATAATAAAAATTTAAAAATAAATCGAATTATTATTTCATTACCATTAATTTATATTGATTCAGTTTAACTGTATTGTTATTGAGTGTACAAAAAAGCCATCACGGTGGGTGATTGCCCTCATCTTCATCGTATAATCATCATCTAATGTTGGTACTGTTGACTTTGCTGAAGGTTATTATAGATAACTGTCATAGACCAATCGCACTGATCCTGAGTCAGTGCGCCGCAGCGGCGTTTCTCCTGCACATCCGGGTGTCGGCTCGACAGCGCAGACTCGTCGCGGTGATTGCAGCGCTCTGCGTTTCCGCGTTAGCAGTGGGGGAACCAGCCGAGGGGAGGGAACGGAACACAGCGAGATTGGCCGAATCTAACTGGATTACGCTGTCTGTGTCGCGATTAAAATGAAAAAGAAGTGACATTTTGATCCTCCGGCCTTGTTTAGGAAATGAGCATGGGATTATGACATTCGCTCGGGCACGAGACGGGATGACAACACTGCCTGACATGTGAGACATCAGGACGAATACAACAACAGTGCGCTTGTGTGGCTGTCTCCGCCACCTTCTGTTTATGCTCGCTCTGTTGATGCTCAATTTGCATTCGTTTTGCATTTGCTGGAGGTAATATGAAGAAGTTTAATATCAGGAAGGTGTTGGACGGCTTGACTGCGGCGTCCTCTTCCTCCTCCGCCGCTGCCGCGTCCCCTCAGTCGGGAAACAGGGAGAATGACATGATTCAGGAGACCCTGCAGTCAGAGCATTTCCAGCTCTGCAAGGTGGGATTAGTTACTGTGATCTCATTCAGGGGGGGTGAGTGTGGATGTGAGTGGCGCCAACTCGCCTCAATATTCTAATGATATTTTAATGCGCGCGAGAACGCATATAAAAGCAGCTCGCCAACGATCGATGGTTTTCGAACTCAGTCGGTTAAATCACCCCATACTCGTTTTTAACAGTCACCGACTGGAATAATCATCCACAGGTCGGTTCTTCGAGATAAATCACGTCCGAATTGGTGACTAATCGGTGGGGGTTATTTTAAGACGAATTCATTTACTCTTTAATCACTTTTGGAGCAGAGAAACTGATTAGTTAGTATGAGGTAAAATGAGTCATTTTTAAATGACAGACTAATTTCTGTAAAACCGGAAGGCGTGTCAGTCTCGTCTGTCAAGAAATACTCGTAATGTTACTTAATATCTTGTCTTGCAATTTAATTCGAATTTTAGAACAGAACGGCCGCTTTACTAATGTGAATGGATGGTTTAGTTCGCTGCCTGTGGAAAATTGTAGTAGCCAAACTAATAATAAAAATAAAGTAGTATTAAATATTATATATTATTATTAAAAATAAATTAAATATTGTTCGATAATAATAACATAATAATAAATTAAATTGTATTGTTTATTAAATATTGTCTGATATTATTATTATTATTATTACAATGAATAATAGTAACAATAATAATAAAAATACAAATTTTTAAATAATTCTTGATACTATTTATTGATATTGATTCAATATTCAATATTTATTTATTGATATTGATTATATTATTGAGTGTCACTGTGAGTGATGAGTGATGGTGGATCTTCATAATCATCCTCTAATGATGGTACTGTTGATTTTCTGAAGGTTATTATGAAACAAGGGAAGGTGATTCAAGTAGATTCAAAGTAGAATGACGGACTAATTTCTGTCATACTCGTCTGTCAAGAAATATCTTACCTCTCTTGTCTGTTTCAGAACAAAACGCCACCTTACTAGTGTGAATGGATGCTGGTTGTTAAAAAACGTAGCTAAACGGTTCATCCTTGAGATAAGTCCATTTAAAAGTGACCACAGTTTAGGGTGACCATATTTTGGAAAAACTGGGGACATTTCCTAGTTCAGTAGTCAAAATATTGAAATGTTTTTTAATTTTAGTGGGTTCCATTTACTATTATTATTATAATTAAAAATATTATGATGTTTGTGGGTCAAACTGACCCTAACTGGCTTTATTACAATTCACTTAAAATCACACTATGAAAAATAGTCAATGGTAGCTATTGCAAATAGGAAACAGGTTAAAACAGTATTGGGTCATTCTGTATCAATTCAACCAGGGACCTCTGGGTCAAAATGACCTAAAATTACAAAAGGACAATTAAGATACCCTCTCTCTACAAAATAGTGGATTACTCAGTAAATATACATCCATGACATTTAATATTTTGGCTTTCATCACTATTTATGTATGTCTTTGTTCAGAAAAAATATTAACAAAATCAAAAATTTGAGCCGGAGAAGTTTCTGAAATGTGTTTCTGAATTGATTTGACACAGAATAACCCTATTATAACAGAATTATGACTTTACAAAAACACATAATAATGTAATAAATATGATAACTAAAATTATTTAACAAAAATATATATTTTATAACATTTTCTAATTATATTATAGTATTTTCATAAACTGTAAATATACTTTATATAACAACTTTTTAACATTTATTTTATGTTTGTGCATTTGGGAATTGCTGCGTTGACCGTTTAAAATTGTGTGCAAAACTATCCCGCACCCTGTTCAAACCCTGTTATATAGTACACACAAACAGTATTACTTTAACATTAGTTAGCACGTGACTACTTTGAAACTGATAATGATGAGAAAGTTCTTATCACTAATAAAAAGAAAGGCCTTGCTGACTTTCAATGATTTGTGTTTTGAATAGGAATTAATTATTTTTCCTTGTTTGTATTCCTCATCATGGCTTATTGATATATTGTTCCTTTTTGTTTTTCTTTGATCAATCTACCTCATGTATATTGACATACTCAAAGTATCTCATGATGATTATGCACCGACCTAAGGATGTTTCCTCAAATGCAATGTTTAATTAACATTGTGTTTTCTTTGCTCAAGATTGTTTTGCTATGAATGATTGACATGGAATGGAAAAATTAAAATATGAAAATTTGAATATAGTGCACTTGATAGATGTTGACAGGTTTATATGTAAGAACTTTAATTTTTGTTTGAACTCTAAAGAACTCCATTGTCATGTTTGTAGTTTAATGCAAATCCTGTTCTGCTTCACAGACACTGCGACATGGCTTTCCCTATCAACCCTCTTCCATGGCTTTTGACCCTGTACAGAAAATTCTGGCTATTGGCACACAGAGCGGAGCCCTAAGACTGTATCCTTTTTTTATGAAGAGCTGGAAACCTAGCTAGCCTAACTTAGTTAGGAAAAGCCTAACTTACTTAGGAAAAATAAGTGTCAAATGCGGATGTGTTGTTTGTCCTCCCACCCTTCTGCGCTGAAAGTATTGTTGCACATAGTAATTGACTTGTTCAAAGCATGTGCAGCTCTTTTTTTTTCCTAACCTCCACTCAAATATTTGATTATGTAAGTTGCAAAATACAAGTAGCAATATCCTCTGGCAAATCAGCTTCTAAGAGCCTTTCTGTTTCTCCAGGAGATATGAATATTTACCCTAGAGAACCATCATTGGAGCTTCAGGCTCAACGCAACTAAAGGAAAACTGAAGGAAAAACACCCAAGCTTGTGGGAAAATTAGCATGAACATGATTAAAACATGCCTAGAAATCAACATGCTTAGTATTATTGATTGATTGACTGATGTGATGTGAAGGCAGGGTGGCTGATATAATGCAGAAATATGACATTAAGGCAATATGATATTTATAATATTATAATGATTTATAATCATTTATTTTGGTAAAACGCCCTTAAAGGGTTAGTTCACCCAGAAATGAAAATAATGTCATTTATTACTCACCCTCATGTTGTTCTACACTCGTAAGACCTTCATTCATCTTCGGAACACAAATTAAGATATTTTTGATTAAATCCGATGGCTCAGTGAGGCCTGCATTCAAAGCAATGAGACTTCCTCTTTCAAGATCCATAAAGTTACTAAAAACATATTTAAAACGGTTCATGCGAGTTCAGTTGAGACTGAGTTGAAAAGTCGTTATTTTGTTTTTTTGGCTCGCAAAAATATTCTCGTCACTTTATAATATTAAGGTAGAACTACTGAACTCGCATGAACTGTTTTAAATATGTTTTTAGTACCTTTATGGATCTTGAGAGAGGAAATATCAATATTGCTTTGAATGCAGGCCTCACTGAGCCATCGGATTTAATCAAAAATATCTTAATTTGTGTTCCGAAGATGAATGAAGGCCTTACGGGTGTGGAACGACATTTTCATTTTTGGGTGAACTAACCCTTTAACTATAGTAAAACCATATGGCTCGTTGCTTTTATAATATAAACAGCAGTGTTTATGCATTTATTCTCAGATATGCAATGGCCTGTACCTCCATTGCTTGACTAAAATGCAAAATAAATATATAAACATTGAGCATTTCAAAAGTGGTGCTTCATATGCTCAGTCATCAGTGAGAAGGTCAGTTGATTCCAGGCGGTAAAAATCAAAGGAGCCCGTTTCTCACAGAGTCATGTATACGAGCAGCCTCATTTCAGAGGCACATTTCCTAGAAGCAGGGTCTTTATTCCTAGAGGAGCTGCGCTCATTAATGATATCCACTGTGGCATGAGCAGCTCTGTTGCCATATGTTGCAGAGCTCGTCTCATCACTGGTGCTGCCGACTATCTGCCAGAATGCCACCTCACACGTGCTGGAAACATCGCCGGTCCTGCTGGGCACGTCTGTTAGAGCCACACACACTCAGCCAAGCTGCTCCAGCTTATTTAGTCCAACTTAGTGTTTTCACCTTCAGATATATACCACACCATTATTTATAAGGAAACATTGCTATAGCTGGGTGGTGTATACTGTGCAACGGAAGAAGTTTGTTAACTGGTTGAGATTCTGTACCACTCTTGTGGCTTAATATCTATTTTAGTGTACATCTTATGTTCTGTGACTGGTCACACAAAATTTTGACCTTTTTTCCCACTTCACTTCATTTTTAAATTGCTGTGCTGTGTGATAAATAAATTAAAAAGTTTCTTGAGTTCATCATTAAAATAGTTCTGGAGTATAGCATGTCTACTTCCCAAACAAATTTTGTGTGTTTTTCATACCTCGTACAAGTTAACATTTTGTGCTTTTATTTTTGTTCATCATTTTTAATTTAGTCGTTTTAATTTCTGCTTTAAAATAGTAAGCAATCAGTTGTTTTACGTTTAGAATGTAATGTTTGTATTTGAACCCTTTTTTGCTTATAACGAACTGCTCATTTTTAAATCTTCCCGGTCTACTGACATTTGTTATAATATCCGTTTCAAACATTACAATGCTCATGATAACTTTTGTTAACTCTACAATAAGTAAATCCACTTCATCAGCTAATTACTCTTCTACAGCAATGCCATAGAAATGTACACAGCTGTCGCAAAAACTGAAGTTAACCCTTTAAGCCCGAAGTGTACCGCCGACGGGACACCACCCCCCCCGCGAGAAAATTCATAATCAAATTACTAAGCAACCACTGACAGGAATAACACAAAATAGTATCATTTTAAAGCTTAGAAAATCAGCTTTTTAATGCTTCCAACTAGTATTCATTTTGTCAGCTATTTTTTAATGTGGTCTTAGTCCTGTGTGACTGACAACTAGTTTTAGTCAACTAAATGAGCATTTTAGTCTCACATTTTCATCATATTTTCGTCATAATGTCGAATGGTTAAAATGATAAAAGATTATAAAAAATATTATTTTGCTCAATTTTAATTGCAGTGATTGTTGTCGTTTGGGTAATTTATTTTTTACATTTCATCAGAAGTTGCTCTTTCACCAATAAGCAAAAATCAACAGAATATCGATTCTTGCATGGTTTATTTTACCTCATGTAGTGTACAGATTTATTAAAGCCTATCAATTATAGCCTAAGCTAAATAAACACCAAAGACTTTAGATATACACTCGCCCTGTCTACATCATGAAAACTGGTAAAAACCTACTATCAAATATTATAACAGAGAAATTTCTGATAGTAATTCCAAGTTGCATTAATGTTTCTCTATTAAAACGACGGCAAAACAGACTGTACGTTACATGTTGCCACACAGAGGTTGCCTAAGTACAATCAGCAACCACAGTCGCAAACAATACAGTCGAGATCCATGACAAAACACAGACTGGCTGAATGACCCTTTCATTTAAGCAGAATACCTTAAATGGATATAGCCGAACTCCAGCTTACTTGTTCAGTAACGTATGTCGTGTTTTCAGATCATGGCGCCTCCGCAGAGAGCATGTGCGAATGGTTGCCAGATTGCATAAAGCAAAAAGCCAGGCATGTGTCCGTTTAACAGAAAAGCTCTGATTAGGGGATTTGAGCTCTTGATATCTGGCAACCGCAAACATGAACGCTCGCCTAATAGTCTTGTACAGCAGTCTGAAATGTTTTGGCTCCTCTTTTTTTCAACAAAAATTAAAAAGTTTTTGGTAAAGTTTTCATTCTTTTAACTACATTTTAGTCTTGTCTTTTTTCGTCAACAATATTGCATGTTGACATTTTCGATTATAACTTCAAGAAACTTGCATAGGTTGTAGAAAAATGGTACATCATTACTTACAGTGGATGCTCCTGATTGAAATAAGTCCAAAATAAACATAATCCCCTTATTCCTCATGGAGGAACGATTTAAAAAAAAGCCCATTAGAGGGTGTCAAGGACTAAACAAAAAGGCAACCTTGGTTCTAAATGCTGTAACTTTTGATTACTTTATGCTATCACCACAAAATTTGGTCCAGATGCAGCTCGCATGTAGGGGAACTTCAAAAAAAGAATTGTCCTCCTACCTTATTTCTTTCCTGAGTTATTGCATGTCAAATAAGAAATGTATGTAAGATTACAATTTTTGTATTTTATCAGCAGTTTCTCAGCATGAGAATGTCCAAATGTAATAAAATCATTTAATATTTTCCTCTAAAAAATTTAAAAAGTTTTCTATCAATCGATACCTAGTTATGAGTCTTTACTTTTGTGTATGTCACTCAACATACGGTCTGTATAATATAAGTTATACCACCCACCCCTACTAAAAAGGTTGCATGGTTGCAAGGCCAGACGTGGTGTTGTCAGACTTTAGTTTTGAGAGTGGGAATGCACTGGTATTGTGCTTTGTAATGGTGTGCAGTAGATGGTCCATGACTTGACTGTATCAATGGCATTTTGTCATTGTAGAAAGTCACAAGCCACCCACCAGGTCAGTCTTCACTGCTGTGTAGAGTTGAGTTGATTGGCTCAGTCCTCATGCTCAGCTGTTGTCTGGATGTGTTAATGTGCAACAAGAGCTGATGGGCTTACTGTCATTCAGTCGATTGGGCTATTTATCAAAAGACAGGATGTATCGATTTGCCTCATTGGCCCCAGCATTGGGGAACACCGGCACAGCTCAGCAGACACAAACTCAATGTGGTGTTTACTAACAGTAAATATCTAATTTTGCATGATTGGTCCCTTGTGTCTCAATCTGTGTGTTCATATAGAAGCCTTGCAAGACATCCAGGAGGTTTGGTGGAGTTTCAGCTGTCTTAGCTTTCTTATAAGTACTAGCAGTTTAAGATGTTTGGCAGCATAAAAACAGTGAAGCGCTCTTTAATATGCAGTCTCGACGCTGCTTGGTAGTGTTTTTACAAACTGCAGCACCAAGGAGCAAACATTCTTTAGGTTTTATGCATGAATAATTTACAAATTGATTCTTGTTGAATGCTTTTTGTTCTGATTATACTATGTGATCTGAAGTTTTGTGCATGCTAAAACAAAGACTTTAGTATTTCTTAAACACGCTCATTGGCAGTATAATCAATTAAGCTTTTAAGTTTAATGGATATTTTTTCTTTATGAAATCAGAATTTTCTGTGTTTAACACAAAAACATTTGTGCAAAACTTGCAAACCTGATTCAAGCTTCACATTTTGAGAAACCCTCTTTTGCATTTGTGGATAGAAACACCACAAACCACTGTGGTTTACCAAATGAGGAAGTTTGTTTTAGAATGCAACTTCTTTCATCTTTTTTTTTTATTTTGCAGCCGTGTCACTAAAGACGAGTACTGCATAATGTTGTAAGGACTTTAACCAGTCAGGTGATGCTGTCATAGGGTTAAAAACATTGTGACTAGCTTGCTGAGCAAGATCATTCCTCATACATGGGTTGTTGTTTAATTTTGGAAGACCTAAAGAGTACATTAGTGTATTAGTGTATGAATGGTGCAGTTTGTCTCTGCTGCTGTGGGTTATAAGTATAAGTTATTGTAAGGCCAGATGTTACAATTTATAGTCCATACTTGGATAAAAATATTCAATACACTATAATGCAAAATATTAAACTTTGGTGTGTACCTTAGTCCGCATGTTTGTCCTGCAGACATAAATGATATCTCAAATCAGGTGACTTGTGAAAAGGAATCTAAAAAATTTGCTCAGGATGTAAACATCCATCATTCATGTTTGTTTATTCAGTATTACTTGTTTAATAATGCTTTCATTTCCCAACAAGAATGTAGTTCTCTCAGCTCTGCTTAACATAATTAAGTCTATTTCACAGAATTTCACAGATTTTCCCACCAAGATCGATGTAGAAAATGCTGAAAAATGTATCATATTCCATCAGGGCCTGGTTGGTAGTTTTCTTGTAAGCGATCAGATGCATGTTTTTACCTGGATGAAAATGGCATCCAAATGGTTGGTTCTGAGGCATCTAGAAGAATAACTCAGAGATTTGTTGTCGCTTGGTTCAGTAAGTAAGTCTCTCCATCTGAACTGAACACTGTCACTGACAATCGTCATTTTGGCTTTGTGAGATTCTCCAGCTTTGTTGTTGATCAGCAACTGAAGCGTGAGCTTTTAAAGCTCTGCCCTCTTTTGGAAAGCTGGCCGGGAGTAGCAGCTCACACCCAAATAGGGGCAAATCTGACAAGCTATAAATTATCTGTGGGGTATTTTGAGCTGAAACTTCACGGACACCAAATATTACATCTTGTGAAAAGGGGCATAATAGGTTCCCTTTAATATACAACAGTAAATTAAACTACTTAAGTGGAGTAAGAAATGTTGAGAAACATATCTGAATGAGGAAGTGCCACTCATGAACTGTGTGCTGAAACCTGATATCATCTTCAGTTCTCTTCATGCTTATTTACAATTCATGCTTGGAGAATTTTTTTTTAGGCTTCAGCATGGTTTACATTGAATTGATTAGTGCTATTTTTAGTATCATCAGTGCTGTTTCAGTGTTGATTGCCCTGTGATCTATGACCCTCTCCTCTCTGCTCCTCTTGTAGGCTGCTGTTGGCAGCATCCGACTCCAAGTGCTTTAAATAACGGCCATTTGAGACTCCTCCAGTTTGTTTAAGGCACCCAGGGCCTGTTTGATTACTGTTCTTAATCTTGTTTGGACAGATCCTATCTCTACTTTATCACTCTGAAACCTACTAATGGCACAAGTTCAACTTGAACAGGGAGGCAGAGTGCAAGCCATGGAGTCAAATAGCTCTATAATTTTATGTTTTTTTTTTTTCATTGTGCAAAGAGCTTGTCATTAGTGTGCTATGTGTATATCTGTTTTCAGAAGCATGTTGAAGGATGCAAGATTCTGCTGTAGATTGGAGGATATTAGATATAAATATTTTTAATATCTATCTAGCAGTGTCCTAGCAACCATTCAGAGCACCATAACAGCTACCTAAAAATGCCATTATCTATCTGTCTGTCTTTCTCTATAATATTAGCGATACCCTAGCAACTGCCTATCAACAACTTAGCAACCAGAACACCTTAACTCCTACCTAGCAACCACCTAGAAGCACTGTGGGAAAAAATTAGAAACCACAACTCTCTACAGTGCGAGTAAATCAGTTGCATATGCGACCAAATTTCATTAAAGGCGACTACAAAATGTATTTTTTAGCCAAAGTTTTTGTTGACAGAACTGTCACTGTCCTGATCAGAACAGTGCTTCGTTGTCATGAAAGTTTATCATTTTGCACGTTATTAAGCCAATTTTTTTGCACATCCAAGTGCAAGAAGACTCAAAAGATAACTTGCTGTGAGAAGTTTTGTGTGCATCCACATACGAGGGCTTGTCCAGAAAACCATGTCTGAAAGCACACTAAAACTAAATTGAGCTCTTTTTCACAATTTTTTCGCATCTTTTGTGTTTATTTTTGCTATTGCTTGTAGTTTGATTATTTGACCTTATTTTATTGTAGACTGTTTACTTGACTTTAATAGTGTTTGAAATGTATATATTATATTTATGTAGATTTATTTTCATTTGCGTTGTCCTTGCGTTCCATGTAAAAAGTCGGGTGAGGAAAATAAAAAAATTTCTTGCAAGTGGCGAGTTTCATTGTCTGTAGAGGGTTAAACTACCTATCAGCATCCTTGCAACACTTAGCAATGCTATTATCTATCTGTCTGTCTTTCTCACTGAGCTGTATATAACCTCCAAACTTCAGCTTTCAGGTAAGACTTTGTTAAACCAACAATCAATATTTGTCTTGATGAACTTGCTTTCACTTTCTAGTTAATAGATTGTGTTTCTCATTAGATATATTAATGTCTTCTTTAATGAACTAATCAAGCGTTCTTGGCCAGAGAGAAAGAATTTTAATTATGCTCTGATGAGTTTTATTATAGATGTACAACTTCGTGCTATGCAAAACCTAAATGTGTGTGGATAGTTCTCTGACTAGTCACCTTGACTCGTCAGCATTCATGTCTAGTCTCTGTTTTGCTCTTCTCTTCCTTGTTTTCTCTCTTTTTTTTTTTTAGAGCTGGTTTACTGCCTTGTTGGCACTGTTCAGTTTCCAGTAACAAATGTCAGCGGCGGCAGGGACCGTTGACAAGTTTGTCTGCTTCAGCTGCATTGTAATCTTTTGCACTTGAGGCCTGTATTATTAGGGCATATAGTATGACAGCACCTTATCAGATTGCACGTCTGTTTGCTCTCAGCGGAAACCCCTGTTGTTTGAAGTGAGTCATCCATTGTGGTTGGCAATATGACGCTTTAAAAGTAAAACTTTTGTGTGGATTTTCCATTTGAAACGTTTTTGTACTTACTCATTGTAAAGTGTCTCTTTTCTTGAACCCAGCTGGAATGTTTGTTTAATTCTGATGAATCCAGGTCCTGACATTTGCACACATAATCATCTTTTCCAGCATTCATCTCAAGCCTGTGTTTAGTGGAAGGTCTGTTTTAGGTTAGGCTCACAAGCCAGCCTATGGTGTATTCTGGCCAAGGACTGCCCACTTAGACAGAAAGGGACCATTTGACTGACATTTAACAACCAGACAGTTAGCTTTTCCCCGCACATATGTTAAATGTATATTTATAGATGAACGTAAATACAACAATAATTCACCAGTGTGCAACAATGTGGTAGTCATTTATTGAAAAAATAGGAAAAATACATTTTACCAATTTCATTAGGCAAAAATAGTTCACTGTTGTTCATTTTGTTTATAATATGTTCACTTGTACATTTTGTTTTTGTAGTAATATGTATTAGCAATGATGACATTAGTGTCTGCTGCTTGAAAATCTCTCTATCTGTGTGTGTGTGTGTGTCAATTAGGGCTGTCGATTTAACACTTTAATTTAATTAAATTGTTATGGAATAAAATAACATGTTAAAATTATTAACGCATTTAATGCTCCCGCCCCAGACCTATGTAGGTCATCTGACATTTCAGTCGATGGCGACAAACATAATGCAGTGCAACAACTCACTGTGTGATGTAGCCAATAGAATGCAGTTATATGTCCCTAAAATTCAAGATATCGGGGCAAAAATGCTCCTGTATGAGTTTTTGCCTCATATTTATATCATATGATATAGTTAAGCAATATCACACGAGCAAAGAGTGCAATATTACAAGTGCTGTTTTTGTTCCGACAAGCACAAGTGCAAATGTGATATTGATTTTATACAACAGTTCAATAAATAATACGTTAATGTTTTGTTATATTTTAGACACAATATTGTCAAAAATATTACATATAAAGCCACAGCAGAACAATTGTGTGTCTCCGAGCAACACAGCAGTTTCTGAATGAATTTGCATTTTGAACGAATCAATCATGTGAACCAATGATTCAATGGCTCATTCATAAAGGGAGCCAATTTACTTAAAGGGTTAGTTCACCCAAAAATGAAAATTCTGTCATTTATTACTCACCCTCATGCCGTTCCACACCCGTAAGACCTTCGTTAATCTTTGGAACGCAAATTGAGATATTTTTGTTGAAATCCGATGGCTCCGTGAGGCCTCCATAGCCAGCAATGACATTTCCTCTCTCAAGATCCATAAAGGTACTAAAAACATATTTAAATCAGTTCATGTGAGTACAGTGGCTATATATTAATATTATAAAGCGACAAGAATATTTTTGGTGCATCAAAAAAAACCAAAATAATGACTTATATAGTGATGGCCGATTTCAAAACACTGCTTCAGGAAGCTTCGGAGCATAATGAATCAGCGTGTCGAATCAGCGGTTCGGAGCGCCAAAGTCATGTGATTTCAGCAGTTTGGAATCATGCGATCATGATTCGTAAAGGCTGATTCATTATGCTCCGAAGCTTCCTGAAGCAGTGTTTTGAAATCGGCCATCACTAAATAAGTCGTTATTGTGTTTTTTTGGCGCACAAAAAATATTCTCGTCGCTTTATAATATTAATATTGTACCACTGTACTCATATGAACTGATTTAAATATGTTTTTAGTACATTAATGGATCTTGAGAGAGGAAATGTCATTGCTGGCTATGGAGGCCTCACTGAGCCATCGGATTTCAACAAAAATATCTTAATTTGCGTTCCGAAGATTAACGAAGGTCTTACGGGTGTGGAACGGCATGAGGGTGAGTAATAAATGACATTATTTTCATTTTTGGGCGAACTAACCCTTTAATTCCTGAATGATTCTGCCATTTGAATGAATCGAATGAATGAATGACACAATGGGCCCTATTTTAACAATCTAAGTGCGCTTAGGACATGTCCGAATCCACTTTTGCTAGTTTAAGGACGGGAAAAATGGTCGGCGTGCATGGTCTAAAAGGGTTGTTCGTAACGTGCAATAAACCAATCAGAGTCTCCTCTTCCATTCCCTTTAAAAGCCAGTTGCGCTCACGCCATGGCGGAATTTGCAAGCCTCTCTTTTCTATTGAGAAAACGGATCTCCTTGTGCACGAGGTTAAAGACCATCTACGGGAAAAGCCGGATTCCACCAAAGCATTTTTATCTTTATGCACACAAAAATAATCTTTTACATTGTAATCCTTTTATTTTTAATATTTGGCATGTTTGTGTGCTGCTGCGCGTCCCTGTGTGTGTAATAAGCAAAGTATATAGGCACAAATTACGAACGCACCCTTTAAATAACAAAACAAGTATTGCGCCATTGACTTTAGACCAGCTTTCAGTTGGTCAATGGCTCAGTCTATTTCAGTTGCCTCAAAATAGCAACGCGCCACCAATGCGCCTGAACACACCTCGTTGTCAGACCAGCACGCCCATGGGCGCACAAATTGTCGCAAATGCATTTGCTATTTAAACAATGTGGCGCAGGACGTGAAAATGATAACTGTGTCGGGCTGAAACTAGCAAAAAACAACTGCGTTGTGCCTGGCGTCGCATTGCACCAAGTGTATGATAGGGCCCAATGACTTACTCACTTAGACATTTACCGCCACCTACTGGCTGTTTTAGTTTCTTATGTAGAGTTATTTCATAAAAAAAAAAAAAAAAATCATATTCCATATCAATAATAATAATAAAAAAACCCATTAAAGGTAAAGTTCACCCAAAAATGAAAATTTTGTCATCATTTACTCACCCTCATGGCCGTTGTAGCCTAAAAGTTTATGTTTAATAATTCTGTGTTACCGTTTTGTAATGTCTATTTGATGCTTTTCTCATTTAACACCATAATGACTTTAAATTATCTTTAGGGGGTAATTTCTCTGCCAAATTTAATGTGCGATTAATTTGCAAATAGTTAGAATAATTAAGCGCAACATCTTGTAATTAATTAGATTAAATATTTTAATTGCTTAACTGCCCTAATATTTATATATTGTTGCATTTATCATGAGTTTTGTGCCTTCTATATCTCTTCTGACTGAGTGTTATCTGTTGTCCACACAGAGTGTAGACAAGATATTCAGTAATAGAACTGTTTGTTCGGTTGGTCTCCGGCTCCCATGGAACGTGGAGAGCTGCTGGCTGAGTCTGACCCTGGGCTCTGATCCAGCGTCACAGAGAGCTTAAACTGAGGTGAAACTGGCTGGTCAAGGGCCTGATGCTTACACTTATGAATAAATAATGAGTCAGTGGTCCACTGCAACTTATTTATAACAGCCCTCTATTATTTATTCAGTCCATTATTGGTCCACATTGCTGGCATGTTTGCCTATTATTATCCAGGTTGTGAGCGTGAATTAAATGCTGAAAGAGTCAAAACGTATCATTAGAGAAGTGCTAATTATATGTCACTGTTTCAATCAATGATTTTGACATTTTTCTGTAAGGAAAAGCGCTGAATGTTCCTCTCTGTCATTAAAATATTTCTGTGTCCATTTTTATTTAAATTAGCATTATTTAGTAGATTTTAGAGGTTGTGAGCACTGTTCTATACGACAGACTAAACCAATTTTGATATATAATATTTGCCATAGTATTCGTTATCTGTCACATCAAATATGGTGCTGCTTGCCTGTGCAACAATAAATAAATAAATACAAAAATTGCCACCAAAATGTTTAAAATGGCCTGGCACATTTTTGATGTCCATAATATGTCATTTATCTAGGTTATATTCTATGATATAGGGCTGGGGCTCTAGTGAAGTCAAAAAAGCTCACCTCTTTGATTTGCTGGTGCCTTGTTACTCCCTGAATTTGTAATACATAAGGTTATAAATTTAAACAAATAGGTATGGTAGGTTAGGGATTTGAATCCAATATAATAGTGGCTGACTAATTGCAAGTTTCTGGTCTGTGACTCTCTAGTGCATTTCATAAAGAGTTATAGTGAAATATTAACATGACTAAATGCATAGAACATGCATTAGTTTTGTCTTGTTTTTAGTTTATTGCCCTCTTGCACTCTCTGGTGCTGTTTTGTTTGCAAACCGTTGTGTCAGCAAGGTGAGTTCATCTTCAGTGTAATGTCTCTCTTCCTGAGCACAGCCCTACCAGTGTTGTTTACCATAATTGATCTGTTTAACAGAGATACATTAGATGGAAGAGGTAGGACGTATGTGACCGAACAGCACAAAGTTAACATATTAGACACCATCAAGCTTCACATACTGTTAGCTGCTAGTGTATGCTTGTAGGGCTCTCTGTTCTTATGTTTCGGTCATATGTTTTTGCAATTGCAAGTTACTTGAGAGGAAATTAGTACATTGCTGCAGGAAACCACTGATTCAATACGGACGAGAAACCAATTTCCTGTTTATAGTGTCAACTATTTTAGAATTCCTTCTCTGGCATGTAGAAGTGTGTTAGATGTCCTGAGGTAACAACATACAGTGTCCATATGTTGTTTTGCAGTGTTTTCATTTGGCAGATAAGTAGCTTTCTAATCTAAGGTTATTGCTATAGTGAGAGCCTCTTTTTACTCAGTATTGTATTTTACATAATGCAGGCTGTAAAGTATCTGCCGGTTTTATTTGGGATTGTTTGAAAGATATTATAATCTAACAGTGAATATAAAGAGCTCTTGTTAGTGTAAACGCACAACAACACAACTGTTTCTTCACCCATTATGAAGCTCTGGAATCTGCAACCTGATAGGGAACAGTACTCACATTTGTTCCTAAATGCACATAGAAAGCATGAAATGCAACATGGTGCTGGCGAATATGAATGACTGTTTGACTGTAGAAAGTCGTTGTTGTCCTGCTGGAGAAGGGGTTTATGGGAGCATTTAGAGTGCGATACTCCAGAGTGCTAAAACAGCATTCACAGACAAGACTTAAGACTCCGATTAGGGACTTTGTATAATCCTTTTAGTTAAGTCAGTGGACAAGACCCTCGGTAATATGACGCACAGACCTCTGGGAACACAGATTCCTGTTCAGTGTTTCCCACAGGATTTTGTGAGGCTGTGGTGGGTGGACATCGGTCCCTCTGGGGGGTCCGGGGGCATGCGGGAGAAAGATTTTGTACATTTTAAATTTAAATGCATAAATCTGATGCATTCTGAGAGCAAAATTTAAGTGATTAGATCAATGAAGAAATTTGTTCTCTTGTAAACAATTTTGTGCTCTAAAAGTAATTTATTTATTGGTGATGGTAGGGCACATTAGTCACGTACACAACATATAGTAGGCTAAATGATAGTTCATAAGTGGTCAAACATGTAGAGTATACATTTAAACCATTAAAAATATGTAGCGAAATACCTTTGTATGTATCTATACATTTGTATTTGTGGAACTAATGATCACTCTTTGATTTGGTAAATACAAGATCCAGAATGCACTAAACAAACTACTTCATTATAGAGAAAGATAACAAATGAATAAAAATATATAATCATAAGCTGACCAATAAATAAATAAATAAAATTAAGGTGACTGTACAATTCAGCAGCAAAAACTATGCAAGTATTAAAATGGGAATATATCATATTGGAGAGTTTTACTGTGCTAACTGTCGTGCTAGTCTATTTCTTTTGCTCTATGACTCCCATTTTTGCCGTATAAAAGAGCGCAATTATCAATCTGTTATTTAAATATCGCGACAGGCCTCTTTTGAGACTGGCGGGACAAATTAGAATGTCTAGTTAATGTATGGGAAACACTGCTGTTAGTGCTGCACCCTGTTCGTTTACTTGCCTTGTTTTTGGTGTCTATGGGTAGTTGAGAACATGGATATGAACTTTTTTTCCCCTTCAATTTATATGATTGTGTAAGATGCGTATATGTAGGTGCTGTGACTTTTTGCGGTTTGTTTAAATAGTCCTATAGTACATTATGTAGTAGGGCTGTGATGCTTCTCGATTCGTGGATTGAGAAGATTTTCCAAATGCATCGCAATTGACCCTTCGCAAAGACCCGCCCCCCTTACCGTTGCTTTGTCCGACAAGCCCTGGCGCTCTCACACCACACAGAGTGAAAAATACATTGCTGTGCAAAGAGGACACTGACAACACGTCGACAGACAAGACAGAGCAGGTTACTTATGATATTAAGCAAAGTCCCAGCTTTAAAATTGTGTAATTTTTTAAGAAATTCGAACAATGTGTCGTGACAGATCGCTGTAGCGCCTCAGCTCAAGCGGTTCGTGAACCGATCATCTCTTCCTACTAGTTAATTTATAACATCAAATAAACATGAATGAACATGAGAAGGATTGTTGTTTCAAACATGGAAAGATGTCAGTATACACCATTTTTCAAATTCAAGTCCACCGAGGTTAATCTTCTAACTCCTGACTGCTTTGTCGGAGAAGATGGCAGATTTGGCGTTATGATTGGTTAGATCGCTTGTCAATCAAACTCCCGGCGAAGGGTCAATTAGATTCTGAGCTTAGTTTTTAACAGCAGATGGCGCTTTAGGCTAGTTTTTAACTGCAATCGATTCGAGAGAGAATCGCGATGCTTTCGGAAAAATATCAGAATTGATCCAGAATCATTTCTTGATTCACAATGCATCGATTTATTTCCCCAGCCCTAGTATGTAGTCTCTCAATTGTAATCCAACTCTGTATTTTTTTCTTTTTTGAAACACAAAAGGGGAATCATGGTCAGAAAGTTGGAGCTATTTTCTGTTCAAATATAATATAATATAATAGAGTCTGTTCCTCACACAGACGGGGACGGGATATGACTTAAGAAGACTTGAAAGCATATGGATTGCTTTTATTTTATTGCACATTTGACAGGTACTCTGAGGTGTTTAGAGATGTATGTACCTTAACTGAGCCTGCAGATTCGGCCGAGCAGGAGTGGAGTGTTACTGCCAGCATGAGAGTGGATCGGCTGTCATCCAGCTGGAGTTTCTTGTCAATGAAGTGAGTTCTGCCCTGTCCATCTGTATGGTCATTTCCTCTCTCTTGGTTTTATCCCTCTTCCTGACATTGCCTGTAGCTTTTGGTTGAATATTTAGTCTTTTAAAATAAAATAATATGTTCAGTATATAGTGAATTACAAATTTAGAGCTGTCTTTTTTTGTGTGTGTGTGTGTTTGGTCCATAGGGGGCGCTGGTTAGTGCTTTGGCAGATGACAGTATTCATTTGTGGAATCTGAGGCAAAAACTTCCAGCCATTCTCCATTCTCTTAAATTTAGTCGGGAGAGGTAAGCATTCTGCATACAAATAAACCATGCACCACTACAATAAATAAATATGCTGCATGTTTCAGAGTGAAGTTTGGCAATGTGTTCATTTACATGTGAGCAGTTCATTATCCACCGTGTTTGCAGCGGCTCGGTTCTCAATAAATGCTGCTTCTCACAAACTTCATCTCTGCATCTGCTCTGCATTTGTTGCTTTATTGTGCATTTTTGGGAATGCAACATAAGCCAGTTATCATTTGAAAATGAAGGAATTAAGACTAAATATTAGTATAAACACTATGGCTACTATTATTTTATAGACGTATTCATATATAATCACAGATTGTGACCAAAATTTGCAGCCCTACCAACAAGCACAACAAACCTGGATTTTTTTTAAAAATCACTCTCAATTTTTATCTGAAAAATTGCTATTTATTTATTTATTTTTTCTTTCTCCAAATCTTGCAGTCCTAACTGTTACTATTGCTCATATTTAGGAATCGGATTAAGGGTTTATTCAAAACATCCTAGCAACATGCCTTTTTTTAAAATTATAATTATTAGGTACGCGTATTCGTACTGAACGGTTCACGGGGCAAGTTCCAAATGGAAGTGATCATCCCTATGTGAGCAGGGCACGCGCATGCCGTATGTAGCCGTTTGGAATGCACTTGGCAAAGGGAGCGGCGTAATTTCCTCATTATATTCAGCTGGGATGTTCCTGTGACAACGCAGCACCAGCATAAATAAATATACAATTTATATTTTTAAAAGTTTTATTTATATTACTTTTTATATATTATATAGCATATTTTAAAAACTTTTTAAAATATAAAATGTATGTTTTTTTATTTGCAACAGTTAGGCTAAAAAAAGAAAAGAAAAAGAATTATGTCATTAAAACAGCGACATCTGCTGACGGACACTGTGCTGCGTTGTCACGGGAGCATCCCAGCTGAAGATAATAAGGAAATTACGCCGCTCCCTTTGCCATGTGCATTCCAAATGGCTACATACGGCATGTGCGTGCCCTGCTCACTTAGGGATGATCACATAGGGCATAGGGATGATCACTTCCATTTGGAATTTGCCTCGTGAACCATTCGGTACGAAAATGCGTACCGTTACACCCCTAACAATTATGCAAACAGAAATTGTGACACTATATACATAAATACAAAATAACCAAGACAAACAAACATACTAACAGCCAACATAAGTCCATTTTGATAACTCTTGTATGTGTATGAGTGAGTGAGTGAGTAAGTGTGAATCTGTGTGTATCTAGGTGTGGGAGTGAAAGCATATAAACCAGAGAATATAAACCAGAGAGTAGCTATAAGTATAACAAATATAACAGTAGTAAAACCAACAAATAACAATGACAATAATAATAATAATAATTAAAGCTGCAAGCACCGATGAAAGGGCCCTCGCACCCGGGGCCACCACCATCCAGTGGCCTTACGAAAACAGTGAACAGTGGGTGACATGCATGTGAGAAATATAGCAAAGTCATTTCGACGTGCCACACTTCCTGCTGCCAACAGGTGGTGCTTTGACTATTACTGAATATTGCCATGTAGATGTCTTCAGGCCAGGGCTATTATCAAACATGCGAAGTTTGGAGCAGATCGGGCATTGTATGCCTGAGTTACAACAACTTCCTGTTTCGTGGCGTTAATCACATACTTTAGCACTTAGCCAAGTGTAGCATGATTTAACTTGTTTCTAGCATTTTTGATACTTCATGGGTTATTTAAATGTGTTTCTGGGAGTGAATTACAGTGCAAAGCATGCCATTTCCTGTTGCCAGCAGGTGGCGCTATGACTAACTGAATATTGGCATATAGATATCTTTAGGCCAGGACTCTTTATCAAACATGTGACGTTTGGGGCAGATCGGACATTGTATGCCTGACTTAGAACAGCTTCCTCTTTCATGGCGAAACATCAGAATTTGTCGGTCCGCCACGGACACGCCCTTCAAAGAAAACTCAAGATCTGTGCAATCTAACATCGCTAAGGCCTTAAGATTAGACTGACCAAATATGATGTTGATCTGGTTAAATCTCTGAGGAGTTTCGAGCATGTTTAGGCCCTCAAAAATGTGATACATTTCGGAGAAGAAGAAAAATTGACTGAGCAATTACAATAGGGTCCTCACACCATCGGTGCTCGGGCCCTAATAATAAACAAATTTCAGCAAGATTAGGGGAGGGGGGGGTTATGGAGGATGAGGAAAAGGGCAAATAAAAATAATAGTAGTAGTGGAAATAGTTTTAAGACTAAATTAATACTTAAAATAATAATAATAATAGTATTATTAAAGTATTATAACGTTGCCTCTGATCCCTCCCGTGGCCACAGCATAAGTTGGTACCCAGCTCATGTCATATAGCAACATGTTATATCTTACACCTTATCAACTGCATAGCAATGCCCTAGCAACCACCCAAAATACTCTAGCGTTGTGGCAGCAAGATGTGCACAGGCAAACACCACTCATATTTTATTCAGAAAATGCAAAAGTTGGCCTTTACCTGGACAAAGTGCCCATTTGGGTTTCTCCATTTTCTCTTAATCAGCAGACCAACTCAGAATAAAGGGTTGAAATGAATGTTTGTTCTGAGACAAGAGGGTAGGACAATGTTCTCAAGTGTCCTTAAATGCATATAGACTTGATTGCTGTCCCTTTCATAAGACAAACAATGGCAGTAATGCACAGTCGTCCACAGTAATGCCAGCTGATTTATCAACCGTGACTCATTCATTTTGCCAGATTTCACTCTGCTGTTATTGCCATTTCATCCTTAATGCGTCACGATGCACAAATCAGTCAAATGTTCACCATTGTGTGAGATAATCACAGTGAATATTTCACTTTGATTAAGGTCAGTTCTCTATTTGTCTTTTGGCAGGATCACGTTTTGCCATTTGCCGTTTCAGAGTAAATGGCTGTACGTGGGGACGGAAAGAGGGAACATTCACATTGTCAATGTGGAGTCCTTCACCCTCTCAGGCTATGTCATCATGTGGAACAAAGCCATTGAACTGTAAGGGCTCCATGTATACACACCATGAACTCCAGTGATTCTCATGTGGTTATTTTCTTTAGATTTGAGAATTCTAATTAAAGGTCTTATGCCCAAATATTTACACATGGTCATCACGCATGATCTCTGCATACCGCCTTTCTATTTGTCAAAGCATTTTCCTCTCTTCAACAGTTCCTCAAAGACTCACCCTGGACCTGTAGTTCATATCAGCGATAACCCCATGGACGAAGGGAAAGTACGAAGATTAAATATGTTTTCTGATTATTCAGCTTTTATTTTGTACCATTTCAGAAAAGTTGTGTTTCTTTTTTGCAGCTTTTAATTGGTTTTGAGTGTGGCATAGTTGTGCTGTGGGACTTGAAATCGAAGAAGGCTGACTACCGTTACAGCTATGATGAGGTGAGACATTGTTATTGTTGATAACAGTTGCCTCTCTGTATTCTGACTGAATCTCAGATTTTGAGGTCTGGGTCTCAGAAGACAAACTTGGTGCGTTTTTTAAAACACGGTTACTTCAGTAACATCCCTGAAAGAAAGGAAGGAAGGTCTTCAGTATGGATAGGACATACTCCAAACTCTCGACAGGGCTCCAGACTGCGACCTTTTTTCTTGCTGGTGCGACAAAATTTTGTTAGAGGTCGCATTGGTGCTACCGCCATGTTGACCAGCTGATAAGAGCTGCCATTTCTGTTGCATATGAAAAACATCAAACAGCAAATGAAACAAAAGCGAAACAAAACCATGCTTCTCATTTGTGCTTTGCAGCACAATATAAGATACGAAGCGTGAGCTCAGAACAGGTTTACTTACTGGCCGATCTCGATCACGTGACACCGTTACTACAATGTTAAAAATTATTACTTTTTTTCTTTTATCAAATCGTCATAATTAATGTGGTTCAGATAACGTAATATTTTCAGTGTCTGTTGATTAAACCAATCTCAAATTTTTTATTTTACTGAACTCAAAATTTTAAGGCAACCATGTAACTTACTTTAAGTTAAACCAACAAGTTTTTACAGTGGACACAGAGCTGGGAGATCCAGTGAGAAAGCATTTGAATTCGCAGGTGCTGGTGCCACCATCTGTAGAACTTAGTGGCACTGGTGCTACGGCTCTCAAATGTTAGTCTGGAGCCCTGGTACTCAAATGTGACAGCAGTGATTGATCATGACACAATATTAATTGCATGTTATTCACTTTAGCACAAAAACCTTTACTTCAATGACAGCTATACACATTTTTTTTATTTTAGGATTGGCTGTGACGTTATTTTTGGCGGTAACTTGTCATTCATATCATAAAATTACATAAATGCTGTATATGGTGAAATATATGTGCAGTTCAAAGTACTCAAATGAACAACTCTAGTCTGCAAGAAGTAAATTATTCCAGAAGAACAGAACTAAGATTTTTTTTTTTTGTTATGGTATTTATTGTCGACTCATATTTGCTGTCACAACACATAAACCGTAGTTTGCCTGACCTGGTTTCTCTTGTGGTTGATTACTCATCCTTTGTTTGGCCTGTAGGCGATCCACTCTGTGGCTTGGCATCACGAGGGGAAACAGTTTGTGTGCAGTCACTCAGATGGCACTCTTACCACATGGAATGTACGCGCTCCAGCCAAGCCTGCCCAGATCATTACACCGCATGGTAAGTTTCTGCCCAAACAAACTCCATTCCAAGTTCCTCAGGTTGAATGCTTTAGGGAGCACAGAATAAATATTAAGTACCGTAGAGGTGAAACGTGTCATTTGTGTGCCGCTAGCAGCACAAATTAACTGGAAATGTTTCTCAAACACATTGATGTCACTCTTTATACAGGAAAAAGCCAGTATCTCACAAAAGTGAGTACACCCCTTACATTTCAGCAACTATTTTATTATATGTTCTCAAGAGACAATTCTATAGAAATGAAAATTGGATATACTTTAGAGTAGACAATGTGCAGCTTGTATAGCAGTACAGATTTACTATCCTCTAAAAATAACTCAACATACAGCCATTATTGTCAAAATAACTGGCAACAAAAGTGAGTACACCCTAAGTGAATTTCAAAACTGTGTCCAAAGTGTCAATATTTTGTGTGAGCACCATTGTTATCTAGCACTGCCTTAATCCTTCTGGGCATGGAATTCACCAGGGGCTGCACAGGTTGTTGCTGGGATCCTCTTCCACTCCTCCATAATGACATAACGGAGCTGCTGGATGTTAGACACATGGTGCTTCTCCACCTTCCGCTTGAGGATGCCCCACAGGTGCTCAGTAGGGTTCAGGTCTGGAGACATACTTGACCACTCCATCACCTTCAGCTTCCTCAGCAAGGCAGTTGTCATCTTGGCTGTGTGTTTGGGGTCATTATCATGCCATTCAGCCCAGTTTCTGAAGGGAGGGCATCATGTTCTGCTTCAGAATGTCACAGTACATGTTGGAATCCATGTTTCCCTCAATGAAGTGCAGTTCCCCAGTCCCAGCAGCACTCATGCAGCCCCAGACCATGATGCTACCACTACCATGCTTGACTGTAGGTGAGACAATTTTCTTGGTACTCCTCACCTGGGCGTTGCCACACATGCTGGACACCATCTGAGCTAAACAAGTTTATCTTAGTCTCATCAGACCATAGGACATGGTTCCAGTAATTCATGCTCTTGGACAGGTTGTCTTCAGCAAAATGTTTTTTAGGCTTTCTTGTGAGCCAGCTTCAGAAGAGGCTTCTTTCTGGGATGATGGATATGCAAACCGACTTGTTGCAGTGTGCGGCGTATGGTCTGAGCACTGACAAGCTGACCTTCCGCTTCTGTAACCTCTAAAGCAATGCTGGCAGCACTCATGCGTCTGTTTTTTGAAGCCAGCTTCTGCACTTGACGCACAGCACAAGGTCTCAACTTCTTTGATTCAACTTCTTTGGCCTGTTCCGAGTGGAACCCGTCTTGGAAAACCTCTCTCTATGACCCTGACCACTGTACTGTAACTCAGTTTTATGGTGTTACCAATCTTCTTATAGCCTAGGCCATCTTTGTGGAGAGCAACAATTCTAATTCTCAAATCCTCAGAGTGTTCTTTGCCATGAGGTGCCATGTTGAACATTCAGTGGTCAGTATGAGAGAATTGTACTCAAAGCACCAAATTTTAACTGCTCTAATACAAGATCCATACTTTTGCATAGTCATGTCAAGCAGACAAAAAACATGAACATGATGAATAGGACATGTGGGTTGCATGGTTAAACGACATACAACTGTTATAACTTAGAGTGTACTCACTTTTGTTGCCAGCTATTTTGACAATAATGGCTGTACGTTAAGTTATTTTCAGAAGACAGTAAATCTATACTACTATACAAGCAGCACATTGACTACTCTAAAATATATCCAAGTTTCATTTACACTACCAGTCAAAAGTTTGGAATCGGTAAGATTTTTAATGTTTTTAAAAGAAGTTTCGTCTGCTCACCAAGGCTGCATTTATTTAATTAAAAATACATTAAAAACAGTAATATTGTGAAATATTATTACAATTTAAAATAACTGTTTTCTGTTTGAATATATTTTATAAAGAAATTTATTCCTGTGATGGCAAAGCTGAATTTTCAGCATCATTACTCCAGTCTTCAGTGTCACATGATCCTTCAGAAATCATTCTAATATGCTGATCTATATGCTGATGAAACTTCTTTTAAAAACATTAAAAATCTTACCGATTCCAAACTTTTGACTGGTAGTGTATATAGTATTGTCCCTTGAGAAGATATACTAAAATGGTTGCTGAAATGTGAGGGGTGTATTCACTTTTGTGAGATACTGTATGGTTTAGTTAAAGCTTTTACTGCAAATTAGATAGGAAGGAGAATGTCTTTTAACATCCCCAAAAAATGACAAACTTCAGTTTTAATAATATAGTCTTCTAACTTAATAAATCCATATCATTAATAGAGGTGGAGCAAAACAGTCTATTTACAAATGCATCATGATTGTTTCTCAAAAACTCAGAATCTGTCCACAGAAATGAATCATCAGAAATTTTTATTATTGTTATTTTTAAAAAGAATAATAATTCTGTTCAAATAAGTGACATGTGGGACAAGCCACATTAATGTGTCATAGTTTTGTGTTCCTACACTGTTGCTGAAAGATGTAACAAGGATAATTTTTTTGGAATCATATCGTGACTCCTGAATAAAAAACAAACCATGAGGTGCTTAAAGATTCCGGACCTTAATTTATCGTGGTTCCCAATTTAAAAAAAAAAAAAAAAAAACATTCTGGAGATAAAGTGGAATGATAAAAGGAAATAAAAATACATGAAGGCATATTTTTGTTTAACATGCAACATTCTCTCTCAGGAAAACAGCCCAAGGATGGAAAGAAGCCGGAGCCATGCAAACCCATCTTGAAAGTGGAGTACAAAACCACCAGGGCAGGGTAAGGCTTTGGGTGGAAGCTGAAGTCAGGGTTGCATTCAGGAAGCAAACAGAGCATGATGCATTGGTTTGAGACTTGTGCAACGTTGCATTGCGAGAGACTCTCTGACTTCTGTTTTTATTTACAGAGATGACAAGATGTTTTACAGGGGACTGACATAAAATATAAAGCTAATATGACAATAGATTTTGTAAATGAAAGCGTAGTTTTGCATTTAATCATTTTCTTCATTCCACTCCTTCTGAATGAAGCACTAATTTGTTTCACTTCCGGCTTGGCTTCACTTTGCATAATGGAAAATTGAGATTTGTTCATTTGTTTTGTTAAGGGACCCATTCATGATACTGTGTGGAGGTTTGTCATATGATACAGTGGGTAGGCGAGCCTGTCTGACTGTGATGCATGGGAAAAGCACTGCAGTGCTGGAGATGGACTACTCCATAGTGGATTTCCTTACGCTGTGTGAAACCCCATATCCAAACGGCAAGTCACTGCCCCACCTATCGCTAGATTTTCCCATAACTTTTGCTGTATTCGTAACAGTGCCTGTAAAAACAAAAGAGGCAATAACATGTATTTAAAAAAAAAAAAAAAAAAAAGCAAAGAAAAGCAAAGTTTCTTTGGTTGTTTTCATATATACATACATATGTATTATATATTGTAGTTAAATCTTGTTAAATCTCTCAAACTAATGATAACTAGACTGTCCTGTATGTTTGGCTGGGTGATATATATGAAAATATATATATCGAATTAACTATAATAGGGCTCCAGACAAAAAAAATTCATTAAGGAGCCATTGGCTTCTATAGGGGGAAAAAAACAGGCGCCAAATAATTTTTTTAAGAGCTTCACAACAATGAACTTAAAATTTTAAAATCACTTACTTTTAGTCATTCTGTTGTGTTTATATATGTCCCCTTTACAGTTTCAGCTTTTTCATCTTGTGACTTTTCTGGGAAATGAATGTCACTATTTTCACTTAATACTATTATAGTTTTTGTTAATATTTTGAATCCGATTAGATTTTTATATTTTCTGCTTTCATTTTTTGTTAAGTTTTAATTTTTTGTTGTTGTTGTTTTTAGTTTTATTTTTTGTTGTTTTTAAACATGTCTGTTTAGTCTGTATAGATTTTTATTTTAGTATTAACATTTATTTCGAGCAATAAAAAATATTTTAAATGGTTTTAGTTGACTATAATAACCCTGATGCTAGTAAAATCTTTATATTGAATATGCGTCAAATAATGTTCTTAGTTTTTCCTTCCTGAAGCTACAACAGTTTACTTTGAATCAAATTAAAATAAATATAAATATATGGAAATATATAAATATATTAATATTAATATTATATTAACCAAATAAACAGGGGCAATTGATATACATACTGCTTGACTTTGATTACTTTGAAATACAGCTTATTTTGAAATGTCTGTGCTTTACTTTTGCAGCTCATTCAAATTCAGATGAGGATTGAAAAAATTACGTTGCTACAACCGTTTACAACACAATATAAATAATATAAAGTAAACTTTGTGATAATTGATAACAGCATTAGTTCATAAGCAATCGGTTGACAAATGTGCGCTAATCATTAAATGCGAGCTGCTCTGAAGAACGCGCAACAGCGCCATCTGTTGACTTTAAAACATGCAACGCTCACATTAAATTAATAATAATCACATTAGGGAGTATCGTGATTTGTTTTTCCATCCACAAAATATAAGACGCCTTAAAATGATCGTTTATACTCTTGTTATACTGTTTAAGGCACTGAAGATTTTTAATGACCTTAAATTTATCTGATGAACATGAGCGGAGTGGAATAATGAAAGTGAACAGCATGATTGATATTCAAACGGTAAGCACGCGCTGCATTGTGTGTATATCTGCAGTCTGTAGTGTCGGTTTCCCCTTATGAATGACGAATATAGACAAATTCATGCGAAGAAATAGCCAGTCTCCTTTACGCAGGAGCAGAACGGTGTGTTCAAATGCAGCTGTTTTGCACCGACGCAGGCGACGCCAGGCAGCAACACAGTCGGCTTTCATCAGCTCTAGTTCTTTGGCGTCTGTTTTGTGTGTGAAATTTTTCCCTACCTGTTCATATTTCGGCGCTCTAACTCAGTGAAACATTCACAGGCAGCATCTCATTTAATTACTTCAACACAACAAATGATGTGATAGGCTACTGGTCACGGAACACGCAAATAACATGCAAATTTTACAGTCATAACGTGCGAATTTGTATGGTCGCCAATGGCGACCTCAGCAAAAATATCACTTTCAAATTAATATTTTTAGTCGCAAATGCGACCGTTTTAGGCGCAGTCTGGAGCCCTGTATAATTTGGTCTGAACAGTCATTGCAAAGTACAACATTTATGCAAGCACAAAAATGCAATGAAAATCTAGTTATTAAATCATTTTCTACTAACAGTTTTTCACTAAATAAATAAGGAAAAATAAATGGTATTTTGTAATGACGTTTCATCTAAGTTTTAAAGGAAATATTTCTTCTGTATCTCCACAGATTTCCAGGAGCCTTATGCTGTTGTTGTCCTGCTGGAGAAGGATTTGGTTGTTATTGACCTTGCACAAATTGGGTGAATAAATGCCAAATGTGATAGACACTCTAATTGTTTGTGCACAGTTTCTAAACAGCTCTTTGTGCAGGTATCCGATCTTCGAGAATCCATATGCTTTTTCCATCCACGAGTCTCCGGTGACCTGCTGCGAATATTTTGCTGACTGTCCTGCTGAAGTCATTCCTGCACTTTACTCTGTGGGCTCCAGACAAAAAAGACAGGGCTTCAGTAAGAAGGTAACGTTCTGCCCTCCGCTGAGGACCTATTATGTCCTTTCACAAAGTTTTTTTTTTTGGTGTGCTACTAGAATAGGTTTTCATGCTTGAAAAAAGAAAAACATTATTTTTCACATATTTTACATTGTTGCAGCTCCTCTCTTCCCAGTTTGTTAGTAGCACTCAGTTTAGTTCCGGTCTCTATGAAGCCCATCCTTCTGAAAAGCGCAATGTGTTCTGTTTGGGAAATGTCACACACCTTATCATAACGTGAGTTCCAACTCAACTAGGACTCGCCTCTTTATTTTGTGTATGTTTTGGGTGGGAATTATTTAAATGAGGAATATTATGACATGTTTGTTTCCAGAAGAAAACTCAAGACTACAATCGAGGCGTTTCAGGGAGTTCAAAAACATTGTTTACTGATATAGAGAATAACTCCCTTTAGAGTGACTTTGTGCTTTGTAACATTACAGACCATTTCAGAATCAGAATCAGAAAGAGCTTTATTGCCAGGTATGTTTGCACATACGAGGAATTTGTTTTGGTGACAGAAGCTTCCACAGCACAAACAGAATGACAGTGACAAGAAAGTTGAACTAACAGTCTCGAACTAACAGTCTCTAACTAACAGAACTAACAGAAGTACAGTCTCTGCTGGGCTTTTTGACAGTGGAGTCTAAGTGGAACTCCCACTTCAGGTCCCGAGAGATGGTGGTGCTCAGAATGACTCGACTGTTGCCACAATTCTGTCCATGATGTCGAGTGGGATTAATGCTGGGGTGTTTCTCATGAAGTCCACACTCATCTCCACTGTTATGAGCGTGTTATGTTCCAGGTTGTTATAACTGCGCCAGACAGCCAGCTCTATAACTTCCTGTCTGTGAGGAGACTTGTCACTATCCTGGAAGAGGCAAATGAGAGTGGTGTTGTGTGCAAACTTCAGGAGTTTGACAGTGGGGTCTTTTGTGGTGCAGTTGTTGATATAGAGGGAGAAGAGAAGTGGGGAGAGAATGCACCCCTGGGGGCACCAGTGCTGATCTGATCATGCAGGTGCTGGATGAGAATTTTCCCAGCCTCACTATTAAGATGGTGATCCATTGACAGATTGAAGTGGGCACAGAGAGCTGGGTTAATTTGGACAGGAGGAGGTTTGGGATGAAGGCCGAGCTGAAGTTCACAAACAGGATCCTTACATAAGTCCCTGGTTTGTCCAGATGTTGTAGGATATAATGCAGTCTCATGTTGACTGCATCATCCACAGACCTGTTTGCACAATAAGCAAACTGCAGGGGGTCCTTCAGGTAGGCCAGCACCAGTCTTTCAAATGACTTCATGACCACAGATGTTAAGGCAACAGGTCTGTAGTATTCAGTACTGTTATTTTGGGTTTCTTTGAGATGGGGATAATGGTGGAGTGCTTGAAGCAGGAAAAAACTTTGCACAGCTCCAGTGATCTGTGAAGATAGGGGCCAGCTGGTCAGCACAGGATTTCAGACAGGCTGGTGTAACACCGTCTGGGCCTGGTGCTTTCCTCGTCTTCTGTTTCCGGTAGACCCGACACACATCTTCTACACAGACCTGAAGTGCAGGAGGGGGGTGGGGGGGCTGGTTGTTGGAGGTGTTGATGGGAGTATGGAGAGAAGGTCAGAACGGGTGTGGGGTGTGAGACAGGATTTTTCAAACCTGCAATAAAACTTATTCAAATCAATGGGCAAATGTTGATTCAACACGGTGCTGGGCGTGGTGTCTTATTAGAGGTCTGCAACCCGACCCGAGCCCGGTTTTGCGGGTTTTGGGTCGGGTTCGGGTTAAGGTTTCATGAATAGCTTCTGGTTCGGTTTGGGTCTGTAACTGAGAAAAACTATATAAGCTGTTATATAAGCCTTGTGTTCTGTGTTGTGCTCGAAAGAGGGAGAGCACATTTATAATTCACATTTAGATATTAAAGGTGTAATATGTAAGATTTCTGTCCGCTAGAGGTTGCTAGAGACCTATTCAAAACAAAGGCGTAGCTTGATGACGGCAAGTTTGAGCGCGGAATCTTGGGACATGTGGTCTTCACATCACAGCCGGTGGAAACAATCGGGATAGGACTCAGGAAGAAATCATGTGTTTATTGATGAGATTATTAACGTTACTGTAGTATGAAGCAGAGAAGGACCGAGGGTTGTGGGAGCTGAACGAGGCCACACGCCTCACGAGCAGCGGAACTTTTATTATGCAACAGTCGCCGGTGCTGCTTCTGCTTTTCCGGTTATGAGTATGAGGTAATACAGCTCTGTTTATCATATTTGAAACATTTGAGTGTGTTGAAAATGTTATAACGTTACTCTGTGCGTTCACTCGGCGACTGCTGTGAGACACTGTTGCACACTGCAGTAAGATAGATCGATTTTAGAATATCATATTAAATGCTGGATGGCTTGTGTTGATAAATGGCATGCAATTAATTTTAAAATGTATTGTATGATGGAGAAAATTCTGTATTACTGTTACTAAAAATAAAGCTGCATCTGATTATGCTATGTTAGCTACTTGACAAAATAGTGTTTTTCTCTGAGGCATGGTAAAGCATGGTACTCAAAAAATCAAGAAAATTAGATTTAAACAATAAGACTAAATGTGTTGAGCTATATAACAACAATTAGTTTTCTGTCTATAAACGTAACCAAACCGTTGTTCCCTTGTCTATTAAAACATGTAATATATTAAAGCGTCTTTGGTGTTTCCATGGTTTCTACAAAATAAAACCAGAAACTGAGGGCATGACACAATTGGCAGGTGACTCCTCACACGTCCCGGAGACTTGGTTAAAATTGCAGTTTTCTCACGATTTACAAATGGTTGGAAACATTTGGGACATTGTATGTATTCAAGTGAACAAAATATATAACACTGGCCTAGTGGTTTTTGGATATTTTGCTGCAAAAATCGTACATATTGCCCCTCTAACTGTTTTGCGCTTGTGCTCCTGCTCTCGTGCACTCTTTCAGTCACAACACGGCACATTACACTCAAACCTATGAGTGCGATAAGGCAAACAATTACTGAGGGAAAACTTATTACAGTGCCAAATGATGCAGGGAAAGCAGCACAACGAAATCTACCGAATAACAGGTGAGCCAGGGGATAGCACAAAATTATACAAAAATATGTGTGTGTGAAGTGAACGACTACTGAGAGCAAATCAAATAGCCACGCTGCCGTCTCTTTCTCAGAAATCAGAGCTTTGTCAAGAGTAGGTCTACTGTAAAATACTACATCATTTGATATGTATACTTAAATGTTTTAAACATTGTATGATATCATAGAAGAATAAGTGTAAACTCTATGAATGTAATGAGCCAGGCGCGTTCATAAATCAAATAGCCACGTTTCTCTTGCGTCTCTCAGAAATCAGCTTTGTCAAGAGTAGGCTACTACCATCTAAAACACTACATCATACACATTTTGTATTATTTTATTTGATATGTGTATTTAAATGTTTAAAACATTGTACGATATGATACATGACTGAGTGCAGAATGAAATGAGGTGCGATAGCATGTCAAATGGCCTCTGTGCATCTTTTCTACTTCTTAGTCTGATGTTTCTGTCTATTTAAAAGTTTTACGATATGATCTTGTCATTCAACCAATAAGTAGCTCAGCGGTTATGTGCAGTATAGGTCTTACAAAGCTGTCTTGGCTTGTGATAGCAAGAATGGTACACCTCTGTAGCAACGGATTTGGGGTTCGAGTTAAACTATAGCAGTACCGTTCGGGTTTGGGTCGGGTCGAGTCAAATGATCTCGGGTACGGGCCGGGTTCGGGCCTCAGTTTAAAGCCCGTGCAGACCCTCTATGTCTTAGTAATGTCTTTCAGGCCTTTCCACACTGATGCAGGGTTGTTGGCTGAAAACTGGTTTCTCAGCTTTTCAGAATTGTTCCTCTTAGCCACTCTGATCTCCTTTGTCAGTATGTATTTGGCCCATTTAAACAAGACTCTGTCCCTGTTCTTGTAGGCATCTTCTTTGGCCTGACAAAGTCCTGGAAGTCTGGGATGCACATATCCTCACAGAAATTATGTATGATGTTACAGAATCTGTGCACTCGTCCAGATCAGTGGCAGCAGCCTCAAAAAAACATCCCAATCAGTGCATTTGAAGTAGGCTTGTAAATCCCGCTCTGCTTCGTTAGTCCATCTTTTTACAGTCCTTATTACAGGTTTAGCTCATTTCAGTTTCTGCCTGTAGGTCTGTATAAGATGATCCAGTGATCAGAGAGCTCCAAAGCTGCATGTGGAACAGAGTGATATTCAGCCAGGTTTCCATGAAACACAGAGCAGCAGAGTTTGAAAAGTCTTTATTTTTTTCAGGAGAGAAGAAGAAGTGCATTCATTTTGTTAGGGAAGGAGCGGAGATTTGCTAGATGGATACTGGCTTTAGAACCGTGCTGTCTGAGCTTGTCTAGCGCGCCGGCTCGCTTTCCACCTTTGCGCGTCCTGGAGCGCTTCAAAAGCGCAGCTGCCCCTCCAACTAAAATGTCCAGCAAAAACGTACGAATAGTCAAAAACCGGTGAAATATTGGGTGGTGTGTACTGCCGAATTTATCCCTGGTGAAACTGATTGTATTAAAAAAAACAACAAAAAAACCCAAAACAGGGCAAACAAACAAAAACCGTAAAACAACTGGAGAGCTCCACACAGAGGCGGCCGTTTGTGGTGTCATCTTGCTTTGAATTCATGCTCAAACAGCAACATTACACACTAAAGAAAGTTGAAATGCAAAAAAAAAACATTGTAGGTCCTCTTTTTTAAAAAAAAAAAATATATATATATATAGATCTAAATGACTGATACAAACCTATGTTTATGCAGGAATGGCCAGTAAATGGAGGTAACTGGGGCCAGGGAACGCTAAGTTTTTCAGAGATCATCATCACTGGGTAAGTGATCTCTCAAGCACATACATAAACTCTTTGCTGTACTGAAGCCTATTCACGTTTAATAATTGGATTAGAGAGGGAAACCTTTTATACTTGTTGGAAGGAAAATACTTCAATTTGGAGCCAGTATTTCATGGCTGTTATTGTTTTCTTTTTTTCTTCCTGAAACAACAGGCATGCTGATGGATCGATCAAGTTTTGGGATGCCTCAGCATGTGAGTTTGTCTCAGAAAACAAACACTTATGTTTTATGTCACATGTAGATTATATGGAAATGTTTTGAGTTTGAAAAATAGAAATAATAAGATGAAAGTTCTGCAGATTTCCAAAGAATTGGAATGACCATCATTCTCAATGTTTTGTGTGTGTGTGTGTGTTCGTTAAATAAATATTTTGGCTAATTTGATTTTGCTTTCACCTACTAATAACAGTAAAGCACTCTCAGCCACATTTTGCAGAATTTTGCAGAATTCTGCAGATGCTCCCCAAATTCAGAAAATGCGAAAAAAGATTGCAGATTTGTATCTGCTAATAATTCATTTAAAACTAAAATGATTAGCTAGCAACAACTAATAAAGATAATTGTTTATGAATTTTATGTTCTGTTATGTCTGTCAGTAATGCTGCAGGTTTTGTATAAGCTGAAAACAGCAAAGGTTTTTGAGAAGCCCCGTGGTAAAGAGGAGAAATCCAGCACTGAAATTGTGGATGAAGATCCGTTTGCCATCCAGATCCTGTCTTGGTGTCCAGAGAGTCGTGTGCTCTGTGTGGCTGGAGTATCGGCTCATGTCATAGTCTACAGGTTCAGCAAGCAGGAAGTCACCACTGAAGTGGTTCAGGTCTGACCCATTTTAATGCAGGACGTATATATGTGTAGTTGACAAATTAACAAGATATTAGTGCATACATTTGTTTAAGGTCAGTTTTAGATGATGTAGCTGCTCACCATTTGATTTACATTCTTTACCTCTTTTAAACGTTTTTTAATTAATTTCTTAGTTCATTTTAAATGGTCCTGTTATGTGACAAATGGTTAATATTAATATGAGGTCCTAAATAACTGCATGGTGATTATAATGCAATTAGAAAAATGCTGTTTAAAGCCGTTTTAGTAGAGTTTAGTTTGCACACTGCAGGATATTTCATTAAGAATTAAGTTGTTTTGACACATGATTTCCAGCAGTTAGACTACCATATGCTGCATCCACACAAATGAGTAAAGTGCTCACTTATTTATGCTTATTAATCCTAAAAACCTTGTTTTTTAATGAGTAGGTTTCACACTGCAGGACTGAATAAATTAACATGGAAGTAGCTTCACATAAATATTACAAATGTATTTAATAGCGGGTAAAACTCTCCTTCATCCTCATGCCTGGAAATTATCTTCCTGTCGGGGTCCTGATTAGCAATGTTATATAATATTAAGGCTCTCCAAGAGATTGCTCAATTATAAATTAATTTTATGAGCCACTTTACAGAAGAATTTGCAGAATAGACTTGTATATATAATTTTTTTTTTTTTTTTAATTTATCAAAACACTTTAATTATATATATATATATATATATATATATATATATATATATATATATATTTATATATATGCGTAATTATATAAAGTCATTTGTAGTGTCAGCCTCTAAAATCAACAATCATTTCTAAAAAAAAAAAAAAAAAAATTACCCCAATGAGATAATGCTTATATATTTACTATTTCTATCCATATAATTTCTATCCATATCATTCATTTCTGTATCTCACAGTTCATGATGAGGACAGGCAGATTTGTTAAAAAATGCTAAAATATTACACAATTTGCATAAATAATTTTGTTTTAATGAACAAAATCTGTGTTCTTTTCTGTCCAAATAATTTATGAAAATAAAATAAAAAAGAAAGATTAATTAAATGCATGGAAATCTGAATCTCCGTTTATAGACATGCAGATCTATGCATATGTTTATATAAATCTGTGTGCAGATGTAATGAAAGTTTTTCTGGTGTGTAGTTGCTGGAGGTGCGTATGCAGTGTGAACTGAATGAAGTGGAGTCTCCAGAGGGCGGAGGCGAGCAGGCGTCGGCCGTTTCCACCCCAGGAACCTCATCTAGCCCTCAGACCAGCCTGCCTCAGTCCCACCCCTCCACCAGCAGCAACAACTCCTCTGACGGCCTGCGAGATAACGTGCCCTGTCTCAAGTACAAACTATTTCAGATTTATTCTCCCCTAAACGGCATGTAAACACAGCAAAACAAAAACTTAACATGTTGATTAAATAGCCTTACCAATAGGGCTGCATGATATATCGTTTTAGCATTGAAATCGTGATGTGTGAATCCGAGATGTGCGATGTCAAGTATAGGGATCGTTAATCCATACGGACCAGGCACCACAGTTCAAAACGCATGTGATTCTCGGATTAAATGCAAAGTTTGACCCTCATACAGTGAAAGTTTATCATTTCTTTTAAGTTTAAATGTTCAAGCGATTTTAAACCATTTGAGCGCACAAAGATGCGAAAGAGAATGCAATTCTGAAAACACCAAATGCCATTCTCTTCCGTGTCTATTTGTGCCTGAACTGACACATACATGCAAAAGAAATTTGTATACATTCTTGTTGCTTAGGTGAACTAAACAATTGAGAAAGAAAACCGGATGTGTAACAGTGTTTTGGATCCGCGCATTTGGTCTTAAAGTGACAGCAGCCTAATATTCTGCTGCTTTCTGCGTCATGAATGATAATCAAACAACAAAAGCAAAACAGAAAAATCACTTTTGTAGTGTTAAAACAGATTAATTATATTTAATTTATACAGTGAAGACTATTGTTATTTTACATTTGATTACTCAGTTTCCGTAACTGAATACTGACTTACCTGAAAAATATAAAGCACTATTTATTTCATTTGTATCTTTGTTCTATTATATTTATTTTCTATGCTTGTAATGTGTTTGTTATTTTTCTATGCATATTCACTCACCTACAAAATCATCCTAGAATGATTCATTCTTTCCAAACAGAGCTATTCAATTCATCTGGTGTTTTGTTTTTTTTCATATCACAATATACAGTATATCGCAGAAAAACAAAATATTGCAATGTCATTTTTATCCAATATCATGCAGCCCTACTTTCCAACAACATAAACTATGATGTGAATCAGATTTATTTTGCTCAAATGTCTGGCTGTGAGAGAAAGCCTTAAGAATGACATGGTCTGTGTTTGTGTTAGCATATAGTTAATTGTGTCCTGTGTCCTATTTGGCCAGGGTCAGGAGTTCTCCTCTCAAACAGTCTCCAGGTTACCAGGTGGAGCTGCTCATTCAGCTGGTGTGGGTCAGCGGGGAGCCGCCACAACAGATCACCAGCCTGGCCGTTAACTCTGCATATGGCCTGTAAGTCCACAAAATGACACCACTAACTCATTTACTGCATGTATGTGTTTACTGAGCAATTTAAAAATGCTTCCCTTCCACAACAGCTGTTCATTATCTTTCAAGATTTATGTGTCATGATCCATCAAAATAAAAATCAAGTACATCATGTAAAGTACTTGAATAATTGTACTTCATTACAATAATTAAGTATTTGAACTGTGCTTGAACACTATTGAAACAATAATGGCTGTTCATGACATGCTATATGCTCTTATACCTAATTACCATCAATGAAGATGTTTGAGTTTGATATTCAGTCTATCAGTCTATAAACAACTATAAACTATATATAAACAAATGTCAAATAACCATAAAAGCATCTGTTGCAGAATTTAAAGTTTAACTGGTTTCAGAATGGAGATTTTTAGCTTAACATATGATGTGTCCTGGAAAATTTTGATTAGATAAATGTTGTGCAAAGATTGTAAAGCAAGCTGTCAATTTTAAAGCTAAAAAACAAATCAAAATCTGCTACGGGATAATTAAATGTAACAAGTCATATAAAAAAAAAAAAAAAAAAAAAAAAAAAAATATATATATATATATATATATATATATATATATATATATTTTTTATTGTAAAATTAAACAACATTTTATCAAACTTTGTTAATTAACTTAATCTTTTAAACAACAGAGAAGATAGTGATCAAATTACATTTTATAAAAATCACCTGTCAAGTTTATAATATATATTACATCAGCACATGGGAGTCAAATTGGACAACTACAGGGACTCATGTCAAGATCACTCATTAAACAGTTCTTTCTGTTGCCAAAATTATGACAAAAAGATCAGTCAAGAATAGAAAATTATTGAAAATTTTCAAATCAGGAATGTCAGAATCAGAATGCGTAGTTCATGAATAAAAAAAATGTCTGTCAAAACCAACACGTTGAACCGTGTTCACTAACCCAGCAAAGTTTTTTTTTAATTGGATTGCCGTTTATTCTGTTTTGCATGCAGTGTGAAGTATTTCACTCATCATTCCGATTCGATGTCAGTGAATGAAGAACACATTTTTACTCAGTTGCGTTATGTATTATGTACTTTATCGTCTCTGACAGACAGCATGTTGAAGCTGCTCAGGCCACCATTTTTTCCCTCTTCTCAGAAAGGGTGGGTTTTCCAGGAAATGCGTGTGCTCCCTGGACCTCTGCTTTTCGTAAATACTGCTGTGTATTGTGCACATTATTTTTTGTCAGACATCAATTTTGACAGACATCAAAATGATGTGGATTTGAAAACGGATGGATCTTATGGTAATAATTTCTTAGCCAGCAAGTATTCAGTGAAGTTATTGATACCCATGAGTGTGTTATGTCCATGTTTTTAGTTATTCCAACCAACAGCCAGCCTAAGTTTTTGACAGACATGATAATGTTTGATTTTTGGCTAATTAAAAATTGTGCTGGAGACATTCAAAACACTTTTTTGCGCAGTTTGTTATACTTATACTTATATTTTACGGAATGAAGTTTATTTTGTGCCTTAAATTACATGTTACATAGAGACTGACATGTTTGGCTTGTCAAAAATGTTACATTCAGCTGTTGCAAATTCATTGAATTTTTGAAAATCAAGTTCATTTTTTTCACCAGGAAAGGAGTGGTTTTGATGCACAAAGTTGTTTTTATTGTCTCATAACAAAAATATTTTATTTAAACCCAATAGAACTTCACTTTTTAGTTACAGATGCTTAAGTGCACTTAAAGGGTTAGTTAAGGGTTAGTCAAAAATGAAATTTCTGTCAATAATTACTCACCCTCATGTCGTTCTAAACCTGTAAGACCTTCGTTCATCTTCAGAAAACAAATTAAGATATTTTTGATGAAATCTGAAAGTTTTTTTTTTATTTCCTTTAGAAAGCAACAAAATTACTACATTCAAGGTCAGAAAAGTAGAAAAGACATCGTTAAAATAGTCAACATGACATGCTCTGCAATGTGTCTTCAACATAAACTGCATATTAGAATGACAGGGTAGAGAGGGAATTGTTGAATAAAGTCATTATTTTTGCGCACAAAAAGTATTCTCGTCACTTCATAACATTAAGGTTGAACCACTGTAGTCATTTTGTCTTTACTATTTCTCTGCACCTTGAATGTGGTCATTTTGTTGCTTACTATGGGAAATAAAAAACCTCTCGGATTTCATCAGAAATATCTTAATTTGTGTTCCGAAGATGAACGAAGGTCTTACGGGTGTAGAACGACATGAGGATGAGTAATTAATGAGAGACATTTCTTTTTTGGGTGAACTAAACCTTTAAGGAAGCTTTTTTTCTTACTTTTTTTCTAAATATATAATTTTACTTTTAATTAAATGTTGACAATACCCATGGCAATTTTGCAAAAAAGATCTTAATGATTCCAAACTTTTGACTCATAGTGTATATCTGTCATGTGTTTTACAGAGTTGCTTTTGGCAATGGTAACGGACTTGCAGTGGTTGATTACCTTCAGAAAACTCTCCTTCTGAACATGAGCATAGCCGAGTTGTACGGCTCAACAGATCCTCACCACAGACAACCACGCTCACCCCGCAAAGCCAGACAGCCTTCGACAGGTGAACAAAAATCTAAGAAAGCTTTATCTTCTTACTAATAATCATAACCTCTGGATGTTGTCAGTCTGTGTGTGTCACTTTCTGTCTGATAAAGTAAAGCACATGCTCATTATGAGCAGTGTCAGTCTACGAACCGTGGGTGGGTCATCTCTGGCCGAGGAACCATCTGCCCCTTAGAAAATCTTAGAAAATCATCCGATCCATATGCTCAAAACAGGGGTGCCGGTGTTTCTTTTCTCTTCTCTATCTTTGCTTGTTCTTTTTGTTGTTCACTCATCTGAGTTTCAGTCTTTGAAATACACAGATGCCAACAGACTGAATTTACGGACATTTACATTATTGTTAGCGATGATTTAATACAGAAAACCTGACCAATACCAATTATAAGTGGTGTTCGATAAAGCAAGTAATGGTAATCGCTATTACTCATACTAGGGGTTAGCGTCACAATTTTTCAGGAAATCTTGCTGACAATTACAATATACGGTGTACAATATTTTTTGACCTCACTCATTTATTGAAAATAACCAAGCAGAAGAAATGTATCCGAACTGTCCTGAATCTAGTCTCTGGAATCTGGGAGTTCAAAGGCCTTTCAGCTGTTCATTTGATTTTGTGTCATTGTTTTGTCTCACCCTTTCAATATTCGTCTTTCTCTGTGGTTTCGTAAAGACACTCTACATAAGAAGTCTTGCATGTCCGGCCTCTCTAACTTTTATTCTGAATCTGTGAAAAAGCTTCGTTCTTCTTACCTCAGTAAGTCACATGGCACTCATCAAAGGTCTTGTCCTTCTCTTTATATCTGTCTGCATTCTTCTTTTTCTCTTTGTTTAACACTATAGTATATAGTTTTTCATGTTTATTTATCAGTTTTAATTATGATGTTTCCTGCATGAAGTTCGCGTTGCTGTTTGGTTTAGATTTGTTTGTTTTCAACAGGTCTTTGTGATGGTAATGATGCTTCAGCCACTCCAGAGGAGAGATGTAAATCACCAACTTCAGGTAAACATGCCCTGATTGCCCTGATTATATGACAGTGTTTACTGGTAAAACATGAAGATAATTGATGGTAGTTTCATGAGTTGATTGACAGAACTTTAAGAAACTGTTCACTCAAAAATGAAGCTTTTGTCATGATTTACTCACCCTTGTGTTGTTCCAAACATGTGTTTCTTTCTTTCGTGAAAAATAAAAGAAGATCTTCGGCAGAAAGTGTTTGTTTTATAAATCAACACCCACTTTCATTTTATACTGCCAAGCTTTGTCAAAATCCTTTATTCCTGAAGCATGTTTAATTAGATTGTGCTGAGAAACCTTTTTTTTCCAGTTAACACTCTGGAAGAAATTTGTTAACAAAGTTAAACCAAGTATGGTTTTAGAGTTTTTAGCAAAAATAGATTTTAAAAACCTGATATTAGATATACTTATGGAAGCTTGTTTCCGCCAAAGGTAATTGCAACTTTTTATCTCACAATTCTGACTTTTTTTTTCTCGCAATTACAAGTTTATATCTCACAATTCTGACTTTTTTTCTCAGAATTGCGAGATATAAACAAAATTGAGAGGTATAAAGTCAGAATTGTGTGATATAGTCAGAATTGCGAGAAAAAAATTGCGAGTTTATATCTTGCAATTCTGACTTTATATCACGCAATTCTGACTTTTTTATAACTCGCAATTGCAAGTTTAAATCTTGCTATTCTGACTTTTTTTCTCAGAATTGTGAGATATAAACATGCAATTGTGTGTTATAATGTCCAATTGTGAGGGGAAAAAGACAGGTTTTTTTCTTAGAATTGCGAGTTTATATCTCACAATTCTGACTATAACTCGCAATTGCATGTTATAAAGTTTGAGAAAAAAATTCTTTATAAGACAATTGTGAGTTTATATCTCGCAATTCTGTCTTCATAACACGCAATTCTAACTTTGTAACTCGCAATTGTGAGTTTAAATCTCGCGATTTTGAGAAAAAAAGTCTGAATTGTGAGTTAAAAAGTTGCAATTACCTTTTTTTATTTTTTATTTAGTGTCAGAAACAAGCTTCTCTATATACTATAGGCACAGAAGCTGGCATGACATTAAAAAACAAAAACAAATCAAGCTTGAAAAATGGAAAAATACTAATGCGTCTATATTTCAAGTCTTTTGAAACTATACAATATCTGAGATTAATAGACTAAAATTGTATTCATTTTCTTTTTTATTAAACATGCATGAATTAGATTTGTAAGCTACGGTTTAACCTTACAGAAAACATATGACTTCAGAAGACATGAAATATTTGCCTATGCCATATGGACTACTTTTATGGTGCTTTTTCTTGCAAAAAATAAATCACTAGCTACTTTCATTGAATTGAAAAGTGCAGCCTCTAAATTTTGCCTAACATCTATAGGTTTAGAACAACATGAGGGTGAGTTCACGATGACAAACTGTTTTGTGGACTGTGCCTTTTAAAGTGGAATGTATAATTTTGCACCTTTTTTGCAAAATGGGTTTCCAAACAAGGCCCCTGTCAGCATGGCTTGGACAAACTGGTAGTCCCCCAAGCTCATGCTAATCCTCTGGCATTTCTGTTTGGTGACGAAGAAATTGCACACTGCAACTTAAAGACAGATATATTGACAAACACTGCTATACCAGAGCATTGGATGTGAAGCTATTATAGTTGAAAAGTCTTTAGCACAGCAAAAAATTTAAACAATTCTGCAAGCGTCGTCAGAATTGGAGTCAGGTGTGCTGACCAAGGAAATTTCATTTACAAGGAATTTGACTTTGATATGCAGATAGTTGCCAAAAGTTACATAAGACCCTACTGGCTGTATCACATTATTATGCAGACTGTGTTGTTGCTACTGTATAGGATCCGGTTCACCATGCAATTCTGATGAAGACAGCAAACAAAAGTTCATTGACAAGGGTACAGTACATTATACACACCCATTTTCTGTCTTAGGAAAGCCTTTATTTTCATTTGATTTGGTTCTTTTCAACACATTTTCTAGTGATGTCCAAAAGCAAGCAGATATCCAAGAATGTTGCCAATGACTTTGGTACTGTATAATGTTCATATTATGGCAGTCTGGGTCTTTCAGTTTCTGCGCTAATGGGCTCTTGTACACTAACCAAATGAACTAACCAAATAAATTAAAATGAGTGCATAGTAGAGCTGAACTTGAGCTTTGTGTGTCTGATGCTTGGTGGTTGAGTGTGTCAATAAATGGTGGACCAGTGAGAACTTTTTTGACAGTAGTGGTTTCACTGTTTAACTTGTCTGAAACCAGAGTCAACTTTCTTAACATACATATCCTTGTAGTCTTGAGAATGATTCATGAGTGTGTGTTACTCTAAGGAGAAATATGTTATGTTTTTTTTTTTTTTTTTTCTCCTGAAAGGGGTAGTAAATGCTGCCCATTTTGAATGTAAACCATTTTAAAGGGGTCATGAACTGCATTGTTTTATAATGTTTACTGGGGTGCACTTAAAATGTTAATATGCTTTTTACATTAGAAATGGTCATGATTTAGAATTAAAAGGCATTCTTCCTACCCTGATTTTAGCCCTCTTATTTGAACGCTCTGTTTTAAGGGGCGTGTCTGCTGTGAGACTTCAGTGTAAACGCCCGCTGCTGTGACTAATATCTTTGCAATATGAAATAGCTTAGTATTACTTTTTTGAAAACTTTTAGCACATTTTTACTATTACAGCTCTCAAGGTTAACTAATCGTGAAAGGCATTACATTTAGATCTATGACATTATATTTAGATTGTGGCATGAAAGGTTGCAGTGATGAACATTGTAGCCGATCACAGACATGTTGTTGAGCGCATGAAAGCAGTGATCTCGTCATTGCAACTCAATTTCTCCACACTAACAAATCATAACTAACAGTGCAAAAGCGATGTAACTAAAAGATTCGTTAAAAAAAAAAAGGGAGTTTTTGCGCAAGTCCAGAACTCAGTCACTGATAAACTTGTGCTGTTTGATTGACAGCTCCAGTGATTGTAAAGGGAGAGTTCTTTGATTGCTATCTATTCATTTGCTGGGCCTGGTGTCAATAAAAGCTTTTATTGGACTTACAAAGAAGTTTTCAGTTCTGAAGTACGAGTACGATGACCTCTTATAAATCAAAAGCTCAAGGAAAAGTTGATTTCTCAATTCATGACCCCTTTAAGATCTAAAACTTTTTTTTTTCTCACAATTTCAAAATTGTATCTCCTGCTGGAATGCTTTTTTCTAACCTTGTTTAACATTACAGGCTTTTACTCAGCTCTGGTGCGTTTCAAGGGTAAAAAATACACAGGGCAATGAAAATGATGTTAGACATTCCACATATCTCTGATTTCGAATCATTTGTTTACTCACAGATTTCTACTGAACATCAGAAATCATAGACAGATCTTCATATGGGCGATTACACACACACAATGCCAGAATTTGTCAGAAAGAAATGAGGTTTCCTGGTGTTTTGACTCTTGATCTGTGCTGGTTTCATTGCCACTAATCTCAATGTAATTTTCTCGGCATGATCGAGTTGCTTCTAAATATATAACATATTAGATGAACAAATGTCTCTTTTTAAGGCTGCTGATGGGCTCATGGCTGCTCTATGGCTTCGTTCTACATCATGATCTTCCAACTTTTTCTCAATCTGCTTATTTCTGTCTTCTTAAACCTGTTGATTCATCCTTATTTAACATTTTTAGTAACAATGATTTTCCAGATATGAATGCCTTTGATTATATGTTCAGAACAATGTTTTCTTTTTTCCAGCTAAGATATCCCGGAAAATTAACATGATTGCTGATCAGAAAGATGGTAAGCTTTTGTTCTCTCACTTTAGTTTCTAGGAGTAGCTGTGCATCTTTTGCAGGTGATCATTTTCTTCCAACATAAACTGGGCATTTGTCATCAAATAGAAAGGGCAGCTCTTGATGCAGCAGTATGTACAGTACTAATACTGTATTCCCAGCCCTATAAGCTGCATCACTGTCTACTATCTATGTTATCTGCAATAGTAATAGTAGTGTTGTCAAAAGTACTGACCGCAATACCAAGTTGGTACTGAAATTTTAAAAGTGTGACGCTTTAAGCGATGTTGAGCAGATTCGTAAACACCTGATTGGCCTTTGTGTTCACGCGCTCATCAGCGCTTAAAGCGTCACATTTTTAAAATTTCAGTACCGAATTGCTATCGCGGTCGGTACTTTTGACAACACTGAGTCATAGTAGTCAGTAGTCTATGTAGGACTATCGCCATAAACTCTGATACGGTTTATAGCTTATTCTGGCTTAGATCCGCCTACTTAGACAGTAAAGGTCTGAAAACATTTGAATAAATCTGAAATAATAGACACTACAATAATAAATTCGGTCATTTTTTGCTGACATTAAATAACTTTAAATCCTGCTTGTTTTCAGAGGTGCTCCAGGTATTGTAGACCTATAATTTAGGTCTGTGTAGATTGTAGACTTGCATGCATGGATGTTGGTGCAAATGTATTTAGGTGCGATATATACATTATCTTGCTAGTTAAACTGTTCCGCGTGTAGAAAGGAGGTTACGGCGGCACTGCTCTCTCCCTGGTAAGAAACAACAGAGTTGTGTGAAGGAAATGAAGAGGAAACACGCAGCTTCTTTCCGCGAGACCTCATTACGTGACCCCAGTGAGTGGCCCTATTACAGGCTGACCTGACCTGATCTGGACTGGTTCATACTAACTCTCACTGGAGCTTGCTGTGTGCAGTTTGTCGATTGTTTGAATGTTGGCGTCCAATTTTGGTTTCGGTGAGACGTAATCATCTTTTTTTTTAGATTTATTTTAAACTGATTACAGATTAAGGTTTAATATTATTAGTGCAACATACAAGTTACACAAAAAAATTCTTTCATCATCCTGAAACAAAGCAGATTATGGATTTTGACCTCAAAATACTGTTCACATTTGCTGTGTAATCCTTAGATTCCCAATGGTGTGATCGTAGCACACTAAATATTTTTTTCAGCTGGTCGTCCACAGTGATCAGCAGCACACAACATCAGACCAACAATAACACGTGTCGTATTAACTTCTCTCTTTTTGATTTGCTAGTGACTTGTATGAGCTGTTATTTTATGATTTACTAACCAACACATTTTACAGGTGAATATCACAGACCAGTAAGCTGCATCAAGAGTCATTTCCAAATCAAAAGAAGAAAATTTTATTTTGCATAGAGAAAATGAAGATTAAAGTCAGAATTAATTCAGTACAACAAATTCTGCTGTTACGTGTAAATGTTTTTGTCTTTGCAGAAAATATTTTTCTCAATGTTTGTATTAATAATTATTATATTAATAATAATATGAATGTGAAACATGAGCTAGACATGTTCTTGTCAGTTTTGGTGAGATTCATCTTTGCTTTGCTTTTTTTTAATATTTGCATTTATTCTAAAATTAGTGTTATAGGTTTGCCAGAAATATATCTGAATGCCTCTGAGTGTTTGAGAGTTAAATAAAACCGCAAAACAATGTTTTGTAACTGCTAGTTTTGTCTATTTTGAATGAAAACGTTTTAAGTGTTTTTTTGGGATTAGATGGCAATGGTTTGTGTGCAGTAGCTAAATGTTTTACTCATTGCACACTACATGTAACTCAAATGTAAAGTTTATATTAATACTGCACATAAAACACATTTCAGAAGAATATCATCAAAATACTTTATTAACTGCTGAAATATTTTTGGTTTCAGGTGTCCTGAGGTGATTCAGACTTGATTTTACTTCATAGCATCATGTTAATTGTCTACTTCTGTTGTCTTTTTGTCCCTGATGGTTCTCAGATGCCAGGGACAACTCGTTCAGCCCGCTCACGCAGCTCCAGTGTGACCAGCCTTGACAGAGAGTCACGTGAGGTCATTTCCTCCTTTTACTTTTGTGACTCCCTGTCCAAGAAGAGTGAGACGGTGGCATTGCCCAGCCTGTGGGTAGGCACCTCATTGGGCAGCATGCTTACCATCGCCCTCACTGTGCCCTCCACACCAGAGCAGAGGATGCAACAACCTGTGGGCGTCTGTTTCTGTGGTAAGACTTGCTTTACAGCTCTGTAAAAATGAGTGAAACATTATGAAATTATGAAATTCTTTTTTTTTTTTTCTCGGATTCCATTTTTTAATGGTTTATAAAGGATGTCCTGTCAACTAAATTAATAAAAAAAAAAAGTAATAATTTGTGAAAATTTTAATAATAAGGCCCTATGAAATGTTTTTTCCTCTGAAATCCAGTGTTTGTTTTAATTTATTTTAATTTTGTATTTTATGATTTCAATACGATTTTTTAAATCAAAAACAATGGTAACTCAAATTAATTAATAAAACTTATATAAAATGTAAACAAATGAAATTTGAACAAGTTCATTCATTCTTTGGCATACAAATTGCTGCACAACAGAGGTTTACCATTTTTAAAATTAAAAATGGCTAATAAAAAATTGTGATATTCCTTAAATTATGTTTTAATGTTTCAATCTGTACTACTATTATTATTGTTATTATTAGTTAAACCAAATTTATATTTTTGTAGAGAATATATTTTATATAGTTTGTATATAAAAGATATTCAGATATATTTCTGGCAAACCTATAACACTAATTTTAGAATTAGAACAAATATATTTTATATAGTTTGTAGAGAAGACCTTTAAGTTTCTGTGCATATCTAACAATAGTTTTATCAAATTAAATGGTGAAAACACCATAATTGTCAATGTGTGTAGTAGACAAAACTGCACTAATACACATAGACATGCAGAACATGCAGACTTAATGTTTCCTTGTTTGCGTCCGAATGCCAGGTCAGTATTGGCCGAGGCTGTTCACGTGAGCAGCACGACGCATGCGTGTGTCAAGTCAAGTCACCTTTATTTATATACCGCTAGTCAAGTCACCTTCATTTATATACTGCCTTCCAAAAGTTTGGAAACACCCTAGAAAAGTGGGGTTTTGGACAATATTGACATGAATCCTTTTTAATTTGTGATAATTTTGCACTTATAAGGGACAACACAAACTACGAAAACATATTTTATTACATAAACAGTTTATACATAGAAAAAACTTAAATTTTCGGTTCATCAGTAAATCCACCATTAGCAGCTATTACAGCTCTGCATAATCTGGGCATCCGAGCTGTCAGTTTATTCAAACATTGACTTGATATATTACTCCAAGCCTCCTGAAGGATTGCCCAAAGATGATTCACGCTGGTTGGACACTTCTTACGGACATCACGGTCCAGTTCCTCCCATTGTAGCTCAATTGGGTTGAGGTCGGGTGTCAGATCAGCTGTCAGCTCTGGACAAGTTAGGCGTCTGTTGCGAAGGCTGGACACTCTTACATATTTGTCCTCACTAAAAGAGGTACTTCTTGGTCTTCCATTCCTCTTTCTGTCTTTATTGGACCCAGACTTTGCCTTTCGTTCCAAGCAATAGTGGACACCTTTCAGTGAAATTTTCAACTTTTTGGCTATATCTCGCATTGAATAGCCTTCATTCCTTAGTTAGAACTATTACAGACTGACGTGTTTCCAGAGAAAGCTGCTTGCACCTGGCCATGTTGTCAAGAAACACATGGAAACTCTCTATAGTCAAGTCAAGTCACCTTTATTTATATAGCGCTTTTTACAATGCAGATTGTGTCAAAGCAGCTTTACATTGATAACTGGTATATAATTTTGGCTGCACAGCAGCTCTTAAAGAATAGTGTCAATGTCGGCAGATCAAAGCACTGTTGAATATCAAATGTCAAGTCAAATGTCAAGTGTCCCCAACTAAGCAAGCCAAAGGCAACAGCGGCAAGGAACCCGAACTCCAACAGGTGATATCAGATGGCAAACAGGTGGCAAATAGACTTCTGTGTTAAAATGGAGAAAAAAACCTTGGGAGAAACCAGGCTTAGTCGGGGGGGGCCAGTTCTCCTCTGGCGAACAGTGCTTTGGTACGATTCAGGTTGCTATCTTATGTCCGATAGGATCGCAACATTCAAAGTATTTATTCCAGTTCAGTCCAGTTGAGGATCGTATTCATCACACCGGTATGGACGGTTTGTTGAGGAGCTGTGCCACTGGCTGTTGTGTCGATGAGGCCTTCACAATGGATGATCTAGTTGACTCAATCTCTGCTGATACTTCAGGGCTGCGTTGTGGTCGTGTCAAGGCGCCGGTCCTCGGTCTCACCTGGATACGGCCCGGATCCGGTTGACTACGGTAAACCTCGGGATAAACAGAAAGACTAATATTAGCGTAGATGCCATTCTTCTTCTGATGTAACGAGTACATCTGGTGTTATAGGAAGTGTTCCCGGTTCCGGCTGACCTAATTTATGCAGCCTAATAATCCTTTAACGGATTTGAAAATATAAATTGATAATGTGTTATGTGTATGCCAGGTTAAAGAGATGCGTTTTTAGTCTAGATTTAAACTGACAGAGTGTGTCTGCTTCCCGAACAATGCTAGGAAGATTGTTCCAGAGTTTAGGTGCCAGATGGGAGAAGGATCTACCGCATATAATACCGCCTACCGTCTATAAAATGGGCCAAACAAGTCATTTGATTGGCAAGAGCTATTTGGAAACTATCTGACCTAAATTGGGTTCTAATTGGTTCATTGTATTCTAAACTTAATTGGCAATCAATTGTTGAAGCTAATAAGGTGTGCTGACCCAAAAATCTTTTACAGTCCTGGGCCAAGTTTAAACCAGTAACCAGGCATCACAGCTGGTAATGGGCATGTCTGACTTTGACATGTATATATTGCCATTATTATGTAATCAAAATGAAAATTATTATTGCTGGTCTTCAATGATAATGTAAAGTTACTTTAATGTATTTGCACCAAAAAATGGATTTATGCTGATATCGCCCAAAACCACACTTTGCCAGGGGTGTTTTCAAACATTTGGAGGGCAGTGTATAGCGCACATATATTTTTACAATGCAGATTGTATTAAAACAGCTTTACAGTGATAACAGGAAAATCATTTTGGCTGCTCAGCAGCTCTGAAAATGGTGTCATTGTCCAGCTTAAGTAAGTTCATTTAGTTCATTTATCTGTACAGCAGCTCTGGAGAAAACAGTGATGTCATTGTCCAGCTCAGTTTACTTTGCGTACAATGGTGTCAATGGAGGCAGATCAAAACATTGTGAAATATCACATGTCCCCAACTAAGCAAGCCACAGGCGACAGTGGCAAGGAACCCAAACAAGGAACCGTCCAATAATAAGTCGGCGTTCTGGCATAGTACTTGGAAGCTCTGCACTGCGTTCACTACGTCAACTGCGTAACAAACTGACAGGGAAGAGGAAAAATTGTTGAATAAAGTATTTTCCTCGCTTCATAACATTAAGGTTGAACCACTGTAGTCACGCTGACTATTTTAATGATATCTTTACTACTTATCTGGACCTTGAATGCGTACTTTCTATGGGAGATAAAAACCTTTGGGTTTGGAATGACATGAGGGTGAGTAATTAATGACAGAAATTAAATTTTTGGGTGAACTAACCTTTTAAGTTCTACTTTTCAGTTTTGATTTATTCATCCAAATTTTGCCAAATTCCTTGACATTCCGCGATATACTGTAAAGTCCATTTTTATGTCTATTTCGCAATTCCGTCTGCTTTTTCCACATTGTGAAAATCATCATTGATGGAAAAAGACACGCTTGTTGGTTTGACGCTTTCTGCCATCACAGGTTCAGTGGTGCGCTTGAAAGGAGGCATTCTGCGCATGGCCCAGCTGGATGCCAGCGGGACGCTTCTGCCCCATGTTTATGAGCCCTGGTATGAGACCAACGCCCCTGAGGAGGAGAAAGAACGGCTACGGAGACGCCGGCCCACATCCCCTCCTTCTTCTCAGGAGAACCAGGACTGTCATTACGCTGTGGTCTGCTCAGAGAAGCAGGCTAAGGTGGTGGCGCTGCCCTCCCAAAACTGCATCTACGAGCACAACATCACCGAGGCCTCCTTTGTACTTAGAGCTGATGTGGTGACGATGACCACAGGGGTTGGCCTCGCCTGTTTCTGTGCCAATGGCCACATTATGACCCTCAGGTAATTTGAATGACCTGACAATCAATGCCACTGAATATTTTTTTTCTTTGTTTTTTTCTTCCTAAACCTGTAAACCATCTGTTTTCAGTTTGCCCAGCCTGCGGCCACTGCTGGATGTGAACTACCTTCCTCTGACGGACATGAGGATAGCCAGAACCTTCTGTTTCTCAAACCAAGGCCAGGCCCTGTACCTCACATCGCCCACTGAGATCCAAAGAATCACCTATAGCCAGGAAACCTGTGATAACCTGCAGGTCAGAATGTGCCCATTATGTTTTATGTGTGCAGGATGTTGTTTGTCCCATTAAAATCCCATTCATTGTATACATAGAAAGTGATTTACATTTAAACCTTTTAATTCAGACTATGGCTGCATGATAATGGTTAAACTGATAATCACAATTGTTTTGCTCAAAAATGATAATTGTGATTATTACACAAATAAAATACATTAAATACATTAAAGCTGCAAGCAGTGATGAAAGGGCCCTCGCACGCGGGCTCACCACCACCCGGGGGCCTTTGAAAACAGTGAACAGTGGGTGACATGCATGTAAGCGAGTAAATACAGGAAAAATATGGCAAAGTCATTTCATGCATACATTAGCACTTAGCCAAGTGTTGCATAATATAACATGTTTCTAGCATGTATGGCACTTCTTGGCATATATAAATGTGTTTCTGGGAGTGAATTACAGTGCAAAGCATGCCATTTCCTGTTGCCAACAGGTGGCGCTATGACTAACTGAATATTGGCACATAGATGTCTTTAGGCCAGGACTCTTATCACACGTGAAGTTTGGGGCAGATCAGACACTGTATGCCTGAGTTACAACAGCTTCCTCTTTCATGGTGAAACATCAGAATTTGTCAGGCCGCCACGGACACGCCCTCCAACGAAAACTCAAGATCTGTGCAATTTAATGTCACTAAGGCCTTAAGATTAGACTGGCCATATATGATGTTGATCTGGTTAAATCTCTATGTGGAGTTAATAACGGTGTAAAACAAGTCATTTCCTTTTGCCCACAGGTGGCGCTATGACTGTAACTGAATATTGGCATGTAGATGTCTTCAGGCCAGAACTCTAATAAAACATGTTAAGTTTGGGGCAGATCGGACATTACATGTTACAACAGCTTCCTCTTTCATGGTGAAACATCAGATTGTTTTCAGGCCGCCGCGGACACGCCCTTCAGTGAAAACTCTAGATCTTCACAATTTAATGTCGCAAATGCCTTTGGATTAGATTGACCAAATATGATGTTAATCTGATAAAAAATTTGTAGAGAAATTTCAAAATATCTCACTTCCTGTTGGGTTTTAATATTTTGCAACCAGGGACTTTTTTGTAGGTATTGGGCTATTACATGTGTCTACCGAATTTCATACCCGTACGTGAAACGTAGCATGAAAGGCGTTTAATTGAAATTTTGTAGGTGGCGCTATCGAGCCATTTTGCCGCACCTAATTCTGAAACCCATATCAGATGTACATTTTCACCACTTCTGACACGTGTGCAAAGCTTCATGAGTTTTCAAGCATGTTTAGACCCTCAAAATACGATTTATTTCGGAGAAGAAGAATAATTGACATCACAGTCCCTCAAACGAATGACAGGTTGAGTACAGTGTATAATATATTACAACAGAACCGTATGTGATATTACAGATGAGGGCTAAAAAAAAGTAAGCCTTAATTAATACAAAAATAATGGGGAGTAACCCCCCCCCCCCACCACCACCACCCAATCTGGTCATGCGTGCAGTAAATACTGTGTGCAGTAAAGAACTGAGCTTGAATAGAGATGCAGATAAAATTAACTTATCCGTTACATGCAAAAACATTTTTAATTATTTTTAAATATTCGACTCTTTTTAAATGTACCATACAGAAGTGAGCGACAGCTTTAGTGATTATAAAAGGAGTGCTCTTTACTTTCTTTCTGTGTAATTCAGTCACAATTTAAAGATGTTTTTGTTTTTCATGAGACTTTTTCTACTTTTCCATATAATAGGGAGTCAATGAGTGCTTCTCTGCCGCCATCTATTGGTAATTTCATGTCATTTATATATATATATATATATATATATATATATATATATATATATATATATATATATATATATATATGAAGTTTTGTTTGCCTAGAAGTGTTACAGTAGTTTTCCTTCATCTTTAAATTTTTAGTTTTACAAATCATCACATTAGAAATAACATTTTAAGTGCTGGAAAAAATGTGAAGCACTTTAAAGAAGTCCTTGAAAAGTGCTTGAATTTCACTCTCAAAAGTTTGCATGAACCCTGAAATGAATAAGTATTTCTGCCACAATACCATAGTTTCAGTAAGCGTTACTACATTAAATCCATGGTGATTTGTGGACTGGGGAGCCTTAACTTGTTCGTGGCACAATGTTTCTCCTGGTTTCCACATCAGCGCTCTTTGATCTGATATCTGTGGTTTAAAGCAGAGAATTCTAACAAAAATTTAGTCGCACCAGCAGGAAAAAAGATCGAAAAATGCATATTATGAAGCGACTAGAATACTTTTTGTGAGCAAAAACAAAATAAAAATAACTTTATTCAACAAATTCATCTCTCCCCTGTCATTCTCCTACACTGTTTTCATAGTAGCGCATCAGTATTGGCCAACTCCTGACGCAGGACCCGGCCGGCGTTCAGTTGTAAACACGGAAGCGCTGCAATGCGTTCACTGCACCAACTGCGCATGAGTCTGACAGTGTAGAGAAAAAATGTTGAATAAAGTCATTATTTTTATTTTGTTTTTGCTCACAAAAAGTATTCTTGTCGCTTCATTACATTAAGGTTAAAACACTGCAGTCACGGTGACTATTTTAACAATGTCTTTAATACCTTTCTGGACCTTGAATGATGGTAATTACATTGCTTTCTATGGGGGATAAAAAAAAACAAACAAACATTGAATTTCATAAAAAATATCTTAATTTGTGTTCCGAAGATGAATGAAGGTCTTACGGGTTTGGAACAACATGAGGGTAATTAATGACAGAAATTTCATTTTTGGGTGAACTAATCCTTTAAGAATCAGATATTCATTTCATATCCATTTATTATGAGGTGCTCATTTTTGCAGGAGATGCTTGGAGAGCTGTTTACTCCAGTGGAGACACCAGAGGCTCCGAACAGAGGGTTCTTCAAGGGCTTATTTGGAGGCGGTGCTCAGTCCTTGGACAGAGAGGACCTGTGTAAGTATTAATCTGTCACTCACACATACAAAATGCAATCAATCTTAGCTGATATCTGTACTATTTTCAATCAAACTCTTCACATTTTTAATATTAAAACATTTCAGTGTACAGTACACTTAAACATAAAGGTTCCAAAAGGGATAGAACAGTGTTTCTCAACTCCAGTCTCATGGACTCACCTACCAGAATGATATCTCACTAATTAAAACGCCTGATTCAGCTCATCAATTGAGAAATGTTTGGTCTTCTTTTTTTTAAGCGTAAACAGCATTGTAATAATCTGAAGAACCTTTTTTTCCAATGTAAAGAACCTTTTGTGCAATGGAAAAGTTCCTTGAATATTATGATGCTACTGTATGTATTACCTTTATGAGCATGTACGAAGTCTGGACGCACTGAGGTAAGAAGTCTGCTTCGGGCTGTAGGGGAATTTACAGTTAAGACCCAAAGACCAGATATGATGAATGAAGACCTGGAGTCAGAGTTTAAAAAAAAAAATTGAAGAAAATTTTACTGAAGAATAGCAGTTTCATCAGCAGAAGTCAGCTTCAACACTCACAAGGAGTTCATAGGCCGACTGTGTACATTCAATACAGCAGCAGTTATATAACAGAGTCCATTAACTACATCATTACTTCAGGTGAAAAGGATTCTGATTGGCTAAGAAATAGATAAAATTAGAAATTGTCCACACATGAATTGGTGGACATAAGCATGTCTCCATAGATGACAACATAACCATGTTTTAGGCACAGAGTGACCCTCCGAGGTCACAGAACTGCTCTTCTAGGCGCCAGCTTGTTGAGAAAAACAAGTCGTTCCATCAACCAGGGTGCCATTTGTTCATCTTTCACCAATACTGCTCTGCAACAAGAATACCAGCACACATACAAAGATACAAATGATATGTAGCTTCTCCAAGGTTGAAGTTGGTTGAGGTTATTTCCCCAGAACATATAGATAAGTTGTACTTTTCTCTCAGTGAGAGGTACAGACAATATTCATCATTATTCTCTAGTGTTTGAGGATGAAAAGTAAAATAAATGCTTTAACATACGTTGAGGAAGTCATTCAAATCATTTAATATTTAGAAGGATAAATATTGATCAATAACTTGATTATAAAATCACTCAAAAGATGTACATTGAAGCGGCAGTGGATTCCAAAATCCACCCCCTTCAGGGCCAATCATAAGGCCTGTTTACACATGGTCACTTCATGTGTTTTTACTGATCAGCTATCTGATTTGTTAAAATGGTTCCATTTACACTTGGCCACATAAATATAAAAAAGATCCCACGCTAGATGCGAATTTCACAGAGTTCACATCACCAAAAGCAACAGACTTGCCCTGCATTTTATTTATCATCAGCTAATTTGGCTATAACATTTTATTTAGCCTTAACATTTTATTTATTTTAACATTTTATTTTAGAACACACTCTCACACGTTTATCGTTTTTAACATTATGTGGTTTCAACAACCAGATGCATTTACACATGTCCAGTTTCATCTGGTATGCGTCTCAGACCACCTCCTGAAGTGGTTTGATTTAAATCTGTCCCAAAAGCATTTCAGAGGGCATTTACACCCATTTACATCTTTTCACGATCGGATAGCTATCCGATCAGAGAAAACACATGAAGTGACCAGGTATAAACAGGCCCAAAATGTTCTGATGTAGATGCAATTACGCAATTACACAGCACCGTTTACAGTAATAATTTTAATAGTTTTTCTTTGCAAACGTGTGCTAGATGGACGGTGTTTTGTCTTGCTTTATCACCATCTCTGCATAAATGTCACGTCCTGAGACCCAGCCTTCCTTTCTATTCATCAGTGCTGCGGCTCTGGATTTGAATCTATTGTGCAGAGTCTCTTGTTTTTAAAAACAAAATCATGTTCTGTATGATAAGCCTCTTACGCCTGTCATTCGGAAGTCAAAAAATGTCAGATTGGACTGTGAATCTAAAGAGCTTCTCCTCATTTGGGCGGATGAAGAAAACTGCAGCGTTTAAAGTTCATTTCTGTTGATTGGCATCACAGAGTTTACCGGTATGGTGTCTTAACGGTAAAGAAACAACACTTGTTGCTTGTGAACAGCACAATTGTGTATTTACTATAAAAGTTAATCTGGTAATTTTACTATAATTTATCAGGTTTAATGTGTGAAATAGGCATGTGATGGTAGCAGATTCTCATTTAACTATAATTGCTGAAGCTTTTATCATGGTATATTGTATTATCACGGTATTGAATTCAGTTATAAAAAGTATTGTCCTCCTAACAGATTAAATAACTTTTTTTCTTATAACAAAGAGAACTCTGAACATTTAAATACAATAAAATAATACACAAAAAATGTAAACAAAATATAAAGTAAACAAATGTTTTAAACAGATTTAATAGCGAAATAAGGCACAAGAGAGGCATTTAGGACTGCGCATGCACATTAGCTTGATCCAGCCTGAAAAATACAGTTTTTTTTGTCATGATTCGAGTGTTTAGAAACAAAATTTATGAGACAGTTGTTGTCAGATTTCATTTGTAATTTCAAATATGAAATTTAATTGAAAGCTTGGCAAACAGCTTTGGAGAATTTGATGTTTTCCCATTCAAAGAGAGAGGAGCTGCACTTGGATGCCCGAGAGGCGTTTCAAAGATGGCCATCGAGTAAAATGACTTGTCTCAAAGAGACATAAGTTGTGTCCCAAACGACACACTATACACTGTGCACTTATACACTATGTACTTAAGCACTGTGTACTCATCCATGTAGTGCGTGAATTGTATAAGGTTATTTTGTCATTTATCATCAGAGTCTGATCCTCCCTCCCCTTCCACTACGTAATTAAAGCTGCGACAGTTGAGTGCATGAAGTGTCCAACATTCCACACTTCGTTTTTTCCGTTAATTTAGTGCATCATCCGGTTATTTAAAGTGCACTTTTTCTTTTATGGAATTTTCAGTGTGAACACACTACTTGCACTATTTATACTTAAAAACGTCATAGAATAGTGTATAAGTACGTGAATTGGGACCCATCTTTTGATACTGTTCAGAACATAGTTCACTGGGTCAGAAACAGAAAGTAGCGCAGCTGCTTTGTTTAGAGGGGTTACCGGGGTAACGGCTGCATTTCTGCTGCCATCTAATGTCAGAGGGCAAATTCCAATCGGAAGTGAGCATCTCTATGCCCTACTCACTCTGAAGGGCAGAGCCCTTGAAGTGGGGATTGGAAGGAGCAGGGCACTTGTGTGTCATAATGAAGCCATTTGGAGTGCACTTGTCAAAGGTAGAAACGGAAGACTTATAATTACATATGTAATTAAATAATAAAAGATTTTAAGATTTTCAAGTCAGAAAAACTAATTAATTAATAAGAAAAAAAAAAAAGTAGATAAAGAATTGTTTTGGGATCGGATTGTGAGGTGCCTAAAGATTCCCACCCCTATAAAAAATCCCTACTTTGGCCAGTACTGATTTTTAGGTGCCTCTTTTCATACTTCAAAATTGATATTGTCAGAAATGTGCCTAGTTTCAAGATCTCTCATGTTTCTTCTCATCTACAGTTGGAGAGGTGGCTGCTGGTAAGGCCTCGCGCAGCCTGGCGCAGCACATCCCAGGTCCAGGTGGTATGGAGGGCATGAAGGGGGCCGCGTCAGGTGTGGTGGGAGAGTTGGCACGGGCGAGGATAGCTCTGGATGAGAGAGGACAGAAACTAGGCGAGCTGGAGGAGAGGACAGCAGCCATGATGGCCAGCGCAGACTCCTTCTCCAGACACGCACATGATGTAAGATGATCACTTGCTATTCAACACGACTGAAGCTGTTTAGAGTGATACAAAGGCTGTTTCAAAACTTGTGAGCATATGGCAGTCCCTCCAGGATTTTTGCAATTCTGCTATAGCAGTATTTAATGCAAAAAATCAAACAAGTTTGCGTTTTTGTCTTGTTTCCGCAAATCTGTAATTCAAAGTCCAAACAAATGAATCAATACATGTTTAAGTGTCCTGCCGCTGCATTGCAGTAAATTCCATTGTAAAGTCCCCATACGAAGCACTGGGACACCTGCTTTTATACAAATGTTTTGAAAGGAAAGAAAAATTCTGACACACGGCCCATTTGAGCATTGGACAGGGTAATATTTAATATTGAATAATATATATCCCCATCATTTGTTCATGACCTACACTTGTCTATTGTCTTTTCAACCTGTTCCTTTCCAAAATATGCAAGAGAAACACAGACGGGTCATTCCTAAAGTTTGGTGGAGTTTATGTCCCCATTAAACAAAATACTGCATATTTTACATAAAATGTTAATCAACTTGCATGCCACATGGTTTTTCATGCATAGATGTACCCTAATTAACAAAAATTCATAATGATTAGTACCTAAGAATCATTTATTTAAAAAAAAAACTTTTTGAAGCACTTGACAGGCAAATTCCTGTTTTCTCAACTTCACTTTGAAATAAAGGTTATATGTATATTTCTAAATTAGCAATTAAGTATTAGTAAGTATTTATTAAATTTAAGTATTAGTATATACATTTACATTTGTATACATTTCTCTTTGACATAAAATACAATTTATTGTCGTACATAATTTTTTTTAATGGGTAAAACCATTAAAATAGTTTGTGTCCCTCAAACTCCAGTCATAACCAGTCATACATATCATGACTTGCTGGAAGTGACATCATTACTTGGAGGAAAAGCAACTCCAAGAACCAAGACTTATCTAATAACATAAAACATAAAATGTCCACCCTGTTGTGTCAATTTATATTGGACATTAAAATGTTTATTTTTTAAAATAGATTTATATATCTGTATATATCTTCCTAAATGTTAATCTTCTGTTAGCATGTTGTTCTTTCCTAGCTAGTAATGTACTTTATTAGTTTAAAACATCCACCCTGTTACACAATGCATTGTAAAAATGTCATGTAACAGGGTGGACAAATTCCATAGAATGTGAATGTGAAATTAGAAATATTTGGTCAGGATTATTAAATTATACTAACCTGAGCTTGACCAGTGTGTTTTTATGATAGACAGGCATTTTCTCCCTCTGACAAGACTAAAAAATAATTTAGTTTTCAACAAGTCTGTTCAGTCCAAAATCCACCAAACTGTAGGAACGACCCGGCCGTGCAAGTGAATCAACGCTGTTTATATTTATGTGTTAAGCGTGTGGGACGAAATAAAAGTTTCTAGATGTTAATGATACTATTAAACTTCTATATGTATTTCTGCATATAATGTATATTGGGGCAAATATTTGCTAGTCCCCATAATGTCTGATTTCACCACTAGATTTACTGTATATGTACTTTTTAAATATTTCTAGTGAATGCAATCACTGATAATACTATTATAAAGTGAAAAAAGAGAACAAACAGTGATATAATTGTTAAATTGTAAAAACATGAAATAATAATTTATAACATTTAAAATATATAGTAAACACTACACAGTATGAACTGATTACACACTGATTCATGGACAATGTGCAGTGCTGATTACATGTAATCTGGATTGGGTAATCAGATTCCAAAAATGAAGTAATTAGATTATATTCAATTTCAAAATACTTGTAATCTGACTACAGTTACTTTTTTATTGATTACATGATTACATATCATTCACACAATGGCAGTAAATCATTCATAATTTATTGATTCTTATTTTTCAAGTTTTAAATGTTCCTTTCTAAAAAAAAGTCTATAGCTTATATACATTCAGAAAGTCTTCTAGTTTTGTGAAATTTCACACAGATAAAGTTCGGATGAGATGGGTCTGCACCGAATCTCACCTCAGCAGAATTTAGTATAACAGCTGTTGATTAAACACTGCCTATAGGGCCATTGCTAACTATAGGCAGAGCAGGCAGTTTCCCTCTGCATTACTCTGTAGCACTGTATAACAATATAATGGCGTAGGTTTCATGTTAACATTTAGCACTCTCCACCAGGTACAACATTCTGATTGTTTTCTTCTTGTTTTTTAAGCACAAATAATAATGTACTCATTCTAATAAATTTATATTGTAATGTACTCACACAGAAACAATCAGCAGCACAGAAACTTCTCAACGCTGCCCTGCAATTGTTATCAATAAAATAGCTTCACCACTGAAGAGCTACATTATCTTTCTCAGCAATGAGTTGGTAACATCACTGTTTTTGTAGCACGCACCGGTTCACTGTTAATAGAAAAAGACTGAGGTCATTCATTCATGCACAATCTCTCTCTCAGGCCCATAAATGAACACAGACTTGATGTATTACACTTTTCTGTGAATAGAATATTGAACTGGAGATCGCTAAACTGCAAGCTTACTGGTGTTTTCTGAAAGCTAGTGTGTGCACATGGTTACCAGGTTGAGAAAAATAAGTAAAACACTTAGCAGATATTTTCGTAATGCACAAGTGTGAAGCTCTGATTGGGGGATTACATCTCTTGATATCAGGCAACGCCCGGTATGTTCCTCTGTGGGCCTGATTAAACCTTGTTCTAGCCTATATATTATATTATATTCATTAATTTCAGCATATATCCACTCTGTTTTAAACGCTTTTCTTGTATTCAAGTTAAGCGTGGTCCACTGCTGCATACTTGCTGCGGAATCGATACAGAAACAGCTGTACTGATACTTGTATCGACAAGTAGTATGTGACGATACATCGTCATATCGATGTTATTGAACACAACCTTAATATTTAATACACTTCATGTTGTTGATAACAAACAATGGAATACATTTTCTTTCTCTTTGGATATATCAATATGGTACAAGATTATCTTATTAAATTTAATGTGATAAACGAGTTAGGTCAAAAGTAATCTAAAATCAATCAAAAAGTAGTCCAATTATATTACATAAAATGTGTAATGTCATGGATTACATTACTAACTACAATTTTGTCATCTAATTTGTAGGGGTGTGACAAGACGAGACGTGAGATTGAGTTCACGAGAACGAAACGACGAGATTTTTACACAGTATTATTAAGAAATCCTCAATGACGAAATACATGACTAGAAAAATAGTCTGCAGTTGCATTTGAAATGTTTTAACTAATCATCTTATAATTAATGTCATTTCAGTTCTACTTTGAGTATGAATTATAAAATGCTGTAAAAGACAACAATACTCAAGCACTGTAAAAGCTTTTGCCACAAACTCAACTGACTGGCTTCTCTCCTGAGTCTCTTCAGACCTTACTGTACATGATTTATGAGCTTCTACAACTTCTAACTGAACTCCTTTCCACAATTGATCATAGAAATAAAAACAGTATAAATAAAAATGAATTACAGTTTTCTCTTAGTCTTATTAAGTGCAAACAATAAGTGCAACCATAATCAAAGTACTCTCTCGTCTCAATATTCAAAGTGCAAATAGAGACTCAATTTTTCTTTAAGCATGATACAGAGCTTAGAGATGATTACAACTACACAGCCCAGACTAAGATAGCTTTCATAATGGGAGATATTTGCATGCATCAGTGAGCCGCTTTCAAAATGCGAGGTATTGAAATCGCATTTGAATGTGCACTCGCGTTTTACTTTCACTTTTGATTTTGCGATTGTGCATACTCTGCGAATAGGGAGTGGCGGAGCTGAGCACGCATTATACAAGATCAGACGTTTGTCAAACGCTTACTCTGTTGTTCAACAAATCCTCCGCCATGGTCTTGTCAGTCATCTCGCCACTTACTCTCATCATGTGATCAGTGAACTCTGATTCCTGCTGCACTATGTACGTACGATTCTGCAGCTCGTGTTGGATGAGCTTATTTCTATAAAAAGCAAAACGACAGTGGAGCCTTCATGTGAACCTAGCAGTGACTTATTAGATGCCAATTTCACCCTCACACTCCATAATGGCAATATTGCGAGACAGCTTTTCACCTCGATGAGAAATCTCGTCACATTTTAATCTCGCGAGATTTCGTCACACCCTTAGTAATAAATGCATCAGGGAGCCTCTTTCAAAATGCGGGGTATTGAAATCGCGTTTTACTTTCACTTTCGATTCTGCGATCGCACATGCTGTGTGAATTCTCCAAGATAAGACATTTGTCAGATGCTTAGGCTCTGTTGTGCAACAAATCCTCTGCCATGGTCTTGTCAGTCATCTTGTCACTTATCACTTAATATCATGAGACAGATTTTCACCTCGACGACAAATCTCATCACACTTTCATCTCGCGAGATCTCGTGGCATGAGATCTTGTCACACCCCTAGTAATTTGGTATCAGTAACAGACTACAATTTGTAAGTAATGTACCCAGCATGGGTCTAACACAATTCTGTATTTTCAGCAAAGCAGTATTATGTGTATTTCTATGATGTGGGACCAGAACCACAATTTCAGTAATTATGTATAAAAATATTTTCAGGTACTGTAATTGTTTTCTTTCTGTCACTGAAACTAAGCACATCATGATTATTGGTGGGTTTTCACTACAAAATGCTGCAAATATCACTGCAATTTTTGAGAAGGTAGCAGCAAATTTAGCAGCAAAAACCAGAAAAGCTCCTGCGAAATCCTGGTGGGACTGATTTCATTGTGTATTGATACTGAGTTTTGAGAATCAGTGATTTTTGTTGGTATTGCTGTCCAAAAATGCTGTTTAGGTTGGCAGCTCACTAGGTTTTGAGATGCAGCCGTATTCTATGTCGAACAATGATAATTGTGTTGGATAATTTGTTTCACAGAGGGTAAACCATCTGTCTTTCTTCACCAGATAATGCTGAAATACAAGGACAAGAAATGGTACCAGCTCTGAGGTCCCTGCAGGGAGTCAGCGGACCTTCCTGTGAAGACAGCAGATCCATCACCTCTCCTCTGTTTCTTCCTTCTCTTCCTGTGTCTCTCTCTCTCTGTGATGTCCAGAGACTGCCACTCTTGCTCAGCACAACGTCACGCGGCATTACCTCAGGCTGAGGAGCTGCGGAAAGATAGAGGAGACAGGAGGGGAAGGAACGGGACAGGCGCATTAGGCTGGGATTTCCTTCCCTTCTCGGTGGCAGTTGAGTTTCCTCTCCTGAAAACAAAGCCGTGTATCTTGTCTTGGAGTTGGGAGAAGGGGTCGGTCACTGGTGCTGCCCCCTGTCTTATACCTTCATTCACCACGCTGTCATTTTTACTGCCATTCTATCTGCAAAGAAACTACAAAAAGGATTGTGGGACATTTTGGGAAAAGAAATTATTTAAGGTGAATGAAATGGGTTAGAGAGACATACAGCTGACAGAAGAAGGTCCAATGTCTACATTGCCAAGCTTAATGCTTCTGATAATCTGTCACTAGAGCAAGAAAAGATTGCATGTCTAGTGATTTAATTTAGGAAATTAGTGCTTTTTCTTATTTTACGAATTAGAGTGAATCTCATGAAAACACATCCAGGTAATATTTTACCTCGAAATCAATATTTTGCATAAAGAAAACACTCTTTAAGCAAACTATTTCTTGTTTATTTTGATTTTAGGGTGAAACAAAACCTGGATTTCATGAGATTCACTCAGTAATCATGTTAGCTATGGAAAAGGCCGGATTGTCTTACATAAGGTGTGATGAAGTACCATTTAATTTCACCTTTAAAGGGCTGGAAGTTGCTGTATTTACCACATATCATGTGATTATTTTGCCATATGAAATTGCAGACAGGCCTGGGCAGTGAAGCTGATCTAATCATGCATCATTTTGTCGGTTCTTTCGTCTAAACGACGTATTGGTTTACACTGATCAGGTCTCAAAGAGCTTTTATGGAAGAGCTCTGACTATGATGTACACTATACGCTGCGCTGACACTGGAGAAAGATGTTCATTTTAAATATGTAATGATGTAAATAACACGTTGGTGAATCTCACAGAAACATGTCCGGCTCGTATTTCACCCCAGAATTTTGCATTATGCTTAGAAAACAATACATTGAATTTAAATCAGAATTAATTAAAGGCTAGAAATACTATCATGATGTCTAAATATTTCATTTAAATTACATTTTGGTAAATTGAATGTTTTTTTTTTTTTGCATTACAGAATAAAAATGTGCCTAACTGTCATGAAAAAGTGCAAAAAATGGGCTTAATTTTCTGTAAACAAAATCGAATTTAGTATTTCTCTGTTTTTTTTTTATTATTATTTTGGGCTGAAACGTGACCCCGACATGCTCTTAACCGGTTTCACCCGTGTGAAAAACTGCTGAATGTTTGCTGGTTATATACAAACAGACCCGAAGAGCGTCAATTATTTTTGTTCTAAAGGAGCGGGTTATTTTTGTCGCGATTGAACGCAAGTGTGAGGCATGATCTTGATTATGTGCCTTGTGATGATTGACATGTCAGAAACCCGTCCCGCTCTCCAGCGAGCTCCTACGGACGGGACACCGGCGGATGTGCCGAGAGTACTGAATCTTCATATGCAAAACAGGTTCCCACAACGGCTTATGGGGGACTCGGTACAGTACCGGATGACCTCCTCATCCGAATGGATTTCTCCGTGTATTTTCTAAGAAGCCTTTTGGATGGACTAATGCATGAGTTTGTCATCCTCACAGAGAGGTGAATATATCTATCTCTGTTTGTTGCTGCAGTGGAAGTGTCCACTAAATGTTCAATGCAGCTCCATACTCTTGATCAGCAGCCCTCGAGAGGGGGTTACCTTCTGCCTTTGCTTTGCGACCCATGAATATATGCTAACCTCGACTCGTGTGCGTATACGTGTGTGTTCGTGAACATACATGTACGCAAGAATATGTGTATGCTCACATTTATATAAACTAAAGATACAATATATTTGAAAGCATATGTTTTCTTTAAGTGTGTTTTCTTATTTATGAGGTGCAAGAAATTGCTGCTATTTGTGTTTAATTCAGAGCATCTGTTGACGCTTCTTCTGTTTTTTGTTTGTTTGTCACATTGCTGCCAAATGTTGTAAATATTAATACTTCTGAAGACAAACTTGAGAGTGCTGACGCAGTCAAAGTGACGGAGATGGTGGCCGTGATCTGACTAGACTCCAAAGAGTTGCTTTGCTGTGGAAGTTGTTCTCACGAAGAGGATGTTCCTTATAATTTAAAACATAAGTGTCATGGAATCTGCACACACATGCATATATAGGTAGATATAGATAGCAAACCACTCCTTCTGTTGCCATGGTGTTTGTGTAAATATCAACCAAAATAGCCATTTTCAATATCCAGCTTCTCTGCTTCATATATTTTTCTTTTCTATGAGTAGTTTTGTGGTTTTGCACTATGTTTTATATTATAATGTCATCAGAGTCATTTTATTATTACTATTTTTGTAGTTGGTGTTGTTCTTCATTTTGGACATTTTGTTTCTTTAAGAAGGACCAAACTAAGACAGATGCTAAGTGTAAATGAGGTGGCTCACACTTTCACATTTGCCAGTTTAATGATATTCTAATATATTTATACATTTGAAATATATATATAATTTACTTTTAATTTCAGATATTTACAAATTAATACTTTTATTCTGTTATTTGGAATGAAAGGGCACATTTTAAGATATATAAATTGGTTGTATATATATTCTCACTGAAACCTTTTATGGCGAGCCATCTGCTTAAAGAGGGAAAGATGAGCTAAAGGATCTCTGAAATCATCTCTGTACTGTCTGTCCTCTGATTTCTCTTGCACAAAAGGCAGCATGATACCGTGTTTACAAACTTGAAACATCCATCTATGTTTTGGCTTTTTTCCCCCTTTTAGTCCTGCTAGTGAGATGTTGTAAAGGAGCAATTCACGAGTATTTACGCTCTATTATTGATTATGATTATTTTTTGTTCTTATAGTATACTCAGCATTGTTATTGAGTTTCCATGAAGATCATTTGAACATGCTGAACTCCTGAAGCACTATCCTGCAAAGGTTCGTTTTTAGGAGTCGTTGGGGATGATTCTCCGCGGGGTTGTAGGTCATCATAGCCGACTTATTGTAGATTTATTAATCAGACTTTCACATGAATGTTTGTCTTAATCTGCTGCCACCCAGCAATTTAGGAAACATGTTTATAGACATAACTGTGCAATGGAAAATAAATGTAACAGAAAGATTTACTTCCAGCCGTTTTGATTCCACAATTCATTTTGCATACTCTGGCCACTAGATGTCACAGTTTACAGCTTGAACTCTCAGTTTGTAAGAATTAATTAACTCTGGTTGATTACATCTATTTTACCCTTTATAAATAAATTAAATAAGTAAGTATATAAGAAATAAATGTATAATCTGAATAGAAACTAGAAACCTTGCCTGTCAAATGTGAAAACAGAATCCATGCAATGCACTAGAGCTGATGTTTTATAGAAATTAATCATTGATTTAGCTTTTTAACAGGGTGTGATGCCAGTTATGCTCATTTTCTCTACAAAACTTACACTAACTCTTTTTTTTTTTTTTACTTATCTGAGTAAAAAGTAGTAGCCTAGGCCTATTTAAACAAAATGTATGTATAAAACTGACAAAAATCTGCTTACCGTGCTGTGTGTTCCTTAATATTCTGTCATTTTGGGCGACTGATAACGCTCTGTTCATAAAAACTGGCACTTTGTTTTTGTCTGTCATCCAAAAAAAAAAAGTCAAGTAGTCTGAATGTCATATAGCGCTGCAGTTCCTCATACGGCCTGCAGGTGGCTCCAATATCAACCAGAGCAACTACGAAAGGCGCATCAGAATGAAGGGGAGGGAAACTTCAATTTGGCGACTAGCGCTCTGTTGAATTACTTAAACTCTCTCAGTCTGCCTGAATAGGTGCTCAGCAGAAGCTGCATCTCCTTTGTTTTCCTTTTCCTATGTTTATTTAAGTATCGGATTAATGGAAAATAAACCGACACGCGGAAGAAAGCGACTCAGTGACACTGGATACAAACGGCGTTTTTCAGACAGTGATCATCTGATGCTCTGAGGTCCAAAGTGTGTGCTGAAAAGAAACAAGCGTCCATCATCAACTTACAAGCTGTGATACTCTAACAAGCTCGGATATGTAATGAAATTACAGTTTTACGACGGGATTTTTACCATTTTCAAACCTTGTATTCGTTTCATATTTGATATGAAAGGGCAAGTTATCAAGGTATTGAGGTAAATATGATGCGCTTTAAACTTTGTTTACATTGATGCTGATGAGATTTAGTATTTCTTCATCTGTTTGGGAATGTAATAATCGTTTTTCTTGCCTTTTGATTGTGAATTCAGCACTGGAAAGTCTTGTTTAGTAATGATGGATTGACATATGTGGCACTGAAGATGGGAAGACTGTATCATATGGAGTTTGGGAATGTCCAGTGATTTGGGAATGATGAACAACGGACCCACTATCGTCTATGAATGGCTGAAAACCCTCCAGCTGTGTCAGTATGTGGAGTCCTTTGTTGATAACGGGTATGATGACCTGGAGGTGTGCAAACAGATAGGAGACCCTGACCTGGATGCCATCGGTGTCATCACACCACACCACCGGGAAAAGGTTCTCCGGGCCGTGGAGAGACTCCGAGATGAAGACAAGGTGTCACCAGGGCTGTATTTCACACTAGAACCCCTTCCACATGGCACAAATCCGAACACCACTCAAATTAGTGACTGCAAACAGAAATGCACCAAGTCGTGGGTCAATTCTACCTGGGACAGGCCCAGGATTGGACTCTCCAATGACTTCAAAGCACTAGAGAACCACAAGGAGCCGGTGGTATATCCTAAACTCAAGCTGAAGATAATGATAAGGGATAAGCTGGTGAAGGATGGAATAGACCTGAGCAAAATGCCCTACTCGTATAAGGTGAGTGCTAACCTTAATGTCATTATTGTTATCACCTGAAAATGTTTGCACAATCTCTTTGTTTTGCAGCAGAGATATTGACATTTATTCCTGCCTTGAAAGGTTACCTGTTGGCTTGAAATTTACCCACCAGTTGTGTGTGTGTTTAGTCTCATTTTTGGGGTAATAAACATCCAAGGGAGGCTGTGTCTTGTAAATGTCATCCATTATTATATTTATTTGTGCATTATTGGTTGACCGATATGGGGGTTTCTTTCGGTGGCTGATGCAGAAACAGACTATATCATGCAATTTAATGACAGCAAATATGATGTACACACAGTTTCTGAAATGAAATGCTGAATTACTTTATAATATTCACTCCAAATTCACTAAAACGTTTGGGCGACTCTAGGCCAAATGTCCAGTTCTGTTTTTTGACCCATGCTTAAAATCTCAAAAAGTCCAAATATTGCTTGAATAAGCATTCTGGCTGATATGTAGGTCCATCTCTACTGCATCAGAAAAGCCAAGCAGTTGCTTGGAGTGCAGCACAGTAAACATGGTATAGTGACTGGTTATCATATAGTTTTGGATGGATAAATTGTAGGTTGATCTCAGTCCAAAGAAAGGAGCAGTATGTAATATGATGTTTTGACATGTAGAGAATCATGGGAAATGTTGTTAATCAAACTGCTGAGTAATCCTAATCTTGTTGGTCTAGTGTAGCATTGAAGTTCCATGTTGTGGCATGCTTGATTGTTCCCAAGACAGATGATTTTATCCAGCCGGAGACGTTGAATTATTAGACAACCTTAATTGAAGTCGTTATTCATTAGTGCACTCTGGGGCTTTGAGAGCAGGCGAGTCTCGGCTCTAATCGATAACCTAGAGAACAAGAACTGTAATCCATTATCTACATTGAATGCTATTAAAAGAGTGATTTACTGTACAGTTAACATCATCTGAAGGTTAAGAGCTTTTAAATAATAGGCAGGCTAATGCAATGTTCGTTTAAAGTTTTAGAAACATTTCCTCAAGTAATTGCACTTGGCTTATTTACATGATCAGATTTGGACTAATAAGTGATGTTTTGGACCTTGAGTAGCAATTAGGGGCCGTTGGCTCAACAGAAAAACATGATTCATTCAAATGATTTAATTGTGCAATCATGGAGTAAACCATATGAAGTATAAACAACTGCTTGTAATGTTTGATCAATTCAAACATTCTCAGTATATTTGGCTTGTTTTCCAGTAATAATAAACATCCTTAAAACTAGATGTATTTACTGTAAAAGGAAAATTGCATATTAACATTTGTTTTCATAAAATTCATTCTCAATTACACTTTTTTTTTAACCTTTTATGAAAATAGTTTTTTCTTGTTTTTACATAATTCTAACACAATTTAGTGATATTCTTGCTTAAAACAATAAAGAAAATGAAACTTAATTCAATATATGTTCCTTCACAAGGTAGTCTTTTTATTGTACACAATTGTGATGTTTTACTGGAAAACAAGAAAAAAAAATACTGATTATGAAAATGGGTCACATTTACTAATAATTGTGTGGATTTTTTGTATTTATACGCACATGAGAATGTCTGACGAAAACTTTCCGCATAATTCGCAATACGTGCATGCATACGCACCAGTGTTAATTTTGATAGCAAATTTTGATTTAGTTTTAGTCATAGTCTTTTGACTAAAATGCCATTTAGTTTTAGTCATATTTTAGTCATCGGAAATTGTTTTAGTTTTAGTCGACTAAATATCATAAGATTTTAGTTGACTAAATCTACAGTAGACTTAGTCGACTAAAATCTAATTTAGTTAAACTGTAATGCATCAAGTAAGCATTTCTCTAACAATGCACAGATCCAATACAGTGATACACATCTGATATTCTCCAAACTGTTTATGTTCACTTAAGACATAACTAACTGTACTTTACTAGCCAAAACGGATGTTTTTTGACCGTTTAAGTGCAAAAATACACAAAAGAGAGCTAAATTTAGTGCTTTTCAGGGATTGACACACTTATCATTGAGGTACTATTTTTGTTAAAAAAAATGTGATTAAATTTGATTTTTAGTTTTTCTGCTTTCAGTGTAATTTTAGTTTAAAGTTTTAATAATTTTTTATGTTTATGTCTTTTAGTTTTTGCTTTTAAATGTCATTATAGTTTTTTATCATTTTAGTACATCAGGTTAAGCCTAGATGAAATAAAATAAGTTACATTTTTTATATTTTTATTTTTTATTTCAGTTAATGTTCATTTCAACTAATGAAGTTTTTTTTTTTTTTATAGTTTTAGGTTTAACTATAATAACCCTTATACTAAAATATATTGAATAATGTGTCAAATAATGTTCTTAGTCTTTCCTTCCTGTGACAAGATACAGTAGTTTATTATGAATTAAATAGAAATTAAAACAATTTAAATACAGTATGTTAAACAAAATAACAATAATGACCAGGAAAAAATTATTATTAACCATCCCGCATACACCGTGACTCTTATTCTGAAATGTCTGCAGTCTGCACTGTAGCAGGCTGCTCATTTAAGTTAAGATAAGGGAGATAAAATATGCATTCTTACAACTGTCTAAAACGTTGTGTAGTAAACATTGTCATAATTCATCAACATTAGCTTATAAGCAATCACTTGGCATAAATGTGCGCTATTCATTAATTGTGAAGCAGTCTTGAAGTGCTGCTGCGTGATCCTGTAGAGTGCGCAACAGCGCCACGTTTTCCCGTGGTTAGATCAGCACGTTACACTTCATATGTGCGCATTTTCCACACAGGACAGCAGTCCTGACTAGATATCTTCCCAAATCGTCCCTCTCTATCATTTTCATTTCGTTTTTATTCGTTGACGAAAACGAGAGTAGATTTTAGTCATTCAAAACGCATTTTTATTTAGTCATCTCATTTTCGTCCGTGAAAAAATGTCGTTGACGAAAATGATGACAAAAATTATTTGTCAATGAAATTAAGACTGATACGCATATGAATTTGTTCTTAACCTCGTTTAAACGTCAATGAATTTGGAGTATTCTAAGGGGGGCGTTTATACACCATTTTCAACTAAAAACGGAAAACTTTTTATGCGTTTTGGTCGTTCATTTATTGTACACGTCAACGGCGTTTTGGGGGCCTGAAAATGCACTTTTGCACTATTTCAAAACTTTTGAAAACGGGTTTCAAAGTGCACGTTTTTGAAAACGATACCGTTATTGTCTCCGTGTAAACTACAAAAACGCAAAATTGTGAAAACGGTGACGTCATGCGCATGCGTATTATGCGTTCAGTCTATAGGAGTGTAGTGTTTCTTTACAAAGTGACATCGCCAACTACTGGCCTGGCAGCAGAAAACAGCACTTTTAATTGTTTTCGTGGATCCGTGTGAATGGGGATCGTTTTGACAACTTTGTTGTCTGTACGCAAAAAACGCAAAGGTAAGACTTTTCTATTTTTAGTACATCGTTGTCGTGTAAACATGAGTGATCACATGCCCAAGGTTATTAATATGCATAAAGCACACCCAAACCATGTCCATATAAGGGCTTTCTGCACACTCTTTCCTTCCGTCGCTGTCAGCAAACATGACGTTCTCTAAAGATGCGGTCTCATTTGAAAAGATGCAGCAGAAAAGAAAGATCGTCAAGCAATGCCAAGTGTGCCATCCTCAAAACAAGTTCAAACACAATTAACACTTTTAATACAGACCCAGATTACAGACCTCTGATTAGCCAGCTGCACATGCGCGAAAATGCATCTTTATGGAGAGGAAACTCGCGGCTCGATATATGATGAAATATATAATGTATGATTTTTTGCGTATGTGTGGTTTCAGTTGTTTCTTACATTTTTTTTCATAAATTTAGAAAAAAAATTAGAACGAAGCTTATAGATGAATCATGATTTGTTTGTAAAAACATTCGTACGCTGATTTCACGCACAAAATCACTTGGTGAATGAGAACCATTGTTTTTTGCAGTAGGCCTGTTTCCACCAGAGAGTCTCACATTTTAATCATAAGTAACAATTCTAAAAAAAAAAAAAATGAATAAATGAAATTTATTGTAATGCATTTTTCCTTCTCAAATCAGTATATATGATAAACAGTCTTCATTAGCAGACAGGGACTCATTCAGCGGCGTATCAGCCTGTAGCAGTGCGGCTCTCTGAACGGTTGGTTGTCATGCCTCTGCGCTGAGCTGTCACTGGACTCCACCGCCGCTTCTGTTCTCGTCCGAGTCGTGTTTCCATTATGCCATCTTATCAGCACATTAATCAGTGACGAGTCTCTGGTGACAGATGGCTTCATCGTGCTTTGAGCTTAGAGAGCCATTTAATGTCTCATGTGATGCCAAAGTCCTCATTATCATTACTGCCATTTGCATTTGTAAAGAGTGGCCCACTTTTAAAATGTTTTCTCTTGCTTCCTTGGTTTCACGGTATGTGAACTGCTGCCTCCCAAATTGTCTTGCAAATTGAGTTGCGTTTATACTGCAACTAACAACGTAGTGCGCTCGAACGAGCTTCTTTTAAACATGTGTTTGTGGTTTTCCAGACTTAGCATATTCGTGGACTGAGAAGAATTTGAAGCTATTGCAGTTAACATCACATATAGAGCTGAAACGAATAGTTCACCCCAAATGGTTTACTTACTCTAGTTGTACAAACACAAAAAATATTTTTTTCTTTTGAAGAATATTCTTGCAAATGTTTTTACAACAACAGTTCATACTAGTGACCGTAATCATATGACAAATCTTATTTCTGTCCATGGTTAAAAATTGTCTTAAGAAGTCTTGCCAGGTTTGACCTGGTCCTTGCATGTGTCATAAATACAATGATTATGTGGAATGAAAAATGACATTTGGGAAAACTATTGCTGTGAATATGTTCATTAAACAAGGTCTTTAAATATTGTTCTGATCCTCAAACAAAGCTATTGCATTGTTCAGAAGACTCAGAATTCGTGTTATCAAAAGTACCGACTTCAGTACCAAGTCAGTACTGAAATTTTAAAAATGTGACGATACCAGCATTTCCCCCTAGCATTTTGAGCACTGTTGAGCGGATTCTTTAACACCTCTGATTGGCCATTGTATTCACATGCTCAACAGATATGTCTCTGATTGGCCATTGTGTTCACATGCTCAACAGATATGTCTGTGATTGGCTACAATGATCAACGCAACAAGAGCGTTTAAAAGCACACGGAAGTATTTTAAAGCGTTTGAAAGCAGGCCTCTATCAGATGCTCTCGTGTGTATCTGTGTAAGCGCTCGGTGAAGGGCATCAAAGATGTCTATTTGAAACATGTTTTTGAATCATTGATAATCATTGTAGCCAATCACAGACATACCTGATGAGCATGTGAACACAAAGGCCAATCAGAGACATATCTGTTGAGCGCATGAACACAATGGCCAATCAGAGGTGTTTACGAATCCACTCAACAGCGCTCAAAATGCTAGGGGGAAATGCTGGTATCGTCACATTTTTAAAATTTCAGTACTGACTTAGTACTAAAGTCGGTCATTTTGACAGCACTACGTAGAATATAGTGCACTAGTCATATGAGCTCCTTTATGATATTTTTATGGTCCATTTTTTTTAATTTGACAGATGTGGTCACTAGTATTGTCAAAAGTACCGACTTCGATACCAAGTCAGTACTGAAATTTTAAAAATGTGACACTTTGAGCAATGTTGATCGGATTCTTAAACACTTCTGATTGGCCTTTGTGTTCACACACTCATCAGATATGTCTGTGATTGGCTACATTGACCAACGCTTCAAAAACATTTTGTAAATAGTAGGGCTGGCACCACTTTCAGCTAGTTTATTTCGCTGTTCTGTAGTTTATTAAAAGTTTACTAATTATGAACGTGTCGCGTGTCCATATTGCGCCATATGCGACTGCACTCCCTTGGGTCCGCAGCAACACACCCACCACATGTGAAGTCGATTGGATTAACGGTTCTCAACATAATCACAATGCAAACAGACAGATAGACACAGAGTTTCCTACTGTAACGCATTGTGTACAGAGCAAATAGGGATACGTTAGCTCACTTAGCTTGAGTTATTGATACCTGACAGGCTTCACGGAGGCGACTGACATTTCACAACTGGCGCTTTATTCCCCATGAAACACGTGTAACTGTCCGTTGCAAATGTTATGCCATCCTCAGCGTTACTTAATAAAGAAAATAACTTTAAATGAGCAACAGAAAAACAGAAATTACCCGCATACATGCAGTGCTCAGGTCGCACATACAATGCAGACAGTTCAACCGGGAGCGCGCAGCTCTTAAAGGGGCCACACCATATTTCTACTCGTTACACTGCCTTTATTGGAGAAGAATATGTTCAGCCCCCTCCCTCCGAGGCTTCGAATATTCGGTGTTAATTACTACCGAAGCTTCGAAGCCCTAGTAAATAGACATCAATGACACTTTCACAGAGTGCTTACGGCAGGAACACACCAAGCCGACGGTCGGCCATCGGGCAGTTTTTGTTTGTCGGCCGACTAAGTTTTCTCGTCAGCTGAAGTTGGTCCTCGTCTGTTTTTTTTTCGGCCGTTTCGACATGTTGAATTGCCGTCGGAGCTTGTCGGTCCAACGGGCCATCTGATCATTCTGATTGGCTGTTCAGCTACTGCCACCTGCTGGTACAGAAAAGCATTTCATCTTACACAGGCGCAGAACGGACGTGCTACTTGGCCGCCGGCTGTCGAGCGTCGGTTTGGTGTGTCAGGGCAACTTTGGACCAAGACGCTGCCGACATGAGCCAACCCGCAGTCTGCTTTCGTCACCACTAGTTCATCGGCTTGGTGTGTTCCTGCCTTTAAACAGATGGGAGCGTTTGAAAGCAGGCGTCTATGATGGATGCCCGCTTTCAAATTCAAACACTTCCGTGTACTTTCAAACGCTCCTGTGAGTTGATCATTGTAGCCAATCACAGACATATCTGATGAGCGCATGAACACAATGGCCAATCAGAGGTGTTTACGAATCTGCTCAACAGCGCTCAAAACTTGGTATTGAAGTCGGTACTTTTGACAGCACTAGTGGTCACTATGAACTGTGAGTGAAATGTCTCTAAAAATTCACCTTTTGTATGCTATGGAATGACAAAGTGAGTAGAATCACATTTTGAGTGAACTTGTACCTCAACATTTGTGTCGGGCAAAGTAGATTATCTCTTCCAGAGGAAATCTACTGATTTCTCCAGATTGTTTTGTATCAAGGCAGAACAAGAGACATCCAGCCACCATTTAGTCTGTTTGGATATGTCTTGGCAGTAGGAACTTGATTGTATACGCTGCATTATGATGTGCTTTGCTGGCGTATGCTTGGATGAAATGTTCTTTTCTAAACTAGTCTTTCCAAAAAAGCTTGTGTAACCGAAGCGTGTGTCACAACAGATGAATCCTGTCTGGTCAGGGTGAGCAGGTCCTTGTGGCATGTGGCAAAAGAGATCAAGGCATCAATTGCATATTCTTTCTGGCTTCATTAGCGAGTCAGAAGGAGCCTGTCTCTTTACATTACGAAGCAGCGTCCTGATTTTTATTCTACATGGCACACTTTTAACTTGAGGTTGAAGTGCTGTTATGCAACTATGCTTTAGGAAAATGCTCAGGTTGATCTCACCTCTAACCCCAGTGTGCTTCAGTGCATAACTCATCCCTCACCTTTTGGATATAAATGATTCCTCAAATTGTCTGGCTTGTTTACGTGCTGTTTTGCTTTCTGAACTTTTGTTGAAACTATATTTTCTGACAAAGCCACTAATCTGGTTAAGCTGTATTTTGTAGCATTTTTTGTTGTTTTGGCTTTTCAGATCTTGTTTTTGGGTCCATGTGGGCCGTCGGCATGCTGGGCTGTTACTAAATCGCTTTTGTACATCATATGTAAGCCCAGTTAGGAAACGCCTTACACTGGGGCTTAAAACTAATTTAAGGCATCAATTTTCCTGCCATAAAACATTTGGGGACAGTTTTACACATTTAAATTAGTTTTTACTGCCCGAAAAATTTGTTTAAGGTCAACGTGAAACCGCATTCACAATCTGTTTTACTTCTTCAGTGAGACTGATTTCTGAATTAAATTCACTAAGGGGAAAAAAATAGAGCTGTACTTTATTTAATCGAGTATTTCAATTTATGTAGTAGGTCATTAGGAGTTGTAAAACAATACAGATTCCTCATCAGTCATCTACTTTTTTTTGTTCATCATAGACGTGGCATTTTGGAGCTTAGACACATTTACTGTTATTAAATGCAACTTGATTTGCTTATTTTGTGTTTCACAAAGAATTGCAAAGCTTCCAAACAACACAGGGTGAGTAATTTTTGAGTGATTTTTTTTTTTTTTTTCAGACATCATATAGGCTAATAAAAGACTGCATTTTCTTAGGATGGAAGAAACTGGACCCACTGGATAATGTTCATGAAAGATTCAGGCACAAACTGTAAAGTGCAGCATTCTGGAAAGCACCGCTGACCTTTTATTAGATCTGAGCAAAGGGTTTTTGTGATTTTGAACATTTCTCTCAGGTTTCTGTCTGGCAGCGGCCGCAGAGATATTTTAGAAGTTTCCTCGAATGGCCCGCCCTTTCAGGACAAACTACATCATGTTTTAGAGTCATACTTTGTATTACTTTGCTGTTTTTAAATCAGAGTGAATCTGTTCTCCTGTCAGTTTTAAGCTGGGACAGGGAACAAACTGGCAGCGGAGTGAGCATCAGAGATGTGTTTTCTGAACAAGTTTGACAGAAACATTGTGTGGAGGGACATCAGAGCTCTGTTGAGAAGATTTTGCATCCAAGTTTCTTTTTTTTTTAACAAACCCCTTACCCTTTAGTACTGCATTTTGGCACTTAACTCATCCCACATTGAACTACAGACTTTTCACTCCTTAATTTCTGAGCTAATAAATGGTTTTAATTGCCTTTCTGGATGGAGATGCGAACTCGAATGTGATCTCTGGGTGACCCGAGGGTGAGGGGGGATCCGGTCTCACAGCTGTGACCCGATTACTGGATTTTGAAGGATTACCACCCAATATGAGCGTCATTTCACATGAACTTGTGGCCTTAGAACAACAGCAGCGCTTTAGACCCACTTAGACGTCTGATTGGTCATTATAGTGCTGTTTTTCTTAAGTCTTAAGATGGCGTTAAGTAGAAGTTAGTCAACTTTCCTTGTGCGGTAGTTGAATTGGTCTCAACAGTATTGTCAGTGGTCCAAAGTCCATTTGGATCCTGATGCATGTGAAAGCAGAGTGATCCCAAATAAACATACCTCTGCAAAACTGATCTACTGATTTGCATTTGATTTTATTTTATTTGCCAAAGCAAGTTAATATTTTCAAACGCACAGTGCACAAATTCAACCATTGACGTTCCTAGTACTTGACTATAATATATAACTGTTATCATTAAGCAGATCAGATGACCTCCCCTTTCTGAACTCCCATTGGTCTTCACATCACTGCACATTTGCATAATATCTGCTCAACTTTGTTTCATCATCAGCAGTGGTTTCTGATGTTCATGACAACCCAGGCTTATTGGGAAAAACTACTCACATATATTTCTGCAAAACTTCCAAAACGTACATATACATATAATACAATGCACTTTCCAGCTGAAATGAACACAAATTCTGATTACTGGGGCAGATTATTTATTAATACAAACTTATTTTGCATGGTTCCTTGCACAATACTATATTATGATCTCAAACAACCACCACAGGCACTTTTTTCCATCCTAATTGTTTAGTTCTCTTCAGTTTTGCCACATATCAACTGCATGTTTAAAGCATTTTTGCAAAGGCCTGCTCTGGATATGGCTTGGGTTATGCTGGTACCCAAGTACTACAATTATGACCAAAAATAGAAGGAGTAGAGTAAAGATTATAGGCTAATTTGTAGTACATACTTTACATCAAATCGATGTTGATGGACCGTCTTTGATGGATGTAACAGGTCCAAAGGCATTCTGGGCAATTGTGATGTGCCATTTGATGGTGGCTGTCTATTTCATTGTCTGCTTCATTGCACAATCAATTTGTGTTGCCGCCAGCCTCTGTCTTTCTGCATGGATGCTTTGAACAGGCATGTACTGTGTTACGGTTATACTGTGTTAGTAGAACAGTTAATATAATAAAGGATTGTTGTAAATGACCTAATAGCCCGAGCTTGAGTGGATGTGATTGATCGAAATATGACAGACCCTCGGTTCAGTGTGTTATGATACCAGGCAATTTCATAATGTTCCTTAGGACCAAAATGATATGTCACAGTATGAGTAATTTAATGTCGGTATTAAAAAAAAAAAATAATAATAATAATAATTTTGGAATACTAAACTTTAAATTGTGAAATAGCCCATTTTTGAAGTTTAAATGATAATTAATTTGTATATGGTCACTCAATCTACAGTGAGTGAGTAGATTTGATTGTTTCCAAAAGCTACTTTATTCTCGCTTTGGACAATAATGCCATTGAAGGGATTGAATTTTAATGTATTTTGTTCTCTAAAACACTGGTACTGCATGTTTAAATTTTTCAGTTTGAATACACTAAACATGTGCTATGTAAGTTATAAATGTTGTGCACACCTTTTGGTGAGTAATTGTTCAGAGGCAGGGTCATTTTGCTCCATGTTCAGCATCTGTTTTAGGTTTTTTGTGAGTAGACAGACGGGATGGAGATCCTCTTTAATGCCGAGCAAACACAGCTGTGTCGTTGTGTTACCGGCTGGCTGCTCAGAAGAGCTCTTCAACACAAGAGCCGCTATTTAACAACCCTACACACAACAAAATCAAAATCAAACCATTTTACATTTTCTTTTAATCACTGTTTCTGCTTTTATTGTACACAATTAATCAATGGGTGTTTGCTATTGGAAAACAAAAATCTTCCTTTTTAATTTTGTGTAAAAGTCATAGTTTAATTGCTTGTAAAAGTAATTGGCTAAGTCACAAGCTGTGTGCTGAAGTTTAATAATATTTGGGATATAGAACCAGGATTGAACTACAACTAAAAACTAAGTTGATATTGACAGTTTGTCAATAGTCCCAGTCCCAGTGATCATTATACCAGAGTGGAAGATCATAATAATATGTTATTTTAAGGACTAACACATCCTTTCCACTTGGCTGAAAGCTGCTAGTTATCTCCCTTCTCTGGTTTCCGCTGGCAGTCGGCCATTATATCCGGCGGACGGACACAGTTGATGTCCAGCACATCTCTGGCTGTAAAGAGTCAAGAGTTTATCTACTGACAAATCCATCCATTTACAGCTGTGAGTGCTTCAGCACTGTTAAAATGACACAAAAACAGCTTTATTTTGAATTTCAAGAGTTAAGATTAAAAGTCAAGATTAAGCTGAAACAGTAGAACATTGTGCTAGCGCCACAAAGGTCATGGGTTTGATTCTTATGAAATGCATGAACTGACAAAAATTGTGATCTTGAATCAATGCAGTAAATAGCAGATAAAAGCCTCAAAATGCATAATAATAATATAACAATATTTTCTGTTGAAATTGCCTTCATTGTATTAACTCAAATTTTTAATTTTAATGAACTCAAAATTAAGGCAACCAGGTCACTTACATTTTGAAGTTAAACCAACAATTCTTTTTTGCAGTGAATGAATATCACTTGCTAAACTTTCAACTAGGTGTCAGCTCTACTAAAAAAACATTCACAATTTAATACCATGACAAATTAATCACAGTATAGGCCTATATACTTCTTTTCCCCCAATTTTATCAATATCATTATAAATTTTTGCAGGGAATTTCACAAAATAAGCTTTATAAAGCATCAGCCAAATTGCATAAATGTAAATTAAATAAATTATATCTAAATAAATGTGAGGGGAAAAAAAAAAAAAAAAAATATATATATATATATATATATATATATATATATATATATATATATATATATATTATTCACTATTTAAATCATGAAAATAATTTTTTACAGTGTACTGTTGGTTTCATTCTTTTTAATGTAGCTTTTTCGATCTAGAAACCCAAAGCTTTCAGCATCCAATTTCATTGTCATTTTCGTTATATTTCATGTGTCAAATCTCTTCCCAGTTCTTTTGGGAGCCACTACAGGTGCAAAATGTGCAATATTCGCCTTTTCTGCTCACATCCAAGACTCATTTTGTTCAGCGGGATATCAGTCAGTGTTCATTTTACACTCGATATTCCGAAACATAACTCGCATGTGATGGAGAAGACAACCCTGCTCAGTGTCCATAATGTACTTTTCCGCTGAATTCACATGTAAATATTTTCCTTTGTCTCCAAGTGCCGGGGCCCCAGGGAAGTGTCCTGTCATACAAAACCCTCCGATTGGACAAATCCCTGCTGCCACTTCCAAAACAATAGAGCGCACTGTCATCTGTACTGTACCGCCGTCTTTCAGAGAAACCGATCGGCCCGTAGTTTGCGGCTCCTCTTGAGAGTCTCGAGCGCTTTCAGACAGGAGGTGTCCAGCAGAAGCTAATCTGTGAATGGGGCCCGCGGCCCCTCGGTTCCTCACAGCTGACAGCTGTGTGTGTCTTTTCAGAAGGCCGTTTGTGAGATGTAAAGCTCATGCCGTTTTTGACCCCCATTCTTCACAGAATAATAATGTCAGCCTGAGCTGTTGTGTTTAAGGATTTACCCTCACAGTAATACTTGGCAAAAAGCTCATTTTTAACTAAATTTGCACCTTGAGTTCAGTGTTTCTGAGGGGGTTTTAACAGATTTTTTTTTTTTTTTTTTTAATGGTTTTAGTTTTAGTTAACTATAATAACATAGTTAACTGTCATACACACTCAAAGAAACACCTTTGTACTCTATCATCCACTAAAACGGTGCATATTAATACCATAAGGGGAAATGTAAAGTATAGGTGTATGTTTGATGGACTCTTATGAGCAATTCTTTTTAATGAATCTATGAAAAAGACTCTTAAATCACTGTTGAACTCATGAGTTATAAGTTTGAATCAGTCTAACGATTACTGAAAGTAGGGCTGTGCGATTAATCGTAATTGATTTTCGATTTTGGCTTCCAATGATTATGAAAACAAGGTAATCGTCATAAAACGGTTATTGTGCCGCTGCCACATTCCGTCCAGTGCACCATCCTTTCCTTCACAGCGGTGCACTTTCGTTCCTTCCTAAGCTAAACTTAACATCCAAATCAGCCCAATAAGTTAAAATGTTGTAAAATGCAGTCTGCTATTGCTAAACTGCGAGCCGTGTTTGATATTAAGGGGTTAACAGTGTTATTAAGGGGCTGTTTACACGACACCATTTTCAACTAAAAACGGAAAACTTTTTATGCATTTTGGCTGTTCATTTACATGACAACAGCGTTTTGGTGGCCTGAAAACGCAAACTGTTGAAAACAGGTTTCAAATTGGAAGTTTTTGAAAACAATACCGTTATCATCTCCGTGTAAACTACAAAAACCTGATTCTGTGAAAACAGTGATGACATGCACATGTGTATTACATGTTTAGTCTATTCCAATGTGGAAATAAGGTGTTTTCTCTGAATGTGCAAGTCTTCCAGTTTATTAGCCGCTATAGGGAAATAACGAGAAGAATGTCAAAGTGCTGTAAACTGAAAAAAAATAAGTTGGATAGGCATGCGCAAGGCGAGTGCTCTGTAAAAGAATGTGTATGTGCGCAGGCGCGTAGTCTTTCTTTACAAAGTGACATCACCAACTACTTGTCTGGCATGTGTAATACTGCGTTTTTAGTCGTTTGCACAGATCCGTGTGAACAGGGATGGTTTTGATAACGTTGTCATCTGTACAAAGAAAAAACTTTTCTGTTTTTAGTGCATCGTTGTCGTGTACACTATAAGCACATTAAGCCTCATAAAGACATACTGATCCCTTGGCAGCTTTTTGTGTGCGCGCTCCGAGATGGAGCGGAACGCGTATAAGCAAAGTATACTGTGGGCTTCAGATATGCGCCTAAACGTTCAAATAACCTACACACAAAAATACTGAAATGCCGTTTTGGGGATTATCCCTGTAAACACAGTTGGTTATGTCTTAAATGAATGTAAACAGTTCAGAAAGAAAACGTATGTGTGTTACAGTATATTCGATCCTTGGAGAAGTACTCTTTGTTGCGATATTAGCTCAAAGAGGAAATATTAATAATTATTCATAACTCACTATGATTATTAATTATGATTAATTATGAATATTTGAATCAGTTCATCAGATTAACTTGAAGTAGCTACATTAAAATTACAATCAATAACTCTCATCCTGTGAACACTCAGTATTGATTATTAATTAATTCTAAGAGAATGGTATTTTTCATGGCCACAGAAAAATAATTCTTTCTTAGGTTTTACAGTGCTTTGTAATAAGCATTTACAGAGCTGGTAATCAGATCTGATCATTTAAGAGACAGAGCATCAGAACCAAATATGTATTGTGCACAAGTTTTATTTAACTCCACTTTTTTTGAAAATAGGCTCATTTTCCAACTCCCCTAGAGTTAAACAGTTGAGTTTTACCGTTTTTGAATCCATTCAGCTGATCTCCGGGTCTGGCGGTAGCACTTTTAGCATAGCTTAGCATAGTTCATTGAATCTGATGAGACCAATAGCATCTCGCTCAAAAAAATGACCAAAGATTTTCGATATTTTGATATTTAACTTGACTATTCTGTAGTTACATTGTGTACTAAGACCAACGGAAAATGAAAAGTTGCGATTTTGTAGGCCGATATGGCTAGGAACTATACTCTCATTCCGGCGTAAAAATCAAGGAACTTTGCTGCCGTACCATGGGTGCAGCAGGCGCAATGATATTCATATTACGGTTATTAAGTCACGGATCGGATCATTTTTCAGATCAGCACAAAAAAAAATTATTACTTAGCCCACTTTAACTACTCCGATACTAACTAATACATTATTAAAGGCAAGTGAACAGACTTTAAAAAGAACAAATACTGTACACCAATTACAAGCATAGATAAATACAACATAAAGTTACAAATATAGTATAAGGTCTAACTGTAGTATTAATTTTCGTGTACAGAAATGTAATAATTAAATGTAAAATGACACTGTTTACTGTATAAATTTAATATAGATTAATCTTTGTTAAAGCTGTGTTATGTTGTTTGATTTACATGACAAACAACAGCAGGTATTTATAGGTTGCTGTCACTTTAAGAGTAAGACCCCATGCACGCACACATCCGAATCTCACCTTGTTCACTTAAGACATAACCGTATGTGTTTACGAGAATACTTGCCGAGAGGGGTATTTTGACTGACATAATGCGTGTATGTGTCCATCCAAGTTCATTGAGGACGCGAAAGAGAAATCAATTTGGAGTTCGCGAGATATCTGAAACGCGCCTCTCTCTCTATGTGTGCGCGCGAGCCTTGTATGTATGTGCATCTGTGCGCACGGATAACAGCGCTGCATGCGGTACCGAATTAAATCCACTTTTGCCTCTTCTAGCGCTGGAATGGATTTCTATTTATTTAATGTGTAAACTAGCAAGACAAAACACGTGCAAATGATAACCTTTCACTCTATTGCGGTTAAACTTGCAATTGATCCGCAAATCACATGCGTGCCGAACCGTGGGGCTTGGTCCGTACGGATCACGGAACAACAACGATCCGTTTAACCACTAGTGAGTTTATGATATGACAATAGTTTTTCTCAAATGAAACGGTAAAATGCTAATGGAGTGACTCTCGGAGTGGCTCTGGAGATGAAGTTCCTGCATTCATGCCCTCATATAGTGAGGCGGCAGAGGCTGAAAACACCGCAAGCACCGCGAACATCATGCGTGCTTGAAACCGCGTGTCTGCGCCATTCAGTCACACAGAGACACGCAGAACATGCAGGATTTGTCTTTTTGCTGCTTAATATTCACAGACACTATATCACGATTTGATTTAAGTGTACTAACGTACTTTTAATTTATTCATCAAAAATTTGACAAATTCCATGACATTCCGCATTATACAGTAAATTCTGTTTTTATGATTCCGTGATTCAGTCCGTGTTTTCTGGATCGTGGAAATCACAGGGCCCTATTTTTGCCATATGGAGCAACCCCTAACTGAAAGATACAGATTTGGAACAGAGTTACATTACTAAAATGTTACCGTACTGTTTTGTTTAGTATAAAGTTATTGTTATCAGAGATGCTTCCATTCACATTTTCTTTAGTGCGTTTGTGAAATCGGAACCAGAATTCCTCGCAGTTCTTATGAATGTCATATCAGTTGGAATTTTTCTGTATGTCTGGCATTTACAAGCATGTCATTTGACACTCTGTGGTGGTTTTTGAAGTTCTCTTTTCTAAATGGATTACACTGCGTCTGCACTGAGCATTTGCACTCTCACACCTTACTCCGATTTACGGCTGCTTACTTCACATCAGCGCTGCGGCGGCTTGAAGGAGAGAAAGTAATCGGCTTTGTCCGACACTTCTCCCTCACACCTCTTACTCTGTGAGGGATCAGTGGAGAGGTGAGCTGAACCCGGCCCTGCGACTGTGCGTTTTTGTTCTGGGGGGGGGGGATGTGCAATTGCACATATTAGCCGGCTCATATGTTCCCATCCTGCTGGTTAGGCAACGTAACCATGACGACGCAAATGCCTGGGGTCTCTGTATGATTTCGCTCGAAGGCGGGCAGAATGTGCAGCCATAATGCGGCCACAGTTTCTCTTGCTGGGATGGACAGAACAAACCCTTCAGATGTGGGACGTGCACATGGCACGACATCCTGTTGAGATTTGTTTCTTGGCACAAAGAAATTTTCCATAAGATAAGACTCTCCTCTAAATTGTTTGAGTTGTAATGGATGTGCTGTCTAGCTATCTAAATAAGGACATTCCAGAGACTTTTGTTGCTTTTAGTGGTGAACCAATGTGTATCTGATCTAAAAACTAGGCTGACAAATGGTTGATATAATGCAATATATACACATAATACAATTCCAAATGAGAACTTTGAAGACAAAAATACAATAGCAATCCTAAGTTCTTAAGTTTTCTTACTTGGTATTTTTGTCTTATTTTGCAGTTCAAATATATAAATATTTTTAAATTCAACATTTACTTGAGATGCAAGATAGTGTAAGATAAAATAAACAAATTGATTTAAAATAATAAAAATTAAAATGAAGAAATCAGGAAAAATAAACTTGTTTTCACTTTGAATTAAGTTTATTTTTCTTGCCTCATTGGCAGATATTTTCCTTATTTTAAGCATAAATCTCACTTCTCAGAAAACAACATATTGCATCTTAAATAAATATATCTTGATTAAAGAATGATTCGATATTTGTACTGCAAAGCAAGACGAAAATAATTAGGAAGAAAATTACTTTTTGCTGTGTGCTGGTTGGTCTATCATTGATTGATTTTTATATAAAACAAATTGTAATTACTACAAGCTAACCCTAATTTTGCATTTTCAGAATTAAAAAAAATATTGTCTACTTATGGCTCGGTTGCAGTCTGCTTTAAAAGATGGAACCTACTTCTTAACCCTAGTAAACACACGTTCCTTGTGCAATGAAATTCCCAAATGGGAGCTCAAGATTGGAAAATTGAGCCGTCTGGCGGGCATACGGGCCTGTCTCGCACCTCTACACAACACACAGCACTCTTAGCCCACCACCTGTCCTCTGTTCACCTCCACACACACACACACACACTAAAGGAAACAAAAAGCTTGTTCTCGCTTGTTATCCATATATATTTCCTCATCCTTTGTCCCAATTTTGTCACATTTCCTGACACATACATTGAAATGTTGCTTGTAGGACATGCTCAGTGTTGAGCGAGAGGGAGCAGCAATGTGCTTTTCATGTACATTTTGTCTCTTGAGACCACAGGCGATGTGAAGATATAGGTTAAAAGAAAAGTTCATCTCTATCTGTTGCAGTTCTGGAAAGCTGAACGTTAGCAAATGGAAGTTGTTTGATAAATTGTACTTCATTGGATAAACAGCACGAATGACAGACCAGTATATCTTCATGGATCATGTGGGAAGACAAGCTTTATAGAGCGCTGCAGTCGGGGTCCAGAAGTTAAAATCCCATGCATTTTCTCCATAGAGAAATTGATTTTTAATGCTAATGAATGACCCTTTCAAGACCCTTTGTACGACTGTGAAGTTATGGTTAAGCCATAGGTTATTAATATCAAAGACTTTAGAAATACAAAGACGGTGCACTCATATTACTATAAATGAATGGGAAAAAGTGCAACTCGCAATATGGTGGAATAAGTCCCGCCTTCTAATTAAAAGAGCCAATCGCTAATAGAGTGCAACAGTGCCTGCCCCTTTTTCCAGCAGTGCTGGTTCTGAAAGTATTTTATTCATTCATTTTTATTTTAAAATAGTCTTTGTTAAAGAGTTATAAGCAATGAACCAAGCCAACCAGCGATACACGGTGAATCACAACACTACAAATTTGAAGGAAAAAAGTTGTTGAAAATCGGACAAAAAGACAAAGGAACAGGACTGTGAGGGGAAAGAAAGTACTACAATCCCATGAAGCATTGCGAACAGTATACTTAAATTAAAAACAATGGAAATATAAACTACTCATTTACAAATGTTTAAAAACAATATATTACGTTTAAGAAATTGCAAAATATATATACAAACATTTCAGTATTTTTTTCATGGGAGTGGGCGGAGCTAAAGAGCTATTTGCTTACTCTGGTGAAATTTTCTGTACAGCATCATGGGTAATGTAGTTTTCACCAGGAATTCCACTTTTAAACATGATGATTATTTAAAAAATAAGCCGAAATAATGCAGGCTGACAGCTTCAGCAGAAGCAAATACCTGTCTCTAAAGTTTTATAGGTTATCGTTCAAAATCAATTTAAAGAGTTTTTACTTCCGGAACCCGGCCTTTGCACTCTATTGGTGAAGTCATTGCGTCACTGTAGCTGCTATTAGAAGCTCCGGTTGTTATAGAAACAGTCACTGTTCTGAGATGCGCACGTGGGATTGCACATGTGCATTGGCTGGTCCAGCCTGAAAAATGCAGTTTTTGTCATGATTTGAGCGTTTAGAAATGAAATTTATGAGACGGCTGTCAGATTTCATTGGTGATATTAAAAAAATGAAATTGAATCATACATCTTTGGAGAATTTGATAGTATTTGCATGACTAAAATAGCTGCCTGAGTTTCAAAGATGGCCGCTGAGTGAAATGACTTGCCTTAAAGGGACTTTGGTAATATTTAAACTTTGATTGTAAAATACAGGGTTTAATTTCTGAATTCAAATATCATATTGTCAGTAGTTTTACATTGTATAATTTAATGAATTTCAATTACTTTACTATTAGAATCTTATGTTTGTAATTCATTTTAGTCCTGATAGGTTTGAAATGGCTTTTTTTTTTTTTTCAAAATCAAAGCTTCTCTTATGTATAAAGGTTTATTTTCTTTTTTTTAATTATAACATATTTTATTATTATTATTATTGTATTTCATTTGTTCATTTTTTTTCTTCTTCTTCTTCTTCTTCTTTTCTTGTGTCCCAACTCAATTTGCAACATAAAAGTTTTTTTAAGAAAGCTATATTGAAAAGTGCAAAACTGTGTTGCTTTCATACACATTTGTTTTCAGAGTATCCCGACCAGCCTGAGACGGCAACATTGACACCTTTCATTGTGTTTGAGAAACTTGTTTGATGACAGTTCCATTGCAAAATCAATATTAGCACTACTGAAGACGGCTTCAGATGAAAAAGCATCACATTAACTGATGTTCAACTACCGCCGCTGCCTTATAAAACTTATATAACTTCATTAAAAAGCCTTATGAATGTATAACAAGCTTCAGTAAACAACTGTGTGTGATTTCATAATGTAAGCATTATTCTAAAGCCACCGTGTCTCTGACCTTAATCTCCAGAGGGGAAATGAGGTCTTATAATGGGTTACCAGATGTGATAAAAGACTTAATGGTGAAGGATTAATCTATATAAACAAAGATTTCTCTCTGCGATCAGACAGGCATCTTATTTAAGTCTGTTTTAAAGCTTACTGAAGCACTCACTTTGTGAAGGTCACTTTCACAGCCTCGCTGAATTGATTACCGCACCATAACCCATGAGGCCGCATCATAACCCGTGAACATCCTCCTCTCCCCCTGCTTGGATGTTCACAAATCAGGCATTTTCTGTGGCCATTCTGCTCTGAACAATGCTAAAGCTGGTCCCGGCGTCTAGACGCTGTGCGCTGCATTTCAATCAGGGCGAGAGAATAGCCGCGCTCGCCGTCAGCTCACAGACGCATGCGAGTCACATGGCTCTTAATTAAAGCGGAAAGACTTGAAAGGGAAGGCGTTTCTGTGCCGCTGCCGTGAGAGCCTGTGAAAACTGGAGATGCTGGTAATTTGTGGGTGCAAAGGAGGTAAAAGCTGAAGCGGAAATGTCATTAGAAACGCACAAAAGAGGGGAAGCTCTGTTGTGCACCTGTAACGGTGGAGAATGGTGGTTTTGTGAGATTTTGAGAAGCTCTCTCAGAACTAACCCGTGTTTCCACTGAAGAGTTGAACAGTGATGTAACTGACTGACTAGATACAATTCAGAATGGAAGAGTTCACTCTTTCAATAAATGAGTGTGCATATGAGGCAGATATCTATCTATCTATCTATCTATCTATCTGTCATTCTGTCTATCTATCTATCATTCTGTCTATCTATCTATCTGTCTATCTGTCTGTATCTCTGTCATTCTATCTATATCTATGTATCTATCTATCTGTCTGTGTCTGTCTGTCATTCTATCTGTCATTCTTTCTGTCTATCTATATATCTGTCTGTCTGTCTATCTATCTGTCATTCTATCTATCTATCTATCTGTTTGTCTGTCTGTCTGTCATTCTATCTATCTGTCTGTCTTTATGTCTGTCTATCTATCTATCTGTCATTCTATCTATCTATTTGTCATTCCTTTTATCTGTTTATATATCTGTCTGTCTGTCATTCTATCTGTCTATATGTCTGTCTGTCATTCTATCTGTCTGTCTGTCTGTCTGTCTGTCTATCTATCTATCTATCTATCTATCTGTCTATATGTCTGTCTGTCATTCTATCTGTCTGTCTGTCTATCTATCTATATCTGTCATTCTATCTATCTGTCTGTCATTCTTTCTATCTGTCATTCTTTCTGTCTATCTATCTATCTGTCTGTCTGTCATTCTATCTATCTTTCTGTCTGTCTGTCTGTCTGTCTGTCTGTCATTCTTTCTATCTATCTATATATCTGTCTGTCTGTCTGTCTATCTATCTGTCTGTCTATCTGTCTGTCTGTCATTCTATCTATCTTTCTCTCTGTCTGTCTGTCATTCTTTCTATCTGTCTATCTATATATCTGTCTCTGTCTGTCTGTCTATCTGTCTGTCTGTCATTCTATGTATGTCTGTCTGTCTATCTATCTATGTATCTATCTATCTATCTATCTTTCATTCTATCTATCTCTCTGTCTGTATCTTTCTGTCTGTCATTCTGTCTATCTTTCTGTCTGTCATTCTGTCTATCTATCTATCTATCTATCTATCTCTCTGTCTGTCTGTCATTTTTTCTATCTGTCTATCTATATATCTGTCTGTCTGTCTTTCTGTTCGTCTATCTATCTATCTGTCATTCTATCTATCTGTCATTCTATCTATCTATCATTCTGTCTATCATTCTGCCTATCTGTCATTCTATCTATCTATCTATCTCTCTGTCTGTCTGTCATTTTTTCTATCTGTCTATCTATATATCTGTCTCTGTCTGTCTGTCTGTCTATATATCTGTCTGTCTGTCTTTCTGTTCGTCTATCTATCTATCTGTCATTCTATCTATCTATCATTCTGTCTATCATTCTGCCTATCTGTCATTCTATCTATCCATCTATCTATCTATCTATCTCTCTGTCTGTCTGTCATTTTTTCTATCTGTCTATCTATATATCTGTCTCTGTCTGTCTGTCTGTCTGTCTGTCTATATATCTATCTGTCTGTCTTTCTGTCTGTCTATCTATCTGTCATTCTATCTATCTATCTGTTTGTCTGTCTGTCTGTCATTCTATCTATCTTTCTGTCTGTCTATCTATCTATCTATCTATCTATCTGTCTGTCATTCTATCTATCTATTTGTCATTCTTTCTATCTGTCTATATATCTGTCTGTCTGTCTTTCTGTCTGTCTATCTGTGTCATTCTATCTATCTATCTATCTATCTATCTGTCTGTCTGTCTGTCTGTCTGTCATTTAAGCCGTTTAGATCTGTTTTGAGTTGTTATTGTGTAAAAATAAAAAAACATTTTAAGGAGGTGTTTTTTCCATTCTTCTTTGGAAGAAAAGAAAAAAGTATCCAGCCAGCTGTCACGCCTGATCGCACCTCTCTCTCTCTCTCTCTCTCTCTACCGTGACCTTGATCACATTCTGAAACTGTGTTCTCAGCTCAAGCTATTTTTGTTTCCTTGTTAAATAGGCTGTATCAGCAAAATTAGTCTTCCGGGTAAACAAATCTACCACTAAGAGTCGTAGGCGGTCATCGTACTAGTTAACCGTCATCGTGCCGGTGCAGCACTATGTGACCGGTGGATTTTGCTATTATTCATGCATGCTTGAAAACTGTTTAATGGAAGCTTTTATGGAATAACTGTTATTGGTCGCTCTGCAAATGCACCTGACTTGGCTCACAAACCTTCGTGATCAGAGAGCTGCAGACCTGCTGACATGCTTATCAGCATCTACATTTTTTGTTTTCTTTTGTTAAATACAAACTTGAGTGCTTTATAAAAGTGCCTTTTATAGGTTTTTGTTCTTTTATGAGCTTCATGTCAGGATTGTTTTTACCATGAGCTTTACAATATTAACAGATGGCTCACCATCATGCATAATGCACAAGATTTGTGGAGGTTGCATTTATAGAGTGTCATTGGTCCAAGAGACACTGAACCTTCCAAGAATGGTCTTTAGGGCTAAAATATCATTTTTAGCCTTTTGATGATCTTAAAGTAATAAAATTGCTTTCTAATCTTGAGTGTTAAGTTATGACAACCAAGTAACAGACATAATATTGGACACAACTTTACAGAGACAAAGTTAGTAAGTGATTTTATAAAAATCATGTTAACATGTGTATATACCTCTTGCAGGTATATACACATGTTCTTTTTTTTCTTTTTTTATGGATAAAAGGACTAGTTTAAATGTATTTTTGTGGGTAGTTTTTATATGAGAAGGCAAGAAGTAAAATGATATAGTGCAAGTATTGGATATTTATCTTCAATCCAATGTGAAACACATTTTCAGAGGACACATCTTTTACATGTTCACTGCTGTGTCTATGCAACAGGCCCCATAGCAATACATCACCACAATTATCAATCATTATTTCAAAATTTTACACACTCTATGACAGAAAATCATGTTGAATTATGAGCGTTACATGTTTAAAACCCAATCAGATAAGACGAGATGCACTTGGTCAGCATTCGTTTATCATTTCGCAACGGGGAACCAATTACTGTCCTGCTTCGAGCCAAAGAGAATCGATCACCATGTTTTAGCACCCAGTATTTATTAGAAACAGCTCTCCTCTGCTTCAGTCAGCTCCTGATGAAGTTTATACCAGACAGGTTATAGATTCAAGATTGAGCGGGTGTGTCTAAACCCAAGCAGACAGTATAAATTTCTGTGTGCTTGCAGCTTTCCAAGTAGACTGCAAATGTGTTTTCTGTTAAAAATGTGCCTTGCATGAGAAACTAAACACTTCTCTTGGGTGTATGAAATGACACATTATAAATTGAAATCTAGATAAGATTTTTGCACTAAAACAGCTGAACTTTTCAGTTCATTTTACTGTATTTAATACAAGGTGTCAGTCAGATGATTGTCTGTAAATGATTTGATTGTGGTTGGTTGCTAGGGTGTTGCTATGCAGTTGATTATCTCTTCTGATTGGCTTTTAGCATTTTGCTAAACACTTGCCAGAGTGTTCTAGATGGTTTGTTGCTTATTGTCGTTGCACGATTCTGGATAAAATGAGAATCACGTTTTTTTTGTTTGCTAAACAAACAAAATTTCCCACAATTTTTCATGAATTTCAGTATGTGACAAAAGAAGTATGTCCGAATCCACAGTACTCATAAAAAAAGAGAAGGCAAAAAGTACCCGGGTGACCTACTACTTCTGGTGAGATTCTGAAGTGTGCATACGATGGACACTTTACTATCCCATGAAGTCACAAAAGAGGATTTATGAATGGCAGTGAAGCGATGTAACTGATGCTGGGAAGTCACATGATAATGACAACATGGTGAATGTAGTACGTCTAGTACTATATAGAACATGCTTTTTTTGAAGTAATTACTTGCCAAAATAAGTACCTATCTGAGAGAGTATGCGATTTCGGACACAGCCCTTGTTTCATTACTGGATGAATGTGTTTTTGAATAAATCTCTTGAATGAATGATTCATTGACTATGTTTACATGTGCACCAATAATGTGATTATTTCTAATAATCAGAGTAAGAATCTTAATCACAGTAAGACATGACACAAGCAGACCACACTCAGATAGGCATACAGTGTGCAACAACACGCGGCATCCGTGTACTTTCGTGCACATGCGCACTTTGGTTAGAGCGGTAATAATGCGATTAAGGTGTTTACATGCCTTTTTATTGCGATTAAAATCGGCGTACCACCTAGTTCAATGCGATTTATGCTTACTACGATTATAAACTTAATTGCATTCGTTTGATCGAAAAATTGTGTTTACATGAGGCGAAGTTTAATTGCAATATTGCTAAAATCCCATTGTAATCGCATTATGAGGGTGCATGTAAACGCACTCATTCACAAACACATTTTTTAACAGTCACTTGTCGTCACCTGGTGGCGTAACGATGTGCAGCAGTTCGTCTTTGTGTCACGTCACGTCTGTAAACAGAAAGAAGGAGTCCAGGCTAGTTGGCTTTATCATGTGAGGATGCTTGTTGTAGCGGATCATTTATAGCCTGTTCTCACAGCAGCTGAAATAATTACAGATATAATGACACACACAGACAAAGAACATCTGACTGTATGAATCATTACGTATCAGATTAGGCATTAGAATTAACACAGTTACTTATATGTTGCATTACTGTCGAGTCCAGGCACTGCACAATATTTTGTAATCCTCGACGGCATGTTTATTGCTTGGTAGCTCGATCTGGTTTAGCCCCACTTAGGCCTATAACTTATAGGCTACCTATTCTATTGCATGTACACTTAACGGTAATTAATATTTGATTAGCCTTTTACTTGCCGACATTATCAAACAGCTAATAATGTGTTGCTAATGTTACACAAACTATGTTCCCGTTCACCATCTCAGAATCCGACAGCTGCCTTCTGAAAATCAGCATCCTTAGAAAAGCTTTGAACAACTCAGAATGTCAGTGGAGAAAGGCATATAGTTCATCATATCATTGTAATACATCCTTATAATTCCCCCGCTATGTTGCTAAATCTACCTGATTTTCCATAGCAACAGAAAAATATACCAGGATAACCTGGCTTCTCTTGTTTCTCAGCATAGTTAATGATATGCTACTGACCGCCCCGCACGTTGACAGGATTGGTTACATGTTTGTGATGTAGAAAACGGTGATTTAAACTGCAGTTTAAGGAGAAAATACTCAGCAATGGTGTTAACTGATGAATTTGCACATGGCTTGTCTTAAAGCTTATTAAAAACACCACATTGACTACAAACATCATTAAAAAAAATTTTTAAGCAATTGAGCATGTTTAAAAAATGACTTGACATACAAATTTGATGTAAATAATTTGTTAAGAAGATTTATTAGTGATAAATTTCCATCATTAGTTTCTGCTGACTGCAGCTAATATTCCATTTATCCCCATCAAACCCTTAGTGAAACAAAGCCTTCACTATTACAGGTCATAGTTGCTTAGGGGCCGTTGTGAATCCTGAATCATTTCTGGCAGTAACTGCACTCTCAAGTGCTCTTGTGCCGCCCGCTAGAGAGCTCTTCCAACAGCCAATCACACACTCTTGTTTACAGCCTCTTTCCTGCATGGCCTTTTCCTTTCATCAGCCCTTTACAGACACACACACACACACACACACACACACACACACACACACACACACACACACACACACATCATGTGTGCAGCTGTTCTGTGAAGAGACTTTCGCACCTCGCTACGAGTTGAGAGCTCTGAAAATGCGCAGAGACTTTGATCGATACTGGAACTCTTCAGCCGCTGAAGGAGCTGTCAGCACCGATGCGTCTCATGGCCTTTTAGTCACTGTGATCACAGCACAGTCCTAAACATGGACTTCTGTTACGGGGAATTAGAAGATGTAAACGCCTTGAGGGCACATATGAGGCTTGTGGTGATTATGGGATTTTAATCTTGGCCTATTCTGATCCAGTATGTACTGTAGTGAGCAGGATGGACTTGTTTTTATAATGCAGTTTCATAATAGCTATTGAGACAGAATTGTGGAAATGGAACTTCTACTCAAACCTTTTATTAACTATTGTCTGTCTGTCTGTCTACCTGTCTGTAGGGTTGGGAATTGTAAGAAATTTTCCAGTTCCGATTCCAGTTCTGCCTAACGATTCTAGTTCCATTTAAAATTATTAAACAACCAATAAAAAAAATAGTAGTAAGGGGGAAAAATATACAATACTCAACTCAAACAGTCATTTTTGTGTTTATTATACTTGTAAAATGAGTTTAACAGACTGCTAATCTCTACAAATTCACTAACGCTTTACAGTAAGGTTCATTAGTTAACATTAGTTAACTACATTAACATGAACTAATCATGAACTGCATTTCTACAGCATTTATTAATCTTTGTTAATCTTAATTTCAACATTTACTAATACATTATTAAAATCAAGACTTGTTTTTTGTTAACATTAGTTAATGCACTGTGAAGTAAAATAAACAAACTATGAGCAGCTGTATTTTTATTAACTAAGGTTAACAAAGATTAACAAATACAGTAACAAATGAATTGCTCATGGTTAGTTCATGTTAGTTAATACATTAACTTAAGTTAACAGATAAACCTTATTGTAAAGTGTTTCCACAAATTCATCACAAATAAGATGCTTGAACACACATGTAAGATCTAGACAGGTGAAACAGAATATTTTTGTAAGTTGGATTCATAAAGACTTCACTTGTTTCTGAAAGAATGATTCTGTGATACAGTTTTAACAGTAATTTGTTGCCACCTAGTGGCGTAACAATGCAATCGATACAGTCGTTATTTGAAGCACCCAATTACTTTCAAAAGGTGATTTTATTCCATTTTGATCGGTAACATAGACATCAGCATTTATATCTATATAATAAACTTTTGTATACTTCTGTGATAATTGGAATATTTGTAACAGAAATAATGATACTGTGTGTTAGAAAGATTGTTTGTGAAGCTGTTTATATCTAAACATGAGAACTCTCCATAGATCAGCGGCAGCGCAAACGCAGATTGAATGTCGCGATTTTATTTTTGTCAAAGGTTTAATATACACGGGCGAATCGTTGTCCTTCAGGAATTAGATCATGTGGGTGATGAAATCGAGAACGCGATCTTTCAAAGATTAATTGTGCATATTTGTACATCTCTCTCTCTCTCTCTCTCTGCATTGATATCTGACGTATATGTGTAGCGCGAGGGCTTTTCAGTGGATTTATTGCTTTAATATTCATGAGGTGAGGCGTCTCTATTAAAGGATACACTCCTCACACTTCGCCCACACATCACACCAGGACCGTTTTCGGAACAGAAACTTCCGGTACTTTTCAAAAAACACTAGTGGTTCTGGATAAGAACCGGCTCTCGGTTCCCATCCCTACCTTGTCTCTCTGTCTGTCTGTCTATCCATCATTCAACGTCATACTTTTTTGTTTATTTTATATTTCTTTCTTTTTATTTTTCTTATTTTTATTTTTTCAAAACAAACAATGCTTTTTCAAGTGAATACTATTTTTCGCCTACAAACTTTGCTTGTCTTGTTTTAAATTTTGAATTTCATTTTAATTCTAAATCCTCTTTTACATTTGAATTGCATTTCTTCATCTCATTTACTACCTCAATTTAAATTTATTTCAATTTCAGGAATTTAATCGGAATCCCAGTTTAATTCTGCATTCCTTCCATTTTGAAAACAAGCTAACTGTATTATCCTAATTTATGATATTTTGGCAAATTCACTTTCACTGACAAGGCTGTTGGTAGATTTTGTTGACACAAAGTAAAAACAGGCTTCTATTAAAAAGCAAAATATATGTCTGTCATGAAGCATTTGAGAGGAAATGCTTCATATTGAAGAGAGCAGAAATGACAGGGTACCTGTACATGCTGGTGTAAACGTGCATTTCAGTCCATATGTATAACCGCATGTGTTGAGGATTTGTAGGTTTAGCTTTCATCAGATGCCACTGTTGAGTTGCATGTTCACTCCTCAACGTCATGATTCATTCCAACATGTCTGATGTGCCCTTTGTTGGTTTTTTCCATCTTCCAGTCTGTAAGGGTTAGAAAAGCTTGTGGAAACCAGTTCTGCTTGACATCTCTCATGATATTATACAAATTACAGGTCACTGTCAGCCTATTTAAATAGTGGTAATCTGATTGATCTAAATGAATATACACAACCATTTTTATTGTTTCACACACAACATATGCTAGCCATGATGTGAAAAAAGTAATTGCACATTCACAAAGTGTCATTCTCAACGCCTGTGCATGAACTACAGCAGATCACATGACCCACTTTCTTCCATCTTCAGGCACAGCATAAAATAAAGGTCACGTTCATCTGATATTCACTACACATAACATATGACACAATAGATCTCATGAAACAGTAATGAAATGAGGTGGTCGTCGCCCGCGTGACAGTTTGCAGAAGGTCTGCTATTCGTCAGACGGTGGGTTAATTGGTTGGGTGTAGCTGCTTTCTGTTGGGTTGTTATCCATGTCTCAATTTCGATAAACCCCGGTTGGGTTTCTGCTTGCTTTCTGTTGTCTTTCTGCTTCACTGAAGTCAGTCTCACCTCAGGTGGTAAAAATCACCTTTGCTTCACTGTTCATTCCTTGAATTTAGCAAAGGTGAAATGAAATGTTGATGGGTTTTTAAATTTTACTTCACATTTGAGACATGAAGCAGGATTTAGATTAATATCATGGTCTTTCTGTTCCCATACAGCCCATGACATTAAAGACTGATCCAGCCTTTTTTATGGTCACAGACCCTCAAGAGCTCTGCAGATTTTACTACAGTAATGCTGCATGTTGCTTATGAATTAAGTGCATTCAGATTTATAAACCATCTCTAAAGGTTTTAGATGATTAAAGGCTTCTTTTTCCTGAGGATGAGTTGTCGATTTATTCTGCTCTCACAGAGAGGCTTTAAATGTGCCATAAGCGATTTCAGACAACCCAAATGTGCAAAATGATTGACAGGCACAGAGCATTTCTGACCAGTTTACACAGTCTATGACTATGATAGGTATAATGTGAATTTTACTATAACCATTGTTGTGAAACCAATGATAACCATTGTTTCTATTCAGACTCTTACAGTATTTGCACAGAAGTTTGGTGTTTGGCATGAAAGGGTCTCTTTATTTATTTATTTTTATCTTTTACGATATTTATTAGGGTAAGTGTACCTATTAAGCCCACTAAAATCTAAGTTTAGGTGTTTTTCATAGATATTGACATGGTTTATAAGAAAAATCTTGCATTTTAACAAATTATTTATCTCTCATTTGAAAAAGTATTAATTAGTTGATGTATATTTTAGAGTATAAAATTTAAGTTATTTTATGAATAAAGTCAGAAGTCTGGCATGGGCTTTTAATTGGTACTTTAGCCCTGGGTGGGATGGGTATGTGTTAGTGGCTGGGGGTCCAGGCCAGTTGAGCCTTAAGTCAGCTTGACTCTAGAGTTATAGCTGGAGTCAAGCTGGAAGTTTGACCGGGTGTCAAAGCCGAGTTGTGGCTCCATATTCTAGGCTTACGGGGTCTCTTAGTGGGCCTCCCATGCCCAGAGTATATAGCCTTAGGTCGGCCTGGTTCCCGAGTTATGCCCGGTCAAAATTCCACAGTAAGTGACCATATCTCGGGAAGAAAGCTGAATTGGGCCTACACACTCCTGACATAGGGGGCCCACTGGGTGACCCCTCCATGCCTGGAATCTGGAGCCCCAACTTGAATTGGGTCCCAAGTTATGCCCGATCAAAGCTGGACAGGAAGTGGCAATATCTTGGAACCGGACTTTCCCAGGGGCTCGGGACCCTTTGAGACCTCTTCATGGAGTCTCGAGCCTTAAAGGATTAGTTCACTTTTGAATGAAAATTTCCTGATAATTTACTCACCCCCATGTCATCCAAGATGTTCATGTCTTTCTTTCTTCAGTCGAAAAGAAATGAAAGTTTTTGAGGAAAACATTCCAGGATTCTTCTCCATATAGTGGACTTCATTGGGGTTCAACGGGTGGAAGGTCCAAATTGCAATTTCAGTGCAGCTTCAAAGGACTCTACGCAATCCCAGACAAAGAATAAGGGTCTTATCTAGCAAAACGATTGGTCATTTCCTAAAAAAAATAAAGATTTATATACTTTTTAACCACAAATGCTCATCTTGCCCTGCTCTTCGATACACACGCATGACGTAATCACGTTACAAAGGTCATGCGTGACGTAGGCGGAAATACTGATCCAAAAAGTAAAACTTAAAATTAAAGTAAAACAATGATATCGGACAATTTTGAAGTTGGAGGAGAAAATTAGATGTTTTTCGCCCTACCGCGGTACTTCCGCCTACATCATGCGTGACCTTTCCAATGTGATTACGTAATGCGTGCCGCATTTGTGGTTAAAAAGTATATACTTTTTTTTTTTTTTTTTTTTTTTTTAAATGAGCCGATCGTTTCTCTAGGTAAGACCCTTATTCCTCATCTGGGATCGTGTAGAGTCCTTTGAGGCTGCACTGAAACTGCAATTTGGACCTGCAACCCATTGAACCCCAGTGATGTCCACTATATGGAGAAAAAATCCTGGAATGTTTTCCTCAAAAACCTTAATTTCTTTTCGACTGAAGAAAGAAAGACATGAACATGATGACATGGGGGTGAGTACATTATCAGAAAATTTTTATTCAGAAGTGAACTAATCCTTTAACTCGGCTTGGCTCCTGAGTTATGCCCGGTTATACATAAGGAATATTAGGACAAAACGGACTCTGTCTCAATTGAAGTAATGTTTGTAATTTGTAGGGCCTATCTAAATATAGTTGTAAATTAAAGTAGTAAGTAATGTAAGTGAAGGTAAAAGGTCAGTAATGTAAAAGTACACAAAGAAATTTTATCATTAAACACTTTCACTCAGAAAATTGATAAGTTTGTAATTAGAGGGATTCCTCATGGTTCCACAGTGAGTACATTTCTAATTTTCATTTTGTTTTTCAAGTTTTGTACATGAATGATACTTGATCAAGTAATATCAAGTTTTTTTTCTCTCTTTGAATAATGTGCCCCGTAAGACCATGGACATTTATTAGGAAAGTAAATGAGGTCACTTTTGATTCATGCTGATCCTCTCTTGTCTTTCCTCTAATTGAGAGCTCATGTTGTGTGTGTCATTATAATAGCAGTAACCATAGCAGGACATGTTTTGTTGCTACTATCACTTATCACAGCCGTTGAGGTGTTTATATATTGCGGTATACATGAATCCTCAGGCATTTTAACCATCTGATCGACAGCAGCTGCTCTACACTCTTCCCCCACTGGCTGCGTGCGAGAAACCGAACCCGCCGAGTTTCTCAACTTGATCTGATACAGGTCACATAGCATGGAAAAGATTCGTAAAAGATGTTGGTCCAACTTTTATGAGTCTAACTTCATCCAGATGAATTTGTGAATGAAAAACTTGATGCTAAGACGCAAACCCGTTGGAGTGCTATATATATATATATATATATATATATATATATATATATATATATATATATATATATAGGATGTCTGGGGATTAAAATGCATCGCTTTCTAACATTGCATGTGATTCGAGGGAAAAGCAACTTTTACTCTAATGCATCATTGCAACCACCACTTTCCATGTCACTTTAATCACTCTTTACCTTCAAAAAACCAACCAGTGGACTATTTTAATTTCATGCTTTCCAATTGCCACTCTAATGACTTGTTGAAATATCTGCAGATCCTCCAGATGTCATCACACGGCTCTGACATAATTATGTAGATGGAGTGCAGGCGTGACGCGTGACCCTCTCATCTGCTTTTTCATCGCAACAGGGATTTTCTGTCATCTTCCCCCTTACTGACGTACCCCTGCGGTCTCTGTTTGCCAAACTGGAGCTGCTGAATTATAAATGGCCACCCGTACTTCTGTACACATCGGTGACACTTTGACTCCTATTCGGCTCAGATTGTGCAGCCTTCAGTCGCTCACTGGATTGGAATCTGAGCTTTGCAGATGTGCAGCCTGCGTCTCATCAAGAACAAACGCTGCATTCAGCACAGTAGGTCTGAAAAAGAACCAGGCCACACCATTAAAGAGAAACATTAAGATAAATTATGATATTTACAGTGATGGAATTGGGACAGTGAGTGTAGAGCATGTTTATCCAACCCAGAGTTATAAAAGATTCATTAAAACTGTATATGGCAAAGCTCCTTGTTGTTTATCATAGAGATATAACCTACCTGTTCCTGATTATGTTTTAGATAGTGCTCCAAATGCAAAGTGGGTCAGCTGTTTATAACAGCAAATTGTTCTACAATGTACTCTACAAAGCCTACTGTATCAAATTTGATACATGAATTTCTAAGGCTTCTAAATGATCAATATGATCAAAACTTTACTGAAAAACATTTTGTACTACATGTCTTCTGTCATCTGATTGATAGTTCATACTTTTTAGCAAGTAAAAGTCTTTAGTATAATTATAAACCCCCCCCCCCCCCCCCCCTTCAGTTCATGGTTCATGTGTCTTTTTTTTTTTCTGTGAAATCCTTACTGATTTTTTATAAAATAAATGTAAGAAGAACATTTATATTGTTTTTTGGGCTGTCAAGCAATTACAATTTTTAATCTAATTAATTACACATTTATTAATGTAATTAATCACACATCAAATTTAGCTAAAGAATTACCCCAAAAAGGTAAAGTCATTATTGTGTTAAATGAGAAAAGCATCAAATAGACATTACAAAAAGTAGCTTTAGGAAAAAAAATATTTTATTTGTTTCAACATAGAATTTATTACACATAAACTTTTAGGCTTCAACGGCCATGAGGGGGAGTAAATGACAGAATTTTAATTTTTGTGTGAACTATACCGTTAATTGTTTTTTTTTTTTTTTTATTAATATGGAAATGTGTAATATTTTTTTTAATGAAGTAAAACTAAAACTGCCATAGTAGCAGTAAATGTCTAAATGAGTAAATCACTGAGTCATTCATTCATTTGATTCGTTCAAATGGCTGATTCATTCAGGAATTAAATAAACGGCTCTCTTTATGAATAGGCCATTGAATCATTGGTTCACCCAATTGATTCGCTCAAAACGTGGATTCATTCAGAAAGGACTAGGATGAGCTACTTAGGTTCGGGGCGGGGTGGATGCGTTTAATTGCGTTTTTAACGCATGATTTTTTTTAATATCTAAAGATGATCACTTTCACTTGTTAAAAGTGAGTATCAAATATGATACATCAGGCTTTTGAGGAAGGTTTATTTGTCTCCCAGTCATCATTGTTTTGCATTGCATTATGTTTTAAAAACTACAGAGCTTTGATCATAAAAACTAAGCATTTAGGGATGTCAAATTATTAATCGCGATTAATCGCATGCAAAATAAAAGTTTGAGTTTGCATAATATGTGTGAGTACTGTGTGTAATTAATATGTATATATAAATACACACAAATTAATGTATATATTTAAGAGAAATATGCTATTTATGTACAAAATATTTTTATTTATATATAATATAAATTATTTAGAAATATAAATAAATACACGTACTTGTAAATATTTCTCAATATATACATGAATTTATATATACATAATAATTACACACAGTACACCCACATACATTAGGCAAACTCAAACTTTTATTTTGTATGCGATTAATTGCGATTAATCGATTGACAGCCCTAATTTAAATATCATCTAACTAAGACATATTATTGACAACTGATATTTTTTGTAATTTTATTAAGTAGTCTGCTATATTCTTATAAATTGATTTACATTGCAGGCTATCAGAATTTCATCTTACTTTTTTTGCAATATAAATACCAACGTGGCTTTTACTCAAAAAAAAAAAAAAAAAAAAATCACCAACTGCATATCAATGCCCTGTTAACCACTCAGAGCAACATTCTAGCAACTACCAACGACAGCCATACACAGGAACATGTTAACGTCTATTCAGAACACCATAGAAACACCTTTGGCTTAGGACCACTCATGTTTTCTTCAGAAAAGCTAGAAATCTGGAATATTTTTGTTTTTATTATAAAGGACTCTTTTTGAGAAGTCTTTGGACCCTATTTTAACAATCTAAGTGCATGGTCTAAAACACACGGTGCAAGTACGTTTAGGGGGTGTCTGAATCCACTTTTGCTAGTTTAAGGATGCACGAGGTTAAAGCGCGCGAGCAGACCATCTATGGGAAAAGCCGGATTCCACAAAAGCATTCTTATCTTCTTGCACACAATAATAATCTTTTACATTGTAATCCTTTTGTTTTTAATATTTGCCATGTTTGTGTGCTTCTGCGCATCCCTGTGTGTAATAATCAGAGTGTATGTGCGGAGCACACCCGCCTATAGGCACATATTGCTAACACGCTCTTTAAATAACAAAACAAGTATTGCGCCATTGACTTTAGACCAGGTTTCAGTTGGTCAATGGCGCAGTCTATTTCAGTTGCCTCAAAATAGTAACGTGCCAACAATGCGCCTGAACACACCTCATTTTCAGACAACGGATGCACAAATGGGCACAAATGCACTTGCTATTTAAACAATTGTGGCGCAGGACGTGAATATGATAACTGCGTCGGGCTGAAACTAGCAAAAAACCCTTGCGACGCGCCTGGCGCCACACTGCACCGGGTGTATGATAGGACCCTTTGTGTTTGAATTGTAAGCTTTTAAAGGCTATTGCAAGCTGGTCAGCATTTAAAAGATTATAGAGTGCTGCAGGGATGACATATTTTTATAGGCCAATCTTCCTGAAGTTAGCCTGACCCTAGTTCCCTTGACAAAAAGTAGGATTTTAGGATCTTTGCATTAGGACAATAGGATATTTCCATTGGCTTTTGGATTATTGCAGAGAATAAGCTCTGTGACCAACAAAAGTTTTTGATTCTTAGGTTTTTTTTTTTTTTCCATCAAGATAATCTTCACAAATGAACACAAATTTTAAAGCCTTTTTGAAGCCTTCTGCAATTGGCAGAAATAGCTAAACGTATGCAATAAGTGAACTATACCAAGGTCACATGACTTCAGCTTATGGCAATTCTTTAAATCTGTAAGTTGGAAAATTTGAGTTAGAATAATTTGCAACAGCGCGTTTATAAAAACAGAGTAGACTACTAATTTTCTGTTCGCCGTGATGTTTAATGTCCTTGACAGCCTCATAGTCCCATTTGGACACTTGTTTGAAACTGCCTTTTTAAAGACGCATAAAGGCTTAAAAAAATAATGAGTGCAGTATTAGTAATGTATTTTTTATGTGGTAAAATAAAACGTGAAAATATCTTGAGCTTGTGTTAACTAAAAACGCATTCAAAAAACCCATTGGCTTCAGAACGATGGAACCGGAAGAAATCATTTCTGAGTTTTAGGACTCGTTCTTGCAGCATTCTATTTCAGTTGGTCCATGATGGACAGTTGATGCATTACAGATCAGGAAAAGTTCAGATATGGCCTCTCGTCCCTCTTTCCCCAGTGTAATGCATGGAATTCCCATTGGTCACGCTTCATATCAATTTGGATTTGCATTTTGATTGCGGGGTGGAGGGAGCTTAACTCTTCTGAGAGCTAAACAAATGCAAATAGATCTGTGAGCACAGTAATCCTTGTGTGGAAACAGCAGCTGGTGTGATTGAGGAATTCAGGAAGTTTTTTAAGACTGTTTGCCTAAGTGGCAAAATAGAGTTGGCACATCACTGTTTATGTCCAAATAGTCTCAGACGTCACACTCCGTTCACTGACCGACTGATGCATTTAGCACACAAATAAATGCATTGTTTTCACAGTCATTGTTTTCACATGAAAGTATAGTTTACAAGGTAGCAGGTTGATTCGGTGAGAGTTTTTATGGAAAACTAATCATTTGCTATAGTTTTTCAGGCTAAGGGTGTAAAATATTTTTTCTGCTTTGTTTTCCACTTATGTCTGTGACTTAAAGGGGTGTAGTATAATTAACCTGGTGCAACTTCACACGTCCAACAAGGTGCATTGAATAAAAACAAAACTATTTATGAACAATACCAGCAGCACTTATGGCGTTAAGGGATCAAAAATAAACAAAAAAATAGAGCTAGTCAGGGCTAAAAGGTTACAGGTGTGTGTAGGTTCCTTTAAGTGCAAACAAAGACAAAATTCAAACTGACAAAGAACCAATGAAAAAATTGCATATAATATCATCCACCAATCACAAAACTTATACTAAATGATCATGCATCAACCAATGGTTAATGTGACTTAAAGGGGTACTTCACTACTGGCAAAATGGCTTTCAATAAAACTTGCCTATACAGTAGAAAGGCAGAAGAAATGTTAGAAATTGGAGCTAGCTGATTAGAGAAAACAGAGAAAAAGGCTGTTGTCTTACCTTTTGCCAAATAGGTAGGAAAACTTATAAACACCTATAATGCCCTGGGCATGTTGCAATCCCAGGTCACTCCCACTATTGTGCTATACGCTTTTGCTTTAGTAGGAAATACTTCTTAGCAAACTTTTAGTCATAATGGCATCGACTTGTATTGTTCCCGGGTGCAAGAATTCAAAGAGTAAACGTTTAACAGGAGTGAGTTACTTTCGGTTTCCAGTGAAGGATCCAGCGCGTTAATAACGGTGGACTGCAAAGAATCGTAAATACGGAGAGAATGCCACTAAAGAAAGTCTGTTACATTTTAGTCAGACACCTAATTGTTACGTTTGCACTGACAGAAATTCTAATCTCAAAATATTTTCTGTACATTTTTTTTCTGTACAACTGTCATGGAGATGGATTTAATATGGATCTATTTCAGATAAAACTGCCTACTTAGATGAGAAAAAAATGTTAAGCGACCAATCACAGTTTGTTTAATTTTTAAATACGATTAAACATACTGTGGTTGGATGTTGTACATGTCGTTCAGAGAGTCTCTTCCTCTCTAAGTGGCAGTTCTTTGCTAGATTAATCTGCAAGTCAAAAAAAAAAGGCGTTTGCAACCCATTTCAGATTTGTAGTGTGGCATATTTCGGAAAGATTTTCAACAACGTAGGGCAAAATGTAGAACTGTTTAAGTGGGTCTTTCATATCAGGGTTTTTTTTGTGTTTTGAGCTGTTAGTATCATCAGGTACAGTCACAGTGGTTTAGGTTCTTGAATTTTGAACTTAGGCTCTTGAACAATCTTGAATTTTGTGGTGACGATTCATTGTCATGCAAATAATTGCGTTTAACAATTTAATTCAGTTTTGTTCATGTTGCTCACTTACAGCGCAAGCTTAATATGTTTTTTTTATATATAATATAATATTTCATATTCACTATTTACACTATTTAATATATAATGCAGTCTGATTAAACCCACAAACCTCCATTTTGTATGAAGGAAGACTATCTTTATGTACTTTACAGCAGTGTTTTTTGTAAATTCTTTTAATTTACAAAATTTAAACTGCACAATTATTGTGATTATCTCAAATAAATGTGATTAGAACAAATGAACACGATAAGACTATTAATCAATAATCTCGACAGGCTTAGGTTAGGTATGTCAGGTAGTTCTGCTGTAATAGAGTTCAATTCTCACTATATTAAAGTTGAGGAAAGGATTTGTGCAGGTCAGTCAGTCGTTCTGGGATAATCCCAGACAATCCAGCCAGCAGCCAGGACAGCCTAAACACAAGCTAATAATATGACACCAGACCTGCACACCTGGAAATATCACATTTAATTGTCAGCAGAAACTCAACCAAAACAAAAAATAAGAATTGACGCTCTGATTTCTCTAAATTGTAATGTTGACATGCATTCTCTGTAAAGCTGCTTTGAAACAATATGTATTGTGAAAAGCGCTATACAAATAAATGTGAATTGAATTGATTACAGTGATTTAACAACAAAAAGTCAACGTGAAACATTTGAAACCCATTTTACTTTAGTACATTCTTAATATCCTGTTTCAGTTTTCAATATGAGAAAATATTAGTAATCAACTGGATTATGAAAAGAAAGCATTTCAGAGGCAGGTGGTTGGAGGAGGAGTTGGAAAGAAAGAGGGATTTGTGACCGCTGGAAATGTATGTACATCTTAAACTGGACATCAGGATTTGAAGACAAAGAAGGATTAGATGTGTCTTCATGAGCGTTGCATCTCAATGCCTGTGACAGCTGTTCAGATATGTGAGACAATGATATGGAATTCATTCTTTTGAAATGTCTTAATCTTTCTAATCCATGCTAGGAAGAGGAGTTTGTACAGGCTTACCTAGAGTACTATCTGGAGAGATGCAAACTATACTACAACTATAATCTTCCCAAGTTGCCATTTGTTTTGTTGGTGTCAAAGGGCTGTATGTACAATATTTTGATGCCAATTCTGTTGCTTAGTAGATGGAAGTTTGTGAGATTCACCTACAGATCTCCTCTATGTTATACAGTCTAAAAATCAGATGTTTAAAGCAGTAAAACAAATGACATTCTGCACATACTGTATGAAGAGACATTTCAGACCATTTCATTCGAGTCAAACATTTTTATCTGCACAGGACCCGTCAAGCAACAAAAACACGCCGCGTTAGATGAAAAGCTCTTCCTTCTCAGACACATTATTCCCCATGTTCAAATAAACACATATTCCCCTGCTCAAATAAACTGGATTGTTATACGTTTGCTATACGTTTTAGAGCGCAGCCACCTGCTCTGTTAATCTGTGGACAGCACAGATCACACTGCACAGATTTACTGGTCTGGTGTGGTTGACATAAACACTTTAGCAGTACAGTTCTAAGCTGATGTTTGTGCGCTGACAGAATTTCCCCCCGTTCTTTGTAGGCCAGCATGAGTTGGCGTCTGTAATCTCTCACCGTCCTTGCTTTTGTAGAGCTTAATTCTGCTTTAATGCAGAATCTCATCCGCATTGTCTCTGAAGCAGCCCATTTTATCTATCTGTAAGTGAAATTCAGTTCACATGGGGAATAATGTGTCTGAGAGGGAAGAGCTTTTCATCTAACGCGGCGTGTTTTTGTTGCTGACGGGTCCTGTGCAGATAAAAATGTTTGACTTGAATGAAATGGTCTGAAATATCTCTTCATACAGTATGTGCAGAATGTCATTTTGTTTTACTGCTTTAAACATCTGATTTTTAGACTGTATAACATAGAGGAGATATGTAGGTGAATCTCACAAACTTTGTCAAGGTCGTATTTTATTCCAAAATCAAGAAATTGTATTTTGATCCATCCATCCATGTTTGTTTCCATGAAATGTAAAGTAACATTTTTATTATTTAAATTATGTTTTTTTTTTTTATAAAATTAGGGCTGGCACGATTCCTCAATTTAATTTGAGCACTCAATTTTAAAAAAATCCTCCATTGTAATTTACCTGTGTTGAGTAAGCAGCAGTGGCAAATTCCACGGATGAGAATCCATGAACCGCATTATTAGACCGTTTTCTAAGGGCCGCACAATGTATTAAAACCATAGCATAGTGCTATTGTGAATTCGCAAAGGCTGTGATTCAATTAAATAAATACATGCACTGTAGATTTAATATATATGCACTTTAATTATTTACATGCATATAGGTTATGTGCGGTTCTGAATTAAATGTTGTTTGGCTAATATTAAACAAGGATTTGATCTGCTGTAAAGTGTATTTTTATGTTTACTGTATAAGTTATATTATGTATATTATGTATTTAAACAATGTTGTTCTATAAAACCATATGATTACTTGCTTTTGATACTTCATTAGAACCAAATATTATTGCCTCGTTATTATATATGTATTAAGTCATTTTAAAGGCTTAGGTCTTTGCTTAGGTCTATGACCTATTACTGATTACTTGATTTTATATATATATATATAATATAAAATAATAATAATATATATATATATATATATATATATATATATATATATATATATATATATATATATATATATATATATATATATATATATATATATATATATTATATTATATATTATAGTAATATATGTTGTACTGCCTTTAATGGCAATTAAATTAATGTATATTATAATTTAATTTTGATATAATTATCAAAATTAAGAATTTATAATTACAACTTTGATAAGTGTGTGTATGTATATGTACATATATATCTAACAATAAATGTAATCCATTATTCTGTTACTGTTGTACTATAATACAGCTATATACAGTATATAAAAGAGAGTACAATTTGAATATAGCAATTGCAGATATATTCATTTTAAAAATGTCAATTTCAATAATTAGCTAGCATTCCTTAAAAGTATTTTTAAAAAAGAAATTTAACTAGACTGTCGTACATTTTATTGAGAAAATGCTTCTGCTAAGCACCTGGTTAATAACCTGTATTGATAAACTAATATCAATATCAGGTGATTTATTGCCTACTTATTATTATTGAGTATTTGGAGGGTTGGTCCATATAATTGTCATGAACGTCATAACAATGCAAAAAAAAAAAAGGTACAAAAATATGATTTCTTTTGATTTAGGGGTGAAATATGATCTATGACCCAGACATGTTCTTGACAGATTTCATGAGATTCATCAATGTTTCACCATTCGTTCCATCTGTTTCTGTGTGATGGGAACTTCTCAGCTTTCCTGTGCTTACATATACAGAGAACAAGGTTTCAGTTTCTAAACACTAAGCCCCTAGATGTAAAAAATAGCACAAAGCAGGACTGTCACTGGCTTTCAGGATGGCAGGTTTTCGTCAGCGACCCAACTGCAGGTTCCTGTCGAAAAGCACTTCTGCATCAGAGAGGCTGCCATGTTGGGACCTATTTCTGTCTCCCACAGAGTGTACTTTACCTCAAAGGGGCACGTGGTAAAAGTGCCTGCAAGGATCATTAACTATTCATGGAATTACATCCCTGCTAATGGGACCTACAACTATTTTAATTATTGATGTTGTAATTGACAGCGCGGGTCCTGCCTCCCCTCATGGGAGCGGCTGAATTTACGTGTATGACATTGTTCGTCATCCCCATCCTGTGACCCCTTCCCATCTCATTTTCCATCTGTCCGCTCATAGATCATTGTGATTCTGCATCTGTCATTTGTAATGTGTTGTGCCTACTGGGCTCTTTTTTTCTCCGCTGCATCAGCTTCTGTCTGCCAGCCATTGATGTTGAAGGACAGCTGTCAGGTGGGTTTACGTTGATGATGTAAAGACATGTTGAACACGCCGGCGCTGCTGGCAGGAAGCTGCATTAATTGGTGATAAATGAAAGCTTATCGTGGTAAAAAACACGAGTTGAAGGCCTCAGGGAGGTTCTCCCACACCAGCGCTGATTAAACACTCATTAGGGCCGTTCCACAGCTTGAGATGGCGGTAAATTGCGCCCAGATCTGTCACTTAGCGACACGTCAAAGCGCCGCAATCATTAGTTATCTCACGGGGAGGTGGATGGACGGGGGGGTTGGTCCTCTTAATTAGATAAAGTGATAAATAAAATGTAAAATGGCATTTCCCACTCATCACACATGAGAAAAAAAATGTCATAGACTTAACTTCATGATTTTCATTAGGGTTTTTGCTAAGGATCGGTATTACTATTCTTTGTGCATAGGGTTAGAGGTACTTCAAAGTTTAACTCAAAATCTTAACCTTCTATCATAAGTCACTTTGGATAAAAGTCTGCTAAATGCATAGATGTAAATGTAAACGTGTCCATTTGTGCAACAGACATGAATGTGTGCTCGAATCAGGTACAAAAACAAAAAAATCTGAAGGAGTGACCTGAACCATATCTGGACTCTTTTGACCTGGATCTGTAAGTAGCCACTTAAAGGGATCGTTCACCCAAAAATGAAAATGATTCCATGATTTACTCACCCTCAAGCCATCCTAGGTTTATATGATCTTCTTTCAGATGAACACAATCAGAGATATATTTTAAAAAATATCCTTAGTCCTCTGAGGTTTATAATGGATGTGAATGGGGGGCTGCGTTTTGAAGTAAAAAAACAGTGCATCCATCCATAAAAAAGTATTCCATATGACTCCAGGGGGTAAATAAAGGCCTTCTGAAGTGAAGCCATGCGTTTTTGTAAGAAAAATATCCATATTTAAAACTTTATAAATTCAAATAACTAGCTTCAGAATGAGCAAGTCGATTTGCTGCGGAAGAGTATCCTTTGACCTGACGCACAACGTAATGACGAACGCAGAGGTTCGAACAAAACACGGTCACAGATTATAAGTCTAAAAAAATTTTAAAGAGGATTTCGATTTTAAGAGAAGAGCTTAAATTTGTTGCACATCCCTATTTGTTTGAACCGCGAGAGATGTCTAAACTTACAATACTCCTACATCCTGCGTCAAACATTGCGTCAACCGTACATTCTGCGTACGGTTGCCCGCCGGAAGCTAGTTATTTGAATTTATAAAGTTTTAAATATGGACATTTTTCTTACAAAAACGCATCGCTTCGCTTCAGAAGGCCTTTATTAACCCACTGGAGTCGTATGGATTACTTTTTTATGGATGGATGCATTATTTTTGACTTCAAAACAGAAATATATTTCCAATTGTGTTCATCTGAAAGAAGCTAGTCATATATGCCTAGGATGGCTTGAGGGTGAGTAAATCAAGGGATCATTTGGGTGAACTATCCCTTTAACAACCACCTAGAGTACCCTAGCGAACACAAAGCAACATCCTACTGAAGAAGATTAGGGCCAAGCAATAATAAAAAATAAAACCATCTCAAGATTAAAGTCATTATAATGCGAAATTAAACTTGTTACATTTTGAGAAAAAAAGTCGAAAAACAATGTTAAGAAAGAAATCCTTAAATTTCGAGAAAAAAAGTCTAAATAAAATGTCAACAATAAACTCATTACATTTTAAGAATAAAGTCATGTTTCGAGAAAAAAAACTCATTAAATTTTGAGAAAGTCTAAATAAAATGTCAAGAATAAACACTCAATCGATCAATGTCATATTCATTGCATACTGATCCTAGAGGACATGACAGAGTTGAGTCACTTAGTCAAGCTAGGCCTATATTTTAGGCTTTCTTTCAATAACAAATAAATACTATCAGCTTTAGCTAATTATAACCGAATAATAAGTAGCATACAAACTTTAAAGAGAGTTTGCAAGCAGCTGGGTCTTTTTAGAAGAAAAAAACAGTACAATTTGCATGATGTAGGCCTCGCATGAAAGCAGGGCATTCTAAAACACTTAATGTGGCTTAATGTAGGCTACTAAGACAGTGGTATTAAAAGATCAAATTCTGTACACACCTTATTAACAAACCATACTATGTGAAGATAAGCATAATGACTTCATCCTAGGCTGGACGAGTGTGTATAGGCATTTTTCTTTCTGTGTAGGCTATTTTAATAAAGTCTGTGCTTATTTAGAGATATAGATGTCCTTTCAGTTTCCGTTTGCACATTTACAGTAAAACATGAACTTTTTGCCTGTATGGTGATTAGATTCACTGTTTTGCACTGCCGTCTTGAACTTGAGAACGTGACGCGTCTGGTGTAAAGCATGGCGCTTCATCCATAGCGCGCACAGAAAGCGCACAAACAGGCCTACTCTTCTTGCGCTTGAACGGACAAATACACATAAAAGTATGGCAAAAGTTGGAATCAAAAATTGTGAAATTTCACTGGTATCTACATTTCTTTATTGAAAGAAAGCCTAAAATATAGCTTGACTAAGTGATCCAACTCTGTCATCCTCTATCAGTATGCAATGAACACTGATCGAATGCGTGTTTTTTCTCGACTTTTTATTTTGACTTTTTTTCCCCCTCAATTTAATGAGTTTAATCTTGCATTATAATGACTTTAATCTCAAGATGGTTTTATTTTTTTTTTTATTATTATTGCTTGGGACTAATCCTCTTCCGTAGAAAACAATATTTGAGCAAATTTCATTTTTTTTTTTCCCTTCAAGGAATATTTCACTCAAAAATGAAAATGCTGTCATCATTTACTTACGTTTCCCACCAGGTTTGGCGTCACGTGATAGAACATGTGGGAACCAATGGCATTTTAATGTCAAACTTGTTGTGATGCACCTTGCAAATTTGAATGAGTGCTTGGAATGTAGCTCACATTTTATTTTACTTTCATGGTGCTTTTTTGGTGAATTTTGAATGTTGGCAGTGTGAAAGAGCAGCTTGGGTATTCTTTAAACCATCTCGTCTTGTGTTACATGGGTAGAAGTCAGTCACACAGGTTTGGAACAACATGGTTAAGTTAATGATGGCAGAACTTTCTTTGTTAGGGTGAATTATCCAATTAAAGCGAATCTAATGTGACTCGAGCTTTAGATTCTGCTCTTCTAACCACATTGTTAGAGATGACTGATCTACCGTTAAAAGCCATGATATTTGTCCGTTTGTAATGAATGTGCAGTTGTGGGTGAGCGTCAGATTTCCCCTATTATTTTTAAGAATAATTTCAGGTTATAGCAAAAGGATTATTTCATTCATTGCATATCCATGCCAACAGTTCTCCGACAGTAACAGCAGGTTTTTTTATTTCTTTTTTGTGGTTGTTGCCAGGAGCGTGCATGCAGACAGACGTGAACTCCGGCCCGCCGTACCGGCCATCTATGTTCTCAGGGAACGTGCTGTGCCCCATTGACAGCTGCATTTACCCAGCATGCCCGCAGCTCACTTCTGCACCTTTGGGTTGCGGGGTGACCTGGCCGGCGGCTCACAGCCTAATGAGTGTAGAAGAGTGAGTTCTTTCAGGAGCGCAAATGGCATAATGAGGGTGAATCAGGCCGAACAGAGCAGGTTTGGATGGAGATGCCCGCAGTGCTGCATGACTCGCTGTGTCGTGCATTTATAATGTTCCAGTGCTAAATCACAGACTTATGGACTGTTTGACTTTAATCAAAAGGAGAAACACTTTTACAGTGCTAGTTTGTTGTGGGTGGTTGCCAGGATGTTGCTATGCATTTGCTAGGGATGTTACTAGGGTTGCAAAGTTAAATAAGTCCACCACCAACAAAAAAATTCCACCTACTTTAACTTTGAAACTTTAGTTTGCTTTTCAATTAGTTGTTGTATAATTGTCAGATTGTACGATTTTGACTCCTAAAATCTTGTCATGTCGTGGACAAAAAATATGTCAGACTACACGTTGCTACCCGACCATTCATCGTGTGCCGTCTTTAACCATGTGCATAAACAAACAATGGCTAGCAGCGTGTTTTGCTCTTTTTTGTCGTCAGAAAAGCCCAAAAGTGGACACATATCTGGATTGCATGGATATTTGGGTTTCCTCCAAAGAGAACTGAGGTAACATATGTTTTATTTACCTTTTTTCGACGAGATGGTTTAATTTAGTATTGTAAACATCAGGAGTATTGTTATCATAGCTCCACAAACATTTACTCCTGTAAAATTCCACCTAGCAGGAACGATACCATTGTCTCTTTTTTGTTTCAGCATGTTTGAAAGCATGTAGGAAGGCGCTTCTGTCCTTCTATTGGCCAGTGTCACACATGTGACGGAACTTGTCGGACAACTGAGAAAAAAATTAAACATGCAAGTCTTTCTGTCGTGACGTCGTGAAGTATCGCAGACACAACACCCTACGTCAGTCAAATCGTGGCAAAATCTGGCTAAAATCGTGTAGTCTGAACCAGGCATAACTTAAAATTAGGTTGAAATTGGTTAAATTATTTTGATGAGCAGGGTTATTATAGTTAACTAAAACTAAAACACTTAAAAAATGTGTCATTACTTGAAATGAAATAAACTAAAAAATAAAAAAAACTGAAATAAAATAAAAAAAATAAAAACTTATTTTAGCCACATTTCTTTTTATTTAGTTTAACTTGATTTACTAATAAGAAATGTTAGAAATTAGAAAAATTAGAAATCCTTAGCAGCTAACTGAAATAATGTAAGTTTAAGTTAAAATTAATTACTAAAACTAAAATAAAAATTAATACATATTTTAAAAAAATAATAATAAGCAAACATGATAAACACAATAAAATGACTAAAACTTTAACTAAAATGAAAACAAATTAAAAATAAAAACTTGCCTAATTCAAAATAATAATACAAACTATAACATTATCTCAATGACACTAAAATAATGTTGATGAGTTAAAGTAAAAACATGTTGCTCTGACTTATCGATTTTTTTTTTTTTTTTTTTTAAACAGTAAAGTCTCTAAAAGTCTCTATTTTGGTCTCTAGATATGTCTCAATATGTCACATTTGTTAATCAACTCAATTTATTATCACTTTTAGTGACGTTTTGTGCACTAAAGGTTTGTGAATCTTTAATTAGTATTATTGCTATAGCTGCTTGCTCATATGACCATGTTTATAGTTAAAAATGCACATTTGCAGTTTTTGTTTGTAGTAAGTGACATTTAAATAATAATATTAAAATGGTTTTAAAAAGGTCCCCTCCTCCATTCACCGCATGTAGATAATGACATTGATTCTTGAATAGAGATCTGTCCAGCTCATCCGTGCAGAAAATCTGGATTAGTCCTTTACAGATTTTGAATTACAGTAGAATGTATTTGTTATTTTCATGCCAATTTTACTGGTAAAAGCCATTTGTGTGCTACGAAAATTATATCGCTTGGATTGGTGCTATTTCGGAATAACAGAGCTGAAAAGGTCTGTTGTTATGGGCTTGTTGACCTTCACTATCAAATACCATATAGATTCCAGGCAAAAAGAAAGCTTTGAGTACATGTTGTTTTGTATTTTTCTTATCTTATGAAAATAAACCTGAGAAAAGCTGTTGCTTTTGCATCCGAGAGGCAGTCAAAGAGTAGATTGGTTTATGTTTTGGGTCTTGAGTGTTGAACAAGATGGATATATTGTGGTTTTAGATTTTGGTGCTGTGATGGGTGTTTGTACATCTGCCGCCACCATTATCTTTCTGGACTAATTTCACCAGATGAATATTCATGATGTGCTCTCCCTCCTCATCTGAATACAATTCATTTGTGCAGTATTGGTCAGCTGCACTACATTATAATATCTATGAGTTTAATGTGAATATTTTTGCATGTCTGATAAGTCCTGTAACTCTTGTGGCTTTTTGCTTTAAATTGCAATTCATCGGTGATGGACAGAATTCAATAGAATGTAGAGGTCTCGAGATATTTTGAAATATTTTGTTGAGGATGGTGGATTAGTTACAGAAGCTTTGATAGGTGTAGCAGCAGTGCTTTATAGGAGCAAAGATGATAAAAAAAAATACTTTTAATTAATAATAATAATATCCAATAATAATTATCCTTGTGTATATGTAAAAAATTATATATGAATTGCTTTTTTATTGTCAATGTGTGAACAGCTTGTAACGAAATATAAAAAGCGAGACCTTCCCCGACTTCATAGGTTGACTATGAAAGTCTGTAGGCTGATTTTTATGTGAAGGACTCTTCTAAAATCAAAAGGATGTGTCGTTTATACACGCTTCTGAGAGCTTCTCTCTTTCGTTCATTGACACATGAAATGTTTGCTTATACAATGTTCAGGTGCAAACATATCCACATCACTATGATCAGATGCTTTCTCAACTGCTGTTTTCTCACCGCTGTCATTTTTGTTGTGTGTTTATTTTGTCATTGATATTCATGTAAATGTCTCTTTCAGCAGTGTGGATGGCATTTGGATGTTCTTTAACTGTATATCGCTGCAAAAGTATTTCCAACTTCTTCTAAGCAAAGAAAAAGAGCTTCGCCGTGAGTATATCGCCTTGAATTACTTTCAGTCTCTTGTGCGTTACGTTTGCACGAGAGTGAGCACCAACAATAAGTTGCTGGCTGCAGTTTAATTAACGCCCACTGGTGCCGCTAATAACAACGGTTTCTGAATTATACATATAGCCCCTTTAAGATGTACTTTATTCTTTATATGCTTATATATAAAATATACTGTGAACTATGAAAGCTTGTTTTGCCCTCTAAATAAAAAAAAAAGGTATTTTTTATATCAAAATTCTGACTTTTTTTTTTCTCATAATTGCAAGATTTAATCACAATTGTGAGTTGCATGTTATAGCTAATGTTTTTTTTATTTTCTCTAAATTGCAAGTTTTTATCACACAATTCTGACTTCTGAATTGTGAGATATAAACTCACAATTGTTATATAAAGCCAGAATTGCTAGATATAAATTCTGACTTTATAACTTGCAGCTGTACGTGTTTATATCTGAGAAAAAAACTCGCAATTGCGAGATAAAAAGTCGCAGTTATCTTTTTATTTTTTTATTTCATGGCGGAAACAAGCTTCCATAGTGAACTGTGTCTTGCATGTACTCTCTTTTTTTTTTTTTTTTTGCCTGTCATCCAAATGTAAAACCTGAGCTGGAAGCGCATGGAATACTACAGTATATTGTAGGATTCATTTTTACGGTTAGTGTTTTTGTAACTCTGAGATCCTTTAATCCTGTCTGAGTTTTCAGCACCCCACTGAGAATAATTGGTGTGTTTTCAGTTTAGTCACACTTCTGTTCTCTGGTAGGACTCTCTGGAGTCGGAAAGGTCTTACAGGTCTCCGTTCTCTCCAATTTGCCCTTATGAGTGTGAGTGCACAACACCCTCCGACTAATTCCACCTCCTGCTGCGCTCTGTCCTCATTTGTTTGTAACCAATTACAGCTTGAGAGAGTGAAAACAAACATATATCAGCTTGGGCGAGTCATGTGTGCGTGTGCTAAAATTACCCATGAGGCCCTGAAATGAAAAGCAGCTGATGTCTGCAGGATGCCAAATCTCTTCTTCTGTGTCTGCAATGCAACACAACTACAGTGCGCTGTAAAGACTGTTGAGGACGTGAATATTAGGTTATGATGATTGTTCATGATTCAGTTTTCTACTCCACTTCCTCACCTCTAAGACTAGCCGAAGGCTATTATGATTATGTTTTCTGAATATATTGTGCATGTTCAAGCAGAAAGATTCTGTGTGGCGTGTGCTGCACCAGACCATGTTCAAAATCATAGAGAGATCATTTATGAATTCAGGTGAAAAACAAAAATACATTATATATCTATATATACCAGCATCATATTTCTGATGTGGTGTTAGCATTGCACATAAGACTAGTGATTGACCAGATTTAAAGTCCCCCTGTAGTCAATTATTTTATCACTTAAAACTCATCTTTGATCACCAAAATGACATATTTTAAACATTTTTTCCAGTGAAAAAAAATTATTCATGCCTTAAAATAGCTTGAATATAACTCTACACCTTTGCCTAATTTAATATTCATGGTTCAATGAATATGCAAATTAGCCCCGCCTCCACTCGCTCACGGCAGCTCAAAGAGTCTACTGTTGCTGTAGTGACGAGCAATATATGCTTATTTGTTGCTATGCTTATATATTGCTTATATATAGCAAAATAAGCTATATATGCTTATTTAACTTTATAGTGTTAAATAAAAAACCCTTTGTGTGTAACGTTACCGTCAGATGAAATCCTGCAGGAGCCCGTGCCTTCTCAGTAGGCGACATGCAATAAATGCGCAGCCTTGAATGAGCGCGGATATCCAGCGTATTTACTTGAACTCATCAGATAGGCTAAAATCTATGGTTTGATCCACTCCAGACCTAGCCAAAATAAGAATTTAAAATGGACTGAATAAAGCTTTCTCCGAACTTGACGTGTGATGCCACACTGACTGACATATGCACACAAATTATGGTCACACACCCAGAGCAATATTGTTTTAGCTATGTTTTATAGTATTAAAATATTTCGTAGGGTCAAAAACATGAGCTTTATTGGCTTTACTTCAAATCAGCTGTCACTTTACTTTGCCGTGATATGCGCTCGCACACTTGGCACAGCCCTTGCGATGGTTCTGTCGGACACATGACAATTAAAATTATTAGCCTTTTGCTTGACTGCATTATCAAACAGCTAATAATTAATATATCTCAGAGTCAGACAGCTGACTTCTAACTATCAGTATCCCAAACACTTTGAACAACTCAGAACGTCAGTGGAGAAAGACAAATAGTTCATCATAACACCATAATATACATCATACACCCACTATATTACTAAATCTACTAAATTTTTCTTATCAACAGAAAATATACCGGGATAACCTGGCTTCTCTCTTCTGCTTCAGAGCGGTCATAATTAATGACATGCTAAAGCCCGCTGGCACGTTGTCTTGATTGGTTACAAGGTAGTCTGTGATGTCACAAGCATCCACTATTTCAAACCGCGGGTTTTAGACTGTCTTTGGTTTGCTGCAGTTTTAAACATAAAATACTCAGCAATGGTGCTGTCTTATGAATTTGCACATGGTTTGTCTTAAAGCATATTAAAAACACTACATAGACATAAAAACAACATTAAAAACTTGATTTTCACCACAGGGGGTCTTTAAGGATTTTTTTTATGGCTAATGCTACAGCGGTGGCTAATATAATTATATATGTTTTATATGCTAATACAATTTTATATGCTAATAGACTGCTGTTCTGGTTGGTTGCTAGGGTGTTGCTATGTGGTTGCTAGGCTACTCAGGGTGGTTGCTAGTATGTTTGCAATGTGGTTGCTAAGGTGTACCCATAAATGTACTCACCCTCATTTCACATATGCCTTTATCTCTTATGTACTGTAGGACACAAATTGGGAATTTTTGAAAGTGGACTTGAAGCTTTGTGAATAACGAAGTGAAATTCAATCTGCTAGTTTTTGCAGATTAGTGCAGGTTGATATCAGTGATTCCAAATGGCATTGTTTGGTATGAATAATTTGAATATCAGTGAATAGTGAAATTTCAATTTTCAAAGCTGTTATAGTTATATATTATATTATATTCTGTTATATATTCACCATTTAGTCACCCTCAAGTTGTTCCAAACCTGTATGAATTTTTCAGCAGAAGAAAGAAATTCATACAGGTTTGGAACAACTTGAGGGTGAGTAAATGATGACAGAATTTTTGGGTGAACTATCCGTTTAAGGTTGGGATTTAAATTAAATTGTGCCATTTTAATGTGGCTTTAAACCATTCAAGCACAAGAAGATGCAAAAGAGAAATCTTTTTCTGTCTTGGGCACATCCATAAAAGCTGCCTTTCATACATGTATAGTGCACAAATACTTAATTGAGCTGTCTTTTGCGTCTTCTTGCACTTGAACAGACAAATACACACAAAAAAATTATGTCAAAATATCCTCGTAAACAGTGTCTTAAGTGAGCATAAACAGTTGAGAAAGAAAATGTGTAGCAGTAAATTGGATCTGTGCATTAGGTCTTAAAGTAACAGCGGCCTAATAAACCTGCTGCCGTCTGTGTCATTACTGCTAATCAAAAAGTCTCTCAATTATCTTGACTGAATAGCCTAACTTTTGTAACTTTAAAAGGATTAATCTATATTTTATTAATAAACAAGAAAACTATGCAGCGTTATTTTACATTTGATTTTTGAATTTCTGAACTGTATTCAGTTTTTTTGTGCTATTGTCAATTTGCTTATTTGTTCTTATTGTATTACTGACCGTTATACTTTAATAATGTTTAAAATTTTAGTCTAGTTTGTTAGTTGTTCTTTAGGTTTGATATCTAAACGTTTTTTTTTTTTACCATATTGGAATCGAAACTGGGAACCGTTAAGAATCGGAAACGATAAGCAGAACCCAAGCCTAATAAAGACACTGCTAAGTCTCTCCTTTTTGTTAAACTGGAAAAGTCATAAAAAAGTCTTATGAGTCATAGAAATCTCATATGGATTTGAACTGAGATAAGGGTGAATAAATGAGAAAATGATTCCTTTAATACACAGAGATGTCTGTTAGTTATATTACATCTCTGCATGTGCTTTAGAACGTGATGTTGTAACATTGTTGCAGACGTGATGCTGTTTTCTGTTTTTAACAACGTTCTTACACCTCCAGCTCTCACCTCCATTCACTGCTCATTGCTGTGACTGTGATCAGAGAGGTGTTCATGTCAGAGCGTGACAGGAGCTGCTCATCTTGTGCTCTGGAGGAAAAGCTTCTGTGTTCCTCTATTCAAGGGACAGTAATGGAGACTTCTCATCCATCATTTATAGAGCACAAGCTAGTTTTCTGTGTTCCCAGGTAAACAGTATGTGCATCTTAAAACTGGACTGCTTTCTCCACTTCTTTTTTTAGCTGAACTTTTAATTCAAAGTCCAGTTTAAAGGTAAAGTATGTAATATTTTTTTATTTATGTTATAGGGGACCTATAATTCCCCTTTTACAAGATGTAATATAAATCTCTGGTGTCCCCAGAATGTGTCTGTGAAGTTTCAGCTCCAAATACCCCACAGATCATTTATTATAGCTTGTCAAATTTGCACCTATTTGGGTGTGTCCCTTTAAACCGGAGTCGACACTGATGGAGAGACTCAGAAAGAAGTTACAACTTATAGAATGCATCTGGACGTTTCTGAATGGTTATTGGATAAATTTATGTAGTTGCTGTGGAGTTGATTGAACTCATCGACTAGCATGTGCCGTCATGTTAATCTTTTGTGTAAATCCAGCTTTAAACTGACCTTTGTTTGTGAAGTAGTCCAGCGTAAAATGACAGCATGATAACAACACTCTACTACAACAACTCTTCCTCTTCTCTAAACAAGCCAAACATGGCCTCACCCCCTTTGTTGGGGGCAGGGATTATGTCAGTTTTGGGGTTTGTGATGTCACCAACCCGGGAAGAAGCTCATTGCAAGTCCTTACCAGCCGTTTGTTGTAGTCCTTAAACAGAGAATTCTTTAAAAGAAAATATCTCCCTTTACATTGAACTTTGAGCGTCGTAACTTTGCAGATGTTGTTTATGCTCAAACAGCAACATGACACACTAACTAAAGTTAAAAAAGTGAAATCATAATCAAGCACCCCTTAAATACATTCTCTTAACCCAGTTTATTGCAACTCAGCCACAAAGTGGTAGGCCACGTAAAATCACAGAGCAGGGTCAGCACATGCTGAGGCGCACAGTGAGCAGAAGTCGCCAACTTTCTGCAGAGTCAATAGCTACAGACCACCAAACTTCGTGTGTCCTTCAGATTAGCTCAAGAACAGTGCATAGAGCTTCATGGAATGGGTTTCCATGGCCGAGCAGCTGCATCCAAGCCTTACATCACAGTGCAATGCAAAGCATCGGATGTAGTGGTGTACAGCACGCCAACACTGGGCTCTAGAGCAGTGGAGACGTGTTCTTTGGAGTGACGAATCATTCTTCTCTGTCTGGCAATCTGATGGATGAGTCTGGGTTTGGCGGTTGCCAGGAGAACAGTACTTGCCTGTCTGCATTGTGCCAAGTGTAAAGTTTGGTGGAGGGGGGGATTATGGTGTGGGGTTGTTTTTCAGGGGTTGGGTTTGACCCCTTAGTTCCATTGAAAGGAACTCTTAATGCTTCTGCATACCAAGACATTTTGGATAATTTCATGCTCCCAACTTTGTGGGAACAGTTTGGGGATGACCCTTCTTGTTCCAACATGACTGCGCACCAGTGCACAAAGCAAGGTCCATAAAGACATGGATGAGCGAGTTTGGTGTGGAGGAACTTGACTGGCCTGCACAGAGTCCTGACCTCAACCCGATAGAACACCTTTGGGATGAATTAGAGCGGAGACTGCGAGCCAGGCCTTCTCGCCAACATCAGAGCCTGACCTCACAAATGCGTTTCTAGAAGAATGGTCAAAGATTCCCATAAACACACTCCTAAACCTTGTGGAAAGCCTTCCCAGAAGAGTTGAAGCTGTTATAGCTGTAAAGGGTGGGCCAACTCCATATTAAACCCTACGGATTAAGAATGGGATGTCATTAAAGGTCATGTGCACGTAAAGGCAGGCGTTCCAAATGCAAAATATTGATGTTTATAGCTAGCAATCTGAATAGCAACAGAAATTTTATGGTAACTACATCTTTATGCTGGAACTGTTAGTATGTATGACACTTGCACTTGCACATGCAGAGTATGTTGTTGCCCTTGTCTTGTTGTTTATTATGTTCATTTCAGGTTGTTGTTATCTGGTTATATATTTGATTCAGCTGTTAATTGTTAATTGGGGATACAGTAAATAGAACAGTTTATCCAGTGCTAAAGGCTGTGCACCTGCCACAATCCTGATATACAAGGCATCCATGTGGTCACCTTGGGTCTGTACGGACTGTTCGCATGTACTGTCCCCTCGAGGCCTTAAACAAACCCTGGAGCGGGAGCATTTGGTGGGGCTGCTGGTTCACAGACCCGCGGCGCGCTGAGCTTTAGACATTTCACACTCAGCGCTGATGGCACTTGCTGATACAGCTTTCGCTCCGTCCCTAGAGGTGAAATGACCTCAGTGCCCTGCAATGTGAAATTGCAACCCTGCCAGGAAAGGAGAGAGGTTGTGGCAAGGGCTACAGGGCTTATGGGAATGAAGGAGTCGCAGGCTATGTTTAGAATTTTTTTTTTTTTTTTTTTTTTTTTTTTTTTTTTGTTATTTTAGCAAACCGAACAGGCTGCGCTTACTGTGACTCTTGGAGGACTTTTTATTTGCACTGAAAAACATTTGGTGCAGGATTTACTTCGAAACCATTTTCACTCTTAAATTTCACAAATAAAACGAATAAGGAACGGCAAATAAGACATTGAATTAATCATGAAATTTTAAAATAGAAAGACTGAAATTTCTTGTAAAATATACTTCAATAATCGGTTTTATTTACAACTTAAAAGAATCATATTTTTACAGTGTGGATGCATTTGTCTTTATTGTTAGATGTGCATGTGACTAAAAAACTCGGATGACTCTGTCACTGACTCTCATGCAGAAGGATTTTTTAGATTAATTTTATATGGTCAGTGATTTATATGAACTATGCTGTCCTGCACAGAGGCATAAACACGCTTTAAAGTCATTCCCATGTGGCTGTTTGTCATTTCTGCTGTGGGCAGCTCAGATGCTCCAATATAAAGCAGATTGGATGTTTCTAATGAAACCTTATTGTCATGTCTTCTGGTCATTTCTGTTCTGCAGTTCCTTTTAAAAATGTCTATAGCATTTGTGCAATTTGATCAAAAAGGATTGAATGTTTTAGTGACACAAATCAACTAGCACCATAAATGTCAGACCTAAATCCATTGTTAATACTCACTGATAATTGTGGTGTCATTACCCATTCAAAATAATGTCACGTCCTGGAGGATCATGTCATTATGGAACACTTTGGTTGCAGATTCTTTAAAAATTGTGAGCTTATTTATGTTATCTAATATAATGGAGACATGAAAATGTAGCGCATAGTAGAAAGACCCCCTAGTTTTAGTCATTGAAATAGTCACATTTTCATGCTGCATAGTGGTTAAACTGATAATCACGATTATTTTGCTCCAAAATATAATCGTAACAATTTCTGTCATTTGAGAAATTTTTTATCAGAGAAAAGTTTTATCAGAATTTTTGCACTTTCACCTATAAGCAAAAAAAAGAGAATGTCAACTCATATGCGTGGTTTATTTTACCTCATCTAGTTTCCTGATTTACTATAGGCTATTTATAATATAAATTAACACACGGTCTACATTATGAAAACTGGTAAAACTAGAAACTTCTCTCAAAATCTAAAACAGTGATATTCCTAATAGTAATTCCAATAATTTCAAATTACTTTAATGTTTTTCTATTAAAACAACAACAAAAAAGACTTTGTATTGTCACTTAGAGGTTGCATATATGTATTTATTCTGCAGCCACTATCGCAAACAAGATTCATGTTTGGATTTATTACAGTTCGTCATTAAGAAGGTCAGATTTAGCGGCTCGTGACAGAACTGAATGAATGACACTTATTGAATGACTTATTGTGCCCCTTTTACAAGAAGTAATATAAATCTCTGGTGTCCCCAGAATGTTTCTGTGAAGTTTCAGCTCAAAATACCCCACAGATCATTTATTATAGCTTGTCATATTTGCCCCTATTTGGGTGTGAGCAAGAACATGCCATTTTGTGTGTGTCCCTTTAAATGCAAATGAGCTGCTGCTCCCTGCCCAGTTTCCAAAAGAGGGTGGAGCTTTAACTGCTTCAGTTGCTCAACAACAAAGCTGGAGAATCTCACACAGCCAAAATGAGGATTGTCAGTAACGGTGTTCAGCCTTACATTGTTCAAACCAGAGTCGGACACTGATGGAGAGACTCAGGAAGAAGTTACAACTTTTAGAATGCATAATTAGTGTTCTGTGCTCGTCTGTGCAGCCAACGACAGAACAGTTAGCATGCTTTGCTCGAACTTTGTGTGTGGGTGGAAACGTGTAGATTAGGGGTGGTAATATTGTAATAAGATCCCCTTCCTATGTCACAAGGGGAGCAAAACCTGAGCAGTTTGTTTTTTCACATGCTAGCAGAGAAAGACTTGCCAAAACAAAGTTACTGAGTTGTCCTTTTTCAAGTTTTCTGGGTTGGTAGATGCACCAAGGACCCGATTATAGCACTTAAACACTGAAAAAACAGACTTTCATGATATGTCCCCTTTAATTTAAGCAGAATATCTCAAATGGAGATCGCTAAACTCCAGCTTACTTGTTTGTATTTTCAGATAATCCAAACTTAAAATTTCCAAACTGAAAATACTTCTTTTGCAGTGTAGAGAGAGCGCTTGCGCATTGTTGCCAGATTGCAATGTTTAAGGAAAACACCGGAAGATTTAAATTATTGACATGTGGCAACTGCAAGCATGAAAACGCCAAGAAGCTTGTTAAAAACAGTCTGTAATATTTTGTCTGCTCTTTTTTTTTTTTTTTAAATACTAATTTAATTTAATTTTTTTTTTAACGATATTGCATGTTGACAGTCACCGTTCAATGACGTTTGTGTCATCTCGTCGTAGTCTTGGAAAATAGGTTGTTGACAAACATTTTTCATCATAGTTTTTTCATTAACGAAATTAATGCTATTTCTTACAATAAACTGAAAAAGATCACCTATTTTAAGCAAACTCTGGTGAGTGTGCATGTGTGCAAAATATACAGAACAAGATCGCACATGAAAGCAGTCGACTGCACCGCAGCCTCTGATGAACACGGCAAACAAGCTCAAATGCGTTGAGATGGCAGCATGTCTGGCCTGTTGACATTTAGCCGCTCAGTGCATCATGTGGACGCATCCTTCCAGAAACATTGATTTGGCATGAAGATCAGTCATGGAAAGACGAGATGTTTCCAAAAACTGCTACTTGAAAACGTACTTCTCTGACTCTACACTTGCTTCCGAATCTAGTTGTCAAATAAACCTGCCATTGTATAATACAAATATCATTGGCTGTTTAACAAACTTTTGTTTCTTTTTTGCAAGTCGCTTTGGATAATTGCATCCGTTAAATGCCAAGTGCAATTTTATATGTAAATGAATATGTAAATGATCTCTGTTATGATAAACTTCTGCAGACCAGGACAGTTTATTTATTAGGGTTGACTGAGGATGGGCGGTCATATGTTAATGAGCTCATTATTACTATCACTGCCAAACATTTCTTTTGCGGTTTCCAGCAGATGATAAAAAAAAAAAAAAAATGAGTAAAAAAATCCCAAATACTTGAAAAGTAATCAGAACAATCTATATCAGGATATACAGATATGGATGTGGGATCTTTTTTTTTTTTTTTTTTTTTTTTTTTATACAGATGGTGTGACATCTGGTTTAATATTATTGTCAGAAAGCCTTATGCTGTTGTGGAATCTGATTAATATTGAATGTAGGAAGCAGTTGAAGCAGAAGAGGTTTGTTTTTTGTTTTGATTTTGTGTACTAGTATAATAGAAATGTGCCGTTGTATTGCTATCATCTCATTTTGAGTGTCTTTCCCCTACAGTTAAATAAATGAGATGGCTTTGGGGAAATATAGCCCACATAAAAACCTTAGTAGCATCAGAGGACTTATATAAACCCACCCGCTCACTCTTAAGCGCTTCTATCATGGCCAAAGAAAAAAAAAAAGCACTTAACGGCCGGAGTGTTGACGCAAAAACCCTAAAGAATATTCATGTTAACATTCAAGGTCAAATAGCTCCCATGTGCCCTATTAAAAGTGCTCAAGTTGCCCAGAAGCCTGAGCTGAGGTTTATTATTCACAGGGCAGTTAATTCTTTATGGCATTAGCTCGATATGTTGGCAGGGAGTACATGTATTTCATGGAAATTAATTACACTAATCACGAATGTGCAGCCAGATTCAGAGCATATCAAGAGAGTCAGCATCTTTACAGGAGACATAATTATCTCATTCTGCACATACATAATTACACACAACCCTCATTATTTCATATTACTTTGATCATGTCTGCATAGCATAAAAACACAAACAACATTATTACAAATCATTATTGTGTAGTCTATTTGCAGTGTATTTTCTATAATGATCTTTCTATAATCTTAATATATAATTAATATATAATTCCTTAAAGGGATAGTTAACCCTAAATGAAAATGAAGTCATAAATTACTCAACCTGGTTTCTCACAACTTGTGTGCTTTTTCTGGGTGAGACGGAGAAGCGGCACTAACCAAGTCACAAGAACGCGTCACGTAGCCGTGCACTTAAAACCAACGGCCAAGGTCAGGATTTTCATTAGATAATACATTAAATTTCATATCATATACCCCCAGAACACTTGAAATATACAACATGTCGCATGGGATCATTCTGTGATGCTTTGCGTCTTTTTTTAAAAAGCTTGACGCATAATAGAAAGAAGGACATACAACATAAGAACAACACCAGGGTGAGTAATTTATGACTTAATTTTCATTTTAGGGTGAACTATCATTTTAGCTTGTTCAGAATGATCAAAATCATGTGAGATCTCAGCATTTGGGTATCAGTAATACTCAGTTTAGGCCCTTTCCTTAATTTATTTTTCTAATTCACAGTATGTTATGAATAAAGATCAATGTAACTTTAGTCAGACAAACTTTATATTGTGAAACATAATAGCTTAACATTCAGAAACTACAAGAGTTATTGAAACAACAGAAACTTTCAAAGTACGAAATAACGTGAAACATTTGAATGAGATCGCATGTTGTAATTATTGTTTGTTTTGATGCCTTTTTTTTTTTTTTTTACATTTTCCACAAAAACTGTATTTGATATTGATATTAAGAAGTATTCTTGAGTGGCAAATCTGCATATATTAGCATAGAATGATTTCTGTAGGATCATGTGACACTGAAGACTGGAGTAATGATGCTGAATATTCAGCTTTACGATCACAGGAATAAATTACATTTTAAAATATATTAAATTTGAAAACCGATTATTTTAAATTGTAATAATACTTCTTAATATTGCTGTTTTACTGAATTTCTTGATGAGCAGAAGAGACGTCTTTCAAAAAAATCTTACCAACCCCAAACTATATAGTATGCATACATAAATATATATGTAAAAAATAGTAGCAAAAAGTACCAATAACAGAAGTAAGTCAACAGAAACAGTCTTTGACTTCTGTCTCTTCTCTTTAAGTAGGTCCCGATCTTTGTTTCCGGTTGTTTTGCTGTGTTTCTTCAGCGGTTGTGCTTGGATGGTTTGAGGTTTGACTGTGACGTCCTGTCACAATGATGAATGGTCACTGAAAAGCCATCACATCCGATTTGTTTCTCCTCTTACCTTTTGTTTTCCCAAAAATCCAGATTTTGTTTTTCAGTGGATCGCAAACCACCGGGAGCATCCTAGTGGAAACAGTGATAATTAGACAGCTGTGGCCTCAGCATACTTTCTGTGTGCCGATCACAAGGTGACACTCCCTCAGGACACACATGGCATGCTCCATTTTCTCATATGACATCCAAAATATTTTTCCATTTGTATCTTTATTAGATATAATGCTAACTTAGAGGTTTGTTTTACTCAGAAATAAGTCACATTATGTAAGTTAAATGGGTCGCAAATGCGGTTTTGTTTTGACTTTACACAGTGAGGAACTATAGCACAAATGCATTTAATTTAGCATGCATTGGGGAAAAAACATTCACTGTCTTTGTGTTTGCAGACTGTTCCAGACGTCCGGAAAGACGATTCTGGTGTTTTGTACTTTCTCACTCATTCTGTGGTGTAAAAGGGAGCATCTGTTTCAGTAGCTGTCTTGTTTTTCTTGTCAGTTTCTCCATCTCTGGTATCCAAGTTTGGCCTGCACGCAGTTTTGTCATGTTCGGCATAGACAATCTGAGGCATCTTCATCAGACTGTGAGTGATGCTTGTTTTGATGGCATGTTGCATTATACTGATAAAATAATCAGTTTTGTATCCTCAGTCAACACTCAGGTGCACATTAATCACTAAAAAAAATTAATTGTTGGATTTACTTAAAGCATTGTCGAATGGTTCCACGCAACTATGTTGAGTAATTTGTACAAAACAGTTTAGTTATATGAACAAAAGAAATTCAAGTAAAGCTGACAAAATTTCTTTGAGTAAATACAAATCATTTGACTGTTACATAATTATCACTGTTACATAATATTTATGTGCAGTTTACTTGATAATGTTATGTTAAATTTATAAAAGTTTAAGGTGAACACATTTATTGACTTAATTTACCTTATTAAATTAACTATTTGCTCTACAAAATAGTTAAAAAATAACTACTCATTGAACAAACTCGGTTGAATTGAGAGCAGGAATTCCATTCTAAATATGTGTATATGAGCGCTCACAGCCTAAACACAGGCGCCACTCTTCTGCATAATGGTAACCACAAAATTCGAAAACATTACAGAAACTCCTCTGAATGTCCAACTTAATGTGAAAATTAAACACTAACATAAACGAACAACATCTTTCCCTTTACTGAAAAACATATAAAATTGCACTTTAATCCCTAAATTAACTCTCCTAATGCAGTCCCTTGCAAAGCATATTGGGAACTACAGATCCACTGCCCAGTTAGTTATGTCAACATTAATTTGTAAGTTTCACTCAGCAATGTTAAGTTGACTGAACAAACACTTAAAGTCCCCCTGTGGTGAAAATCAAGTTTTTAATGTTGTTTACATGTCTGTGTGGTGTTTTTAACACGCACCATGTGCAAATTCATAAGTCAACACCATTGCTGAGTATTTTCTATTTAAATCTGCAGTTATCTAAAGACAGTTTCAAAAATGCGCTTTGAAATCGCTGGTGTTTGTGACGTCACAAATTACCTTGTAACCAATCACGTCAATGTGCCGGCGGGCTTTAGCATATCATTAACTATGACTGTTCTGAAGCAGGAGAGTCTCAAGAAGCCAGGTTATCCTGGTATTTTTTTTTTTCTGTTGATATAAAAAATGGGGTAGATTTAGTAATATAGCAGGTGTATGATGTATATTATGATGTTATGATGAACTATATGCCTTTCTTCACTTGACGTTCTGAGTTGTTCAAAGTGTTTCTAAGGATACTGATTGTTAGAAGACAGCTGTCTGACTTGTGAATGTGAACATGGTTTGTGTAACATTAGCAACACATTATTAGCTGTTTGATAACATAGTCAAGCAAAAGGCTAATCATATTAATTACCGTTATGTGTCCGATGTTGTAAAGAGCGATACCATTGTGCGGCGTTTACCTCAGTAAGTTGACCGAGTGGATCTCTGAGCTCATGTGAGTGAGTGGAGGTGGGGCTAATTAGCATATTCATAGATCCGAAATGAAGCAAGGGTGTAGAGTTACATTCAAGTTATTGTAAGGCATGAAGCTTTTTTTTTTTCACAGGAAAAAATGTTTAAATGTGTCATTTTGGTGATCAAAGAGGAGTTTTAAGGGATAAAATTATTGACTACAGGGGGACTTCAAGTAAAGCTGACAGTACTCATTTTTAGTAGAAACAATTCGGTTAAATTAAGTTCATATAGTGGCAGATGTACCCACTTTTTGGTAAAATGGCCCAAGGAGAATTTTAGTTCTCAGGGGACCGGCTTAGTTGCTAGTTCCTATAACTGAGTTCCTATACAGTGCGAAAGCAGGGACTCGGAATGATTTTAGTTATAGAAATGGCTTTTGGGGGGACTAAATTAGCGGTCTTATTTGTTTAACATGAACTAACAATGAGCAATACATTTGTTACAGCATTTATTCATCTTTGTTAATGTTAGTCAATAAAAACCCAGCTGTTCATTGTTTGTTCATATGTTAACAAATACAACATTTGATTTTAATAATGTATAAGTAAATGGTGAAATTAACATTAACCAAGTATTGTTCATTTTTAGTTCATGTTAAATAAAGTAGTTAACTAATGTTAACTAATGAAACCTTATTGTAAAATGTTACCAAATTAGTTAGGGGGGGAATTGGTTCTTAGGGGACTGCCTTGGTTGCTAGTTCTTATAACTAAGTTCCTATAACTACCTGGTGCAAAAGCCCCTAATATGACACTGTGTCCCATTCATGAAACATTAGCATGAATTTTGTGTAAAGCATTCATAAAACGTTATGTAAATTGTTGCATTCATTTCAAACCATTTACAGTACACAAGAACGATTTGATGAAATGAAGTTCATTCTGTGAGGTGCTTTTTTTTCCTTTCCTTTCTTCTCTGTTTGTAAGAGGTTAAAGGCAGAAATCTTTGCATTTTTGCTTGATGGTACTTCTGTTTGTTTTGTATCGTCCTTTATTTTTCAGGTCACTCGATTTAGTCCACCCACAGCACCACTAACTTAGCATAAAATTTTAACTGTTTAACCAAGATCAAACAAAAATCAGATTTTTTTCATTTTGTGTGCCCTGGGGTTTGACTGATTCAGCATTCATCTCATAATGTGAGAGATCTGCTGTGAATCTGGTTTTCTGTACCCAAATGCACATTGAGCATTTTTATTAGAAAATGAGAAATGAGAGGAAACTGGCTGACAAGGATGTTATTAAGCTGCTCTTCAGGAAGCAGCCATCAAAAATATCCTCAACTTGCTTCTAAACCCAGCAGACAGTAAGTCTGAGGCCTCGCATGTGGTTTCAATGGGGTGATTTTGTGTGTTTGTGATGATTCGCTAAAGCTGAAAGCTAATATCCCTGAACTGAAGAGGAATATTCTCTCAGTATGAGGGGAAGCATAAATCTTATCAAAGTTAACTCTCCTCTCCCATTAGCTTTTCATCAGCTTCTCTGTTTGCTTAGCCAACTCTCCACCTCAAGAATAGAATTACTACTTGGATAGTTCCAAAATCTGATTGGATTTTAAAACTAAAATGATGATAAATGGACACCTTTAACAAAAGGTCAAATTTATATTTATATTTTACATATTACAGAAACAAGTTAATTAATCAACTGTAAATAGAGTTAAACTACTGAACTTTTACTTGGCAGAAGAATTTTCTTCATCTTAATAATAAAATTTAATATAATTAACTATTGTTTATACATATTTATAAAACGGTTAGTTCCTGTCCTTGATTCTGATTGGTCAATAGCTGTGTTTTATTCACGATAAAACACGGCTATGACTGCTTCACCCAACGGTTCTGTGTATCACTACACAACACACTTAGAAACCAGTCTTAGCAACATAAAACTGTTTGTTCTCGGTTGATATTGTTCATTGAAGCTTACTGTATTATGTAGAAGAGTATTGTGATAAAGAGATTGAGTGAGCGAGTTTGTTACCTGCATTCAGATTTAGCATTTTCCTTCAGGTCAGTCCTATATTCGTAATAAAAAATCTGTTTAAATGTCTGATGTATTATCTTGTCCTTTTAATAGTTAAGGGGTTTTCCCATGACTGACAGCGCTAGTCAAAGCACTTGTCAGTTGCGTCTTGTTCCGTGTTCACAACAATTCAGTCTTTTCAATGTAAAAGTCTTCGCTACTGACTGATACACTTATAAAGACGGTCTTTGCCGTCATCTAATGGCGCAATAATGTAACTTCTGTTGCCGTTCATGGTCAGGGACTATTTCTTCTGGCAGAAGGAAGGCTTTTATTGAAAGTTTACTTCATGAAAGTTGCATTGATACATATTTTTGGCTTCGTGTTGTGCCTAACAATGCCCTTCAGCCGTGACTTAATCACGATACAGCATGTGTGTACGTTTGTATATACATATATATTGTAATATATATACACAAACATATATATATATAGTAAATAATTGCTCTTCCGTGCTCTACCATTTGTATTGCTTTCTTTAAGAATCTGCTGCAAAAATTCTGACATTTTCTTCTCTGTTCTACTGCTTTGTTCTTGGACACATCTGTGACTCTGAGGAGAGTTTTATGATTCTTCCTCTGAACAAGAAATTACACTGGAACAGGAAAATAAAAAGGTATTGGAAATGGGAGGAACAGCTATGAAGTGAGAGCAGAGGTAGATTAGAAAGGGATGGTGTGAGAGGAGAGGAAGTAAACGGACAAGAGGAAGATAAATGGAGCGCAGCTGGGTAATTGAGATATCAATCTGCCCGGCGGTGCTGCTCTTATTGAAGATGGGATTGGGATACGAAGACGCTCATTAAATAAGGAGAGACCCAGCAGAGCTCTTGCCAAACACTGATCTGACTGCAGTGTGATTCAGATTGGCTTTGTTTTAATTGTTTGATTGAATATTACACAGTCAACAACTAAAGCTGTTTTATGTTAAAATCATCTTAAAACTTCACCTTTAAATGGTGTTAAGATGATTCGATCATGTCTTTGTACATGTCTCTAATTATTATGTTTTTAATTTGCTCCTGCAGCATGTGTGCACTTTGTGTGACATGATTCAGTCCTGGAATATACTCTTATAGTGTTAGATTGGATTGGATTTCCTTTTATATGTCCTATTGAATTTTCTGAGTGAAGCAAGGCGGTTTTCTGTGTCAGCATGTTTTCAGGATGGTTTTAAGCACTTGTGGTACTGTGGCGGGTGAAATGGGCTTCTTGTGTTGGTGTAGGCTCAGACTCTGAGCTGAATCAGTGCTTATTGACGGGGCAGAAACCAGTGAAAACCTGACACTTGGGCAACCAACCTTAAATTGGCCACATGGGGAGGGAGGGGAAGGGCTGTCCCACATCGACTGAAAAATCAATCTATTTCATGATTCATGATGCGTATTGAATGCCAGCAGCACAGCTTTGACTCCCCCATTATTGGATGTGGTATTGCATCTGTCTAGTGTCTAACATACATGACATGTGAAGACAAAAGACACTTAATTGTTTTGTTGTTTTTTTAATTACCATCATGTAAAGCAAGTCATCCAGAAGAGTTATAACTAAGATTTAAAGTCAACATGAATTCAAAATGGACCCTATTTATTTTCTTAATACTTGTTCCTGTTTTTGTTGTACACAATTCATCACTGCAGATTACTATAAAGAAAAAAAAATGTCTTGGAAATCTTATCTCTTTTGATTATTCAGTTATTTCCTTACAGAGCCCTAGTTGGAAGCTTGTTTCCGCTATGAAATAAAAAATAAAAAAGGCACTTGTAAAATTCTGACTTTTTTTCTTGCAACTCACAACTCACAACTGCAAGTTATAAAGTCAGAATTGCAAATTTTAAAGTCAGAATTGCATGATATAAAGTTAGAATTGCGAGTTATAAAGTTATATACTTGCATATATAAGATATATACTTGCAATTGCATGTTATAATGTCCAATTGTGAGGGGAAAAAAGTTTATTGCGAGTTTATATCTCACAAAACTCACTTTATAACTCAATTGTGAGTTGATATTTCGTAATTCTGAGAAAAAAGTCAGAATTGCTTGATTAAAAACTTCCAATTGCAAGGGAAAAAAATCAGAATTGTGACTTTATATCAGACAATTCTGACTTAATAACTTGCAAATCTGACTTTATATGACACAATTCTGACATTATGACTCGCAATTGCAAGTTTAAATCTCACAATTGAGAGAAGAAAAGTCAGAATTTTGAGATAAAAAGTCACAATTACCTATTTTTTTTTTTTTTTTTTTATTTAGTGGCGGAAACAAACTTCCATCAAAAATGTGTATATTGTGGCCACGAATTAAGAATTCGTTCTCTCGCTTTAAGTAAATTTTGTGCACAATATAATAATTTGTTTCCTCATTTTACTAAATCATGCGCATGATATAATAATTTGTTCCGTCAATTTAGTAAATCATGGCCACGTTGGTTGTACTAATTCATTCCCTTGTTTTGATTTAACTAAAACAAGGGAAGGAATTATTGTATTGTGTACACAATTTAGTGAAATGAGGGAACAAATTATACTGTGCGCACGATTCAGTAAAATGAGGGAACAAATGATTATATAGTGTGCACAATTTAGTAAAACAGGAACGAAGTAATATATTGTGTGCATGATTTACTTAAAATGAGGGAACCAATTAGTAAAACGAGTTGACATATTAGTAAGTCGGAGGAATGATTCGTTAATTCATGTCCACATTATACATATTTTTTCCCTCATCTCATGTGTGAGACTCCATAATTATGTCTATGAATTGAATCTAGTCATTATTTTCTTGAAGAATATTTTGTTTTACTCAAAACATATATATATATATATATATATATATACAGTAAATGATTTAGAGATGTATTTAGTGTTTTATATGTTTAGTTCTGAGGGTATTGTCCCAGTGACAATCTGTTGTACCCCTATAGGTACAATTTTTTCACATTTATTTTGAGAGTGTAGGCAGTATAAGACGGTTATGGAAAAAATCTACAGGTTTTCAGGAATTCAGATGCTGGTGATGAATCTGCTGGGATGCGTATAGGTGGTGATGTGCTACCAAAAAGATGTTGTGTAACCAGTAAAGATGGTCCCTAGAACATTTCAGAGTGAAACATGAAGGTGTCAGAGGCAGTGTGCTGGAAAGGACGAGCCCAGAGGATTGAAGTCAAATCATCAGGAGCGTCGATGGTGAGATGGCAAAGAGAGTTAGCACTGGAAGCAACGAACTCAGAGCTGAACCCAAAAGAACGTGCCACTAGAAAGAGAAACGGCCTCTTTCAGAGCGCCTGCTACGGCAAACAATATTCCTGCGTTCAGTACTAGATGAAAAAGACAAGGGTTCTTTTTTGTTAGGAAGAAATAGATTGATGTTTTGCAGTTGTAGTTGGACGTGAAGCTGAAATGGGATTGCAGCTATGTGAAACTGAAATGTTCATGATGATCCGTGTTTTTCCTTCCATTCGTAAAGGGGACCTATTATGCAAAATTTACTTTTACATGGTGTTTGAACATAAATGTGTTGGCAGTGTGTGTACACAACCATCCTATAATGATTAAAAATCCAACCACTCCTTTTTTTAATCCCGCATAAATCCCCCCCTTGTATATGGTATGCCCCCATATACCTGAATTAGTTTATGTCTGCGCAAATCATTTTACACCAGACTGCTTTGCGAACAAGGGTCAATACAAAGGGACAATACAAAACAGGTTTTGCTAAAAAGTTGTTACTCAAGGATGGATCAGTACCAACTGTTCGTGATCCAGCTTATAGTCTCCGGAGCGATACTGGATACGGCAGTAATGAAAGGGAAAGCACATACTTTCATATAGTTCATCGGAGTCGTTTTACAGATATAAAGTTTACCAGTTTAAGCACACCCCGAAAATGCATAAGGTCTGTATAGATTTGTTTACTGTTAGTTGTAACAAGTGTTAATGTGTAATTCGCTGTGTACGTTGATGATAATGCAAGGGAGAGAGAGAGAGAGTTTATGGACAAGACTTGAATGCGCACTTCTTGTACTGTGTTTTCAGCTCTTACGGTGATTTTCTGGAGTAAAAACGGACGCTTCATCTTTTGTGTGAATCATTCGGACGGGGTCTGCTACAACAGGCTTGTACTAATAGTGAATAAAAGCAAGATGACAACATGAGTTATAACAATAATTAAACTAAACTATACCTGTTCTCTCTCCATGCAGCACATATTCTCTGGCCCTGTAGGCATCAGTATACAAATCCGGTTTGAACATACAAGGCTGAACACTGCTACTGACAGTTTCTGACATTTTCAGTTTGTGAGATAGTCCTGTTTTGTTGTTGCATGAACTCTTGAAGCTCCGCCCTTTTCTTCAAAGGGGGCCGGGAGCAGCAGCTCATTTGCATTTAAAGGGAAACACAAAAATGGCGTGTTTTTGCTCACCCCCACAAAGTGGCAATTTTAACATGCTATAAAAAATTATCTGTGGGGTATTTTGAGCTAAAACTTCACAAATACACACTGGGGACATCAGAGACTTATTTTACATCTTGTGAAAAGGGGCATAATAGGTGCCCTTTAACGTTCTTTATTATTTCAAGTATTACAATTCCTTCCTTTGCCATTGTGTAATATCTGATTCGCAAATCGAAACAGACTCCTGTTCATAATATTCTAAAGCAAATACCTTTTTTAAATCCACTTTGATCTGCTGAGGTTTGTTGGATGAGATTAATACTAGATTTAATGGATTATACTGACTCTTTCATGACAGCTGCTTTGGGTCAAGATAAGGTCACCTGCAGGATTTGTTATCATATAGATGACTTCAGATAATGCTTCGATGGTGTAGCTCCAGGTCTCTGAGGGAATGTCTGCAGGCAGTTTGAAGGAACTGATTAAATCTTAATTAGGATTTTCACAATAGATGCACTTGTTACTCTGAGGTGGGCCAGCTATATGTGGGTCATTCACCAAGACGTGAGGTCAGTGTTTTCACTGGGTGACTTTATTGACTTTATCAGCAGGTGAGAGCTCTGAGATGTTTTCTTTGAGACGATAACATACTTAAAACCCTACAGACCGATGAGTGGCGGATCGTGTCCATAGGAATTTTAGATCACTCATCCGTGGGTAATTAAAAAGCACAACGGCGTCCCTCTGAATTAAACATGCTCTAGAGGTTAGAAATATTGTTTGTTTCTAGGAAAAAAAAGTCCTTTTTGCATGAGGAGATTAATGAAATGTGATATTCTGGTTCTGTCTGCCTGTTGAAGGATTCGTGGATTGACATTTATTGTAATAGTAACTGAATCCAGTGAGCCGGGCAATGATGTGGAAAAATGCTAGTCACAAGGTTGAGTCTTTGAGACGTGTGTTTCTTAAAGAAATTATGAGCCATTATGTATTTGTGACCATGATGCTATGGGCTGTTCTTCAGTGGTTCACTGAGCTTATATTCAATTTAATCTTTGGCAGAGCAGAATCATGTGACCATTAGATAGATTATAGGAAAATTTACCTCATCATTTGTAGGGTTAATGATTTGAACATACTTCTATGTGTAAATAATAAACAAAGTGCATCATGCACAAATGTGCAATAGACAATACCTTGACATAAAACATGCTAAAAATATACATAGCAAGCACATAGCCACAGGGTACAAACCACTTTGACCACCTTTGCAAATGCATGGTGATAGCCCAGCAACATCTAGTATAATTTCAAGTTTCTTGTTGTTTATCTACAGTACATGGAAGTCTGCCTTGATATTGTTTTCAGGTTTGAAGACCCAAATTTGCATTATATTATATTTTTATTTCCGTATGTAAACACAGGCATAGTTCTCATTTTATAGGAGATGATTTAAGTGCTTTGGCTTTGGTGTTCTGGAGCTGGCAGCGAGTGTCAGCGTGTTGGTTTATCATGTGACAAGAGCACATTGGTGAGTGACAGCTGGCTACAAAGAGACGCGTCTGTTTAACCCCATGTGCCTCTAGAGACCTGTCAAAATTCACTTAGCTGTCTGTCCTCGTTAGAGGGGCCACGCAGACGCCCGTCTGCTGCCCGGGAGGTCGTCACGGTTCAAGCAGATGCAGTGTCTTAAACACATCGCTCATCTTATTTACAGTCTGTTCACTTTATATCCCACAGACGATGTGTCCGCTGGGAGTGTCATGCATCTTTCATTTGTCACTATTAATGTCAATGTGAAATTAACTGTTATTTACTTTCTAAATACTGTTCCTGATGCTATTGTGCACAATTACTCTGTGCATGTTATTTAAAGGGAAAAAAAGGTTTGTCTTCATGATCTTTTGTCAAAATGCTCCGCCTCTGAAATGAATTTCCTGTTCAGCTGATGTCACCAAGGCCGTATAGCCAAATATCTATATAGTCAGAGTTTTAGGTAATGCTTTCTGAAATATTGCCAATAGTTACCACATTAAAGAATAAGTTCACTTCAGAATTAAAATTTCCTTATAAAATTTACTCACCCCCATATCATCCAAGATGTTCATGTCTTTCTTTCTTCAGTCGAAAAGAAATTAAGGATTTTTCTCCATATAGTGGACTTCAGCAGGGACCAACGGGTTGAAGACCAAATTGCAGTTTCAGTGTAGCTTCAAAGGGCTCTACATGATGTATATGAGTCTTATCTAGCGAAATGATCGGCCATTTCTTAAATAAACAAAAAAAAAAAAGTATACTTTTTATCCACAAATCTGTCATGCGCATTACGTAATCATGTTGGAAAGGTCACGCGTGATGTAGGCGATCAGTGTTTACAAAGAGAACTTGCAAAGACCATCAAATGCCCTTTACAAAAGAAAAAAAAAAAGGTAAAACGATGTCGGACGATTTTGAAGTTGAAGGACAAAATGAGATTGAGTTTTTTTGCCCTACTGCTGGGTTGGCACTTCTGCCTACGTCACGCGTGATCTTTCCAACGTGATTACGGAATGCGTGCCGCATCACAGACCAGTGCAAGATGAGCATTTGTGGTTAAAAAGTACATACTTTAGCCATTCAAATGGCTATACAGTATAGCCATTTGAAGCTGTGTTGAAACTGCAGTTAAAGGGGAACTATTATGTGTTTTTTTTTCTTTCGATTTTTAACTTTTAACTAGTGTGTAATGTTCTGCAAAGTTACAAAGCACAAGGTCACTCCAATGGGAGTTATTCTCTATATCAGTGTCACGGTTTCTGAACTCCCTGAAACGCCTCCATTGTAGTCTTGAGTTTTCTTCTGGGAACGAACATGTCACAATATTCCTCATTCCTTAAGGCATACACAAAATGAAGAGGCGAGGCCTGGTTTAGTAGTGTGTTGAAATTTGCGTTATGGTGAGTGACATTTCCGAAGAACACTCAAAGTGGTTGACCAATCACAACACACTGATCCAACTGACCAGTCGGAGCACATTGCAGAGACTGTAACTAAACTGAGCGTTACTGACAGACTGGAAAGAGAGGAGCTGGAACAATCTCAAATATGTGAAAAATAAGGGTTTTCAGCTTTCAAGCATGAAAACCTATTCTAGTAGACACCAAAAACAAAATCAAGACTTTATAAAAGGTCCTGACTTTATATTTTTCTCTGTTGAATATCCTGTTTCAAATATGACACATTACGGAAGTAAAATGGGGGGCAAATGCTGTATAATTTGTATTTATATGGTGTGTGATTTGTTTTAAACCATAACCAGTGACAAAATTACTTGCATTCATAAAATGCGTTCGTAAATTGTAATTAGTAGACGTAATTGGCACAGAAATGTTGATTGGTGTAATTGTGTGAGATTCTGGAACCTCAAAACATCTGGCACACCTCTGAATCAGCCATGATTTTTCGAGAGGGCAAAATTAAAGCTACATAATGCAAAGTCTAAATAAAAATGCTGAATGAATTTACTTTGCACAGCTGTGGCTGTGCTTTCAGCTATTTAGACACAGAAGGTCATGCTGAGTTCACAATCACACAACATGACCAACATGGAGCTTACGACCCCAAGAGAACCAGATATCCGGAAGCATCACACTAGATTTTGAGTGATAGCTGTTATGGGCATGAGTCACTTGTGTGTTCTCGCTTGACTGGATGAAACAAACAGAAAGTCAAGGCCTTTTGTGAATCCCTCTGTATTCACCATTCCAGAGCTGTGGGATTCTGCGACTCTCACTAAAGAGGCTGTATTCTCTCCCTGAAGTCCATGTATTATGTTAGACAAGGTTTCTTGTGCCAATAAAGTCACAATCGCTGTCTGAAACTTGGAAAATTAAACATACTGTTTTGACTCATAAAGACAAAGACTATTATTGTGAATACGCCTACTTCCATACTATATAACACTATGTGAGAAAATTTATAAAACAGTAGGCGAAAAGTACCTAGATGAACTACTACTTCCAGCATGGGTCTGAAGAGCACAAGTGTATGATCTCTCTATGAACTTTTTGAAGCGTCAAAATCAAGTTGCAATGGAGGGACAGACATCTCCCAGATCTCATCAAAAAGATCTTTATTTGTGTTCCGAAGATGAACTTTATTATCCCATGAGGCCACAGAAGAGTATTTGTGAATGGAAGCGACGCAACTGATGATGTAGATTACATGATAATGACAACATGCCGGATGTAATATGTCTGGATTACATTCATACTACACACATTCATAGAATGTAGATTTTTATCAATTGTTTAGTAAGTTTCAAAGTATCAAAATACTTAATCATTTTTGCAACCTCTTTTGCTTTTGTATGTAACAAACAGAAAAGTAGGGCAGCGTGTGATATCGATTAGTCGAGTCTGTCCACCGTGCACTGCACGAAGAACTTCCGCCAGTCGCGTCAAATTACACCACTGAATAACACATTTTTATGGAAAAAATGCATCCAAAAATAGTGTAGGAATCAAGAGTGAGCTGCTGCAGGAAAGGTACGTGATCCAAGCTGCCCAAAACATGAGAATTAATTATTTTAAGCTTCAAGCTAGTGCGTTAGCGTAATGTTTAACATGGCTTGCCCTGTCAGGCGTGCGCTGTTTAATCTGAGATGTTTCCTCAGCGCAAAACTTTCTTTTTTTTTTTTTTCACTTTTCACTTTCATATTCTTATCTGTAGGTGTTAAAAATTCACGAGAGTATTTACATTTTGCATGGAGGCTCATCCTGACAGTCTGCGTAAAACTTCAAACTGTACTGAATGAGCGCCGACGCGCGCATGCGCGTCAAACAAACGGGACGCATTAGAGAGGGAGAGAATTTAATATTCAATAATTCAATAAATATCTGTTGTTGGACGTTAAAGTTTAAAAGTCAACATGTAATTCAAGTATTTTGTGAGAGTGGTAACTGTAAAGAGATAACAGCGTGTAATTGAATATAAATGTAAGACGTTTCTTTCATTTACAGGATAAAGAAACGACAGTAACAGGTTACTGTGTCCAGACTAGTGTGTGTGTTCCTGCAGAACATTCCTCTTATCTGTTAACACTGAGTTTGTGTTTTTCTTTATTATCTTTATTATAATCATCATAATCTTTTTAGGGATTTAAACTGTTCTTTTTCTTTATAGCTCTTTTGCATATTAGATATAGATATACTCACTATATATGTTTTTATAGCTTTCAATTGGCACGTTTATTTGAAGGACATCATTGGGCAGGCTGTATAATTTTTTTAAAAAAAGAAGAAAACAGGACTTTTTATCCGATTAATCAAAGAAATAATCGATTATTGAAATAATTGTTAGTTGCTGCCCTACAGAAAATAGATAATCATTGGTCCAGAGTGCAGTTTTCTGAACCGGTGCAGTAATGTAAGTGACTTCAGACAACCAGTGAAATGTGAAATCCAGAGGAGAGACACGGACAGATAGGCTCAGTTTCTCTACCGGTGCACTGGTGCGCAAAAATGCCCTTTCTGGCACTTGCACGCCTAACGCTGCGCCCTCGGGCATGTGCCCGCCGTCCACAAATACACACAGACATGATGCAGACCCCCGACCGGCCATCTGCTGCAGATTGCAATATGCACTGCCACTGATCTAATGATGTCAGAACCCACAAGCAACAGACTCGCTCGCAGTCACTTCCTCATACAGTCTCACAGATCAATAGTGCTATAAAGAGCCCTGTGAGTTTGTGAATGCTATTAGAAAGAGAACAAAGTGACACAACAACTAGATCGCTCTCATTATAATCAGGGAAGGTGTCTACACAGACAGGTGAAAAATCATGTATAAAGTAACAGCACGTTTAATTAATGAGGCACATGATTTACACGGATACTTTAAATATATACCACGGTATAGTTACTGTATTCTTATACTTATGGTTTTTGTAATAGTTTTCATCAGTTATGCCTGAGATTTATGTAGTGAGAGATAATACTGCTGTCCAGACAAACCTTCACAGTGACTTCAAACTCTTGCCATCTGCTGCCATCTACTGGCTTTTACTGCATCTTCAAATGAGTTTTGTTGACGAGTCTTTGAGCTTGTTCACCAAACAATCAGTAGTAGTAGTAGTAATATTATATTATAGTAGTAATATTATATTATATTATATTATTATACAGGCCATATTTTACTCTCAAATCAAAAAGAAAAAAATCTGGAAATTATATTTTGCATTAAGAAAGTAAAGTCATACACAATATTATATTATATTATATTATATTATATTATACAGGTCATATTTTACTCTCAAATGAAAGAAAAAAACATAATTACATTTTACATAAATAAGATAAAGCCTTTTTTGACAAGTCATACACAATGTTATATTAAATTATATTATACAGGTCATATTTTACTTTCAAATCAAGAAGAAAAAAATCTGGAAATTATATTTTGCATTAAAAAGATAAAGCCTGTTTTTGATAAGTCATGCTCTTTATATTATATTATATTATACGTCATATTTTACTCTCAAATGAAAGAAAAAAACAATTACATTTTACATAAATAAGATAAAGCCTGTTTTTGACAAGTCATACTCTTTATTATATTATATTATATTATTATACAGGTCATATTTTACTCTCAAATCAAAAAGAAAAAAAATCTGGAAATAATATTTTGCATTAAAAAGATAAAGCCTGTTTTTAACAAGTCATACTCTTTATTATATTATATTATATTAGTTATATTATATTATTATATTATACTTTCAAATCAAGAAGAAAAAAATCTGGAAATAATATTTTGCATTAAAAAGATAAAGCCTGTTTTTAACAAGTCATACTCTTTATTATATTATATTATATTAGTTATATTATATTATTATATTATACTTTCAAATCAAGAAGAAAAAAATCTGGAAATTATATTTTGCATTAAAAAGATAAAGCCTGTTTTTGATAAGTCATGCCCTTTATATTATATTATATTATATTATAGGTCATATTTTACTCTCAAATGAAAGAAAAAAAACAATTACATTTTACATAAATAAGATAAAGCCTGTTTTTGACAAGTCATACTCTTTATTATATTATATTATATTATTATACAGGTCATATTTTACTCTCAAATCAAAAAGAAAAAAAATCTGGAAATAATATTTTGCATTAAAAAGATAAAGCTTGTTTTTAACAAGTCATACTCTTTATTTTATTATATTATATTATACTATATTAGTTATATTATATTATTATATTATACAGGTCATATTTTACTCTCAAATCAAAAAGAAAAAAATCTGGAAATAATATTTTGCATTAAGAAGATAAAGCCTGTTTTTGACAAGTCATACTCTATATATTATATTATATTATATGTTATATTATAATAGTGTTTTATATAATAATAGTGTGTTTTATATATATATTTATTATTTATTTATTTTATTTTATTTTTTGTGTGAGTGATGTATAAACCTGACATTTATTGAGCGCCCTATTATCTGTCATTCATCTGTTTAAGTGCACACAAGTTCTTTATATCAAACATACTGTTTTTTTTGTCCCCTTCTGAATCAGATTTCGTCCCGTCAGCAGCATATGGGGCGTATCTTTTTACCCATGCTGATAATAAGAGAGGTCTGTTCAGCTTTTGTCAGGGTAATCTTATCTGCTTCTGCCCCATCAGCCTCACAGACGCACTTTTTAAAGCACATAGGAGGGAGTTTATTAAACTGTGGTGGTAGTGTTTGCTTTGAGCGCAGCTGACTGTCCCACAGCTGGAGAGAGAGAGGGAGAGGGAGGGTTCGCAGCTCCACCCTGCAGTATATTTCATGTCATTTGCTCCCTCCGCTGGCCGGCCGCATGCGTGATGGATGTGTGGGGGTCAGTCCTCCGTTCAGAGCAGCGTGTGTATTGTTCTCTGAGCGTCCAGGAAAGTTTCCGCAGTCAAACTGAGCTTGTTGAACACAGAGGAGCCGCATGTTAGACTGTAGAGCAGTGGTGAGTGTGACTTTTCAAAGGGTGTTTTACTTTGTTCTCTGAGGGAACTTGTAAATGGACATATTCTAACTGTCATGATGCTTTAAATGAATTAATAGACTTGTGTGAACATGAATGTGATGTCAATGCTTTTGAAGATTATCAGATGTTCTCTGTTGATATTTCTCAAACTTTCTGGTTAGTTTGTTTTAAGTTTTTAACACCGTTAATCTTCTGCAATTAATTCAGCCTAAACTTTTTAATTATATAGATTATTTTATATATCATTTCAGTTTTAGATTATGTTATCAAGTTTTGATGGTTATTTGTTTTAAGAATTAAAAATAAAATATGAAAACCTGTGGACTTAAAATGTTCAGTATTTGCATACTGAATTCCAGTTGGTCTTCTTTCTTACATGTATTTGCATACTGAATTGTGAATGAACTTTACCTTCTTGCATCTACTTATCTTCTTGGCACTGACACGTTTATAATGTTTAAAAGATGTGAAAACTTGCTCTATCCTGGCATTTAGTGTATGAAAAAAAAACATATAAATATAGGCTTTCTGAGTACTTCCTATGTGACACCTAGCCCCAGTCTGCTCTGTTTAATCAGAAATTTTAATCATAAGCTTTGATTATGGTGCAGATTTTGTTACTTAGATTTAATTACTTAGTAATGCATTACAACCAACGCTGTGTGTGGGTGTGGGTGTGTGTGTGTAGACAGATCCAGACATTTAAATTGTAAAGAATTTATATTTCATAGTAGTATTTGTTGTACTGCTTTAATATATGCCACTTCAATAAATTGTATTTGTGCATGTTTTAAAGTATGTTATGCAATGAGAATCACTGTTGAGAATAATGAGCGAATGAATAATATATATGCTTGAACATGATGAAATGAAGGATATGTGTTGAGCTAAATGCAGGAAGTGGCTGAGAAATAGACAGGGATCAGATCAGAGCATATGTACTTGATTAAAGAACCTCTTTGGCGTAAACGTTTCGGCACGTTCGTGGAGCCCGCAGGCAGGGCGAGAGAAATTCCTCACACTCTGGGAAAGCTCTCCAGCTGCAGAACATAGTCATCATTTATAAACTTTAAGTCTTTTTCCCTCCATATTTTTGTGTGGGCTAATCAATGACAGTGATGCAGCTAAAATGTATCCTTGAGAATTCCTGGTTGTTTCATTTCCTGTTTCCCAGTGCCAAAACGTGTCCCGGTTGCTTCATGGAGCGCGTGTGTGTAGATTTAAGTTAAGTATTGGTGTGCATTTGAAGCACTTAAGTATAAGTGTATATATATGTAAGTTTAGTCCAGTTTAGAGTAACAATCTAGTTTAGAAAACTTGAATCTCTAATATTAAAACCTTAAGGCATGACACTACAGGCAAAAACACTGTTTTCTTCATGCACTGGTCAGTTTTGACTACTGGCTATTTGGCTGATTTATGGAGTGATATAAAGAGATACCCAATACCCACTCTGTATGCGCCCTACTTTGACGAAGTAGAGTGCACAGCCACACACTGTGCGATTTATAGTAGTCCTTTACGTTTGTTGCTTGTCAGTAGGGCTGCACAATTTGGAGAAAAAATCTAATGGCGATTTTATAAAACAAATGAAAAAAAAAATTATAAACAATACCAGGCTTGTTTTGCTTGTTTGTAGGGCTGCACAATTTAGCCTGAAATTGTGCTTATATATTATTTTGACTAATTATTTTTATTATTATTATTATTATTATTATCATTATTGCTAAATAAAAATATTAAACCAAATAAGAAATATTACTGTTGTATTAACTTTAATTATTAAAGTATTTAGCATTAGTATTTAATTATAAATATAACTATAATAATTAGAAAATAATATTTAAAACTTGTATGACAAAATGTGGGGTTACCTGTTAAGATGCAAGCAGTATGTCTATAAATCATTAGAAAGGTCTAAGGATTTATTATCAAATATTATATTATTATGATAAAAATCTGTCTCAATAATTTCTTTATTTTTGTCAGGAGGTATGCAAAATCAAGTCCATGTATTTAATATGAACTACGTGACTCTGTATTTAATATGAACTACCCTGTACACTTATGTATGCTGGAGAAAAACATATTGATTATATGTTCCCCTCAAAGTTCTTTAGAGAGAGGAATTATTTTTCTTATTTTTACCCTGAATAGGATTGAGTGAGCTTCACTTGGCGCTAAATATGTCTGTTTCATACTGGACGCCGGAGGGCGCCCTTGAGCAGATACTCCAAATATACGCAATATAACAAACGGTGTTCCAGGAAATCCCCAATGGACATCACACTATCGCTGTGACTGAATAAAAAGAAGGTAGAAACGCTTTGATTGATTAAAAATGAATAAAACAGACGACTACAACAATACATGGTTTATATGTTTTCTTCAAGCCTTCTCGGGTATTTCCGTAATAATAAAGTATATTTATAATCCAATACTAATCAAAATGCTATTTCAAACACTCGACTTACATTATGAAGTGAGTTAGGAGTAAAAACACATTAAATGTTGTCTTTTATTAGAAAAGAAGTTCATAAAGGCTTCTCATGTTTGGAAAGTTTGTATATTTGATGTGTGTTGCTTTTTCTAATGCAGTGCTCTCAGATGGAGCATCATTTACTACTGATCACAGAGCAGCTCTTCACTAATACGCTGTGTACATATTTATATAATTAAAAATCGCAGCCTTTGCGATGTCATAATCGCACTAAGCCAAATCGCGATTTCGATTCGATTACGAACGAATTACTCAATTCGAGTAACGCTAACTGTAACCATGGTCGCAGAAATAGTCGAATGTTTTTACATTATTCGTTTCAGGGTTCATGCAAACTTTTGGGAGTGAAATTCAAGCACTTTTAGGACTTTTTTAACATGCTTCACACTTTTTCCAGCACTCAAAAGCTCTAAATATGATTTAATGTTATTTTCAGTATGATGATTTGTAAAACTAAAAGTTTAAAGATGTAGCAACACTTTGTGGCAAACAAACTTTTATTTAAAAAAGACATGAAATTACTAGTATAACCAGTAGATGGCGGCAGAGGAGCACTTATTGGCTTATAAGCCATTTCCACTGCCCAATATATGCGGAAAATATGTTGGAAAAAGTTACAAAGTCTCATGAAAAACAAAAACTTTTCTTCAAATTCTAACTGAATTACATAGAAAGCAAGTAAAGAGCGCTCATTTTATAATCTGTCGGTCAGTTCAGTATGGTACATTTAATAAGAGTAGAATATTTACATTTTTCCCTATAAAAATTAGGTTTTTGCATGTTACTGTTGTCAATAAAAGTTAATTTTATCTACATCTCAATTCAAGCCCAGTGCTTTACTGTCAGATTTCCGATAAATAAACGTGTAATATTATTAGTAAATGCACTTAGTAATGCAAAACAATAGTAATATTATTAAATTACCTTTATGATTAAACTGCCACCCATTGCCACTAAATCAGGTGTTGGCGCCACCTTCTGTAGATCTTAGTAGCACCGGTGCCACTGCTCTCAAATGTAAGTCTGGAGCCCTGCTAGCAAACAAAAACGATCTCTAGTGTTAATTTTGATCATGGCTTGCCTTGAAAAGAAAAATAGGAAGAAAAAAACAAGTCAATCAATGCGCATCATCAGGTTCTGTGCTTCTTTTGGTTGATTTGATAGTTGTAAGAGAAGCCACACTGCCGGACTGTGGCTCAACTTTTGACACTGCCAGAATTTCATTTGAGGTCCAGTTTGATCGCTATTCAACAAACGTTTGAACATGTCGCTGAACGTCAAACTAGCGATCAGAGGAATCTTTTAGGATTTGCAAAATTAGTCTTAGATCGTGGCCCTAAATCATACAGTGTGTAAGTAACAAGAATTTTGAACTTGGCTTTATCCAATGTTTAGATTTTGGAAAGTTGGCATGAAGTTGCAATAGTATTTTCTTCCTTATTGTGACGTGTATCAGAGTCAGACAGCTTTTTGATCAAGAAAAAATGTAGGATGGGACTTGAATTTGTCAATGAGAAATTGATTGGATGGTTATTGTTTGCTATTGGTCGATCTCATGTGAGTGACACTGATAGGTTGTCCTGCCCTCATGCCATAACATTTAAAAAAAAAAAAACTTATAATACTTGTAATAATTCTCAATGTAATCTTGTAGCTTCAGGTAGCTGATGTCTGAGGTTGGCAGCGGGCCTGTATGAAGTGTAAATGATGCAACAGACACTCTCAGAGATAACGTCTCCCAGGAGCTGTTGAAAACTAATTGAGGTGAATGTGGCGTGACCCTCGGCTACCCATACAGTCCTCCAGTCAGATAACACGGGGAATTAGAGCCATTATAGCTGGTGTAATCCCCCCCTCTACCCCCGTCATCTCATTCATCATGCCCAGGGTTCCCTGGTTAATGAGGAGGTGCAGTCGACTCCTCAGCTGGAGGGGAGGGGGACAGAGCGGCCCGTCCAAAGAGAGGAGAAGATAAATGAGCTGCTGCTCATTCCGACACATGCTGAGACCCTCGAGCCGCTGATATGCTCTCATTTTGTCCTGGGTGATGTGACATTGCACCTCATTTAAAACCCTTTTAACTACAGTAGAATGTCGTGCTCATGTCCCGGTGGTTGCTTAAGATGTTTGATGTAATGTTTGAATTCATTATTTGCACTGGCTGGTGCGTTTATGTTCAGATTTGCAGGTAATTGTCGAAGGTAATACTTAACATTTCTTCTAAGTGGTTAACATAATCCTTAATAGTGGATTATATAAGAGTAAATCTCACAAAACCCATCAAGAACATGTCCAGGTCACATTTTTCACCAAAATCAAAAGAAATGTAGAATATATATATATATATATATATATATATATGTAATAATATATATATTTATTCCTGTGATTAAAGCTGAATTTTCAGCATCATTACTCCAGTCTTCAGTGTCACATGATCCTTCAGAAATCATTCTAATATTATGATCTGCTGCTCAAGAAACATTTATGATTATTATCAATGTTAAAAACAGTTGTGTACTTTTTTTTCAGGATTCCTTGATGAATAGAAAGTTCAAAAGAACAGCATTTATCTGAAATACAAAGCTTTTGTAACATTATACACTACCGTTTAAAAGTTTGGGGTCAGTAAGAATTTTTTTTTTTTTTTTTTTTTAAAGAAATTGAAGAAATTAATACTTTTATTCAGCAAGGATGCATTAAATTGATCAAAAGTGACAGTAAAGACATTTATAATGTTACAAAAGATTATATTTCAAATAAATGCTGTTCTTTTGAACTTTCTATTCATCAAAGAATCCTGAAAAAAAAAAATATTGTACACAAATATTTTGTACAATTGTACACAATAAATGTTTCTTGAGCAGCAGATCATCATATTAGAATGATTTCTGAAGGATCATGTGACACTGAAGACTGGAGTAATGATGCTGAAAATTCAGCTTTGATCACAAGAATAAATTACTTTATAAAATATATTTAAACAGAAAACGGTTATTTTAAATTGTAATAATACTTCACAATATTACTGTTTTTACTGTATTTTTAATTAAATAAATGCAGCCTATATATATATATATATATATATATATATATATATATATATATATATATATATATATATATATATAATTCTCCCAACATTTTTAATTACCATAAAATACTCAATAAAATAAATATTAGAATCTAATGAGAATTTACAGTTGAAAATAATCAGTGAATACACAAAATATGTGAAAAAATAATATGTATGATATTTTGGTAACACTTTAGTATTGGGAACACACATAAACTATTAACTACGACTTTTCCCTCAATAAACTCCTAATTTACTGCTCATTAATAGTTCATAAGGTAGTTGTTAAGTTTAGGTATTGGGTAGGATTAGAAATGTAGAATAAGGTCATGCAGAATAAGGCATTAATATGTGCTTAATAAGTACTAATAAATGGCCAATATTCTATTAATATGCATGCTAATAAGCAACTAGTTAAAAGACCCAAAAATAAAGTGTTACCAATATTATTATGATTTCTTTTTATTTGTTTTTAATTTTGGGGTGAAATATGACCTGGGTATGTTCGTAAAGTTTGTGCGAGTTGAGTTCTCTCTTTAACGGTTTATAATTGATTTCCGTGCATAATTCATATGCTGTTATGATCAATTTATCACATTCATGCACATTTACATGTGGCATCAGTGTATGAATACATCATAACTCTTTTTTATATAGCGTGAAAATTTCTGTTTGCAAGCAATGAAAAGGCTGCACATAGGAGACAGCGGGGCGATCATGAGATTGGACCATAATAAAGTGTTTATCACAAGCTGGCTGTGTTGGGCAGCTCAGATCGGCCGTCACAGAGCTTTTCTCTTCAGCGTCGCTGCCTTTCTTAACTGATGAAAAGTGGCCAGATTTCGCGCAGCTTTGACTGGAGGGCATGTCACTTAACAAATGAATGGTTCTCTCTTCGAGGACAGTCGAGCTAGTCACAGAGAGCGCGACCACGAGACCCCTGTGCCTCTCGCGGTGGAGGAATGTGCATGTTTTCAGCTGAATGAAGGAAGCGTCTCACGAGTATAAGAATCTATTTTGTGCCTCTGATCTGCTCTGGATTTGTTGATATTAAATTACAGTGTTTTCTTGAAGAAGACACTGACTATGAGCCATTTTTAGCAAACTGCAGTTTAACTTTCTAACCCAAGTCATGCTTGATTATTTGAAAAGAGATCTCCCATGTTTTTTCATTATTTTTTTAGAGGACTGTGGGGAAAAAAACACAAACAGTAGGTCAGAGTTTCACAGTGTCTACTCTACTTTTAGACTGTCTGTGAGAATACAGAAAGAGCATAACTATAACAGACCAGAATGAGTGTGTTAAACTGACAGTGCTAAACACTTTACTTAAGGAATACATATTTTCAAAATCAGCAAGTAGTTTGTTTGTCTGACTAGTTAATTAGTTGGTCTTAAAGGGGTCAAATTTGCCTTGATCTTTTGACATATAAGAGGTCTGTGACCATTAAAACATCCTTCAAATTTTATCGCTTAAAACGTCCTCCTCATTATAAACAAAATATTTCTTAATTAAGCCCCAAAAACAGCTCATTTTGATACTGTGGGATTTGTGACATCACACAGGAAAAAACATCGTCGCACCATAGGCCCCGCCCACTGGCATTCAGTCGCATGCATGGATGTGAACTTTGTGTCGTGTCAAAAGCAAATAGAACCCATTATAATCACTGACGCTTTCTACACTGGATACAGTATACAGATGTGTGTTCAGTTTCTGTCATACTCCACACACTTGAGTCTGTCGACAACAGGACAAATGGAAGGGTGAAAGAGCGTTTTGTCCAGTTTAAACTGCTCGTTTGTGTCTCTGTACAGACTTCAGAAGGATCCAAGTGTCGGAAACAAGTGGATGGTTTATTTTAATGGCGTCCCAGATCGCATCAGAGGATAATGTTTGTTCGGAGCATTTTGTTTTGTAAATGAGGCACAGAGTTCGCAAAGAAACTTTTGTGGAAAGATGAAGCAGCTTTATTGTATCTGTTAGCAGCTGTATCACAAACCTTAAGTAAATAATGCTTTGTTTGTAAATGACAGTTTGATATGAATAATGCTTTCAAAACACTTACTCGTGCAATTACGAGTGGGCTTCCTTTGCAATGACGTCAGCCAATCATAACAATGGCCATTTACTGACAAGCCTCAAAGAAGCCGCACCTTAAAAACTGATAATTTCAGACAAAGGGTTAGAATGTGGATCGTTTTTCTGCATATATTGCATATATGCGACCCTGGACCACAAAACCAGTCATAAGGGTCAATTTTTTGAAATTGAGATTTATACATAATCTGAAAGCTGAATAATCTTTCCATTAATGTATGGTTTGTTACAATAGGACAATATTTGGCTGAGATACAACTAGCCTATTTGAAAATCTGGTTGCACAAGTTTGTGTGCAAACTTTAATAAACTTTATTAACATTGTAAGTGAACCTCAAGAAACATATTAAAATAAGAATTGAATGTCATCCTGACCCCTTTAAGGAAGTCCTGTATAATAAGTCTAGGGTTCACCTGACTTTGACTTGTTTATTAAGGGGGTCTTTTATATATAGGGTTATTCCGTGTCAAATCAACCAAATTTCAGAAACTTCCCCAGCTCAAAATTTTAATTTTGTTAATATTTTTTTCTGTAGAAAGACAAACATAAATAGTGATGAATGCCAAAATGTTAAATGTCACAGATTTACTGAGTAATCCACTATTTTGTGGTCGGGGGTCAAAATGAACATTTTCACCTGAGATTTGGAGCTAAATTAGGGGTGTAAAAAATGACGTTAGAAAGATGGCAGCATCATTATTTTATTTTTACACAGAGATTGGCAGGTCTATTAGTAAAATCTGTTAACTTTAGCAATCTTTGTTGCATTATATGCCAACAGTGACAGTTCAAAAATGACAAAAACCACTTCTGTTTTTGCCTCAAGTTTGCATGCCTGTAACTCCAGAAGTATTAAAGATATCTTAAAATCCTTTTAGATTCTGGTTCATAACTAACTGTCCTTTTGGTATCTTCATTTTAAAAGCCTTCAATGGTTCAATCCCACGGATATGGAGATCTTAATGCGGCTCCATGAGTAAATTGGTCAATTGTACACATTTTCAGTGGTCAAACACCAAATGTGGGTCACTTTGCACACAGCTGATACTGTTGCATTTAAAGAGGAATATCTGAAGCATAAATAATGTTTAAACTAGAAATGAATATCTTGTTTCCATCAAAAGAATTGCATAAAACATAACTCTCTAGGTTGTTGTTGGGGTATTCTGGATACAAGGTGGTTAAAATCAAGTGAAGATCAAAAGTCTGATCACATATAGCAGGGGTGTCCAATCCTCCACCTGGCGGGCCGCTGTCCTGCAGAGTTTAGCTTCAGCCCCAATTAAACACACCTGAACCAGCTAATCAAGGTTTCACTAGGCATACTAGAAACTTCCAGGCAGGTGTGTTGAGGTAAGTTGGAGTTAAACTCTGCAGGACAGTGGCCCTCCAGGACTGAGTTTGAACACCACTGACATAGAGGAGTATCTCCTCAACATACTGCAGGATCTAAGGTACTGTAAAGAGTTTGTCAGATAAGTAGATCATTAATCTTTAATCGTAATAAAGTATGAAGAGTAATAATAGTGATGCTGCCATCTCTCCTAATTAATAACTTTATTAAATACTGACAGACATTACCATATACTATCATCTATATACCTTATTTTGCTTCTGGTGTTTGTTTTTATAATGAATTTCCTTGTTTATGTCTTGGAAGGCTGTCTGGGTGTTGAATGGACATCTCTGAGGGCTCATTGATGTGTGTAAATCTGAGCCAAGTCAGTCTTTGGAAGTGTCACTTCCTCCAGCACAGCGCTGCTCAGTCTGTGGAATATTAATCACCCTCAATAAGCTGCTCAGTGTCTGTGAACATCAGCAATGGATACGCAGGTGCATTTAGACCTCAGACAGACTGTGATCCCGCTTACTTCAGGGGCTTTTGCAGGAGAGCATTAAGAGAAAGTTTAAAGGTTTTTCTAAAAGAACTTGTTTCTCAGTTTTGTTCCAGTTAGTTTGTTTGCAAGTTTCATTGGCTGCTTCAAGTGTTATTACTAAATATTGCCATGTGGATCTCATGCTGTTTGACTCCAGTTGGCTGTGATTTGATTGTTGGACAGCAGGAGCGTTAAAGCCAGACTTTCCAGATTTGTGCATTTCACTTCAATAATTTACCCATGAGTGGTGCATTATGCTTTTCCCATCTGAAGACGGGATGAACAACATTTGGCTCTTGCTTTCTCGCTGTCTGTAAGGATGTTCCTTTAAAACTCAGTTTTATATTTGGAGCAATAAATTATATTTTGAATATGGATAATGAAACAAACACTGATCAAGAAATTTGTGGGGATTTGAGCATGCCAGACAGTTTTTCATATGTATGGGCAGACCTGATGAATATCTTGGTAAGTTTGTGAATTTTTATTTCTTTTTGTTTTCCAGAAAGATTTTATTTTTATGAAAGTTTTTGTTTTGTTTTGTTTTTTGTAAGTTTTATTTTATATTTTATTAATAAAACATATATTATTTATTTTAATATATAATGATAATTAATATATTTACTATAGAATTTAATAATAATATAGAATTTATATAATGTTTAATATTAATTGGTATTTAATTAATATTATCAATATTATTAATAAAACATATTATTTATTTTAATATATAATAATAATTAATATATTTAATATATAATTTAGTAATAATATTTATTTTAACATATAATAATAATAATAATAATAATAATAATAATTAATATATTTAAAATGGATTTTATTTGTATATAATGTTTAATGTTTATTGGTATTTAATTAATATTATTAATAAAACATTATTTATTGGAATATAAAATAATAATTAATATATGTAATAAATAATTTAATAATAATATTTATTTAATATTTATATAATGTTTATTATTTATTGGTATTTAATTAATATTATTAATGTTATTATGTGGATGTTTACTGTCTGTCTATTTGTCTAAATTAGTCTTTCGCATGCATCCTGACTTCATGCATCCTGTCTGTTATTATTAATAAAATATATACTATTCATTATTTAATAAAATAATAATAATATATTTATATAATGTTTAATATTTATTCATACTTAATTCTTATTAGTATTATGTGGCTGTTAGTCTGTCTAAATGTCTAAAAGATGTTTTCTTTAGCATGCATCCTGTCTTCAGAATTTTTTGTTGTCTTTGTAGTTTGTATAAATATTTGCATAGTGAAAGTACTGCATATGGATTTACTTTACACTGAATGTCACATTTGATGTTATTTTTTATTTATTTATTTTTGAATATTATGCCTGGGGAGGTGTTTCTTGATATTTTATGTCAACTTGAATAATAAAAATACACAGTAGTCTTCTAAATGTCATTGTTTTAATGTCAAGTGTGTTTTGTCTGTGCCGGGGGTCATTTCAACAGCATTTCACACTGAGGTCGACTGAGAGTTTTTGTATTAAAAGTACATGTAATTATTTAATGCTGTTTCTTTGTTTTTTTTTTTGTTTTTTTACATCATTTAATCTAATAAACTTAGTAATTCTTCTACTCTCTATCATAATGCTCTCTGCATCCTAAAACTTTCCCATCGCTACTAAAGTGTATTCTGTGTTATGCTTACATGGATGACATAGTTGACTAAAACTTCAGTGTGCTAAAAATATTTGAGGGAATTTTTTAGGAGATGAGCTTGCAGATCTTGAGATGATGCTTTGCCCTCAGGGTCTCTGAGTTTACAAGAGAGGTCACGTCTCGATGTGTCATACAATACTAGGAAGACATGCTGAGAGAAAGTTGATTTCTTCTGACCGTGAATATTGAGTTTGGGCTTCTCCTTTCATGGAGCTGTTGATCTCAGAGGAGGCTGACCAGGGGATTTCTGGCTCTCTTAAACACTAGGATGGAGGCCAGCAGGATATTGACTGTAATCTTGCTCAAGAGCACAGCGGTGATAGTTAATAAGGAGCCCTTTGCATGATTTGAACCTGCAACTTTTCATTAACCAATACCTCCATAGCGGTGATTAAGGGTGTTTTCACACTTTTAGTTTGGTTCTCTTGGTCTGGACCAAAAAAAGAAAATAATACATTTAGTCATGGTTCGCTTAGCATTCACGGTGTCATTTTTAAAGGGATAGTTCACCCAAAAATGAAAATTAGCCCATGATTTACTCACCCTCAAGCCAACCTATCTCTCTGAGATATATTTAAAAATATCCTTATAATGGTAGTGAACGGGGGGGGGCTGTTTTGAAGCCCAAAAAATGCATCCATACATCATAAATATAATCCACATGGCTCCAGGGGGTTAATAAAGGCCTTCTGAAGTGAAGCAATGGGTTTTTGTAAGAAAAAGTATTTAAAACTTTATTAAGTATAATAACTAGCTTTCGGCAGACGGCCTATCAATTTTGGAAGGAAGAGTAACCTCTGACCCGACGCATGACGCAGTGAAGAACACAGAAGCTCAGAGGAGAGCAAAACAAAACATTGGTCACGAATTAGAATTCTAAAACAAGAAATTTTAATTGCACAGCCCTATTTGTTTAAAACGCGAGAGGCGTCTAAGCTTACGATACTCCTACATCATACGTCATACATCGCGTCAGGAGTTACTCTTGTGGCGCAAGTCGACTTGCGCAGTATGCGTACGGTCATTTGGCGGAAGCTAGTTATACTTAAAAAAGTTTTACATATGGAAATTTTTCTCATAAAAACCCATCGCTTCGCTTCATATGGCCTTTATTAACCCCCTGGAGCATGTGGATTATATGATGGATGGATGTATTTTTTGGGGCCTTCAAAACAGGCCCCCCCATTCACTACCATTATAAATCTTTGGAGAGCAAGTATGTTTTATATAGTCATATACATCTAGGATGGTTTGAGGGTGAGTAAATTAATGGATAATTTTCATTTTTGGGTGAACTAATCCTTTAAGACCGAACCTTAAGATACAAACAAAAAAAACCAAACAAAAAAATGCTTTTTTGACGTATATTTTGCAACGGTCACGGATCTTACCGAACATTCAGAACAATGTTGTGTGTGGATATCCATCACAGTTTTGCGATGATTATAAAAGCAGTTTTTTCCTCACTGCTGTTTTCAAACTGCAAAATAATAGTGCATTGTTTGTGTGTTGTAGGATGGCTCTCTGGGTAACATTAAGGATCTGGCCCAAGAGTATTCAGAGTATTACAGCACGTCTTACAGCGAAGTGTGCGACAGAATGGAGGAGTTACGCAAACGCAGAGTGGCTCAAGAAGCAGAGACGGTAAAACATTCACATGAACTTCTATTGAAGGGAATATTGTACACTTTTTTTTTTTATTTCTTTTTCAATAAAGCCCCTCTTACACTACTGTTCAAAGTTTGGGTTTGAGATATTTTTTTTGTCTTTGAAAGAAGTCTCAAATGCTCACCAAGGCTGCATTTATTTGAACAATAATACAGTAATATTGTGAAATATTATTACAATTTAAAATAACTGTTTTTTTATGTGAAAATATTTTAAAATGTCATTTTTATTCCTGATGCAGAGTGAATTTTCAGCATCATTACTTCAGTTTTCAGTGAAACATGGTCCTTCAGAAATCTTCCATATTCCTTCAGAAATTATATATTCTATATCCTAATCATTCATGTGCTGATTTGCTGCTCAAGAATTAATTCTTATTTATGAATGCTTGTTTCCGGCACTCAATAAAAAAATAAAAAAGGTAATTGCGACTTTTTATCTCACAATTCTTTTTTCTCGAAATTGTGAGTTTGCATCTCACAGTTCGGACTTTATTTCTCAGAAGATTTAAAAATTGCAATTGTGAGTTATAAAGTCAGAATTGCGTGATATAAAGTTACAATCCTGACTTTTTTCTCAGAATTGCGAGATATAAACAATTTCACGTTATAAAGTCAGAATTGCATGATATAAACTCAAAGTCAGAATTGTGAGAAAGATCATTTGGAATTCTGACTTTTTTCTCAGAATTGTCTTTGTATCATTTTTTATTTTTTATTTCATGGCGGAAACAAACTTCCATACTTATCAATGTTGAAAAGAATTGTGCTGCTTCATATTTTTATTTCTTTCAGAATTCTTTGATGAATAGAAAGTTGAAAAGAAGAGCATTTATTTGAAATAGAATTTTTTTTTAACTTTATAAATGTTTTTACTGTCACTTTTGATCAATTGAGCATCCTTGTTGAATAAAACTATTATTTATAAAAAAAAAAAATAAAAAAAATAAAAAAAAACATCTTACTGACTCTAAACTTATGAACAGTAGTGTAGCATTTTAAAAGAGCAAGAAAATCCAGATTCCCGTGCAAAAAATAAAATGGTGAGATATGTCATTTGGTTGAGCAAGATAACGGTTATCAGAGAATGAAGGAATGAACAGTTTGTCATTGAGTGTTTTGTTTAACTTGCTGTATGACTGTTTCTCAGGCAAAGGCTGAATCAACAACATCCCTTCAGCTGCGGTTGGAAATCCAGGTGGGTAGATTAATCACAGAATGACCCGTCCAGGAACTTGTGCTTTCATGGGAAAGGCACTATAGTGTCATCTGTACTCTTTGTTCAAACATTTATACACTATTTCCATCTGTATTTGCTGTTAAGAGCCTAAAATGTCTTTATTTTTCCTCCTAGGAGTCATTGGGGCTGTCTAGTGCTGTGTCCACACCTGAGTTAGAGAGAAGGTACATGCCATCTTGTTGCTTTTTAGTGTTTCTCATCCAGTCTTTCCAAACTATGCTTGTTTCATGAACATGATTAAGGGACTTTCTAGTTGCAAATGTTTTAAGATTCCATAACGAGAAATTAGATATTTTGAGTTCCTGGACGTACTTAAATAAGACCCCGCAGCCCTGAGAGTTACTCAACAATGAAACACATCCGGCCATCAGGACATTGGAGATGATGCATTTATTTCCCGTTGACCCCTTTTTTCCTCATTTCTCTTTTTCCTTCCTTTCATTGTCCACCGGATGAGATATAATCTGAATCGCCACCATCAGCAATGTTAATACACGTTCTGCACGACTCAATTTAGTTATTTTTTTGTCATTATTCACAATATGAACTACATTAGTAAAACAAAACTTGTGGCTCTAAATTCTGATTGGATGAGCCATGGTCAAAATTATTGTGAAATAAACTGATAAACTACACAAGACCTTAGTAATTAGTAAAATTCACCAAATAGGCCTAATATTTTCTTAAGCTTAAAGGGGCTATATGTAGAATTCAGAAACTCTTGTTATTAGCGACACCGGTAGCCGGTATTAGCGATGAACTGTATCCAGAAACGTATTGCTCATGCTCGCACTCGTGCACACGTATCGTACAAGAGACTGAACATAAATCCCTGATATACTTATGGCGATGTTCTTTTTCGTTCTTTGCTTAGAAGTAAAAAGATGGTTGAAAGTACCTTTGCAGTGATATGCTGTTAAAGATCATACCAACACTGCCCACGCTGCTCTTCACACATTGGCAATACAAAAAGCAATTAATATATGATATATATTACATATGATAATATATATATGATATATATTACATAAAACCCTTTTAACATTAGCCAAACATTGCACATTAGCCGTACTTATACAAAGTTTGGAGTCTGTGGTTTTTTTTTTGTTTGATGTTGTTGTGAAAGAAATTGTTTTTATTTGGCAAAGATGCATTAAATTGATCAAAAGTGACAGTAAAGACATTTATAATGCTGCAAAACATTTGAAATTGCATCACAGTTTCCACAAAAATATGAAGCAGCACAACTGTTTTTAACATTGATAATTAATAAGAAATGTTTCTTGAGCAGCAAATCAGCATATTAGAATGACTTCTGAAGGATCATGTGACACTGAAGACTGGAGTAATGATGCTGAAAATTCAGCTTTGTATCACAGGAATAAATTACATTTTTAAAATATATTCAAATAGAACACAGTTATTTTAAATTGTAATAATATTTCACAATATTACCTTTTTACTGTATTTTTGATCAAATAAATGCAGCCTTGTTAAGCATAAGAGACTTCTGTCAAAGACATTAACAAATCTTACTGACCCCAAACTTTGGAACCCTACTGTACACTCATATTATACTAACTGTTTTATAATAGGCAATGCAAATGAATTCTGTAATACTGTGCTGTAAATAGCTGATACTTTACCTAATGAACAGCGTTACTTGGTGGAAGAATTATTTGTAATATCGAAGTGTTTTTAAAATACCATTACTATAAATTGTTGCAATGAATATGCAGGGTTAAGACACATTTGTTTGCAGATTTGAATGTATCCTTCTAGGGGTGGGCGATAGACACCGATAGACACGATTAACTGGTAGAAATTTTAGACTATCGCCTCAATCGCAGTTACACTCACATGATGTTGCTGTGCTGCACGGTCACGAAAGCTTGTCATCTGAAACTCAAGCACAATAAGCAGTGAAAGAGAACTTAGAAAGACGGTTTCTGAGAGACGCGCACACATAAAGCTGCTGCTCATAGAGCGTGTGAGTACTGAACTGAGTTCTTTTTGCCACCTTATTGGGCTTGAACAGTCAAATACACTTGTGTCAAAATGCCTGTCTTTGCGAGTATCCACGTAAACGCAGTCATTTATGTATTAAGAACGTAAAGAGAGTTGAGAAAGCATATGTTTTAGTGTATTAGATCCATGCATTCGGTCTTAAAGTGACAGCATAAACATGCAGCCGTCTGTGCCATTAATGTTAATCAACAATCTCATTGCTCTTAACTGAATCACTTTTGTAACTTTAATAAGAATAAGTGTATGTTTAATTTACACAGTGAAAATGATGCAACGTTTTTTGTACATTTGATTACTTTATATAATTTATGTATTATTTCTCATTTAGTGCTTGAGGTTTTTAGGTAGGTCTGTTTCATTTGTGTCTTTGTTCTGTTGTAGTTTGTTGTCCTATTGCTTGTAATTAGTTTCTTTGCTCTTATTGTATCACTGACTTGTCTTCAGTGATCTTGAACCATTTTATCTTTTTTTTTTTTTTTTTTTTTTTTTATATATACACATGTTAGGCCAGTATTATTTTTTTGTGGTATTGAGATTGGTGATGAGATTTATGAAATTTCAATGTTATCAAAATATTGATGATATAACTTTATTCACAGCAAAAAGAACTATATTGTTATCATGAAATAAAATTACTCATATTGTGATACAAGATTTTGGTCATATCGCCCACCCCTATATCTGTCCTCGCACGTTTACAGTCCTTCCGAGAACTCAGGTACGTGCTAAAATCAGCAGCACGTGTCAGCTGAGAGAAAGACAAATAAAGAGAGAGGGACAGGAATTTACGAGCCATGTGAGCGCTCTGTCCCTCTAAAACCCCTCCAGTGAGTGAAAAAGCCTCCATTGTTGCTGTGAGGTGTTGTGTGCCGGCCGACAGCAGCATGTGTCTTTATTCGCTCTGACAGACGGCTGAGTCTAATTCACTGCCCCACAGGCAGCATGGACACCAGTTAGGACAGACAGATTACTACAAATTAATGGATAGGTGTTGAAAATGAAGAAAATAATGTGGGAGAGCAGGTGAGATGAGACACTGTGTGATGAAGTTTTGATGGAGACATATTTGCAGGAGTTCATGCTTGTTTGTACTTTTGCTTACAGGCAATCAATGAACAAGTCCAGCTCTGAAGACGGATCTGGTTAGTACCACATTTTGTGTTTGTTTGTTTGATTGATTGATTGATTGATGTAATATCAGGGAATTTTAAAACTGGGAAAAGAGTGAAACTACATTTTTGCTCTGCTCTAGAATGTTTAATTGGCTAAACAGTGTTCTTTTGTAAATTCCTTTTGTTAAACTTTTAAAATTAAACCCTGTGAACTGTCAGTCAAATGTTTGGACATGCCTACTCATTATTTATTATGACTATTTTCTACATCTCGATCAATTTCATGAGGTGCATCCTGGGATGATTTTAAAAAAGTTCACATTTTTCCTTGGTTATCCTAATCTAAACTATTATTTATTATTATTATTATTATTATTATTATTATTATTATTATTATATTACTCTTCTGTTCAAATGTTTGTGGACTGTAAGATTGTTTAATGTTTTTGAAAGAAGTCTCTTCTGCTCACCCAGGCTGCATTTATTTGATGAGAAATAGCAGTAAAAAAAACAGTAATATTGTGAAATAATATTACAATTTAAAATAACTGTTTTCTGTTTGAATATATTTGAAAATGAAACTAATTCTTGTGATCAAAGCTGAATTTTCAGCATCATTACTCCAGTCTTCAGTGTCACATGATCCTTCAGAAATCATTGTAATATGCTGATCTGCTGCTCAAGAAACATTTATTATTATTAATATCAATGTTGAAAACAGTTGTCCTGCTTAATATTTCTGTGGAAACTGTGATACATTTTCTTCAGGATTTTTTGATGAATATAAAGTTCAAAAGAACAGCATTTATTTGGCACAACTAATATTTGTCTACAAATCTAATTTCAAGCATTTAAGTCTTTAGGTCACCGTGATTTTGCCAAGTAAGACATGTTTCTGGATTAACATATTTTGTTGATCCTGGAACAACATTCCTGTCTGAAAATTTAGTCTTAACCCTATTCCTACCCCTAAACCTAATCCTACCCATAACTTATCCCTAAAATCAGAGGGGAAAGATATGTGAATAACACTGATGTAGAAGCACCTAACCCTGGTTGAAAGCCTAAACTTGACATAAATGGTAAACTTGTCCCTCAAATCTGATTGGTTGATTGGAATGTTGTTCCAGGATCAACAAAGATGTTTGTATCCAATTTTTTGACTCGTAAGTTCTTGAAACATTCATTGACTTTAAACCTTTGTTTCTAACAGCAGGGAGATGGGACAGAAAGAGAAACAAATCGTTCTGGCAGAACTTCCGCAAGACACAGAAAGGGAGCGTTCGAGCGCTACCGAAAGGTTCTTCACCCATTTCTAACCACAATTCCATTAAATCTTCAGATCTATATATCTAGAACATTAGATCTAGATTAGTGCTGTCAATCGATCAAAAAAATTAACTAATTAATCACACATTTTCCTGTAATTAATCGCGATTAAAAACTTAAAATATTTTTATATTGTAATAATTTCACAGTTACTCTCCAAATGAATGTAGAAGCAACTTAAAGACCGTATATCTTAAATATTTGTTTAATGGCATCTTTTTATGAATAAAGGCCAGTGTCACTGATACTAATACTGGTACTGATGTCAATTTTTTATTAAACATTAATTATAGACATTCAACATTACAGTATAACTAAAAGCTATCCATTTTAGCATTTATTAGGATTTAAAATCAATAACGTCTTTTAATTTAAGTGAACATAAAACAATCCTCACATAAACCCATTATAATAAATGTCATATTTACCTGTGGCCTTCCTACCTGTCTAACAGGTTGGAAAAATACAGAAATTGAATAAAGTTATCAAACACTTTACAGTTTGAAATTATAAATTAAAAATAGATGAATCCTTATTAAAGCTACAATTTTCTCTGTTACGTTTGTTCTTTGATTAACATTAATGACAGACATCACAGCAACTGGTTTATTAGGTTGCTGTCACTTTAAGAGCTGCCGCAGCCAAACATGACGCAGATTTGATACACATCTCATTTTCTCACAACTCTTTAAGTTCATTTAAGACATTATTAAACTTATTTCAGACTGCTCTTATGAGGATACTTGACAAAATGGGCATTTTGGTATAATTCTGTGCGTTACTGTTTGTTCAAGCGCGAAAGAGAACTTGATACTGGCACGCGTCTTGAATGGTTTAAAAGTATTTTCGTGAATAAGAGCGTGATAATATAATGTAACACTTGCCAAATTATGATGGAAAAAAACTTAGACGTTAAATATTTTTAACACGATTACACTGAAAAAAAAAAATTGCATGCATTAACATGCTAATCTAGATAAAACATTGTTTTAAACTGTATGCATGACCTTTGACCTCTGGTCTACAGGGGAGGATCCTGGCTTTGTGGCCAGTGAGATCACGATGAGTGATGAAGAACGCATCCAGCTGATGATGATGGTGAAGGAGAAGATGATTACGGTGGAGGAAGCCTTGGCTCGGGTATGAAACGGTTCACAACGCATTTTGCTTCCTTAATGTGATGCATTTACAAGATTACAGGATGCTCGGTAAAAACAGTGTGGGATGGGACTTGATGTTACTCCCACAAACATTTGCTAACATGCATTTTACTGTCCCTCAGCTGAAGGAATATGAAACGCAGAACAGGCAGTCCAACAGCATGGAAACGACCAGTTGGACCGACACACCCAGTCCCTCCATGACCGAATCCTCCTTCTGTAATGTAAGTTTCCCAGTCACCTTCTGCGTTTGCTAATGAGAAGTTCTCGCATGCAACATCCCAAAGCCACCCGCGCTCTCCATAGGCATATACGACCTGTGAAGTGGAAGGAGTAAATATCCATTAGCCGTGTGCCACATCCTTATTTGTTTTGATGAACTTGTTTATTGGCAGATCTTCTGTCTGTAGACACTCACAGCAGGGTTTTCACCCACTATCTGTGGGATTTGTCACCCCTCCATCCCCCCATCATGTCGTAGATGTGAACCACGGCCCCTCTGGGCCTCCAGGCAGGGTCCTATTCATCCACTCAATGCTGTAACCCCCATTGTGCATTTTTGGCCGGTTGAATGCAGGGCTGCTCTCTCTTTGGCGGCCTGCAGCTCTTTTGTACAGGGATTGTGTGATTAAGGCACTTGGATGCAGGAGCCATTCCACCAATTCCACTGGATAGAGCCGCTGTTTACCATTGGGTGCATTCTGTAAAAATGAATTTTAGTTGTTGTGTTTGCTAAGACAAGCATTATTGCTTTTAAGGTTATATAAACATACCTCTAAAACCAAAGGGACAGTCACACTACACTTTTCAATCAACCGTATTCAAAAACATGTGAACGCAGGAGACCAGAAACGCAAGCCTATGCGAAGAAGTTTCGGATTTTGCTGCGTTCCAAAGCTCAAGTTTGATGAACTCCAGTGTTGGGAAAAGTTACTTTTAAAAGTAATGCATTACAATATTGTGTTATTCCCTAAAAAAGTGCATTCATTGCATTACTTAGTTACTTTTTATGAAAAGCAATGTGTAACATTACTTTTGCATTACTTTTTCTCACCTGGGCTGGACTTGCTTGTTTTCTTTTTGTTTTGTTTTATTTTTGGCAAATGTTAAGGCCCTTTTACACCAAAAGTGAAATGAATAAGCTTCAGGCTGCAGGAAATGCATATTTACGCCTGTACAGTAGAGGGCGCAGCTCAAATAAACCTTTCAGCTGTGCTGTCATTCTGGATTAAAGAAGAATATAGTACCTCAGAGATGACGTGTTTTTGTATGCAAAAACGAGCATGTTTTTAAAGAAAGTTTGAAGCTTGGTGGTGGTGACGTTGATCCGCGACCATGGTGTGCTGTAGTCCGTTTATAGCCTACTGTTAGCTTTTTATATCTGACAACTTTATTTAGGCTTCAAAATGTATAAATGTTGTGTTAAAATGTATAAAATGTTGTGTAAAGATTATCTTGATAGACAAAACGTGTAAGTGTCATAACCCTTTGTTAAACACGATTTTCCAAAAGTATATGGGAAAAATGCATAGGCTTTCGTTCAAGGGAACCCATGCGCCGCTAACTTCCGGGTTGGCCTACAAAAACACGTAATCTCTGAGGTACTATATAGGATATATATATAGGAGGAAGTTCAACACTCTAATTTCTAAAGCTAATCTAAAGTCATTTTTGCTTTATTAGTATGATTGGATTGGATCATTGAAGGTCAGCAGCAAAGACATTGGTTAATAAAGTGAGATTAAATACATAAAGTATATTAGTGTAATTTAATATTGTTAATTATTACAGGTTTGCATAAAATTCGAGATTGTATTTCACTGTTTTTCAGTGTTTTCGTGCCTGCTCATATTTAGTCTAGAACTACAATAACCATCATGTTCGCACAGCACACACAACGCCTCTGTACTTTATTTCTCTCAGCATGGGGAGATGAGAGCTGTCAGTCAAAACATGTGAAAAAGTAACTTGTGTTACTTATTTGAAAAAGTAAAATAGATATTTTGTTGGAAATTGAAAAAGTAATGCGTTACTTTACTAGTTACTTGAAAAAGTAATCTGATTACGTAAGTTATTTGTAACGCGTTGCCCCCAAAACTGTTGAACTCAGACCTGCAAAGTCATATCACATGACCAACAGAAGATCGATATGTGACCCTGGACCACAAAATTATTTTGTAAATTTCCTACCATAAATATATCAAAAAATGTATTTTTGTGAGTGGATATGTGTTGCTAAGGACTTCATTTGGACAACTTTATAGGTGATTTTCTCAATATTTTGATTTTTTTTTTGCATATTGTCCTATCCTAACAGACCATACAAAAATACAAGTTTATTTATTCAGCTTTCAGATGATGATTCAGACCCTTATGACTGGTTTTGTGGTCCAGGGGTCACATATGTCACGGCATAACCTCTTAACTGAATTAAAAGAATGCAAACTTTTTGCAGTAAAATGGAGAAGATTGTATATTTTTACATTTTGTTATATCTTGAATTTGTTTTTAAAAAGATGTGGCATCATATCACGTTCGTTGCAGTGTCCGTAGAAATTTTGTGCTTTTAAAGTCTAGTGTGACCCATGCACCTTCAGTATTAAAGTTCAGCATGTGCGTCATCCTGCAGTGTTTGTGCTCCACTTCCTGTCTTGTTGAGGAAAGTAATGGTAATATCATGTCTCTTCTGCTCAGCAAGGCTGTATTTATTTGATCAAAAATACAGTAAATACAGTAATATTGTAAAATATTATTGCAATTTAAAATAAATGTTTTCTATTTGAATATGTTTTTAAATATAATTTATTCCTGTGATGCAAAGTTGAATTTTCAGCACCATTTCTCCAGTTTTCAGTGTCACATGATCCTTCAGAAATCATTCTAATATGCTGATTAGCTGCTCAAGAAACATTTATAATTATTATTATCAATGTTGAAAACAGTTGTGCTGCTTCATATTTTTGTGGAAGCTGTGACACATTTGTTGAGGATTATTTGAGAAAGTTCAAAAGAATAGCATTTATTTGAAATCTTTTGTAATATTAAACATCTTTACTGTCACTTTTGGTCAATTTAATGCATCCTAACCCTAACATAATTATTCAGTGGCAAAGTATATATCAAAGTAAATAAGAAAAAGAAATAAGTCAAATACCATAGTGTTGCTGTTTGTTATCATTATTGTACCATGGTACCTCCTCCATAATGTGAGGCATTCAACATTCGCAGTGCTGACCAGTTATTATAGTGTCTGCGTTTTCATCGATGACAATAGAATTTTACAGATGCCAATTACATAACATCCCACCCGCTGAAATAGTTTGTTTGAAATGCTCAGTTCTCGGACTTGCACACAAGAGCCGTTTATAACAGACATTAGCAGATGCTCAGACTCTTGATAGTCTCACACTGACTGTATTTGACATTTCATCGGGTTTATTTCTAGCCTGTGATCTTCATGTGGTTCTCAGCTGTGGAGAGAGCCACACAGTGCTCACATTTATGAACCATAAATAATGGGTAATTATAGTTGAGATGTGGCTTCTCTTCTGCGTGTGGTTTCTGAGCCTAACCTGTTTGCTGCTAAAACAGATGCTTCTGAGAAATACTTCTCTACCTGATGGAAAATAAGCTATAAAAGAGTCTTGCACTCTCAAGTCTGTGATGATCTGGTCTTCAGATCTAATTCAGTGTGTGTGGGATATGTTTCACCTGTTTTATGGTCCATCAGGTGAAAACGCTTCTGATCTCTTAGTAAAGTAGCAGCACACCTCTCTGTAATAACACATATGATTTGAGGAATCAATCATGTCTGCAGGACAAGTTACATGTTGAAGTTAATGAGTCTGACAGCCTGAAATGTTTACAGTTTGTTCACATTACCTGTTTTTATAGTTTGCATATGGGGGATTTTTGGTTTACTGTATGCTAAAGACCACTGAATGTTTGTGGTCAATAATGAGTCAAAATACTTTCCATTACATGTGCATGGACCTTTTACCTTGCATATGGTAAATCATATTTTTTCTTTTCTTTTCTTTTCTTTTCTTTTCTTTTCTTTTCTTTTCTTTTCTTTTCTCTTTTGTTATTTGAATGAATTATTTGTATTCATATTTTATGTTGTGTTTGGTTTTTATTTTATATTTGATTTGTTTTTATATTTGATTTATTTTAATTCATTTGATTTTATATATATATATATATATATATATATATATATATATATATATATATATATATATATATATTTTTTTTTTTTTTTTTTATATATATATTATTTGATTTGATATTTGTTGTTATATATTTTATTTTGTTATTTTCTATGTATTTTTTGTTATTGTTATTTATTTTGTTTTATATTGTTTGTTGTTATTTGTGTGTACAGTCGAGAGAACAGTCGGAGGACGAGCTTGAAGAGTCCGTCACCTTTCGCCGACTTCATAAACTCGTTAATTCAACTCGACGTGTGAGAAAGAAGCTTATCAGAATTGATGAGGCCAAAAAACACGGATCAAAAGGTGAGAGATGAATGCATTTCATAAACTTACACAATCATACATATTCATGTCTCAAATCACACCTGAAATTTACATTGCTGTGCAGATGTGTGCAGAACATTTAGAATCAGAAACTTTTTTACAGTAATAGCAAAATCTCTGTGGGGTGAATTTGGGGTGAGTTCGATCAAAACAAACTTTAGTGTGATTGCTCTGTTAATGTGGTTCATTTGAATAAGTGTGAGCGCTGCCATCCCAACCCTGGTGCACACCAAATGAACTCTGGTGCAGTTTGACTGAAATATGAACACAACACAGACCAAAGACATATAAACCAGGGGTTTTCAAAGTGTGAGGCATGCCTCCAAAGGACTGCTTCACAAACGAGGGTCAATTCAACGCTGGATTTGCACAAAAGTTTAACGTGACGGCACATGCTAGTCGATGAGTTGAATCAACTCCACAGTAACTACACAAATTTATCCACTAACCATTCAGAAATGTCCAGTTTTATTCTAAAAGTTGTAACTTCTTCCTGAGTCTCTCCATCAGTGTCCAACTCTGGTTTGAACACTGTAAGGCTGAACACCGTTACTGACAATCGTCCCCTTTAATAATTTCAATCAACACACTGGTAGCAGAAACAATACTTTTAAAAAGAAGCCTTTTTTTAGACAAGAGACATCATGTTTCTGCTCCTCTGTTTTCGATTAGATCATTTTAAACCATAAACTCCTGGAAAGTTTTTAGTCCAAGGATCCAGAGAGAATAGTGTATTTGGCTTCAAAGCACAATCTCTCTCCCATTCTGTGATTGTTTTGGAGCAACCCAAGCCGTTTCTCAAGAAATACAGACTGAACAGAGGCTCAAAACACCCAACCACTGCATGAGCATAATAATATGCAAACTACATCTCTTGGATGGATAAAGCAAACCAGTGTCTCACTAGTAAAGTTTTGATGGACACACCCTCAGTTAATTAAACAGTTGTGCAGATACCTGCAGTCTAAAGGTTATTACAGTTAGATAAAAGGTTACAAAGCCAAACATTTGGACTAACATGCACAGAGACCAGGGATGGTATTAAAGGGAACCTATTGTGCCCCTTTTACAAGATGTAATATAAGTCTCTGGTGTCCCCAGAATGTGTCTGTGAAGTTTCAGCTGAAAATACCCCACAGATCATTTATTATAGCTTGTCAAATTTGCCCCTATTTGGGTGTGAGCAAAAAAAAAAACACTGCTTTTGTGTGTGTGCCTTTAAATGCAAATGAGCTGCTGCTCCCAGCCCACTTTCCAAAAAAGGGCGGAGCTTTAATAGTTTGCGCTTTGGTTGCTCAACAACAACAAAGCTGGAGAATCTCACACAGCCAAAATGAGGATTGTCAGTTACGGTGTTCAGCCTTACATTGTTCAAACTGGAGTTGGACACTGATGGAGAGACTCAGGAAGAAGTTAAAACTTTTAGAATGAATCTGGATATTTCTGAATGTTTAGTGGATAAATTTATGTAGTTGCTATGGAGTTGATTGAACTCATCGACTAGCATGTGCCGTCATGTTAATCTTTTGTGCAAATCCAACGTTGAATTGACCCTCGTTTGTGAAGCAGTCCGGTGTAAAATAACGGCATGATAACAACACTCTACTACAACAACTCTTCCTCTTCTCTAAAGCAGCCCAACATGGCCTCACCCCCTTTGTTGCGTGTTCCTGGGGGCAGGGTTTATGTAAATTTTGGGGTTTGTGATGTCATTAACCCAGGAAGAAGCTCGTTGTAGTCCCTACCAGCCATTTGTTGTATTCCTTAAAAAGCGATTTCTTTTAAAGAAAATATCTCCCTTTGCATTGAACTTTGAGCGTCGTAACTTTGCAGATGTTATGTTCAAACAGCAACATTACACACTAACTAAATAAAAATTGAAATCATAATCAAGGAAAATAGGAAAATAAATAAATAGGGTAAATTTAGTTATTTAGGTTAACTAGCTGTGTTTCTCCTCCAGACGCTGTGAGTCCTGAAGCGTCCCCGTCGGGCGAGGAGGGCGTTTCTCTCTACTCTGGGGTGCACAAACGTCTTGCCATGTCTGAGGGTGACGGTCTGAGCTCCGTGCTTCATGAACAGCTGTCACTGGACAGAGACTCGGACAGTTTGACCACGTCTCCCTCCTCCAGCAGCTTAGACACCTACAGCAGCCACAAGCTCTTCAAAGCCTTCAGTAAGTCATGCAGCAGTCAGGGGCTAGAGCCCGCATCTGGACCCGGCGGAGCAGTTTCTGGGCTGGACGCAGGCAGCGGTTCCTCCTTCTCCGAGGCAGACGGTGAAGTCGAGCCCAGGATGTCCCGCTCTGTGACTGACGGGGAAATGAGACGAGCCCTGAGCCCCTCTAACTATCATGGAGTGAGTACAGCCACTGTTATTTTATTTTATTTCTTTATTTTTATTATTTATCCACCACCCCGTTTTGTCTTATTTTATTTTATTTTTTTTATATTTAATAATATTTTATATTTTATTTTTATTTTTTATTTTGTCCCAGATGTTTTATTTTATTTAAGCTCCAAAATGGCAACAAAAAAAATTTTTGTTTCATATTATTTCATATTTTATTTTATTTATTTTCCATGTCCCAGTGTGACATCAAAAATGACAAAAAAAAAAAAAAAAAAAAACTAGCAAAAAACGACAGCTTTAGGAAGAGATAAAGCTGTAACTTATATGTCAAGATTTAAATGTAAAGAAATAACTTGAGCCAGATTTTGCTTTACTAACTCAGTTCTTTGTGTCACAGAGGACCTGTAGCTTTGGAGGTTTTGATCTCACAAGCCGATCTGTGTATCTGGGCAACAGCAGCTGTGACCCCACAGTAAGGGCGCATTGCAAAAGTGCAAAATAATTGATAAAATCTATTCCAAATGCGTTCAGAACTGACTTCTTGCATGCCGTTTTTTTTTATTTGAGAAGATTATGAAGTTGCATTCTGTCATGTCTGTCTTGCAGAATGAAAACGGCAATATCAGCATGAGAGACACGTCCAGATCCCCAACACCTTCCCGTATCTCTCTGGGGAAGAAGGTGAAATCCGTTAAAGAGACCATGAGGAAACGCATATCCAAGAAATACAATCCCTCTCCATCGGAGCAGGTTATTGTGTGATGATTTATGTATAACTCAGAATACTAAAGGAACTATTGAGTAACAATTTTAGCAAATCTGTCAAAGCAGAATGCTGTTTGGCCCTGCTAAGGGTAGGGATTTTCGTGCATGCCATGATGCTGTAGGGTGTTTGGGCTGGTTACTAAATTGATGCTAAAGGGTTGCTTATTCACCCAAATCAAAAGAGTTTTTGATCTGCCAAGCAAAATCAGCAAAAACATTACCTACGGTTAGGAGGTTGATCAGATCTCTAGCTCCAGTATGAGCAAAAGTAATAATGATGCTTGACTTGGCAAACATCATTTATCATGGAACCTAATTACATTTTAGTCATTTTTGTAGTCAACACCTGTGGAATTTGCTTTCATAGAATACAGCTCCATTTCTCTGTATCTAGCGCCCTCTGTTGGCCATGGTATTGATTTCAGTGTGTTCTGTTTGACACAGTCAAGCCCCAGCAGAGCTCCCAGCAGCCCTCAGTCTCCGCACATGGACACAGACTCTCTGGAGAAGCCCAAACTCAAGGCTGGAGGATCAGTAGAGAGTCTGAGGAGTTCCCTCAGCGGACAAAGCTCCATGAGTAAGTGTGGAAATGCTTCACTATACTTGTGCAAGGCACATTTGTGAAAATGTCAGATAAAATAAACAAATATAGCTTTTATGATATTAAACCTTATTAAAGACATTAATATAATATAATATAATATAAAAGCCATGGAATTCTATCTGCATTTTGAGCGGTTTTGAGATATTGGGATTCAAGGTTTTTTGCATTGCATTCAACTTTGTAGACAGAACCTTATTGTTTTTTAAATAAAAAGTCCCAGAATGTACACAACTTAAAAAAAAATCACATAATGTAAATAATTTGTCACAGAATAAGAATGTGAATAACTCAATTTTGACAAAAGTAGATATAAGATTATAACCTTATAATTCCAAGGGAATGAAATAGGAAACCATTTGTAAAAGAATAGATTAATATAGAATAGAGTAGAATAATAAATAATATATAGCCTTCTGGTCATTATTGTAAAATAAATCTGACAGGGTGATAATATGATGAGGTTTGTTTTGTGAAAATGACTTGCTGACTGTATATTATATTACATATTACACAGCTGCTTATCAAATAAACTGACTTTTTTTTTTTTTTTTGCGAGAAGTAATAGAAATTGATTGTCTTGTACATCGTTCATTTATACAGTTTTATAGTCTAGTGTCATTATTCAAAATTATTTGACTGCAAAATAACACAGTTGACCAGAAATAAAAATGGACATTTATACAAATGGATTAAAAACCAAAAACAACCCCTCACAAATAATACTTATGATGGTATCAGATGACTATCTGATATGGTAATGACTACCATATCCATGTCCCATGTTATCACACGGTGTTAATACACGGTACTTCAAAGAATACCAGGTTGATTCATGGTACTTTTTGTCAGTAGACGTGTGTAAAGCAGAAGTTGTTTCACAGGCGGTCAGACGGTCAGCACCACAGATTCGTCCACCAGCAACCGAGAGAGTGTGAAATCAGAGGACGGCGATGAAGACGAGCTGCCGTACAGAGGACCGTTCTGTGGCCGCGCTCTCGTGCACACAGACTTCACCCCGAGCCCGTATGACACCGACTCCCTCAAACTCAAGGTCAGATGTCTGATTTCTTATAAATAAACTGACAATCAGCTTTTTTTGCTCTGCATCCACAGCTTGTGTTTTGCCTTACAGAGAGGAGATATGATCGACATCATCAGTAAACCGCCCATGGGCACGTGGATGGGGCTGCTGAATAACAAGGTGGGAACTTTTAAGTTCATCTACGTGGAGGTGCTAAACGAGGAAGAGGAGAAACCCAAACGCAGTGTGAAAAAGAGGAGGAAAAGCCAACCACCCAAACCCACCTCTGTAGAGGAGCTTCTGGAGCGCATCAATCTCAAAGTAATGTCTCTTTTATTTTTATACTTTAAAGGCACACTATTTTCGCCCGCTAGAGGACGTTTATTCAGAACAAAGGCATAACTTGCTATGAGACACTTGTTGCACACCGCAGTATGCTAGATCAATATTAGTCATGGTAAAACATGGTACTCGTGGTAAATCAAGAAAATGAGATTTAAACAAAAAGATTTACTTTGTTGAGCTACATAAAAATTATTAGTTTTCTGTCGATTAATGTATCCAAACAGTTGCTCATCCGTCTAATAAAACATAATATCTTAAAGCGTCTTTGGTGTTTCCATGGTTTCTACAAAATGAAACCAGAAACCAAGGGGATGATGTCACTGATAGGCGACGCACAGACATGGTCCGTGTCCTGGTTAAAATTACATATTTCTCTGGATTTAAACATTCTTGGAAACATTTGGGATAATGTAAGTACACAAGTCATCAAAATATAACACTGTTCTAGTGGTTTTTGGATATTTTAATCCAAAGATCTTACATATTGTGCCTTTAAATTTAAATTTTAATTAAAAGTTTGTCATTTTGTTATATTCTCATGTCATTTTTATTAGTAAATTTGTTACATACTTCAGTAATTTTGATAGATGCTTTTGTCATTTTCATTAGTTTTGTCATTTTTTATTATTTTTGTTTATTTTAAATATTACTATTTAAGTTTAATTTATTTATTTTTTTATTTCATTTTTATTTTTTCAACTTTCTTTAGTGTGTAATGTTGCTGTTTGAGCATGAAAAAGCTCTGTAAAGTCACAAAGTCCCTCCAGCAGAAGTTATTCTCTGTATCATTGTCACCGTTTCTGAACTCATTGGAACAGCTTGATTGTAGTCTTGAGTTTTCTTCTGGGAACAAACACATTACAATATTCCTCAGTTATGGTGAGGGGCAGGACATTTCCGAAACACACTCGAAGTGGTTGACCAATCAAAACACACCAGTCAGAGCTCATTGTGTTTTCTTCAGGAGGGGCTTCATAGAGACTGGAACTAAACTGAGCGTTTTTGACAGACAGGGTGCTTTTTTCAAAAGCATCATTAACCAACTATGGTCGCAAGTTCCATTGAATTGTGTTGGTAACGACAGAGCTTGCGACCATAGTTGGCTTTAGGAAACGCACCCCAGAGCATTACAGTTTGGGAAGAGAGGTGCTGCAACAATGTAAAATACAGTGGTGGTCAGAATTATTGGCACCCTTGGTAAATATGATCAAAGATGACTGTAAAAATAAATCTGCATTGTTTATCCTTTTGATCTTTAATTCATAAAATTAGCAAAAGTCTAACCTTTCATTGAAGGAAAAGAATTGATAGTGGGGGGAAAATCACATTATGAAATAAATGTTTTTCTCCAAAACACGTTGGCCACAATTATTGGCACCCTTTTATTCAATACTTTTTGCAACCTCCTTTTCCCAAGATAACAGCTCTGTGTCGTCTTCTATAATGCCTGATGAGTTTGGAGAACACCTGATGAAAATCAGAGACCATTCCTTCATACAGAGTCCCTCCAGATCCTTCAGATTCCCAGATCCATGTTGGTGCTTCTTCTCTTCAGTTCACTCCACACATTTTCTTTAGGGTTCAGGTCAGGGGAATGGGACGGCCATGGCAGAAGCTTCATTTTGTGCTCAGTGACACATTTTTGTGTTGGTTTTGATGTTTGTTTTGGATCATTGTCCTGATGGAAGATCCAATCACGGCCCATTATTGGATTTCTAGCAGAAGCGGTCAGGTTTTGATTTTTTTTTATCTGTTGATATTTGATAGAATCCATGACACCATGCATCTGAACAAGATGTCCAGGACCTCCAACAGAAAAATAGGCCCACAACATTAAAGATCCAGCAGTATATTTAACCGTGAGCATGGGGTACTTTTTATCCATGTGTGCACCAAACCCATCTGGTGGGTTTGCTGCCAAAAAGCTCTTTTTTTTTTTTAGTTTCATCTGACCATAGAAGCCAGTCCCATTTGAAGTTCCAGTCTTGTCTGACAAGTGAATATGCTGGAGATTGATTCTGGATGAGAGCAGAGGATTTTTCTTGAAACCCTCCCGAACAACTTGTGGTGATGTAGGTGCTGTTTGATAATTTTTTTTAGGCTTTCTGAGACTCAAGACTCAACTAATCTCTGCAATTCTCCAGCTGTGATCCTTGGAGAGTCTTTGTCCACTCAAACTCTCCGTGCATTAGGAAGATTTAGACACACGTCCTCTTCCAGGCAGATTTGTAACATCTTTAGTTGATTGGAACTTCTTAATTATTGCTCTGATGGTGGAAATGGGGATTTTCAATGCTTTAGCTATTTTCTTACAGCCACTTTCTATTTTATGAAGCTCAACAATCTTTTGCTGCACATCAGAACTATATTCTTTGGTTTTTCTCATTGTGATGAATGATTAAGGGAATTTGGCCTTTGTGTTTCCTCATGTTCATACTCCTGTGAAACAGGAAGTCATGGCTGGACAATTTCATGTTCATGATCACCCTGGTGTGCTAAAAAAAAAAAAAAAAAAAAGTAAATATGAATGGGAATATACTTCAGAGATATTTTGCTCATAAAAAAATTATAGGGAGCCAATAATTGTGGCCAACGTGTTTTGGAGAAAAACAATTTTCATAATGTGATTTTCCCCCACTTTCAATTCTTTTCCTTCAATGAAAGGTTAGATTTTTGCTCATTTTATGAATTAAAGATCAAAAGGATAAAAAGTGCAGATTTATTTTTACAGTCATCTTTGATCATATTTACCAAGGGCGCCAATAATTCTGACCACAACTGTTTGTGAAAAATAATGTGTTTTTTAAACATTCAAGCATGAAAATATTTCCAGTAGACCCCCCCAAAAAATCAAGAGCATAGTTTTTTGTTAACAATAATAACCCTGGTTCATCGTCCCGCAGGAACACATGCCCACGTTCCTGTTTAACGGCTATGAGGATCTGGACACATTTAAACTGTTGGAGGAGGAAGATCTGGACGAGCTGAACATCAGAGACCCTCAGCACAGAGCCGTGCTGCTCACCGCTGTGGAGCTTCTGCAGGAGTGTGACAGTGAGAGAGATTTTATTCATTTTATTTTTCTTATTAAAATTTCTTTTTAAATGATTTCTGAAGGATCATGTGACACTGAAGACTGGAGGAATGATACTGAAAATTCAGCTTTGATCACAGGAATATATTACATTTTAAAATGCATTACAATAGAAAACAATTATTTTAAATTGTAACAATTCTTCACAATATTGCTGTATTTACTGAATTTGTGATCAAATAAATGCAGCCTTGGTAGGCATAAAAGACAGTCAGAGATGTTGTTTTTCTTCAGGTAACAGTGACCCGGAGCGCGAGGGATCATCTGGAGACTCCCAAGAGAAACTGCTGTCCGAGGGCAGCGTCCCGCCAGGAGACTCTCCCCGAGACTCAGGCTGTTACGAGAGCAACGAGAACCTGGAGAACGGTAATGACAGCCTTCCTCGTCTGTGACTCTCCAGCCCTCCTCTTCCTCCTGTCTTTGAGCTGCTGTCTGTGATCTCTGCATGCTCCAGAATCCAGTCAACGCAGCTGAACTGCAGCTTCATGTCTGTCTTCTGCTTTCATTCCTCTCTCTGCTGTGAGGACGACACGTGAGGCTCATCTGCTTTCATTCCCAGCATTCAGCGGACCAGAGCATCTCTCATCCATATCTGACACCACAGCATCAGTTACTTGTGACATGACTTTGCTTTGAGATTTCACTTCAGTCCATTTCCATTCGAGAACCGAGTTTCTACAGTGTTGCGTGATTTGCTGATTTTGTGTTGAACCAAAAGAGTGAAAAAGTTTGGTCCGAAATCAATATTATTCACTGTTACAGCTTGAAAATCACATAAATGTTTATGCCGTTCATTTGCTTTGGTTTAGATAAATGATAATATTAGTCATAACATGCTCATGTGAATGTTAATAGCCCTTGTGAAGAGTTGACGATGTCATTATTTTTTTTGCTTGTGCTTGCGAGACGTTGCTGTTTGTGTGTGTATATTTTTCTAGTAAAAATAATATGATTTTGCACAATATCTTTAGATGTGCCTAAAAATCATTTGTGATATGCAAACATATCAGACTAAAGTAGATATATTTACAATACAAAAAAAGTATACATCATTCTCCACAGGTAGAGACAAAAGATACAATCATAGCTGCGATGACATCAAAATGTCTTAAGATATTCAATCTTAAATAAAAAAAAGAAGAGTAAATCTCATGAAAACATGTCCAGGTCACATTTCACCCCAATTTCAACTTGGAAAAATACAAAATTAAAAGTTTTTTTCCCCCATATATTAAGCACATTTTTCATAAATACATAAATGCTAAATGAATAATGCAAAATGGATATTTTCATTACAGTTTTTGTGTGATTGCTATTATTTTCAGTGGTACTTGTCTGTATTTTAATACATTAATTTTTTTTTTTTAATTAGCTATAAATTAAAAGCAGTACAACCGTGTTAATACATTAATACTGATTTAATAATATTTAATACTTGCATAACAAATGAATAGAAAATATTAATATGAATTAAAATTATGTAATATTAACAATATTGTGATATTATTGATTAATATTATACTAGGTTTTATTAGATATAATAATATATAATATTTGATTAATAATTAATTATTTTTGCTTTACATTAATATCGATATTTTTACAGTTTGAAGGTGGACTGTGTTTATTTCCTGACTATCTCACAATGCAAGAATTTCATAATGGTCCTAAAAGAGTGTTTGTTTTTTGTTAAGCTAAATGTAAATTTGTATTTATTTCTTTGATTTTGGGATTACATATGACCCGGAAATGTTATTTAGGTTTTGTGAGATTCATCCACAAATGTCTTACATGTTCTTTGGCTAAAAAAAAACGTACGGAATCCATATACATGGATCTGACTGAAACTCCTCTGATCGGTCACGGGACTGTCGGCGGTTGAGCTCTGTCTGTGTGTCACTGACCGAAGGAGAGATGTCAGTCCATGTCATTACAGAAGCTATGGAATAAAATGCTCTATGATCTATTCATCTGAACCGCCTGCTTATTCCTGTCTGCTCCTGTCCGTTTCCATCCGCTACATTCTTTTCACCCTTAAACTATATATTTCATCACTATATGCACAACATAACAGTTTCTCTTTGCATGAACTTTTCCGTCAGTCTATGATCTGTCTCAAGTAAATACACTGCTGTTTAAAATATATATATTTTTTTTTTTGAAAGAAGTCTCTTAAGCTCACCAAGGCTGAAAACTCGTATGACTCAAATTTTTAACTCTGTGTTGTTATCATGGTGAATCACATCTTCTTCACATGAATCTTCTTGTAGGGAAAGGCAAAAAGACGTCTCATTTAAGCAGGTCCTCATCAGGCTTTGAGTCCAGCCATCTCTCCTCCCCTGAGTTTCCCATCCCACCCCTCTGCCATTCCAGCAGGTTGAGCCCACAAACCAGACCGGACCTTCCACTTCCACTGCAGATCGACTCCATGCAGAATCTTCATCTGGGAAGGAACCACTACATGCTCGGAGGAAAAACCCTGAGTCGCAGTTGCGCCGCCCTGGATCATCAGTCTACTCGAACGGAGCTGGTGAAGCGTTACTTCTCAGCAGAGGAACTTCATCTGCTCCAAAGTCCTGAAAGAAAACTGTTGTCTGACAGTACTGAGGAGAATTCAAGTCAAGTACAGGAGAATCTTCTCCAATCTGATGAGTCTAAAGAGATTGTATGTGGAGCTCAGCCGTCCTCAAACGTTTCAGTGGTGGAGTATGAAGAAGTACCAGTAGAGGATCTTCCTCCAAGCACACAGCGCAAGAAACCACCAATTCCTCCAAAACCTCTACCACTGCCGTTATTAAAGAGCAGAGACACTGGCAAAGGGAGAAAGGAGGTTTCTACAAGCACATCATCCAAGTCAAACTCCGGCCCAGAAATTCCCAGGATCTCCAAGTCACTCATTTACAGACCAGCAAAGAAAGTTCATTCTGGGAAAATGGCCAACCTCGAGACTTTAGTGGAGGAAAAGTTATGCTTTGATGGCATCAACCTCACAGATGAGCCATATTCTGACAAGGTATCTGTTTTTTCTGACTTGATTGATGTTATATATTAAAGATGTTGGGCCCTATCATACACCCGGCGCAAGTGTTTTTTGCTAGTTTCAGCCCGACGCAGTTATCATTTTCGCGTCCAGCGCCACATTGTTTAAATAGCAAATCCACTCACGCCCACAGCTAGCTGAACACAGCTAGTCTGAAAACAAGCTGTGTTCAGGTGCATTGTTGGCGTGTTGCTATTTTGAGGCAACTGCGCCACTGACCAGCAAAAACCTGTTCTAAAGTCAGTGGCTCAGTATTTTTTTTGTTATTTAAAGGGTGCATTAGTACTATGTGCCTATATAAACGGGTGATGGCCTAATGGCCTGTGTGTTGCCACCTTGTGGAACAACTGATTGGTGCAAAACAAATTTTACGCACATGTGCGTCCTGAGTGTACCAAGTACTAGTTTATTGATCACTCTTCTCTTTCTTTCAGCATGGCCGTTATGGAGTGCCTTTCTCTCTGGTCCAGAGATACTCTGAAGATCTGGACAAACCTTTGGGTGACATTGCCATTCTGATTGATCAGACAAGAGTCCAACAACTTCTAAAGCAGCATCGTATAGCAGTGAGTTCCCAGTCTGACGATGGCATACAGTATATTGAGTCATTGAGTGTCAATGGACCCTTTTCACATTTTTGAGGTTCTCAGAAGCACAAGTCGTCATAGTTGGGTAAAATTCTATAGTGGTGAACAACAGCAAAAATCATTTTTGTATTCCCATTTGCTCCAATATCAAAAAGAAAAATCCATGATAGTGGAGGGACAAAATATTGAGAGATTGATTGCAGCAGTCAGAAGAGAGAATGATGTGAAATTTGCCGTCACTCCCTTAGCCGTTTTATTAGAAACACTCTCGCAGCAGCGTTCATTTTCTGTAATTACCTGCCAAGGTAATATAACATAAAGTATAGCGTTATAAATGCATATTACATACTTTTTTAAATTAAAATATGAAAAACTTTACTAGATTTGCAATGTTGGTAACTGTAACTGTAGAAACTGTCATCAGTGTCTGTGAAAAGGGTCCATCACACATTCTTTACAAATGTTTCTGACTTTGACTTAATTTCGTATGTCACAGATCCCATTGAGAGGATTGTCAGAGATATGCGTGATCCCTTGAGCACTTCTGGACAGTGTCGTACTGGATTCCAGAACTGTGGGATAATGCCAGCTGATCGATTACAAATCCAGCTCAAAAACCACCGGTGAACTGACTCCTTACGTTTAAAGATCAGGAATCATGAATCACTGACTTTCCTAGTTGAATTCTACATGCTTTTGATTCACCTGAATGTTTTTCTCTAGCTAAAATGTGTCCCTGCCTGACATATTCTGTCCTTTTTGGCTTTAGACAGCACATTAGAAACTGAAGTAAGTTTGACTTTCATTTGTGATTTCATTGGAAACCACTAGTGCACACTGATGAATGATTTGTTCTGAATCAAATTTAATCTGCAGTTATCTAAAGGCACCAGTTCCAAATTTTAAGCAACTCTTTAGGAGTTTGTGGAAACCGTAAATGTTGCCTTTGAAAATGTATATAATAGTGAATCTGAGTGTAAACTTATATTTGTTGTCATTTGTTTTGGATATATTGAATAGATCATCATCATATTGATTTTTTTATTTCAATAGTTTTTATATTATTTTGTTATCTGCTCAAACTAAAAAGCATGTTTTCTGTAAACTACATTGTCTTGTATGTTCAAACTGATTTCAAAACATATTTATTTCCTGCTGTAATATAGGACCTATTTGGTGATTTTTTTGCTTGTAAAATTTTTCATAGGCTACATATTTTAATCTATAACATTCTGTTATGGGGTAAAGAAGGGTTCTGTTATGTTACGGACTAAAGTTGGTGTGAATGAACTGAATGTTTGTAAATGGATTGTCAAAGATGTGTTTTAAAAACTAATAAAGCTAAAAAAAAAACAAAAAAAACTTTGATTCGTATTTATATATATATATACTGCAGAGGTGGGAGTAAATCACATGTGCAAGTCACAAGTAAGTCTCAAGTCTTAACATTCAAGTCTCAAGCAAGTCCAAGTCAATTTTTGTGAGAATCAAGCAAGTCAAGTCAAGTCACTGCTTTATGTCAAGCAATTCAAGTCAAGTCGTAGCTTGGATCAAACAAGTCACTGGCAAGTCATACAAATGTTTGATGATTTGACTGAATTTATATTAAAATAAGTTAAAACTACAGTAGTTATGGACTATGGGAGTTTTATTTGCTACAAAAAAATTGCAATATGCATTTCTACTCGAAAGGTGTCCACATACAGCTGAGCTGTCAATACAATAAAAATCTAAAAATAAAAAATAAATAATGTGCGTGCGTGCGTGTATTAGTGAAAAGTGTATTGTTTGCATGTGCATGGTTGTGTTTGCAAATTTTTCTTTTTATTTGTGTGTGTGTGTGTGTGTGTGAGAGAGAGAGAGAGAGAGAGGTGATTTGATTAAGTGTGATTCATTAATATTTGTGAGTGAATGTGTGTGCATGTGTATGAGTTGAAAGTCTATTTTTTTTTCTTTTTTTTTTTTAAGTTTGTTTGTGTATGCATGGTTGGGTTCGTAAGCCTGTATGATTTTTTCTTTCTTTGTGTGTGTGTGTGTGTGTGTGTATACAACATATTTATGTGCATCCCCATAAACTATCCATAGGCTTTTCACTCAAAGTCTAACACTGAAGACCAATTATTAAACACTGTACACATACTAAGTGCTATTGCAAAAAAGCTGACATTTCCTTATAAACTGTGAATAACCATTTACAATGTATTGCACTTGCAAAAAATTAAATGTGATAATTTTCTCTGTTACCTTTGTTCTTCAATGACAGACAGCATTGGTTGCTGTCACTTTAAGACCTGCCGCACATGACGTGGATTTCACGCTCGTCCCACTTTCTCACAACTCTTTACTTTCGTTTAAGACTTTATTTAACTCATTCAAGGCTGCTCTAATGAGGATACTCGACAAAACTGACATTTTTGGCATTGTTTGTTCAAACGTGACATTCGCGTCATCCTTTGCTAGCCAAAGGATGACAGAAAAAATGGATGCTGCGTTTGCGTTAAATATTTTTGACGCGTTAAACTGGAAAACGTTGACAGCACTGATTTTAACCCAATTTTCTGTTTAATGAACACAAAACCAATTCAAAGTCAACTCTTAACATGTCCAAAACGTTATTTATTTAAGTTTTTTTTTACTCATTTATTCTTGGCATAGCGCCTTCCATGTTCAGTCACGACTGTCTATGCGAGAGCTCACGATAGCTCTCTCTGCTTGCCTGCTGCGTCACGTGGTTAGGTTGAGGCGCGTTCAAAAACATTTATTAAAACAAAAGACAAGTTATTTCGAGTCATTTAACTCAAGTCCGAGTCAAGTCTCAAGTCATGAATGTCAAGTTAAGTCTTTTATTAATATTTGTCAAGCAAGTCTCAAGTCCTTAAATGTGCGACTTAAGTCTGACTCGAGTCAAGTCATGTGACTCGAGTCCCCCACTTCTGATATACTGTATATATGTATAAATGAAAAAATATATACAGTTGTGGTCAGAATTATTGGCACCCTTGGTAAATATGATCAAAGATGACTGTAAAAATAAATCTGCACTGTTTATCCTTTTGATCTTTAATTCATAAAATGAGCAGAAATCTATCCTTTCATTGAAGGAAAATAATTGAAAGTGGGGGGGAAAATCACATTATAAAATAAATGTTTTTCTCCAAAACACATTGGCCACAATTATTGGCACCCCTAGAATTTTTTATGAGTAAAATATCTCTGTAGTATATTTCCATTCATATTTACATTGTTAGCACACCAGGGTGATCATGAACATGAAATTGTCCAGCCATGACTTCCTGTTCCACAGGAATATAAACATGAGGAAACACAAAGGCCAAATTCCCTTAATCATTCATCACAATGAATAAAACCAAAGAATATACAGGTGCTGGTCATATAATTAGAATATCATCAAAAAGTTAATTTATTTCACTAATTCCATTCAAAAAGTGAAACTTGTATATTTTATTCATTCATTACACACAGACTGATATATTTCAAATGTTTATTTCTTTTAATTTTGATGATTATAACTGACAACTAAGGAAAATCCCAAATTCAGTATCTCAGAAAATTCGAATATTACTTAAGACCAATACAAAGAAAGGATTTTTAGAAATCTTGGCCAACTGAAAAGTATGAACATGAAAAGTATGAGCATGTACAGCACTGAATACTTAGTTGGGGCTCCTTTTGCCTGAATTACTGAAGCAATGCGGCGTGACATGGAGTCGATCAGTCTGTGGCACTGCTCAGGTGTTATAGCCCAGGTTGCTCTGATAGTGGCCTTCAGCTCTTCTGCATTGTTGGGTCTGGCATATCGCATCTTCCTCTTCACAATGCCCCATAGGTTTTCTATGGGGTTAAGGTCAGGCGAGTTTGCTGGCCAATTAAGAACAGGGATACCATGGTCCTTAAACCAGGTACTAGTAGCTTTAGCACTGTGTGCAGGTGCCAAGTCCTGTTGGAAAATGAAATCTGCATCTCCATAAAGTTGGTCAGCAGCAGGAAGCATGAAGTGCTCTAAAACTTCCTGGTATATGGCTGTGTTGACCTTGGACCTCAGAAAACACAGTGGACCAACACCAGCAGATGGCATGGCACCCCAAACCATCACTGACTGTGGAAACTTTACACTGGACCTCAAGCAACGTGGATTGTGTGCCTCTCCTCTCTTCCTCCAGACTCTGGGACCCTGATTTCCAAAGGAAATGCAAAATTTACTTTCATCAGAGAACATAACTTTGGACCACTCAGCAGCAGTCCAGTCCTTTTTGTCTTTAGCCCAGGCGAGACGCTTCTGACGCTGTATGTTGTTCAAGAGTGACTTGACACAAGGAATGCGAACCCATGTCTTGCATACATCTGTGCGTAGTGGTTCTTGAAGCACTGACTCCAGCTGCAGTCCACTCTTTGTGAATCTCCCTCACATTTTTGAATGGGTTTTGTTTCACAATCCTCTCCAGGGTGCAGTTATCCCTATTGCTTGTACACTTTTTTCTACCACATCTTTTCCTTCCCTTCGCCTCTCTATTAATGTGCTTGGACACAGAGCTCTGTGAACAGCCAGCCTCTTTTGCAATGACCTTTTGTGTCTTGCCCTCCTTGTGCAAGGTGTCAATGGTCGTCTTTTGGACAACTGGCAAGTCAGCAGTCTTCCCCATGATTGTGTAGCCTACAGAACTAGACTGAGAGACCATTTAAAGGCCTTTGCAGGTGTTTTGAGTTAATTAGCTGATTAGAGTGTGGCACCAGGTGTCTTCAATATTGAACCTTTTCACAATATTCTAATTTTCTGAGATACTGAATTTGGGATTTTCCTTAGTTGTCAGTTATAATCATCAAAATTAAAAGAAATAAACATTTGAAATATATCAGTCTGTGTGTAATGAATGAATATAATATACAAGTTTCACTTTTTGAATGGAATTAGTGAAATAAATCAACTTTTTGATGATATTCTAATTATATGACCAGCACCTGTAGTTCTGATGTGCAGCAAAAGATTGTTGAGCTTCACAAAATAGAAAGTGGCTGTAAGAAAATAGCTAAAGCATTGAAAATCCCCATTTCCATTATCAGGGCAATAATTAAGAAGTTTCAATCAACTAAAGATGTTACAAATCTGCCTGGAAGATAACGCGTGTCTAAATCTTCCTAACGTGAAGTGAGGAGGAAAGTTTGAGTGGACAAAGGGGGTATGATGCAGCAGATTAAATTACATTTTTGACTTGCATGAAACCTGTTAATTTAGATGTTCTTACATAAAGCACATTGTTTAGGAATGAACTGTAAAAAAAAAAAGTTTCCTGCGATTGATAATACACGACACCGTTTTCAACAAAAAACGGAAAACTTTTTGTGCATTTTGTCATTTACACGACAACGGCGTTTTGGTGGCCTGAAAACGCAAACTTTTGAAAAGGGGTTTCAAAGTGCAAGTTTTTGAAAACGATACCATTGTCATCTCCGTGTAAACTGCAAAAACGCGTTGCGAATCTGTGAAAATTGTGACTGCATTCACGTGCATATTTATTAGCCGCTATAGGGAAATAACGAGAAGAATATCAAAGTGCAGTAAACTGAAAAAAAACAGTTGATATGCATGCGCGTTTGGCGCGAGTGCTCTGTAAAAGAATGCGTAGCCTATGTGAAGGATCTTTACAAAGTAACATTGCTAACTAGTTGTCTGGCATGCGTAATGCAGCGTTTTTAGTAATCGAATGGATAGTTTTGATAAAGTTGTCATCTGTACAAAGAAATTTCATCGTTGTCGTGAAAACGTACCCTTAGATGCACCAAAATGAAAATTAAGTATGCACTCAGCCAAAAACGAAAATGAAAATAAAGTTTATTTAATAATCAATTAATAAATCAAATTTATTTAATAATCACCACTCAAATAATACTGAGTTGTACAAACATTTAAATTACACATAAGACAGTTTTTATATCAACTTTTTAATAATAGAATTATATCTATTCCAATTTGTTGGTGAAATATAAACATTTAAACAATGGCAGTAATAGCCTAACTTGTTTACATAACAGATTTATTTAAACAGCTACATTACATAATAAAGAAATCATTACTATGTTAAGTAAAATATAATGAACAGGTTAAGTAAAAATAATGAATAGGCTGTGATCTCATGCATATAATTATCAAAATGCTCTTCTCTAGAATTATTTTTTTCTAGTTACCTACGAGTTTATGATCATTGAATAGCTTTCCTGAGGTAAATGTGATATTAAATTTAAATTGTTTACTAGCTCTTTTATTGACGTTTTCCGTGTTTAAAATAGGCTTACTGATTGAGCAATTACATGAGATAATAGAATTCAGTAATTAGTACTGTATCTTTCACCTTAGCCTACGTTTATTCATGTTTATTTTGTGCTATAATAACTAGTAAAGAGAAAGATATGATAGTTTCACACGCCATTTGAACTGAGCGCCAAAAACACATTTGTTTGAATTTCGTGTAACAGAATTTGAAAGCTGTGCCATTGTTTCAAATTAAAAGTAGCAAAGCACAACGCTTATTGTGGTTATTAGATGTCAGGTGCTAAATAACGTTTAGTGAAGTTTTGTTCACGCATAAACTGAAAACAGACCGATTTCCTATTGAGGTAAACACTTTGGGATGACCTGTTGAGGCTTTAAAGCTAGAAAAATTAATCACTTTTGCAAGGGAAACAAACATGTTGAAATATAGCCTATTCAGGCTTACTTACGATCTCTGACTGCAGGAGCCTCCGATTAAAGTGGTGCGCTAAAGCGTGCGTAAATGAGAAAAGTGAAGGCGGAATTTGAAAGGAAATCCTGTTGAAATTTTGATGTAAAATATTTAAACCCATGTTTGATCAGACCTTAAAATATTAATCCACAGTGCTCAGCGTAAATGAGTACACCCCCTTTGAAAAGTAACATTTTAAACAATATCTCAATGAACACAAAAACAATTTCCAAAATGTTTTATAAGTTTTATATAACATCTGTTTAACTTATAACATGAAAGTAAGGTTAATAATATAACTTAGAGAACAAAAATTTCAGTTTTACTCAAATTAGGGTGATGCAAAAATGAGTACACCCCACTGAAAGTCTCTGGAGCAAAGCGAAATTTTAGACTACAAATGTCTAATTTAACAAGAATTCAACCACAGGTGAGTCTAATTGTTCATTACACAGGTGTCCAGCAGACAGTTGACTATAAAAGGGTGTTAAAACCCCTTCCCATTTCATGCTGTCAGCAATGGCACCACATGGAAGAGAAATGTCACCTGAGAAAGAAAATAATTTCTTTACACCAGAAAGGTGAAGGCTACAAGAAGATCTGCAAAGCTTTACTTATCAGTCAGAATACTGTAGCAAAAGTGGTACAAAAAGATGGAACTGCAACCATCTCACAGAGACGTCCAGGTCGTCCACGGAAGTTAACACCTCGACAGGAGCGTCTTCTGATGAGAAAGGTTGAAGAAAATCGGCATGCAAGTTCACTGCAGTTATCTAAAGAAGTAGAAAGCCAAACTGGGGTGACTATTTCCTGTGACACAATACGGCGTACACTGCAGAGGAATGGCATGCATGGGTGCCGTCCACGAAAGAAGGCACAAAAAAGCCCGTCTAGAGTTTGCTAGGGCTCATGCTGAAAAAGATGAAGACTACTGGGACTCTATACTCTGGAGTGATGAAACCAAGATAAATGTTTTTGGAACTGATGGCTTTAAAACTGTATGGCGTCGCAAAGGTGAGGAATACAAAGAAAAATGCATGGTGCCTACAGTGAAACATGGTGGTGTCAGTGTCCTTATGTGGGGCTGCATGAGTGCTGCTGGTGTCGGGGAGCTGCATTTCATTGATTTCATTTCATTCTTGAAGAATGGAAAAAGATAGATGTTGCAAAATGTCGCCAACTTGTTCATTCCATGCCTAGAAGACTTGGTCTCTGTCTGTGTCCCTCTTTGTACTTGTTTTGACTATACTTGTGAGGACCAAATGTCTCACATTGACTGGTCCTCACTATTTTAAAAGGCTTATAAATCAGCCAAAATATGTTTTTATTTAAATCTAGTGATGGTTACATGTTTCTGTGATGGGTAGGTTTAGGAGTAGGGGTTGGGTTAGGTGACCCGATATAAAATCAATGGAAGTATATGCAATGTCCTCACTAAGATAGCGATACAAACCTGTGTGTGTGTGTGTGTTTACCCATTTTTTGATGAACTTATAGAAATATTGAACTGCAAATGATAACTTCACACTCATTTGAAATTGAACCATGACATTATATCACTATTTGGACAGGACTAATTTGAGTTACAATTATTATTACCAACACCTGTGATTTCATGTTCTGATTCATACAAGACTTAAATCATTGTTTTGTTTTGTTTTTACAGAGGAGAGTGTGTGTTTTCTAGACATGGGTGTTATAGAAAGTCATGTGCTGTGTTTGCAAACATCATGTACAACGCATGTCTTTAAATTAATTATTTATTGATATAATTCAAATTTATTAAAAATCCCTATTTAAGTAAATTTCACTTGATTTTATAAAAGTGGCTGTTTAAAATAAACTTGCATAAGTGAGCAGAAAAATTTAGACATGTACCTTACTATTACCTGAGACTGATATTAAAATCGTCTTTGCAGGTTCTGTGATTTGGCTCTATTTATTAATTTCATTTTATTTTTTTCGTCGTATACCACACATATTGAAATTAAATGAAAGCATGCTTTTGGAGCATAAGACTGGTGCACAAACGATAGTTCAGGGAGGTCAAAAAACACATGAAGAGAAGTGTTAGAATAATACAACATCAGCAATCACAGACATTCGCATTTGACTGGATTACATTTCTCAGAGCACTGTGGAGTTTGAGCAAATAACAGTATATAATTTGCTCTGGAATTTTAATAGAGGTTGTCTGAGAAAAACACAGACATGCAGATTAGGATGATATTCTGCACTTATTTGGAATTGACCTATGACATGAAATTCATCTAAATTTAAATGATCTCATGGATGTGGCTGTTGTAGTTTGTGATCATATGGGCACCAGCTGCTGCAGTAAATGTGGTGTATTCAAATAACTTTGACATAGTCCTTTTATGTTTACCCGTTTTAAATGCCTATTGCCCGCTGTGCACAGTTGCCCTGAAGTCACCGGGTTGGCGGTGCCACCGGGCTTAGGCCCGCCATCGCTGCTTGTATTAAACTTAGTCTTGTCAACATTTTGGAAATTGTTTTTGTGTTAATTGAGATATTGTTTAAAATGTTACTTTTCAAAGGGGGTGTACTCATTTACGCTGAGCACTGCAAGTCTCGAATGTAGGTGCGATGCGAAACTATTGGGTCAGTGGGGTGGGCACTGGCACTACGCACCTGCACGCGCCGCCACATCATTATGTCAAGTTTACAGAGAAAAGTCTGACCTGAGCACATGGAGACACGGCGCTATTCTGCTGCTTTCAGACCAAAATGACATCGGTGTGTGTTAATACAGATCAGATGGATTAGTAAAATTCTCTCTGGATTTCCATCATGAGAATATGACGACTTTTCGAAACCCTCCCTCTCATAAACACTTGACCGGTTACATGCGCGTGAGGAGCCGGAGGGAAAACTGGCTCGCGGTGGTTCTGCTCCGAATATCGCGCCGGGATTTGAGCTTCTGTCTGACCGCTCTCCTCATATTCTGTCTGGGGTCCTTGTTATATCAGTTAAACGGAGGAGCACCGAAAATCCTGCTAGATGTGGGTTATTATCTCGGTAAGACTTCAAATATGCGTTTATCAGAAGGCATGGGGTAAGTTGTCACAATGGAACAGTCTGATGGGAGAAGACTATAAGTATTACAATAGCTTATAAATAATAACACATGAGATAACTTTCTCCAACCTGAGATTTACTGTATGAAAGCTGCTCTTGTCCTGAGTTTTTATATAATTGAATGCATTAATGTATTGTATATTAATTTAATGTGTGTTTTTGTTGTTTACTTGTTTATCCAAAGTCGTGAGACTAAATCCGAAATATCAATTTACTACAGATTTGAAATACTGTTTTAACAAACAAAATCACTGCTAAAGAAAACAAGCATTTGTGTAATTCTACTTTGGACTCAAACCCTCATAAATACCCAGACAAACTAATTTTAAAAACTATGATCCTTTAAAAAAAAATGAATAGGTTCTTTAAAGATATTATATAATAAGCATTAGGCTCTAACTGTAACTGTAGATCAGTTGTGAATATAATATGAATATAAACAGTTTCATGACATTTCTAACTAATTGAATGTACCTTAATGGTTCATTAAAGTCATAACATGTTACCCAAGCCTGTTACAGTAGTTGTGTTGTCAGGTCAATGGCATCAGTCAAGGTTCATAAAGAGCTGACTGTCAAAGTTTCCTGTCTCCACTACGAGTCCATACGACACCCGTGTTGTTCTTGGCTCAGGAGACCCACAGTGAATTCCACAGGAGTCCATGTAAACTGGATGATATGAGGCCTTTCATTGTGCTGGATTCTTCATTCACACGTCCTACAATGGCAGCAGTCACCTAAACTGACAGCTGGATGGAAGGGTGGAATAACCTGTGGATTTCCTAAGCAAAAATACCCATTTAAAAGATATCAATCTTCAGCACCCAAGCTTTAAAGTCTACAAATATTATACATATTAAACATAAGAAATGTGAGATATTATCAGTGATGATTAGTGGCTGGACAGAACATCTGGACACATTTAGTATCACATAGCTGCATCTAGTTGTTAAGTTCAGTATGCAGAGATATATGCACGGATACATTATTGATTATTATTTTAATCTTTTTAGGGAGATTTTCTGGTGGCCATGGATCTTTAGCACCCAGAGTAAGAGCACTGCATATCATATACTATATGATTTGAGAGCTTGAATCTCATTTGATACTAATATCTTACACAATTAATGCATATGAATTTTCATTCCACCATAATGTAAGATTGTTCTGAAGCGGACACTCTTTGAATATTCTAAGTGTTTTCTCTGTCGCAGGCTTTACCTTTCCCAAGTCAGGTTGTGTATAACAGGGTTGGTAAGTGTGGAAGTCGCACTATAGTTTTGTTGCTGCGCATCTTGGCGGACAGACATCAGTTCACCCTCATCTCCTCTGATATTCACAACAAGACCAGACTCACCAAACGTGAACAGGTAAATAAAAACAATGCTGCACCCCTGATGACGTCACACAGTTTGTACTTAACTTATAAATATGATGTTGAGATGACTAGTTCCTGTTGATATCTGTGTCTGCTTGGCCAGTGAAGCTGATAACTCTCACTTGTTGTAAATTAAAAATGTGAACGTTCCTTATTTTCTGTGTGTTACATTAGCTGCTATTGAATTATTTCACCATTATTATTCCAGTATATTTCAGCCATCAGCCACCATTGAACCATCAATGGTTATATTTAATCGTTCTCCTTTTATTCCCATGTAGGAAAATCTAATTAGAAACATCAGCACAACTCCTCAGCCATTTCTTTACACCCGACATGTGCATTTTCTCAATTTTAGCAGGTAAGTTGATGCTTCTTTTATAAGGTATTGTACATTCCAGTCATAATTGCAAAATAAATTCTGCCATACTACAAAACTCATCTGTGAATTGTGGCATGAATAAACTATGCAGATGAATTGTGTATGTTTGTTTAGTCTTACTATTTGTTGCTTTTTGCTGTTTTTTTGTTCTGACTTTAGTTGCTTGTTTTGTGATGTTCATAGTTGATCTGTATATTTTTCAGTTTACAGTCACCATTGTAGATTCACAAAATTAATTACTTCAAAAGTGTGCATTGTTTTTAAAATCGTTTGATTATATGATTGTTACCGTATTGTTGGATTTCAAGCTGTAGTAGCATTACAGATTTGTGTCAGACAATACAAGTGGCAGGAAATCCAATTCTTTTCCAACTCTTGACTCGACAAAGAACTGCTATCAGTTTCAAGAACTACTGCCATCGGATCACTGTTATATTTCCAATACGTTTTATTTGTTAGACTTTATGCTTTACAGCAAAATACATCAGAAACATATATTTTGTCCCTTTATGAAATCGTTGGCAGACAGTTCTCAGCATGTCGGATATGTCTGAAATATTGTTCTCAGTTCAGTGTACAGTTGGACTAAATGGAGTGCTGAATGAGTTGGCAAAAACCAGCATCATAGGATCATTTACTCTGGGATATTGGCTCACTTTGAGATGGAGTGACTGTCAGGCACGTCTGAAAGTTGATTGAATACCTTGTAGATCTGTGCTGACTGGAGCCGTGAACTGTTTCAGAAGGTTTTAGTCCAATTTAGTGAATTGGTTCAAAAGAATGATTCGTTCACAAACTAGAAGTCACTAATCAGTATCACATCAGAGCTTTATGGGCCGTTTACATGACATCATTTTCAACTAAAACAGACTTTTTATGAATTTTGGCTGTTCATTTACAATAGAGTTTCAGGGGCCTGAAAATGCAAACTTTTGAAAACGGCTTTCAAAGTGCACGTTTTTAAAAACCGATACAGTTATCATCTCCATTTAAACTACAAAAACGTGAATTTATGAAAATGGTTAGGTCATGCGTATACGTACATGTTCAGTTTATAGGTGCGTAGTGTTTTTTTACAAACTGACATCTCCAACAACTGGCCTGGCAGCATAATACAGTGTTTTTAGTCGTTTTCACTGATCCGTGTGAACGGGGATCGTTTTGTCAATGTTTTCGTCTGTATGTAAAAAATGCAAAGGAAAAACTTTTCCATTTTTAGTGCATCTTTGTTGTGTAAATAAATGTAACCTAAGACTCTAAATGAGATCAGTTAATCAGGTCATTACATGATGATTACATTATCAATACATAACCATCAATACCTGATCATATTTTCTCGTTTTTTTTCTTGCCATAACAAATGTGTGTTATACAGCAGCCAGTGTCAAAACGCCCCACAGAACAGAGGGGCGGGGTGAGCAAAGCTCATCATCATTTAAAGACACATGCACTGAAATGGCTTGCTGTTTTGACCAGGTAAAATTAGTGTTTTCTTACAATACTAATGAAAAATTTTAATTAAAGTATATTACAAACTTTTCATTTAGACCCTAAAGAATCATATTAACTTGTACAAAAATGGCATTATATGACCCCTTTAATTCTCAACAAGGCCTTTTGTACACCTATGACAAATAAATTCACACTGCAGTTGATTTCATCTAAGGCTGTGGCTGGAAGTCAGTTGTAGTTCTTGTGTTTCTGCTCATCTCTTCTCTTTTTCTGTTCTTGTTGTTTCTCTTTCCATCAGTGAATATGCTTGTTAACAGCAGGTGTTCATCACTAATGTTCAATCATCACTTGATATGTGGCTCTTGCATGGTCTTGGTCTTGGAGGTCTGGTCTTGACTACATCTTTGCAACTAACTAGGCAATGGATCTGTATCCAGCATGCTTTGCAAGGGACTGCATTAGGAAGATTTAGGGATGAAGTGTTATTTTATGCATTTTTCAGTAAAGGGAAAGAGATGTTAGTGTTTAATGTTATTTCAGTTGTGGAGGACACTATGATGTTAATGTTTGTCTTTGAATTTTGAGTGCCTATCTCCATAACTTTTTAGGGATTATAAAGTGAGTGCTCTTCTGCCATGCCAAATCCCACATATAGTATTTATGCTTTTCTGTTAAAAACAGTGGTTTGTGAACATAGACACATTAAAGGGTTAGTTTACCCAAAAATGAAATTTCTGTAATTATTACTCACCCTCATGTCGTTCCACACCCGTAAGACATTCGTTCATCTTCAGAACACAAATTAATATATTTTGATGAAATCCAAGAGATTTTTTTATCCTCCATTGAAAGCAACGAAATTACCACATTCAATGTCCAGAAAAGTAGTAAAAACATTGTTAAAATAGTTAACGTGAATACAGTAGTTCAACCTAATGATATGAAGCGACGAGAATACTTTTTGTGCGCAAAAACAAAACAAAAATAACTTTATTCAACAATTTTTCCTCTTCCCTGTCAGTCTATTACGCAGTTGGCGCAGTGCTGTGTTTCCGTGTTTACGTCAGAACGCCGGCTCATTATTGGCCGACCAATTCTGAGCCACCGTTCTGACGTAGAACCTGGAAGTGCTACAATGAAAATAGCGTAGCAGAATGACAGGGGAAAGACGAATTTGTTGAATAAAGTCGTTATTTTTTTGTTTTGTTTTTTGCGCACAAAAAGTATTCTGACCCAATAGCATATCTTGAAAACTAGAGCCAATCAACAATTTTAAGCATCATTTTCATTCTCTGTGACCCAGAATTAGTAAATTTTGACTACATTTTTTTCAGAAGCATTTTAGCTGTAGACCAGTGTAATTTATTGGAATGTGTAGGTTGTGTATGTGTAGGTTGTGCGGTGATACGTAAATTGAAACTATTACAAGGATATTTGTGTTTTTAAAGGGGAAGCGCATCTCTATAGCCTTACCCTGGAGTTGGTTCACCCTCCGCCAATGGTATGTTGTAATGCTAAATATAATGGCAGATTTGTGTGCATTTACAACCCGATGTGAGATCCACCAATCAAAGAGGTGCCCGAATCTCAATCGTTTTTTGATTGGATAAAGCTAATGAAGAATGTCTCATGTTTTTCCATGAGTGCTCGGGCCGGGGTTCAGCGCCTTAGGGCTATAGCGAATATTAGGATATACAGTATCTGACTATTCCAGAGAGCCATAAAGGCCTGATCACACCAAGAAGGAAAACTATAATGATAACTTTATTAGCATCCACACCAACGCAAGATAACATCTTGTTTATGATGAGCAAATGTTGCAGTTGTCGAGTGCTGCTTTAAGTGCTCGAGCTCTTTAAAGCAGGATGGATTCTGATTGGATGTCAATGTTTTAGCATTCATCAGCTGGAAAAAAAATTATTCTGAAATTGATTCCAACGATATCGTTCCTCTGTGTCATTAACGTTATAGTTGTGATGTGGACTCTGCTATTTGTTTACATTTAGAACGATTTGTAAAATGATATCTTTATGGTTATAGTTATCGTCCGTGGTATGAACGGGCCTTAATAAACAGAGATAAAATACTGGATATTTTAATATGATTCCTCTCTCTACTGTAATCAGGTTCAGAACGAATGAGCCAGTGCACATCAACATCATCAGAGATCCGATCAACCGATTCTTATCCAATTATTTCTTCCGGCGGTTCGGCGACTGGAGAGGGGAAGAGAATCACGTTGTCCGAACCCCTGGGATGAAAGACGAAGAAAGATACTTAGTAAGAGCTTTAAAAACAAATGTACACTGTACAAACACACATTAATGAGAGCTGAGTGAATGAACATTAAGTGAACTATTACGGCTCTGAGCTGGCATAAATGAAGTCTGTACAGCTCTGTGTGATACACATGAATGCCTCCTTCACAACTCGGCGGGCAGCATTTATTAACATGGTTTACTCAGTCTATATTTAGTGTGAGACTGACTGTGCTGCTGGTTTTCCTGTCACTCATTAGTGTGACGTGGTAATCGTTTACAGGCAATGTATGTACATACAGTATGACATCACCGGAAACACAAACAGCAACTACACTTTAACGGTTTCTCTAAAGATACTAATGCAATCATATTCATTCCATGCAATGCGCTTGGGTATGCATGATTTCTGTTTAAATACTAATTTTCATTTGTTCATTTTCTGCAACTTTCCTTGGAATGTTCTGGATTTGTTTGCATAGTAGCAGGAAATAGCCAGTCGTGGGTCTTTGGTTGGAGACTTTTATGAATGACCCCATAGTTCAGACCCCTTGTGGATGAATATATAAACAAACGACTGTTCTCAGAGCTTCAGTTCCAGTTTAACAGCACTGACGTAACTAACTGAAATGTTAATGTTGGCTCTTTGACAAATTGCTTTTGTTGTTCTTTTGTAAGTTGCTTTGGATAAAAGTGTCTGTTAAATGCAAAAGGTAAATGTTCTTCTTCACCAAAGGACATCAACACATGCATCTTGGAAAGCTACCCAGAATGCTCCAATCCCCGGCTCTTCTACATTATCCCATATTTCTGTGGGCAGCATCCTCAGTGCAGGTGACATTTATATTTGGACGTTACTGCTACTGTACATCTTTTGTGATTCATTTTTAATGGTTCCAGGTTTTGTTTTAATCAACTGAATTAATAGATGCCCAAGAGTTATCACTGGAACTGATCTATGGTGCAATAATCTGTAATGACCTAGAGAGCCAGGTTTGTGGGCGCTGGAAATGGCCAAGCAGAACGTTTTAGATCATTATCTGCTGGTAGGGGTGTTGGAGGAACTTGAGGATGTGTTGCTTCTGCTGGAGAGACTCCTACCACACTTCTTCTCTGACGTCTTGAACATCTACAAAAGTCCAGGTGAGACTTTTCATACAAGTTGTTTATTTTAGATGATTTGACTGGTCACCTTTTTTATTTTTTTAATTGCCAATCAAATTTAATTTTAATCCCCTACACCCCAACGCATAATCGCCACTCCTCTGAAGCTGGTCTTTTACCTTTTAACTGTTCCTCAAACTCGTTTGAGATCTATGGATGATAGGGCTTTCTCTTCATTTGCTCCAAAACTATGGACCTCTGCCCTTAGGAGATTAGGCAAGCGGAATCTCTTAGTGTTTTTTAAATCTTCTCTAAAAACTTACTTTTTTAGGATAGCTTTTATTTGACTTATTTTATTACATTCCAATTATCTTATTGTAAAGCACTTTGAGATGTAACTTTTAAAGGTGCTATAGAAAATAAAGTCCCCATTATGGTGATTAGTGTTTGCTTTAGATTGCAGAGGCTTCCATTTTATTACAGATATTCTGCACCAATTTTTCAGGAAATGACAATTTTCTTCTTTTGAACACGTGATGGAAATGGCTTTTTTGCAAATGTTTTATGTGATATTCCACATAAGTTAAATTCGCAACTTTGGATGTAAACATATCTATGGAGGACTTATATATGAGGCTCTTATATGGTTTTGGTCTTGGAGATCTGGTCTTTTTGCACTGCTGATATGTGTGTGTGTGTGTGTGTGTGTGTGTGTGTGTATACATACATACACACTCTCACACACACACACACACATATCAGGGGTGTAGTCCACTATATATTTTATTTTAAGTTAGAAAACTGCATGTATAGTCAATGTACAGTATACTTTTTATTAAGATTTGTTAAAATAATTTATGTGGCTTTGTGGCCACTAAATCTGCGTCTGTCTCTACTTGGTTTAGAATACAGGAAGTCGGGGAACATGACGGGCACTGTCCACAAACAGACTCCTAATCTAGAGGCCCTGCAGGTGCTTTATCAGCGCATGGAGTATGAGTACAAATTCTACAACTTTGTCAAAGCTCAATTCCACCTCACCAAGAGGAAGATCGGTCTGAGGACAGGCCCACAACCCTCCAGATATTATTCTAGTGTGCTTCAGGGGAAGGACCTACAGGAGGAGCTGGAGGAAGAGGAAACAGAAGATTCACTCGAATGGACCGAACAGACCTGAGAGAAGCTCTGAGACTGGGATCTACTATAATCTAAAATAATCAAACATTCAGGTGGTCCTACTGAACCATACAACTGGATAAAGCTTGAAAAATGTTTATCTGTATAAAAAAAAAAAAATTACACTAAATGTTGTCATCAGCATTCTTAGACTTTAGAATATTTAACAAATTTTAATAATTTGCTCCTTTTTTATAATGATTCTTTGAACAATTTTTAAACATGTTAGTCACACTGCAACTGTAGTTTTCCTTAATAAAATGAGAATTCAGAAATCATTTGATATGCATGAACACATATGAAGAGTACTTTTGTTTTGTGGGAAATAAAACTTGACAGCATTAATGTTAAGGTAAAATATACGACAAATAAGTCAGTATTCATAAAAATATTTAGTGTCACACTGACATTTTGATATAAATTATAAGTAAATTTTAGATAAAGGTCATTATTAAAGTTGATAAATGTGAAGTTTGAATGACACAAATATAGACTTTTCAAACACTTGTAGCATTTAAACTGGCATGTCAACATCAAACAATTTACACATTTTATCTTCAAGATTAAATACATTTTACCTCCATATTGAAAACAGCCTACAAACTGATGACGTAGAAATTAACAAATGAAATGAGTAATACAGAAATTATTAATAATTTTTTTTAAATATTTTAGATGAAAATTATGTTTTATCTATCAAGATTAAAGTGCTATTTCTCATGCACAAATGCAAAGATATCAGTATCATAAGTCAATAAGTGCAAGACACAGCAGATTCACAGTCTGGCTTGAGGCGGTTTATCAAACAGACTTTGTCTCAGCAGATTGAGCGTGTCCAGCGCCGTCCCCCAGCTCAGAGTAACACCACAGCCACCATGACCGTAGTTATGCACCAGAGGCACCTCACGGCCTTGTACATGCAGATATTCCCGCTCCACCCGCGGGTTCGCCCTGCCCGGCCGCAGTCCTACCCACTCGCCCATCACCTGAGCCACTCGCAGGGACGGTTCCAGCTGGCTGCAGCGCTCCAGGATCCCCTTGCTGTCCTCTTTATCCACCTCCATCCGCCAGTCGCCCACCTGCCGTGTGCCTCCAATGGAGACGTACCTGATGCCAGGGTAGATGTAGGTCTTGCCATCTCCATCTCGTACAAAGTTCTTCAGCCAAGGAGCGTTGACCGTCAACATTTGTCCTCGAACTGGATAGACCTCCTTATCCTTCACCAAAAAGCGTGAGCCAATGCCTGAGCAGTTAATGATGGCATCGTAATTCAGGGCCAGTTTATGAAGATCAGTCACCTTTTCATGAAGGATCTGACCTCCAACTGCTCTAAACCTATTGGAAAATACAGATTAACATATTACCAATTTATTTAGTATTGTATGTGTTTATCATTCCCCCTGTAGTCTTTATTTGTTTTCTGAATGGGCCCTTTTCACATTTCTAGGGTTCTCAAAAGCAGAAGTCGTCATAGTTGGGTAAACTATCATTTTCAAAATAATCTTCTATATAATTTTTGCATACCCATTTGCTCCAATAGCAAAAGAAAAAAATACATGATAGCATTTCTGTGACTCCAAAACAGGAGAAGATTTATGATGTTAAAGGGTTAGTTCACCCAAAAATGAAATTTCTGTCATTAATTACTCACCCTTTTTATCCCCCATAGAAAGCAACATAATTACCACCATTCAAGGTTCAGAAAAGTTGACTGTGACATGCAAAAATTACTTGATTTTGAGTCATTTTATTTGATTAGCTAGATTTAAAACCCTTTTAAATTTTCAAATGCAGATTGACCACCCAAATCAAGACTAGGCCTACATGGTACATCAGCTGGTATGTACGGGTGGGTAATATGACCATAATATGATACATTTTATAATTGTATAAGTTATTTTTGTTAGGCTATATAAAAAGAACAAAGAAGCAAATTAACAAATTACAAATACAATAGTAAATTAAATAGCCTAAACTCTTTTTTTCATATACAGTAGGTTTATTTAACATCTTTTGTTGTTTGATTAACATTAATGACAGACAGGTATTTAATTGGGCTGCTGAATGCATGTAATTAATATACTGACACATCTGTGTGAGCATGTATTTGACTATTCAGGCGCAAGGAGTTCTGATCGCGAGCGCACGCGAGAGATCGCTTCTGCAAGTTAATCGATAACGAATTGTGATCGGTTTGTAATTTTGTGCTACGACGAGCTTAGCTACCTTTCATTTGACTGTAGGCTGAAATTATATTCAACTCGCCAAAGTGGCTAGTGGGAGTGGCTGTCTTAAATGTTCCAAAATGTTGAGAAGACTAAGTTTTATATAACATCTGTTTAACTTATAACATGAAAGTAAGGTTAATAATATAACTTCGATTACACATTTTTCAGTTTTACTCAAATTAGGGTGATGCAAAAATGAGTACACCCCACTGAAATTCTCTGGAGCTAAGCTAAATTTTAGACTACAAATGTCTAATTTATCAAGAATTCAGCCACAGGTGAGTCTAATTGTTCATTACACAGGTGTCCAACAGACAGTTGACTATAAAAGGGTGTTAAAACCCCTTCCCATTTCATGCTGTCAGCAATGGCACCACATGGAAGAGAAATGTCACAAGACCTGAGAAAGAAAATAATTTCTTTACACCAGAAAGGTGAAGGCTACAAGAAGATCAGCAAAGCTTTGCTTTTCAGTCAGAATACTGTAGCAAAAGTGGTACAAAAAATTAAAAAAGATGGAACTGCAACCATCTCACAGAGACGTCCAGGTCCAATGTTTTTGGAACTGATGGCTTCAAAACTGTATGGTGTTGCAAAGGTGAGGAATACAAAGAAAAACGCATGGTGCCTACAGTGAAACATGGTGGCAGTGTCATGTGGGGCTGCATGAGTGCTGCTGGTGTCGGGGAGCTGCATTTCATTGATGGCATCATGAATTCACAGATGTACTGCTCTATACTGAAAGAGAAGATGCTACCATCACTCCGTGCCCTTGATTGTCGTGCACTTTTACAACATGACAATGATCCTAAACACACATCTAAGGCCACCGTTGGATTTCTGAAGAAGAACAGGGTGAAAGTGATTCAGTGGCTCCTGATCTGAACCCAATCGTACACCTATGGGGAATTCTGAAGAGACAAGTTGAGCATCACTCTCCATCCAGCATCCAGTCTCTAAAAGAGGTCATTCTTGAAGAATGGAAAAAGATAGATGTTGCAAAATGTCACCAACTTGTTCATTTCATGCCTAGAAGACTTGGTGACGTCATTAAAAATCATGGAGGCCATACAAAGTACTAGATGTAGTAGTTTTTGTTGTGGGGTGTACTCATTTTTGCATCACCCTAATTTGAGTAAAAACTGAAAAATGTGTAATCTAAGTTATATTATTAACCTTACTTTCATGTTATAAGTTAAACAGATGTAATATTAAACTTAGTCTTGTCAACATTTTGGAAATTGTTTTTGTGTTCAGTGAGATATTGTTTAAAATGTTACTTTTCAAAGGGGGTGTACTCATTTACGCTGAGCACTGTGTGTGTGTGTGTGTATATATATATATATATATATATATATATATATATATATATATATATATATAAATATATAAATTATCTCAGTGAAACCCACCACATCTGCTCCGACCACCACCACTTTCACTCGCTGCATCTCTCAGCTCGACTACAAGATAAAGAAGACATTTATACAAGAATACTTTTTATGCACAAAAACAACACAAAAATAACGACTTTATTCAAAAAATTTGTCTGCCCCCTTTCATACTGCTATGCTATTTTCGTTGCAGAGCTTCAGTGTTTATGTCTGAATGTGGGCTCATTATTGGCCGGCTCTTGCGTCAGCATCACACACATGCGCCGTGCTGCTCACATGACCAGATCCAGCCAATACCGAGGCACCGTTCAGACAAATTTGTTGAATAAAGTCTTTATTTTTGTTTTGTTTTTGCGCACACAAAGTATTCTCGCCGCTTCATAATATTAAGGTTGAACCACTGTAGTCACATCACCGGTTTTAACAGTCTTTAGTACCTTTCTGGACCTCAAAAGTTGCAATGTCGTTGCTGCCTATGTGTGGATCAGATACCCTCGGATTTCATCAAAAATATCTTAATTTGTATTCCAAAGATGAACTCTTGCAGGTCTGGAACGACATGAGGGAAGAGTAATTAATGACAGAAATTTAATTTTTGGGTCAACTAACCCTTTGAGGTTGAACCACTGTAGTCATGTTGACTGTTTGAACAATGTCTTTAATACCTTTCTGAACCTTGAATGGTGGTAATTATGTTGCTTTCTATGGGGGATAAAAAGGGTAATTAATGACAGAAATTTCATTTTTGGGTAAACTAACCCTTTAATAATTGAGGAAAAGCGTCATCAAAGTCTGTGAAAAGGGTGCATTATATGATTTATATTTATTTATTTAAAACAATCAAATATATATTTTATTTGTATATAGTTCTATATATAACTAGCTAATTTGTATATAATTATATATATAACTATATAGTTTATAGAATGTTTATTTTAATTTTTTTTTTTTTTTTATACAGTACCTTTTTTCTAACCATGGCAAGTAGCTGAGACATTCACACTTTAATGTGGTGAACGCTTGTCCAAACTTATGATTAGGGAAAAGCTTCATTTCTTGATCCGACATGATTCTAAATCCAAACACCAAATCTGCCCAGAAGGGCTTTTTGTCACAGGGTACATCCTTGAAAATGTGGTACCTAAAAGGAAGCAAAGTAGAGATTATGATAAATGAAAACCACATCAATACATCATCTTTTTTGTGTGATTACTAGGGTTTTACCCGGAGCTCAAGTACACGCCAGCATCTGCGGCTTGTGGGGAGTATGCAATGGCCAGAAGATGTTCAAATGACTCCTTGAACCAACGCTGTTGCCGTTCAAGAGGGATGTCTAGTAAAAGAGTTCAATAACAATTTGATAATAAATTTGACCATTTTTGCATAAACTGGCGTAAAAATAAAAAATGCATAATCCCAAACATGAATGCAAATGCAAATTTGATGCATCTGTCAGTGTTCATCTCACCAGGAAACTCAGTTGGTAGGAGGATTCCAGCAGCTCCATCACTGGTAGTGTTAGGCGAGAACTTCTCAGCAATAACAGTTACAGAACAATATGGAAGCGTCTCAGCGATACACACTGCCGTGGATAAACCCACCACACCTGCTCCGACCACCACAACTTTCACACGCTGCATCTCTCAGCTCAACTACAAGATACAGAAGACATGCTTTAGTGTGCAAATAAATATGTCTACAGATATTGATATGTGATTAACTGCAATTCATTCGATTACTCAGCATATCATGTCATTAATTTGTTTAAAAATGTATTGATTGACAGCCCTAATTGTTACCCAATATAGTATTTATTTACTTTAATTTTTACAATACCTTATGCACTCCCTGGTCAGAATGTCAATAAATATTTACAAAACTTTTATAAAGTTCATTTAAATGCTATTTGAGGTTTATAACATTTATAAAAACTACTGTTTTTTTCTTTGGAAATATAAGTAAAAGTACAAATATTCAGATTAAATTGCACTCAAGTAAAGTACAAATCCCCCCAAAACAAGTACAGTAAAGTAAAAGTACTCAAATACTTTACACCACTGCTAATATTAATTAGAGATAAAAACTAACATTCTTGTAGCGTTTATGGAAGTCTTCATCAGCAAAACATTTATTTAAAGTCACTGAAATTGTAATAAGACTATATACAGTTTTATAACTTTGAATATTCCTAAATCTTTTTTTGTTTTGTTTTTGTTGTTCTTTTTTTTTTAAACCTAACAAACAAACAAAATCTTCCCCTTCACATGATACAGAGACATTTACAACTATGCAAGAGAACCATAATATCAGAATTTGTGCCAACAAAGTCAATAAATAACAGACTGGTGTCCTTACCTGACCATTAGTCTAAATGTGTTATGCAACAAATCACTTTTTTTAAAACAGTCTTAGTATTCAATATTATAATAATAATAAAAGTACTTTTCATACAGCAACCATATTAGCCTAAACATTATTAAGAAATCTGGTGTACAGCCGCCATAGCTGTAATAAGAAGCGTTAATAAAGTTCAATACAGATTTAGTATGAATTTTACAACATTGTACAAATACAATACTTGTAAAAAGAACAAGTGCTATTCCAGTACTGGCAGATACTACTATAGCATTTAAATGTTACATTTTTACAGCATCAAGCATTTCGTTCACACACTTACCACCAACCTACTGAGACCTGCTTTAACAAACACAAGCCAAACCTCAGAGTCTGTGAATTATTACACACTCTGGCTCTGGCACAAGGATCGGACTGTTATGTTTGTCCTATTAAAACGCATCATGGGAAATTGAGTTTCATGTGTGTTTTTCTGTTACAGATGAAGCACAGATGCGAATATTTAAAATACTAGTTACATATTAGTGTACAACAAATGGTTTTGACTGCTAATGGAACACCATTATGTACAGTTATTCTATTCCTTCAGTTATAAATAGAAGCGCTCCATTGTTAGTGTATGATGTAATGCGTCGCCAGCACAACAGAGGCGCTGTTTGCAAGCACAACACTGGGTGACAAATATTCCTCCAGGGGGCGCTTGGAGGCTCACAAAGACGAATCTTCCTTAAAATCCCAGGACCTAAAATCTTTTAAATGCATTCAGCAATAAAATAAAAATGGGCAAATGCTCTTACATTCTATATAAAACGGTGATTATATAAAAATCCCTTGCGCTTATAAAATGGTTACCACGTGACAACGCCGTCTACAGTTGCAAGCAGTGTTGCAAGCAGTGTTTTTCAGACCCCTTCAGACCGACTATTTTTCAAAAAAGCGCCTAGCGACTTTTTGGACAAACCTCAGTAACCTTCCATATGTCACCAGCATTGTCCTGTGAGTGCGAGGTCTTGCTTTCCCGCTGCTGTCACACATCTCTCAGCGTCTCTACTCTGTTCATTGAGTGGCTGAGAGGAGCAGCAGCATATTCCGTTACGGCATCTGACAGACGTGAATGAGCGAGCTCCACACGAGCACACAGTGTTGCCACGGACCAAACACTATTTCTGATTCTCCTTTGTTTGATATGTAAAGAATTTAGTTTTACCGTTTTGATTTCCATTTTTCTCGTGTGCTTATCACTTATATTATTCATTATCACAGAGCTTTAATTCATCCAGTTTCCGAACTCTCTGAATTCATATAATTTATATATATAAATGAGAACAACTTTATTTGACATTCGGCTATATTATATTATATTGTGTTAAAATACAGCATGTGAGCACGGATTAGGAGAGAAAACACAGGGAGGCAGAATGCAACCGACGCTATGACGTCACGAATATGCTAATTGACGCATGACGTAATCTAGCGACATTTAGCGACTTTTTGGGCAGGCTTTAGCTACTTTCCTTTGAAAATAGTTGGCAACATTGGTTGCAAGGTTTGTGCCACAGCTGCCCTAAACTAACAGTATTGGTAATTACCGAAATCATTTTGTATATTTCTGTAATAGTTAATCCACTCCAGTAGGCTGTGTGTAAGCTCTTTAGTCACAGTAATGTTTCTAATAGTAAAATATCATTATTGTTGGGATTTAATGGATTCAAAGATAGGTCGCACACATATTTCATCAAAAGCAAGTCTTTGGGGACGACTAAACTATTTGGAAGTCAATAACAACAGAGACTATGGAAAAGTACATAAAAACAATGCCAGCAAGAATGCAAGCTGTTATCAAGGGCAAAGAAGGCCATACAAAAATATTGTGGTTATTATATGTGAATAAAGACTATTTAGTTGTTTCAGTTTGTTATTTGCCTAATAAATGACAATAATAATTTTTAGTTTCAAACAAGTTGTTGGCAGATTCCTAAAATATAGGTGGTCTAATAACCGTCCCGCCCCTTTTGGAAAGCAATGCTGCCTTTCTATCCAATAATAAGACTCTAGGATACTGAAATCACGGAACGTAGGCTAATTCTCGCGAGATATGCCTGTCTGAAACGGTTCCTTTAAGGTAAGGTCCTGAAAGCTTAATCGGACATTATAGTCTTCAGAGAGTAGTGTAATTATTGTTTCAAATGCGTTTCACAGATTAAACATTGTGATTTACAGATCAGTGCTAGCCTTTTAGCTATACGAGCGTCTTTTAGAGGCGAAAACAAAGCAGCTCTTTGTTGCTACACATGGCGCTGGTTTTAAAGCAGTTTATTCATTTGTTATTGTGATCAAAGACCTTTGACATAGATATACATGAAGATTCAGAGTGCGCGCGCGCGTGGGTGTGTGTGTGACCCTTAAAGCAATGTGAGATTTAATGCACAACACACTCTGCACCATACTAGGTTGTGTTTACGTCTCATGATTCATGCAAGCATTGACACATCTCTGTAACAACTATGTGTCAAGTAAATTTGCTTACATTCCTACAGTTTGGGCCTAAAGATGGAAATACCATTTTCTTTTAATATAGACCTTGGTTTTGAATGATTACCATATTCACGTATAATGGTATTTACATGGTTCTTCAAAAAAAAAAAAAAAATGCACCACCATGGATTTACTATGGTACATACATGGTTCTCAACTGGTTGGTCACAACGGTCACACACAACACCAAAAGTGTTGGTCTGATGGGTGAAAATATACTTTATTTTAACGTACTTTTGCGCAAATAATTATTTTACATTCTGTGTCAAATCAACCAAATTTCGGAAAGTTCCCTGGCTCAAATTTTTGATTTTGTCACTATGTTTCTCTGTAGAAAGACAAACATAAATAGTGATGAAAGCAAAAATATTAAATGTCAAACAGATGTATATTAACAGAGTAATCCACTATTTTTAGAGGGGGGTCAAAATGACAATTTTCAAAACCACATTTGGTTTTCGATCACTGAAAATGGGTAAAATTCAAAAATTTGAACATGGAGCTGCTTTGAGATCCCCATATCTATAGGACTGAACTATATAGGGCCTTGAAAATGAACCTTTCAAAAGGAAAGTTTATTAAGAATGAGAATCTAGAAGGATATTAAGATATCTTTTAGAGTTACAGGCATGTAAACTTTGGAAAAGGAATAATTATGGCACTCGGACAGGTATGTTCTATGAAATTGAGTTGATAGAAAAATACATACATTTCTTGTTTCAACATTATTTGTTCTTCAGATATTCCTCTTTAAAAGAAAAAGTATCAGCTGTATGCAAATGTGTGACCCACATTTGATGTTTGACCACTGAAAATGTGTACAATTGAACAATTTACTCATGGAGCCGCATTAAGATCTCCATATCTCTGACATTGAACCATTGAGGGCCTTTAAAATGAAGATACCAAAAGGACAGTTAGTTATGAACCAGAATCTAAAAGAATATTAAGATATCTTTCATACTTCTGGAGTTACAGGCATGCAAACTTGAGGCAAAAACAGAAGTGGTTTTTGCCATTTTTAAACTGTCACTGTTGGCATATAATGCCACAAAGACTGCTAAAGTTAACAGATTTTACTAATAGACCTGCCAATCTCTGTGTAAAAATAAAATAATGATGCTACCATCTTTATAAAGTCATTTTCACACCCCTGTAAATTGTCATTTTGACCCCCTCTACAAAATAGTGGATTACTCTGTAAATATACATCTGTGCCATTTAATATTTTGGCATTCATCACTATTTATGTTTGTCTTTCAACAGAAAAAATATTAACAAAATCAAAACTTTAAGCCGGGGACTTAAAAAAGTACACTTCCATAATGTACTTAAAGTGCTCTATTTTTTTTTTTTTTTTTTGCACACTAATTTGGTAATTAATGTACTAAAAATTCTTCTTTAGTACTTCTTAAGACAATCTTAAGGACATCTAAATGTACTCACCATGAATATGAACTAAAATGTGCTTTTAACATACTGTCTCTGTATTGAAAAAAATTATTTAGTTACCACTGTGAACGGAATGTTATTTTTGGACACTTAATTGCATGTATTTGCAATTAAGTTAAAATGCAGCATGCTTTAAATTTATATTAAATGCAATTAGCAGATCTTTAGAGTGCTTTTTGACTCACTTAAGTGAATCTTAAGTGCATGTCATTTAAATGCAATTTTTAAAAGCGTAAAATATGTACTCTCTTTAACCCTTGTGCGGTCTTCATTTGGGGTGTACAGAGACCCCAGGCAACAAAATGTAATTTTGTAACAAAATATGACATGGTTTAGTGTAAGATTTTTGCCCATCTTTTGGAAAAGTTTTAAAAGTAAAAAAAATATCACTTTTACCAGTAAATGGCTGCAGAGCTCCACTATTTGCTATGTGCTATTTGACTTACTGAAAGACATCTTTTCACAAGTATTTTTCAGTTGGATTCATATGTAAATATTATGAAATCACAATTATGACAATAAAAGTGACTTTTTGTCAAAGTTTAGTATTTGTTGTACTGATCAGTTTTTCAGTATTGTTACATTATGATGAGACCCCGCTTAGAAAATGGACAAAATTCATCCTCAAAATCAACATTATTGAAAAACTTATTTTTTTTTTTCAGTACAAAAAAAAAATACTAAACTTTGACAAAAAGTAATTTTTATTGTTATAATTGTGATTTCATAATATTTAGATATGAATCCAACTGAAAAAACTTGTGAAAAGATGTCTTTCAGTAAGTCAAATAGCACATAGCAAATAGTGGAGCTCTGCAGCCATTTACTGGTAAAAGTGATATTTTTTTACTTTTAAAACTGCATTTTCCAAAAGATGTGCAAAAATCTTACACTAAACCATAACTAATTATCCATGTTATCCCCATGAATGAAAGTTAGAAATGTGGGTCTTTTATAAAGTGAATTGTACATAAAAAGCTGTTTTTGTATAAAAACCTATTCAACAAAATATTTTTTAATTTATTTATATAAATTTAAAAGATATGATAAATCCTCCAAAAACTGCACAAATATGAAGTAAAAATATTAACAAACAGAGTAAAATTGCATTTGTTTTTTTAAAAAAAAACCCAGTTATTTTGTTACAAAATTACATTTTGTTGCTTGGGGTCTCTGTACACCCCAAAGACCCTGAGTGTGACTTAAACATAAAAACATAAAAAAAGATATCACTCCAATTTGTTTTTTAATTTGTAGATCTAGAAAGTGTTAACCACTGTACAAAGTTTCATGTCATTTGGACAAAGAGAACATTTTTTTTTTTTTTTTTTAATTTTGGCAAACGTCGTTTGGGGTCCAAAAAGACCCCAAAGACCCTATAAGGGTTAAACCACTTAAGTAGGCCTTTTATTAAATTTATATTATATTGTTTGCATTGCAAGCAGTTTTTATACTTTTAAGATTTGAAGTACATTACAAAGTGCACATTCAATACAATTAAGTTCACTTCTTTTTCACAAGGAAGTGTGTGCAATAGTTTGCATAGCATAAACCTTTTTCAACAGCCCCACACCCTCAAAACAATGCACTTACACACACACACACACACACTCGCTTATCTGCATTTCTCTAGCTTGCTTCCTAATTTAGTTGTCAGATAAACCTGGTATTGTATATTACGAATATTGTTGGCTCCAAATTTATGTTACTTGGTAGAAGCTAGTCAAATTAGGCAGATGCCAACATGGACAGTTTGTTTGACATGCCCTCATCTTCAAAAACCATGAACAAATCTATCCAAAGAAAAAGAAAATACGATCCAGACTACATGAAATATGGGTTTGATATTGTGTTGTTCACCACCTGATGCCCATCTAAAACCACTGCTCTTTTGTAAACTTAATTTTTCCTTTTTAGATTCATAACAGCATCATGTCTGCGCCGTCTCTAGCGCCATCATCATCGGTCCTCACCCTGCATTCAAAAACACACAAGGACACCATCCTGCATAAATTTGACAAACTCAGAAGAAGGGAACTGCTCTGTGACATAACCCTTATTGTAGAAGACGTGCACTTCAAGGCGCACAAGGCTCTTTTAGCAGCGAGCAGTGAATACTTCTCAGTAATGTTCACTGCTGAAGATCAGGTAAGCCAGTCGGTGTACAAGCTGGATGGCATGGCTGCGAAAACCTTCGCGACTGTGCTTGAGTTCATCTACAGCGCAAATGTGTTGGTGGACGAGAGTAGCTCTGAGCAGCTGCTTGATATGGCCCGCTTCCTGGACATCCCAGATTTGCTCAAAGCCCACGAGGACCTTCAAAAGGACAGTTCAACGGTTGAAAATGTGGAGGGAGGGGGTGTCGATGACTGCATACAGACAAAGCGTAAAAGAGGGCGCCCGAAAAAGAGCATGTACACTCAGGATTTAAGCCAAAAAGAGAGTCCAGAAAGCGGTTTACCAACACAGACTAGCTCTGAGACTCAAGAGCCTACAGAACCTCTCTTAGATCCCACTTCACCACCAAGAGACTTAAGTGACAGCGACTACAACCCCGGAGAGGACAGACCCCGTCACAGCAAACGCAAAATAAGGCAGCCTGTCAAACTGAAGGGATACAGGTTAGGAGACAATCTGACTGAGCGGAAGGAGCCGGGGAAGAGAGGGCGAAAGAGGAAGTACCCAGACACAGAGGCCAGATGTGACGAGTGTGGGAAGGTTTTTAAAAACCATCTTTTTCTGAAGATACATCAACGAACTCATACAGGTACGCCTCTTTTCTATTGTACACTAAGCATTTTGTTATGTCCCTAAAGCATTGAATTTGTACTTAGAAAATATTTAACAAAATGTGCACAGTGTCTATAATTTTTGGCAATATTGTAAGTATTTATTTGTGTTACTTTCTTGTGAAAAATATTTTCTTAAAAAAATGCAAGATATTTTATAAAAAACTGACTATAAAGCTATGTCCCTCAGTCTGAACTCAACCCTGTCACGCCAACCATTCTCTGCCTATAATAATTTAGACTCCACCCATATGTGACATCATTTACCAGAAATGACATCATTCAGGTCTCTTTAACAGTGGTTCAGAAAATGGTAAGTAGTAGGATATTTTTTATGAATATTTTTGAGGCGTATTATAGTCAGGGAGGGTATTGTCAAGCTTAACAACTCAACCCCATCACATAAAATTAAAATTTATTTTTCGAAATTCTATTTTAATCCATAATAATATATAATGTACTTATTTCATTGCTGCCATATATGGTCTACTTACCTACACTGCAAGAGAAGCAGTGGCCATTTTGAGCAAAAAACCTCAACCCCATCACACTCAACTGTCACATATCTATATTTCTCATTGTTTCAGGGTTGAAAACTTGTGACAGGCTGTGACCACAGACACAATTTGTTTATTTTTAACTTCAGTCAAATGTGAAAATTATCATAAATGTTACATTAGTTCAATTGTTATGAGGGACACATAAGCAGTAGGTATATATTTGTTTTATAGCAAGTTTTGTGTAGAAACCTTTTTAAACCCATTCCATTTTGTCTGTTACGGGGTTGAGAATTAAAGGTGATTAAATCTGAAAAGAAAAAAAAATGAAAATAATAAAAGGTCTTTAATGCCTGAGGTGGGTAAATATGATTTGTTTGAGGTTTGATATGTGCCTAATAATGTGGGGTATTTAGAAAATAATTATACGTAGTTTAAAAAAAATCCAAGTTGAAATATTACCGAATCCCAGGAATGACCCATAATCGACTAGAAAGTAACAATGATGAACGGAGACATGAAAAACACAAACAGTTAGACATAAAATGAAAGGTTTGTTGGGTAACACTTTACAATAAGGTTTCATTTGTTAACATTATTTAACAAGAACTGACAATACTTCTAAAGCATTTATTGATCTTAGTTGATGTTAATTTCTACAATTACATCGAATGCATTTTTAAAATCAACTGCACTATGAACTAACTTGAGTAAAAAATGCAGTTGTATTTTTATAAACTAACATTAATAAAGATTAATAGAAGATATAATAATATATTGCTCATAGTTCATGCTAACTAATGCATTAACTGTAATGTTAACAAATGAGAAATTATTGTAAAGTGTTATGGTTTGTTTTACACACTAAACATCTATCAATTAATGTGACTAGGTCAATATTCTGTTAATTATATTGTATTTCATTAGAGATTATCAAGATATTAGACTCTTTTCACATTTCTGGGGTTCTCAGAGGCGGAAGTCGTCATAGTTGTGAACAGAAAATACAACAAATATATTTGTGTTCATTTACTCCATTTGTAAAAGAAAAAATCCACTATAGTGTTTCAATGACTTTCCAAAAAAGGAAAAAAAAATATTGAGAGATTGATTACATTGGTCAGAAGAGAGAAAAATGTGAAATTTGCCATCTCTCCCTTGTATTAGGCAATATAAAAGTATAGTGTTATAAATGTACTTTTGTTTTGTTTTTTATGCAGGTGAAAAACCATTCAGATGCAGTGTTTGTGGGAAGGGCTTCACCCAGAAACACACTCTTTTGGTTCATCAGCGCATGCACACAGGAGAAAAGCCCTTTATCTGCACCATATGCTCCAAAGCGCTGTCCACCAAACACTCCCTACTGGAGCACATGAACCTACACGCAGGTGACTACACAACTACTGCACAAATATGCCAAATCACTGCTCCAACTTCAAAAGTTTGGGCTAAGATTACAGTTTTTTCACATGTGACAAGGGCAGAAATATGGTTCTTTTTTTAACCCAAATTCAACTCAGTCACTTCCCACTGAGGGCTGGGCATCCACACATTGACACTCAAGAAGTATATCGACTTACAAAATCTTTTTATTACCATAAAAATAGAAAACTGTAAAAATATTATGAATGAGGAAGATGCAGCAAGATGTTTAGTCTTTAAAAGAATGCAACAAGATGTTTAGTCTTTGGGAGCAGTCCGATTATTCTATCTTTCGGGTCAGAAGCAACGGTTTTGTTTCAGTCCCACAGTGGCAGGGGCCTCCATAGAATCTGGGCAGCAGTACACTGGAAGACAGATAAAAACAAACTGCCAGTATCTCCAGTCCAATTTAAGCAATAAAGCAGCCCAATTACTACTTTCACTCGTGCACACAATAACAAACCACAGCACAATAACATCAAAACCCAGTATAACAGCGCTCGACAAAAATAAATAAATAAATAAAAAATAAAAATACACACATTTCTTGAAACCCTCACCCATTCTCTCACAACATTAAACACAAAGCCAAATTTTCAAACTAATCTCACAAAACCACTGATTCTTCTGGCAAAATCAAACAAAATCATACTCACAGCCAATCAATATACTGTATATAAACACTACAGATCATTCATTAGACACTAAAAAATGGAGAACGCAGCATCCAGAGCATGTGGTTACAGAAAAAAGTATTGTAATCACAACTTAGTAAGGTGAATATATTGTATATTCTATACTAAGTAGTATTTTATTGAATGTTGTATATTATTGAATGCCTGTATATTCAGCACTTGCATACTGTAAAAATACAATAGTACAAATGCAAAAGGTAAAAAAAAAAAAAAAAAATGAAAAGCATGTTACAGTTTGTAACGCTTTTCATTTAGAGTTTTTTTTTATCTTTTGCATTCAGGCTATTGTAGTAGGGTTACCAAAATATTAAATGTCACAGAGGTATATTTACTGAGTAATCCACTATTTTGTAGAAGGGGGTCAAAATGTCAATTTTCACCTGAGATTTGGAGCCAATTTACAGGGGTGTGAAAATGACTTTATAAAGATGGCAGCATCATTATTTTATTTTTACACAGAGATTGGCAGGTCTATTAGTAAAATCTGTTAACTTTAGCAATCTTTGTTGCATTATATGCCAACAGTGACAGTTCAAAAATGGCAAAAAGCACTTCTTTGTTTTTTGCCTCAAGTGGAGCTGCTTTGAGAACCCCATATCTATAGGACTGAACTATATAGGGCCTTGAAAATGAAGATTTCAAAAGGAAAGTTTATGAAGAATGAAAATCTAGAAGGATATTAAGATATCTTGAATACTTTTAGAGTTACAAGCATGTAAACTTTGGAAAAGGAATAATTAAGGCACTCAGACAGGTATGTTCTATGTAATCGAGTTAATAGAAAAACAAGATACAATTCTAGTTTCAACATTATTTGTTCTTCAGATATTCCTCTTTAAAAGGAAAAAATATCAGCTGTATGCAAAGTGACCCACATTTGGTGTTTGACCACTGAAAATGTGTACAATTGAACAATTTACTCATGGAGCCGCATTAAGATCTCCATATCTCTGACATTGAACCATTGAGGGCCTTTAAAATGAAGATACCAAAAGGAGTTAGTTATTAACCAGAATCTAAAAGGATTTTCATATATCTTTAATACTTCTTGATTTACAGGCATGCAAACTTGTTTTTGCCATTTTTGAACTGTCACTGTTGGCATATAATGCAACAAAGATTGCTAAAGTCAACAGATTTTACTAATAGACCTACCAATCTCTGTGTAAAAATAAAATAATGATGCTGCCATCTTTCTAAAGTCATTTTTACACCCTACTAATTTGGCTCCAAATCTTAGGTAAAAAAATTGTCATTTTGAACCCCATTCGACAAATGGGTTTAGGCCAGAGGATGTGGTTCAGAGAATGGGGTTTAGTCTTAGGAATTGTGAAAAACTGTCAAATGCTTTTATCCAGCAAAGATGCATTAAATTGATCAATTGTAACAGTAAAGACATTTAGAACGTTACAAAATATTTATTTGATGATAATAATAAGAAATGTTTCTTCAGCAGCAGTTGATTTCTGAAGGATCATGTGACACTGAAGACTGGAGTAATGATGCTGAAAATTCAGCTTTGCCATTGCAGGAATAAATTACATTTTAAAAATATATTCAAATAGTAAACACAATAATATTTCACAATTTTACTGTTTTTACTTTTTTTTTTTTTTTTATCAAATAAATGTAAAAAACATTGGTCATATCATGGTACAGTACATGACCAAATCACCTGAATCTATTTATTTAAAAAAAAAAACTGCATATACACTGCCTGATGTTTCATCAGATTCTCCCATGTCTTTCCACAGAGAATAAATCTTTCAGTTGTGACCAGTGTGAGAAAAGCTTCAGTCAGAAGCGGCAGCTGAAAAGTCATTACCGCGTTCACACTGGAAAAGCGTTGCCGGAGTGTGCGCAGTGTCATCATAAATTTATGGATGCAGCTCAACTGAAGAAGCACCTGAGAACTCATACTGGTAATAAACAGATCACACTTCATAGCAGTTTGCATATTATCCATGCTGTATGAACACCTGTGTTGTTACTGCAGGTGAGAAGCCGTTTACATGTGAAATCTGTGGGAAGTGTTTCACAGCCAAGAGCACACTCCAGACGCACATCAGGATACACAGGTCAGAAATCAACATATTAAAATGACATTAACATATTAAGACACCGCTGGTGAATAGGGTAAAAAATTAAAACTGATAGATATCACCATACTTCCCTAGTTGACAGATTGCATTAAGAATTGCAGAAATTTTTTGGTATTGCAGGTTTTCTTAAATATTATGTTTAAATATTCAAATGAGGCATTATGTAATTAAATATGCACTAATTTGCATATATTTCCAGAACAGAAATCTGAACATTGGATAAATTCTTGTATCATTTTTTTGACATACAGAGTTTAAGATTTTTGGATATCTTTTTATCACTCCATAAATCAGAAACACTGTCAACAGCCAGAAAAAGAATACATTTGCATCATGTTTTAAGAAATAAAATCAGGTGAATGATAGATGAACAAACCCCTCTGTAAAAACCTTCAGAATATAGATAGAAATGTATGTAAAGCTGCTGAAGTGGAGATTTCTGGGCTTTAAATATATGTATTGTAATTGAAATCTACAGATGCAAATATATAAAGTGAAATAAAATCTTATCCACCTTTTTCCTACGCCCCATGACACAATTAAAGGATTAGTTCACTTCAGAATTAAAATTTCCTGATAATTTACTCACCCCCATGTCATCTAAGATGTTTATGTCTTTCTTTCTTCAGTCGAAAAGAAATAAAGGTTTTTGAGGAAAACATTCCAGGATTCTTCTCCATATAGTGACTTCAACAGTTACCAACTGTTGCCTACTTCAAAGGGCTCTACACAATCCCAGCCGAAGAATAAGGGCCTGTGTCACGCGTGACCTTTCCAACGTGATTACGTAATGCGTGGCGCATCACAGAGCAGTGCAAGATGAGCATTTGTGGTTAAAAAGTATGTACTTTTTTTTTTTTTTAGAAAATTCGTTTGAATAGTTTCGCTAGATAAGACCCTTATTCCTCGTCTGGGATCATGTAGAGTCCTTTGAAGCTGCACTGAAACTGACATTTGGACCTTCAACCCGTTGAACCCCAGTGAAGTTCACATGGAGAAAAATCCTGGAATGTTTTCCTCTAAAAACTTAATTTCTTTTCGACTGAAGAAAGAAAGACATAAACATCTTGGATGACATGGGGGTGAGTAAATCATCAGGAAATTTTCATTCTTAAGTGAACTAATCCTTTAAAAGGAAAGTGAAAAAGCATTAAAAAAACAACTACAACAGACCATGAATAACCCCAAAGGCTTGGATATTTCCGCAGCAAAATTATGGACACCTTAAATATAACTGTAGTATGTATTATATAACATAAAAGACTATAGAATAACACAAGACTTGTCACTGTTTTGAATGGGAGAAAGCCTTCTGAATAAGAGCCAATTGCCGATTGGTAAAGTCATCGCGTCACTTTAGTGGCCGTTAGAAGCTCCGGTTTCTATCCACCTTATTCCTGACTAGCTTACTGCGTTTCGAATTATGGGTTGCACTTCCGGTTTGGGGAACTTCCATTTAAAAAGACTGAAACGAATCGTTTCAAATCATAAGGTTGCCCTACAAATAAAGCTTATCCGTCAGTTTGACTGAATGAGCTGTTAATTTTTCTTTCATTTTTTATTTTCAGACATCATGAGAATAACGTAACGCTTGGTATTTTAACGTAACGTTGTAACAAGAATATCTATGGCAAGAGCTATTTTCAGTCGCTGCTTTCTATCCTCGTGATTATTTTCTTTTGTACCTTTGCGTACCGCTGTAATAGTATGAAAAAGGACAACATATACTGCACATTTGTGGTCTGTTCTCCCGATATAATTTACGATATATCCCATTAATAATTCACTAGAATGCACGAAGAATCTCTCGTTTTTCTCCTCAAAGCCTCACGTCTCTATTATCTGTAAAAATGATGGAAATCACTTTGAAATAGTATCACGCAATGCTGAAGTTCATGAACATTTTTTTTATTAAGGCAACGTATATTACATAATACAGATATATATATCACTATCACCTTGTTGATGCTTTTACACTTTTAAATGTCCTTTTAATGTTCGTTGGTTGAAGGGTGAGTAGAATAATGTCAGCTCATTGTACCCAGTTTAAAAATAAAACGTTCATAGTACGAGCCTTTCCCTGACTGTTTACAGCTTAACGGAAGTTACACCCATAATTCGCGCAAAGCGTCATGGGGCGTAGGAATAAGATGGATAGAAACAGTCAGACACGCGCCTCCGAAATTAGGCACAAGAGACGCGCATTTTAGGTCTGCGCATGCGCATTAGCTTGATCCAGCCTAAAAGAAATAGTTTTTTGTCATGATTGGAGCATTTAGAAAAAAACATTATGAGACAGTTGTCAGATTTCATTGGTGATTATATGAAATTTAATCGAAAGCTTGGCAAACAGCTTTTGAGAATTTGATGTTTCCCCATTCAAAGAGCTTTTCAAAGATGGCCGCCGAGTGAAATGACTTAAAGGGACTTTGATTACATGTTGCCTTAATCAAAAATGTTCATTAACTAGAACAGTAAGTGATTTCAGTCATTTTGGCGGAAAATTTGATAAATTGTATTTACCTGCTTAAGAAATATTCTAGTAAACACTGTTAATGTGGATTAGAAGTGAAAAGGGGAGACAATTATTTTTTTTAATACTGTTACAGCAGAATACAAAGGAAAAAAGAAAATAATCAGGAGGAAAAGAATGCATGACTGAAAAGAGTTCTTGCCATAGATATTCTTGTTATACTTTGCCACATTAAAATACCAAGTGTTACGTTATTCTTCTGACGTCTGAAAATTAAACACGAAGGAAATTTTACAGCTCATTCAGTCAAATGTACTAATAAGGATTATTTGTAGTGCAACCTTATGATTTGAAATGATTTATTACAGTATTTTTGTGTGGAACTTCCCCAAACTAAAAGTGCCTCTCTTATAAACTGAAACGAAGTAGGTTCATCAGGAAAAAGGTGGATATAAATCAGACAAATGATATATAAACAAACAAATCAGTAAAAACCTTGAGAATATAGATAGGAATAAAACTGTAAGGTTTGGTTTATGTAAAGCTGCTGAAGTGGAGATTTCTGACTCATTGCAAGAGAAAAAAATGGCCTTAAAAGATATGTATTGTAATTGAAATCTACAGATGCAATAAAATAAACATTTAAAAGTGTATTATGGATGATTTCTTTCCACTTGTCTGAAACAACATGTTATAAAAAGCCTGATAGCCCAAATCTAAAACTGACCAGTGCATGAAAAAACTGTTTTTGCCTTAATGTTCCAGATTTGCATGTTAAAACAAATCTTTCTTGTGATCCAGAGGAGAGAAGCCATACGTCTGCAACATCTGTGATAAGACCTTCTCCGACCCCAGTGCCAGAAGGCGTCACGTGGCGTCTCACACGGGTAAAAAGCCGTTTACGTGTTCTGTCTGCAACCTGTCATTTGCCCGAATGGACAACCTTAAAGCTCACACTAAGACTCACAACAAAGAGCGTCAACAAGGAGAAGCTGAGAGCACGGGGCCTGCGGAGGTGGAGGCCCCATCAGGAGCCGAAGAAGTGCACAGCATCCTCCAACTTCAGCCGTACCAGCTTCCCACCCACGCCGAGCAGGAAATCCAGCTGGTGGTGACCAGCGAGGTGGAAAACATCAACCTGGGTCAGGATCAAGGTATCAGCATCATCACTGCAGAAGATACTTCAGTGGAGCAGGGTCTCACCCTTCTCACCCAACCTTCTGGTCACGTCCAAAACCTGGCGCTGGTCACGCCGGACGGATTAGACAGCGGTACTCAAATTCAAACCATCAGCGTCTTGGGAAGTCAAGTGAGCAGCGGATCACCGGAGCAAATGCACGTCATCACGCTGACAAAAGAAGCCATGGAGCAACTGCAGGTTCATCACGGAGCTCCGCAGCAGCTGCAGGTGATCCACCAACTGTCCGAGACCTCCGATGAAAATCCCAGCCGGCCGAGTCCAACAGGAGGCATCCACATCAGCAATCAGAGCGGGCAGCCCATCTCCATCAGCCAGACCAGCGAGCAGATCCCCAGCGATCAGATTCAGGGTCAAACCTTCCAGATCCAGGCCGGAACGGTCTCGTACCTCTACACCACCAGCATGACCCCGCAAAACTGAACGGACACAACTGTATGAATCCTTTAGGACTCCCTCATGATGCTGATTTGTCCTCTTTTGATGTAAATGGTTCCATTTTTATACAGTAAAGCTGACTGACAATAAGCAGAAACATCTTTTTTTTTAGATAATGGCTGCAATATGGATCATGAAGTCTAACCATTATTAAATTGTTTTTGTACTTGACTAAATAAATGACAAGACTAAAGATAATAAATGGTTCACATACATACAACTCCAAATATATTTGTCCAAAATCCATTTATTTAAGTGACATAGGAACAGTTTGCCCATTGCCATAATGCAAAAGTTTTATTGTAATTTCTGTAATGCAAAAAATCATATTAATGATAATTTAATTCTTTACTGTAAAGCAATGAAAATGGCAATTGCACATTATATATATAACAATATAACACATATATAATAATATTTTATTCATAAAATTACAGAAAAACATACGTTTTTTGCATTGGTTTTTAATTTTATACATTTTTGACATTATTTTTTATGTCTGTATAGTTTTAATTTTTATATTAGTTTTAGTTATTTTAGTACTAAAGTAAGTTAATGAAATTGAAATGAAAATGTGTTGCCTTGGCAACTAGCTGAAATAAAATAATATTTTTATTAAGTAAATTAATGTTTTATTTTATTTTATTTCAAGTGACCAAAATTCCTCAAAAATGCTATTGAGGAATTGGTCCCACCCCAAAATCATTATGGAGAATTTGAGGGGAAATGTGTCATGAAAATAATACAATCTTTATGGTCCTAAAAAATTTTATTGGAATTTTGTAGTGAAATGTGACCTGGATATGCATGAGATTAATGGTTAAACATACATTTTTGATTAATGCAAAGTTTTGATTAAAAAAAATCAGACCTGTCATGGTCATTTAGATTAGACTGGACATAAGTAAAAGTGGAAGACAGGTTCAGATCCAGCCTCCAACTACATCTGTTCTCTCCACTGATATCCTGTCTTCTCTCTACAATCACTATTAAAAAGAAGAAGTCTCAAAATAAATCAAAAGGTGTCAGTTTGTGTGTTTTAGGTTGATTTACTTGTGACCCCATCTAAGATTCTGGTATGACGGGTGGTTAGAAGAGGCGATTCCATCAGAAAGACTGGGTAACAGTGTCTCTGAAATGTCCAGACGAAGACGATTGGAACTCTGTGAATTAGAACAATGGAATGTTAAAAAATGAAACTCATACACATAATTGATGCTCTTTGTTCTATGATCTGGGCCCATATGTATAAAGCCGCTCAGAGTAAAATTTTAGTCTGAATGATGTAATTTTATTCTTATTCCTAGACTTAAGAATAAGTATGATTCATAAAGTTTCCTAAAAAAAAAGTGTCAAGACTAGGTCTTAGCTCCTAAATTCTTCAGGAGAGCTGCAGAAGTCTCCTAACCTAGTTAGGAGTAACAAGATGGCAGCAAAGAAGAGGACACACATGCTTTTCAATGAAGATATGTATTGGAGTTATATGATGACATGGAGTTGATAAAATGATATAAACTTGATTTGTCAATTATTTTTGTAGCTGACCTAATAAGAAATGTAATAACTTTAAATAAATATAATAAATATTACTTAATAATTAATATGTTTAATGTATTTTAAAACATTTAATGACTTTGAATAAACTTTTTATAACTTTAAATGTAACAACTTCTCCCACTCTACAAATCAATGCTCTGACATGACAGAAATGAAATAGTAACAACCTTTTTTGGTAACTGTAAAAATGCAGCAGTGCATCGGTGATGACTTGGACCCATCAGTCCACAGTAAGCAGGCTCTTAAATAGTACTATTGCTAAACTTACCACACCAAACATAGTGGCCAAAATTGATGTGTGAAGGTTTTTTTTTTTTTTTTTAAATAACCCTACAATTTTGCTTAAACCATCAAAATATGAGGAAAATATTTTTATATTATTTAAATGTTTTAAAATATGAGGGAGGAATAATACACTAAACTAAGCAAAGGTATTTATCTGACACACACAAAAAAAAGAAAAACAAAAAAGCACACATTGACTACAACATTATCAGTTTTTAATATTTCATTGGTTCTCTCTTGTTTTTGTGTTCATAATTTCTTTGCATGACAGCCTGGCCAAAAATAATTTGAAATTTTATTTCATTATCACACATGAAACAATTGAATTAAGGTTGAAGATGTCAATTTTCATATGGCTGGACATCACATTTGGCCACTACTCTATGGCTGTTCATTGACTTTCCAACTGACCATCAAACCATGCGGCAAAAGCAAGCCACTTTTGTGTTGACTGTGAGCTTCCCTGGAGTTGTTGGAGCCATTGATGGACCTCATGACACATCATTGCTCCAATTGTAAATGAGGAAACATATATCAATAGAAAAAGATTCCACACCATCAATACTAATTTGTGATAATTTTGCACAATGCAAAGCTATTTTAAAAAATAAATTAAAATATTAAAACGTTTCAGTGTCTTTTAAAATTATTTCTTTTATTATAACATTAAATTATTGCCGCTGTGACTTCACCCTTGCAGGCTCGCTATTGGCTGATTCAGAGGTTGAGGGCAGCCATTTTGAATTGACATCATTGTAGTTCTTAGTTCACAACACTTAAGTCAGCACTTAAGAATCAGTCTTATACTTTACTAAAACTTGCTTTTAGCTTTTTTATAAAAGTGTCCTACTCTTAGAAAAGTCCTACTCTTTACTAAGAATTTTTTGACACTTAAGTCAAAACTTAAGACTATTCTTAAGAGCATTTCTGAGAAGTTTTATAAATACGGGCCCAGAATTTTATTAAAAGAAAACAGTCAAGAAGGGTTGGAAAGACATTAGTAAATGAAGAAGAAATCATTTAATATTTAGGCTATTCCTGTAATGGTTGGCATGTTAAATGACTTTTACTACAAAATCAATGAACTCACTGTTTTGGGTCTATCCAGAGGTGTCCAAGACTCTCTCCAACCAGATTCAGTGTTGAGGTCATCAGTTGTGTTTATAAAGCTACTGTTTGTAAAAGACATAACTGAGTTGTTCCTGAGCAAACCTACAATACAACAAGCCAGAGAGGTGAACAAGTAGATGCAAAAGGACACATATTATTGTTTGTTACTGTTATATTGCATATTTTTCTTGTCATTACTTGTTTTTTGTATAATGCTTTGGCAATATTGTAAAGACAATCATGCCAGTAATGTACTTGAAAATTGATTTACCTGTCGATGCGTTTCTTAAACGTAGCCTTCTCGAAGAGGAGCTCTGGCGTCCTTAAGCATGAAAAAGTAATTTATATGAATAAAAATGTTTCCTTAATTCTAAAAACGGTCAATAAAAACAGTTGAGCACCTGAAGAAAATGAAGATTTACACAATGATGCCTCAATATTGTGCATCTGACTTTGCAGTTTGTCCACCTGCTGGAACGCTTCTTGTTTCAGACTTCGCTCCTGATGAAGCTGACCTCTCACCTTCAAAATACAAAATCATTAACATTTTTATCCAAAAAAACTTACATTGCAGTAAAAGTGTACATTTCATGCATTCCCTGGTAACCAAACCCATGACTCTATTAAAAGAAAAGGTTCTATATAGAATTATAAAGGGTTCTGTTAGGTGCTTCATTCAGTATATAGAACTTTTTAGGGGTTCCCATCATGGGATCTTTTTATGAATTTAGTTTTCATTCATTTTTAATTTGTATGAATTAAGCAACGCTTTCATGTTTAAGGGGTTATTTTTTTAGTTGATGAAGTATGATGAAGTATTTCTGATATTGAAAAGGTGAAGTTTGTTATATGGATATCATGAAATCATCATAAAGCTTGCAGTTCAGACTCACGTGTTTGATTTGCTTGTGGTTGCGCTGTTGCCATAGCTCCGTCTCTTTGCTGTTTTTCTCGAGTTGTGCGCTCAGAGCCCTGAGTTGACTCTCTCTGTCCTCCACGTCTTCCTGCAGCTGCTCCAGGCTCTGCCTCCTCAGGCTCTCCAGCTCCTGTCGGCTTTGTGCGTCTCGTGCAGAGCGATGCTCCACGTCCTGCAGCTTCTGAGACTGAGACAGAGGTGTACAGTACTTCACCGCTATACTTAAGTATTATTTTGGAGAATCTGTACTTCAGTTCTGTTAAAACGGAATACTTGGAATTTTACTCAGTTACATTTACAAGATAAAAATAATACTTTGTACTCAATACAATTCCACATAGACTTAAAAGTACATGTCTTAAATAGTTTCTCATAACATTTTATATTAGCAGACACTTTTTCCAAGGCGACTTTGCATTCAAGGTACACATTTACATTCCATCAAGGTAACACTTTTATTGACTTTCATTAATAAATCATTAACAAACATTATATAATGCTTAACAGATCATTAGTTAATATATATATATATATATATATATATATATATATATTCACATAGCTAGAAATATTAGATAATATGCTTGTTAATGTTTACTAATGAACTTATTAAACATGTTCATTGATTAACAGATCATAATGTAAATAAAATAAATTGCTAGTTTAACAATGGAAAAAAAATGTCTGTGTGCCAGGCGCATGGTCCAAAAGGGTTGTCCCTATTCTCTTAATAAGTCATGGGTGTGTTTTGGGTGTAACGTGCAATAAACCAATCAGAGTGTAAACCAATCATCTCCCATTCCCTGTAATAGCCAGATACACTTGCACCATGGCTTCGCTATTTACATGGCAGAATATAGACACACTGAACCTGACGAGTCAGTTTAAATACATGTGTGTATTACCACGATTGGTCAAATAATTAGACAATTTCATACATCATTACTGTAAATAGGTAATTCTGATACATGCAATGAATATCCATTATGACATAGGCATTTTTATCTTTATGTACACAATAATAATCTTTTACACTGTGATCCTTTTATTTTTAATATTTGGCATGTTTGTGTGCTGCTGCGCATCCCTGTGTGTGTAATAAGCAAAGTGTACGCGCGTTGAGCACCTGCATATAGGCGCATATTACTAACGCGCTCTTTAAATAACAAAAAACAAATATTGCACCATTGATTTTAGACCAGGTTTTTGTTGGTCAGTGGCGCAGCCGTTTTCAGTTGCCTCAAAATAGCAATTCAAGGAATATCCTGTTTAAGTTTGAGGCAATAAAAACATGTTTTGCACCCAAATTACAATTATGTAAAGTTGTTTTAGCTAAAGCAAGCATATATATATATATATATATATATATAAAAATATATATTATTTTTTTTGTAAATGTAAAAAAACTGCATTAGGTAATATATGAACTGAAGTTTAAATAGATTTGATAGCATTTTATTTAAATTAAATATTGATCTGTTAATCATTATGTAACCTTTAATAAGTTTATTTAAACAATAACAAGCATATTATCTCATAGCTATTTGAATATATATTAACTAATGATCTGTTAAGTATTATATAATGTTTGTTAATGATTTATTAATAAAAGTTAATATAAAGTGTTAACTTCCTTTCAGAGTCAGATTATAATAACAATATAATATCCATTGCTGTAGATGGATTAACTTGAGTTCATGATTAGTCTTGATTATTAGCCTAAAAATCACTATATTCAGAAGTCAAGCACAGTAAAATCATCTGCTGAAAATTGTAACTGAAAATATTTAGGGAACAGGTTTCAGCATATTGGTTTACTTTAATATCTGCTGTGTTCTAGAGATTTACACAGAATAATTGGAAAAGTGATTTTTGACAGGAATCTTTATTTTTGCATCAGAAATACTAAAATTAGAAAATCTCTACTTTGCATTTTTAAAAAGATCAGAACATGTTAATTTTTATTATTAATTTTTATTATTAATTTTTTGTTAATTAATTAAATTAAATGTGTTACAGTTTTTTTTTTTTTGGGGGGGGTGGTACTTTTAATTGAGTAAATTATATGTATCTATACTTTAACTTGAGTATAATTTCTCAGTACTTTTTACTACCCTGGATTGAGATCTTAACTAAGAAAAACTAAGTTTTTAATCCACATTGCTCTAGATCTAGAAGCATCATAAATATATTTCAGGTACCTGTCTTTGTCTTTATTATGGATTGGTTTGTACACAGCAAAGCCAAAGTATGGACATGAAGATGAGAAGGCTCAGGGTCGTACCTGCTGAATGATCTGTCTCCTGATGTGCTCATAGTCACTCTTACACTGCAGCATGGCCTCTTTCACAGCATCAAGCTCTTGTTTCCGAGCAATCTCATTCTGCTCTGAGATCATCTTCACTTGAAGAGCTTTGCTTTTACACGACACCTCATTCTGGACACACAGGGGCAACATTCAGTGTTACTACAGGCAAAAGAAGAGGAGAAAGATCTAACCAATGCCTGGGATTATTTAACATGTTATTAATACCAGTTGCCACTGCAGCAGCTCTTTTTGCAGTTTCTCTTGACCGATCACCAGCCTCCAGTGGCTAAAGGCTCTCAGTTTACACAGAAGTCCAGCCAGCTTGCTATTCTCAGCATGAAGATCTTCTAATACCTCTTTCTGAATAAAACAAAGATAATGACTGTAGGATCAAAGTCACAAAAGAGCGTTCCAAGTCACATTTCATCCCAAAAATCAACAGACAAAACTGGAAATTATATTTTGCATAAAGAAAACTGATCTCTGCGGCGTGTATGACTCTGACATTACTTGACATTTTGTGAGATATTATTTAAACAATTTAACTTGACAAAGCTTATTCTAGCAGTTTACCTCCTGAAGTGTGTGAATGAGGGTCTCATTATCATTAGTGGAGGACAATTTATTTTTCAGCTTGATAATTCTGTCCACGCCTTCCTTCCTCACACTGCTCACCAGCTGTCGCACATCTTGGTCCATATTCATATGGTGTTTGTCAAGACGTGACTGTGGACGGCAGAGAGAGTTGAGCTAGCTGACATCACGTTAAAAATTTTTTTATATTTTAATGATTTTATTAAATAAAAATGCACTTTTATAGATTTAATCCATATGCCAACACATTTGATGGGGTCTTCAGATCAGGCTTACACACCTTCAGAAGAACACATGTGGAAAAGAGCTGGCGAACCAGCTTGTCATTGCGTTCTCTGTGTTTGAGGTTGAGATGTTGATCTAAGCTTCTCTTCTCCTCCTCCAGCTGACTTAATCTAGCACGCAGAGCGGTGATGTCAACCATCATCCCCCGACACACATCCGCCACCTGAGATTAGACATGTTTACTGATAATGTAGTGAAGAATCAGAATCGTGGTACTATACACACAAACCTGAGTTTACCTTTCTGTAGGGGTCACTGGCCTGCATTTCTTTGGCTTCTAGTTCTTTAACATCCTGCAGAAACAGATTGTTCACAGTTGAGAAAGATTCATGCATCTTGCTGCACCTCTGCTGAATCTGTCACTTCACTAATACAAAAGATTTCTATTTCAAATAACTGCTGTTCATTTGAAAGTTCTATTCATTAAAGAATCCTAAAAAAAAAAAAAAAAAGTAACACTTTAATTTAGGGTCCAATTCTAACTATTAACTATTACAGTTTTTTTCATCTGCTTACACACAAAATCCTTACTTGTCACACAATTTCTGAAACCTGACACTCAAATACCAGAACCTCACGCCAAATCTGCAAAACCATACACTAATTCTCAGCCTTCAAGTATCTTGATTTCCTTTTTCAAACACAACCATTGTTTCTGTCCAACTACACATGGTTGATGTATTTCTTTTCTTTCGTACTGTGTAATACTGTATTCACAACCACAAATGCAAAAAAAAAAAAAATAGTTTAGTTTCAATTTTGCTGTCGTGTTTACTGTGAATTTTTCAAGATCTCTCTGCCAATTACTTTCAATCTTGTACAGAAATGAAAGAAGAGCTTTAGGTTTTGTATAACTGTGTGTATATGATATATCCAAAAATAGAGTATTATGGCAAAGGTGTTTGCAACGTAAGACAAATGTTTGTGATATTTTGAATGCAGTGCTTCATTTTTTAAGAGATGTGAGGCATTTTGCATTTTGTGTGTGCAGTTCTTGGATTTGTGTGTAAAGTTTTTTTTTTTTTTAAAAAAGAGGCAAAGTTTTGAAAATGTAAGCAGTTGAAAAAAACTGTAACTTTGACTTTAACTAACTGTAGCTAACTCCTAAGTACTGCTAATGCAAATCAGCACATTAGAATGATTTTTTTGAAGGATCATGTGACACTGAAGACTGGAGTAATGATGCTGAAAATTCAGCTTTAACGTCACAGAAATACATTTTCAAATATATTAAAACAGAAAACAGTTGTTTTACATAATAATATTTCACAATATTACTGTTTTTACTGTTTTTTTTATACAACAAATGCAGTCTTCATGACCATAAGACACTTCTTTCAAAAACAATCTTACAGACCCCAAACTTTTGACTTAATCTAGGCGTACCTGCTCTCTCTGGTAGAGTAGTTGTTCCTGCTGTTGAAGGATGTGCTCATAAAACTGAGAATAGCTCTGGAAGACGCTCCGCTCACGATTCATTACAGCACAAGCCAGTTCAGTCAGACACTCCTGCAGATGAGCGCTGGAGAATGTCACCTAAAAAACACTCAGTGTTTATATATAAAGTCTATTACATGGCATATCGGTCATGGCATTGAACAACGTTATTGTAATCCTACACTCTTTAAAATCAAGGTTCTTTATTGGAATTAATGGTTCCATTAAGAACCTTTCACAAAAGGTTCTTTATAGTAGAAAAGCATTCTTTAGATTATTAAAGTGCCCCTATAACGCTTTTTCGGATATTACCTTTCATGTAGTGTGTAATAACAGGGGCTTTCGAACCGGGTTCTAGGAACTTAGTTCTAGGAACTAGCCGCCAGGATGGTTCCCCGAGAACTAATAGTTCCCCTAGGGCCTTTTCCTGGTTGCATTCGCACCACCAGTAGGAACTATGAAGTGACGTAAACTGCGCTTGTTGTTTTGACTTTTATTTTGACAGCGCTGAGAACGCCAGAGCCTGAGCACACAGCGCTCACATTCTCCGACTTCATTAGTTTACGATTTGTTTAACAGCCTGTCTAATATTTTATTAGAGCTGTTACACAAAGAAAGAAAACAGTAACATTATATGAAAAAGTATTTTCGTTTGCCGTGTGGTTGATGTCCAATGTCACTAGCTGAGCAGAAATACATAATCATGTTTTGCTTGGTCCCCTCAAAGTTGCGTTGGATTTTCTCCTTAACTCGAGAGGTTCATCTATCTTTGTTTTCCATGTTCGTAGAGTTAGTTTGTGGAGTAAATATATAGGCTATAAACTGTGTGTGTAAAAGGCTTTTTAAAAAATGGCGGGTGCCAGTGTTTCGCATGCGTTCGGCCAATCAACACACACTTGGTAGTTTCTATAGTAAAATCCAGGTACTTTCGCCAATAGTTCTAGGAACTATGAAAAGGTTCCTCCGGTGCGAAAGCCCCTAAAGCTGTTTGTGAACGGATAAGAAACGAGTCATCAGTAATTCAAGTCTTACTTCCTGCATGAACCTGAATAGGTTTGTAACACATTTGCATAATGCCAGCCTACGGCCTTCATTGGTTGCCAATGAACATTTTCTTTGACCCACCCCTGCATGTAAACCTGTTGTAGGAGACCTTCAAAACAAAATTAGGACCTTAAGATAAGATAATAGAGGCACTTTAAAATGTTCTTCACAGTAAGAAAAAAATTGTTATTTTGAGAACAGCTCACTGAAAGGTTTTTTGGGGAACCAAAAATGGTTCTTCATTGGCATCGCTGTGAAAAGCCCCTTTTAGGAAGCTTTGTTATTATTGAGAAATATTTACCTGTCCATCGATCTCACCCTCAGCACCGTTCATCAACCGCTGGATGAAATCCTCCACAATCTGAGGTCTCTCTAAAGAGACACTGTGTTTCATTGAAGGCTGTTTCCACAGTTCTTCATTACATGTGAAGACAGCAGAAGAAGATGGGGATGAACAAAGCAACACATTCTAGAAAGGACTACAGTTTTTTTTTTTTTTTTAAATGGAAACATTATAATATCCTAAATATAGGACTAGCTGTGGTGAAGTTTATTGGCTTTCTAATGACAGCCTGCGGGGAGAATCAGGCCCAGCCCCAGTCCTCCCATAGTGCTCTTTGATCTCCTCTGGGTTCATGCAGAGGCTGCTGGGTACCTGCGGGAAGCCCCGTGTCATGCCGTGAGCGCTCCGACATCACTAGAGTTATTTCACTGTTAATCCTCTTCTGAAGTGCTCGGATCATGTCACACTCCGTGATCTCCAAGAGTCTCAGTAACTACAACAAACACAGCAAACATACCAAGATATCAATCAAAAGAATCACATCAATGAATTGTCAAAGGCGGCCTGAAAATGTAGGATGTATCATGGCTGTTTTGTTTCATAGCCATATTGATTTAATGATTGTTCAGATCTTTGCTTCACAGACCCCAGTGTTTCAAAATAAAATAAGCAGGTTCACATCAGTGTTATTTTAGCATTTTATCACTATTATAGTTTTTATTAATATTTTGAATTTTATATTTTCAGTTTCCATTTTAAATTTAGTTTAACATTTAGTATGCCTTTTTTATTAGGTCTTTTTAATATTACTATTTAGGTTTAATTTATTTTTATTTTATTTTTAGTTTAGTGTTAGTTTTATTTCTAGTTAGTAATTTTAGAACTTCAGCTTTATATACTATTGTAATTTATATACTTTTATAGTTTTTATGAATATTTTAAATTAGCTTTTATTTTATATTTTCAGTTTTTGTAATTTCGTGCTTTTGTCATTTTTATTATTATTTTTTAAATATTACCATGTAGGTTTAATTTATTTTTATTCCAGGTTTAGTTTTAAATCAGTTTTTTTTACTTTTTATTTTTATATTTATTTCCAGTTATTGATTTTAGTGCTTCAACTTTATATACTATTATAATTTATATACTATTATAGTTTTTATTAATATTTAAAGATAGCTTTTGTATTTTATTTTTATTTTAGTTCATTCTTTTAATATTTTTATGTTCTTCTGTCATTTTTTATTAGTTACTATGTAGGTTTAATTTATTTTTTATTTCAGTTTTAGTTTTATTTCATTTTATTTCCAGTTAGTAATTTTAGTGCTTTATCTCTTACATGTATTTCAGTTAGTTGCCATGGCAACATTTTCAATTTTCATTTAGTTTTTCATATAATATTTATGATATTTATTTCATATAATATTTTATTTCAGCTGTATTTCAATTAACAGAATATTTTCAGAAGTTTGAGGTTTAGTTAACGATAATAACCCTGGTTCACGCACCGTACCTGCCATGTTTTGACGTCAATATCTGTTGCTCCAGGTGGTGGGACGACAGACTGAGTCTGAGACAGCACAATCTCATATTCCTTCTCCTTATCCATCTGCTGGGCCAGTGCTTGCATGCTGGGAAAGTAAATCTCCACCCTACAACACAAGATCATGGGTCAGGTTAACACATACATATTTGTTTCACCACAAACTTTTATGAAAGAGTGAGTGTTTAAGAGTGATGAAATGTTCATGACCTGTAAAGCTGAGAGAAGTGTTTAAACAGTGCAGGGCTGTTTATTGTCTCGACACCCATCTGTCGTTGAGTCCAGCTCTCTTTAAAAACTTCCATCTGCTTCCAGAGCAGTAAAAATCCCCGCTGGTTCATCAGGGAGTCTATGGGGTCTTGAGTTTTAGACGCAACCTCCATTATTCTCTTCTCATTTCCCATGTTATTATTAAGGACCTGAAAAATGGCAATGAGTTAAATGCCCTTCAACAAACATGAGACGTATGGGAATCGAACCCATGACCTTGGTGTTGTTAACACCATGCTCTACTGTTTGCGCTAAGGAATGCTGAATAAACATCTCAATATCTCCAGATCAAGGCTATTTTGTAACAAAATTATGTTTCTTTGAATTTATCTTCCAGTCATTCCAATTTAACTTCTTGTAGTGCTCGGATTCAGTTCAACTTCTGAACTGAACAGGAGACAATTCTTAAATACTGAATTTTTCTTAAGTACTTCTCTATCAGACGTTGCTGTGATGTTGGTGTCTCCTGTGGTCTGTAGCCGGAGAGGTGCTGCATCTCTTCCACTACTGAGCACATCATCAATGATCAGAGATACGCCTAGAATCGCCCCATTAGCCTCCATTCTACAGCGGTCATTCAGATCACAGAGGCAGAGCTACAAAAAAAAAAAAACCCACAAGATTGTATGATCCTGATGCTAATGAAACAGAGGAAGACTCAAAAAAAAAGTAACCCACATTTAAGTAACCCACAAGGATGTGGGTAACACACCTGCATGTAATGCTCAATCGGCGAGATGTCCCATATGATCAAAGGGTGTGACCCATGCATTGCAAGAAAAGATCTCCATGGATACAATTTTTGTGCCTAAAACCACAAATAAAAGAAGCAGAACCTGCTGGAATCAATATACATAGACATTCAACAACCTACTTCATGAGGTACATTCTGTGATGCTTTTGAAGGATGAGCATGTATATGCTTGACAGGCCTGTTGGTTCCTCACCTGAAGGCAGGCCGGTTCTAACGGCTGAGGAACAGGGAGAAAACTGGAAACTGGCAGCATGCTGTCACTCATGATAGGGAGGGCGTGGCTCATGTTTTCACTCACACTCTGATAGGCTGAGAGGTTTCCAGAGGACAGGAACGCCTCCCTTGTGAAAAGAGAAGAATGGAGATATTAGGCTTGTTCGAGATGCATTGGCGCCGCGCAGATCGATTGGCATATGACATCAAAGTACCGCGAGAGCAATTCAAAAGTATAAGGAGTGATCTGCTCTCCAATCGCTCTCGTGGTACTTTGATGTCATCTGCACAGCGCCGATGCATCTCGAACAAGCCTACTATATTTTAATGCTATCTGAATACAGATCAATGATATAATACTCAATTTTAGTTATTCAAAAAATTTATATAGACCAGGGTTATTATATAAATTACTTTATAAAATATATTCAAACAGAAAACAGTTATTTTAAATTGTAATAATATTTCACAATATTACTGTTTTTACTGTATTTTTAATTAAATAAATGCAGCCTTAGTGAGCAGACGAAACTTCTTTTAAAAACATTAAAAATCTTACCGATTCCAAACTTTTGACTGGTAGTGTATATATACATATATATATATAAAAAATGTGTACATTAAAATGTTAGAATAATTATATATTATTGTATACTATTATTTTTACCTAATGGTTACACCACTGGATATTTCTTCAATGGAATTACAAAAATAAAAGTAAAAAAAAAAAAAACATTTAAAAAATATACAAAACCAGCATGAATACAAAGGTTACATCTCATTGGAACATGCATTTAAAACTAATTTTTTCAGAAAATCCTAGTCTCCTTTATATCATCTCTAACACTGTGAAATCTGTCATTTACAAGCACCTGATCATGTAGCGCACTGCGGTATCGAAGCGCAGGAAGAGCACATCCCTGTGTAGCTGCAGGAGCCGTCCGACATTCTCTGAACTTCTGGGCTCACAGAGAGAGTCAATCTGTCGCTGGACATCCCACAGTTCAGCCCCTTTGGACAAACATCAGAGCGTAAGGAAACACTGGACTGGAAGTGACACAATATCAGCTAAAAACTGCACAGTGTATATTTTATGCTGGATACGAACCACACTGTGTGTTTACAGAATTATCATATACCGATGCTCTCTAAGCCGCCCCAGTCTGCTGTGAGCCTCTGAGCGCTGTTAGGACTGAAGGAAGTGTTTGGATTCCCCAGCCGAGCAAAGCTCACCAAGTAATAGACAATGTCATGAAGAGCTGCAATAATCTGCAGTGTGTTTTGAAGAGCCTGGTGGCATTCCTGTAATAAGAATACGCATACATCTATTAAAAATCACCAGCTGATTCGAACACATTAAGCAAAAATGAAAAGTGATGATGAAAAGTGACTTTAGTGAAGAGACTAGATCCTACAGCATTTGAAACATTGTCTAATGCATGATTGTTTAATTTTCCAAAGCAAATGTGAGTGGTGCATTATAAGAAACTTGTAACCCAAAAAATAAAATGAATACATTTGTAAAGGGGTACTTCACCCCTGGCAAAATGGGCTTTCAATAAAACTTGGCTGCCTATGCAGTAGAAAGGCAAAACAGAGAAAAAAAGGCTGTTGTCTTCCCTTTTGCCAAATGGGTAGCAAAACTTCAACACTCATAATGCACTGGGCAGTCTGCTTTGGAAACGCTTTTACTTCAGTAGGAAATACTTCTTGGCAAAGAGTTATAAGGGTGTCAACTTCACAAGAATTCAAAGAGTAAACGTTCAGCAGGAGTATAAAGATAACTCTGTAGAGAGAGGAGGCCTAGTGATGCTCGCAGCAGCCAAGAAGGTGCGCAAAGAGCCTAACAATTTAGCAGACATTGGCCGTGCTCTCAGAGCGTAAGCCTCAGCATGACAACTCTCTACATCGAGAGGAGACTTAAAAACACCCCATGCATTAGGATATCTCACAAGGAGCCTCACGGAGAGCCTATAATTTGCAATTGCTATCCTAGTAGAGTTCTGATGAGCAGAGGCCTTAAAGTGCCCCTATTATGGCATTTGAAAGGTTCCTATTTTTGTTTTGGGAGTCCCCAACAACAGGTTTACAAGCATGCAAGGTCAAAAAACACTTGTCTTATAATATGCATTCAAAAATTGTCTTATAATATGCATTTATTTTTACCTTATTTGCTCAACAACTCCCAAATGATTCACTCATCGATTCATTTTTACAAACCCCTCGTTTGCGTGATGCTAATCTGTGGTGATTGGTCAGATAACTTCTGCTGGTTAACATGAAGTACAGTATACAGTGCTTGCATCACTTACATTGTATTATAATAATGATGGTGCTCTGCTCTGTTCTAAAAATGAAGACTCAGAGAGGAAATAAGTTGTTTTATGTTTATGTTAGCGAACCTAGCCCTTGGGATTCGTTTTACAAATGACTCGTTTAATTGACTCAGAGTCGACTCTTACTTTTGAGAGACAATAACTTTATATAGGGTGCACTTTCATATTTAAAACTTTGCAGGATGTTTTCATTTACTTAGAGCTATGTTACACACTATGTGGAAGGTAATTTTCAAAAATCCATAATAGGGGCACTTTATTAAGAATAACTCTGGGTGCTTCTGTTACGACCCTATGGTTGTGTTTTGTTCTGTTTCTGTTTTTCTGTGAGTGTCTTTGTGTGTGTGTCTGTCTAGGAACATCATCCTGATTGGTTCCTGCAGGCTGATTGATGCTATGTCCTGATTGGTGCAAAGTACTTTAAAAAGCATGTCATCACTTCCTCTACAGAGAGATCTTTTATTTTGAGCAGAGTGTTTGGTTGTATAGTGCAAAATCTGTGTGTGTGTTAAGAGAGTTTGAATGTGTTAAGAGTATTAGAGACTGTGAGTATTGTTTGTTTGATTGTTTGTTTGAATCTAAACTGTTAGTATTTGAGGAACTTTGTTATATTTGACCCATTTGCCAGTTTGTGACGCTGAGTTTGGATTGCCCTTTCAAATTTTGGTAGCCTGGTTGTATATATTGTAAATACTGATTATTTGGGAAAGTAGGGAGTCTGACGCCATTTTTATTTATTGTAAACTGTTCGATCTTTGTTTTTTGGTTAAGGAGTTAGGTTTGTATATTTTATTTTTCTTTTCTTTTCTTCTGGGTTTGGGGAAGAGGTTTTAAAACAAGGAAATTTTGTTTGTTATTTTGGCCAAGTCAGCTCCTGAATGATAAGTCCTAAATTTAAAGTCAATAAATTTATCATTGTTCAAATTCATTACATTTCTCAGAGTCTTTCATGTTGCACCCTTTCCCCTAGATGGGGCGTAACACTTCTCAATATCCCTCCTCGTTTCCTCGCTCCTCTGTCCTCCATCCTATGACCCGGAAGCCGAACGAACTCAGCCATCTTGAAGGACATCTCAATTCTCTAATTGCACCATGAGGAGGTGAGGAACGAGGAGTGAGGAAGCTTCCTGAGGAGTCATGAGCTAGAATACACAGGTGTATCCTTCGCGGAAGTCTTTCTCGTCGAAAAACCTGATGCACGTATAAACTCTCCTCCCCCTTCATATCTGTCACAATAATTTAAATGTATGCTTTAATTTTGCAGTTTAAATAAACGTTACATCTCGTATATTTCAGTGAGGCATCTTGCTTTATTAGTATTTATTATATTTTTTTTTAAATAACCAAACTTTAACAACATATGGGTAGATCCCTCGGGTGCAGCTGATGACGCTTTGAAAGGAGGCTCACAGAGAGCCTAACAACTTAGCCAACAACTCGCACTTGCTATCCTAAAGGGACCGAGGATATCATTTCACTTGATTCAATTCCTCCGTCCTCGCATCTTTTCCTTGCGTCCTTCCCTCACATCCTGAAGGGGTGGAGCTAAGACGCGAGGAAAGGTAGTGAGGAAAGGAAACAAGGATGCACAAATAAGAATTGAGAACCCTCTTTCTGTACCAAGAGGAGGTCTAACAATGCTCGCAATAGCCGAGGAGGCTCACAGAGAGCCTATTCAACTTAGCAAACTGCCTGGCCAAGCTCTAGGAGCAGAGGCTCTCATCATGATGACTCTCTAAATTAAGAGGAGACCTAGCTATGCCCCATGCTCAGGACATCTTGCAAGGAGGCTCACAGAGAGCCTACAACTCACAATTGCTATCCTAGGGGAGCTCTGGAGAGCAGGAGACCTTAATAAAGATAACTTTCTGTAATGAGAGGAGGCCTAAAAATGCTTGCAGTAGCCAAGGAGGCTCACAGTGAGCCTAACAACTTAGCCAACAACTCGCAATTGGTATCCTAGCAGAGCTCTAGGGGGCGGAGGCCTCAATGATGCAGGCCTATGGCTGAGCTCATAGGATGAATACATCATGTCCTACGCCTGTCAAGTAAGCTACATAACAGGGATAGCAGCCTGACAAAATAATGGGCAGAGCTCAGAGGAGCAGAGGCCTCTAGTAAAGCAACTCTCTATAGTGAGAGGAGGCCTAACAATGGTCAAGTTCAAGAGCAGTGACCAAAAAGTGAGCCTAACAACTTAGCCCTAGGCTGAGCTCAGAAGAAGGAGGCCCTATAATAATGACTCTCTGGATAGAGGAGGCCTAGCTACATCAATGTTACAACAGCTGAAGCTGTGGTTAAAATTACTCCCAATCCAGATGCACCAAGGAGGCCCAGAAAAGGAGCCTACAACTCAGTATTACTGCCACATTCTGCTCTGAGAATGGAGGCCTCAATATGCTGACTCTCTAAAGAAAGAGAAGGCCTAGCTACATTCTATATTCAGGGCAACTCTAAGGTGGCTCAGAGAGAAAATACCACTTGGAATTGCATAAAAAAGGGTGGAGCAAAAAGCACCACCCATAGTGAGAGGGCATAACATGCTCCAATGAAGGCAGTAACTAAGGAGGCTCACTGAGAGCCTACTATTTAGTAAACTCTCCGATATAGACAACACCTTCACAACCAGCCTCTAATGCCAAACCATCAGTAAGGCAGATGATGGAATAAAATCATGCTGCCAAAAACATCATAGGTCCAGCTTCAGGACCAGATGTAAAAGCATGTCAAAGCCCCACCTGACCTCAGTCAGGGGATGGAAGGGGGGAGGGGGGAAGGAGGCAGATGTTATTTAGCCTCTGGGACCCCAGAGGGCTCAGAGCGATTACTCTGGATCACTTCCCTAAGATCTTTTCTTCTCCCTCTTGTTTCACGTCTCCTCCGCGCTGTGCCCCTCGAAGGAGAGGGACCATGAGAAGCATTGACACATAACCATATTCCAGCAACCCCTCCACATCAGCATAGTTTGCCTGTGAATAATGGATGTGAAAAGAATATGGATTTCCCCTATATCTCCACATCTCAGTGTGAAGATCTGGGAGAAAGGGAAGAATCTTGGGGGAAGAAGGGAAGAAGCTGAGCGGATATGTCCTGACAGGAGCTTGTGCTTCTCACGCTTCCAAGGCAGATCTAATCTTTACTTGGCACAAGACATAACATTAGATTATCATATGCAGGGCAGGCTAGGCAAGGCTGCAATTGCTCAGAGACATCCTTGATCTCAACAGCCTCTTCCTGCTCATATTGGCTTGAGACGAAGAGCGCGCTCTTGATGTGAGAGTCAGCATGATGATGCTGTATGGTATTGCGTCCATTGTATCGCATTGCATCGCAATGCCCAATTCACTTTGACATGTTCATGACCTGTTTAATCTTTAAATGATTGCTTGCAATTCTGTAAACGAAGCTGAATGTCTTTTCCCATGCAACGCATCAGTCATGGTCCCACACCAGCTAAACTCCCTCTGGCTCCACCTACTACAGTAGCCACGCCCCAAAATCTCGCTATTGGCCGAGCTGGAAAGAGATTGACAGATCTGAGCAAAATTCTCTTAATGTTTTGATGGTGCCTGGGAGGCTCAATGTTTATAAGATAAACCCATGAATAGCATATTAATAGTCAATGAACATAAATTTTAGGGCTCCTGTGTTTTAACGAGAACTGGGACACTATGCCATGTTTATTAGTCACAGATGCATTTCTCACCTTCTCCTCCAGAGTTCTGAACATGAGCAGCACTTCTGTGTAATGAGGGATGAACCACAGATTTACTAGAGTCTTTCCATCGGCTGATAACAGTCTTCTGGGACGAGGCTGAAATGTCCTGAACAGCCAGAAGAAGTTTTTATTTAGAAAGGCATTTACATTGTGAAAAGTAATGACTATTGTTTTATTCATGTATGAATTTATTTATGCATTAATGCATTATTTGTGCATTTAGTTTTGCATGCATTTATGCCTTTTTTGTGCATGCATTCATGCATTTTCTAATTTGTGTTTTTTTTGCATGCATTTATTTTTCTTTGTTTATTTTGACTATTTTTTCACATTTGTAATTATACCAAATCCATCAAAACTTAAGGTTAAAATATGCATTTAAATTTTATTTTTCTGTTACTTGAGAGTTAGCACTGTTTGTCATTTTGAAATCCTTTGACACTTGATTGTTTTTCATTCACTATTTAGCCCAACTCATGCATTAACAAAATGACTTGTTAAACAATTTATATTTTTCTACAAAACTCAAGCATTTGAGCAAAAGCCAAATGATCAAAATTGTTAGAAGCTCAGATGGTTTTTAAAGGGGGGGGTGTATGCATTCATGCATTCTGACTTATTTACACTGTTAAAGAGTTCCATTCTCATGCTAAACATGGCCAAAGTTTCAAAACACGAGTTGGACGTATGACAGAGTATTTCTGTGCCAAATACTGTACTTCTGGTTTCGGAGAGTTTTTTTCGAGTATGGCCTGTATGACGTCAAAAGAGCGGAATTCCTTGTATATGCACTTCTCCCTGATAAGCGTGCACACACATCACCCATCAACGCGTTTTGTTCAGGATATGGAAGCCGAGAGATTTTTCAACAATGGCTGTGTCCCAATTCAGGTGCTGCACCCTTCGAAGGCTGCATACATCATCGAGGCAGTCTCATTTAAGAAAAATAAGCCTTAGATTGCAACGTAAGAAAGTAATTACAGTATTTTACAGCTCACAATGAATAGCAGTCAATTTTATTACGGTTACTTTTCTTAAATATGACATCCTTGATGAAGTATTCAGCCTTCAAATGCGATCTCCGAAAGACGCAGCCTCCGAAATGAGACGCAGCTCTTGTCACTGAAGGAGTGTGTTTTTGGTTGTGAGGGAAAGATTAACCTTTTTCAGCGTTAAGGGAACAGTGGATGAAGTTTGTTTTTCCAGGGCAGCAATGTATGTTTGTTTGTTCCCGGAGTTCGGTGATGAATGCTTTGTAAACAAGTCCCAGTTCGGCGCTGGATTTGCAGATCGCGGGTGGTGAGTAAACCTGCATCAGATGTCTGTGTTTTGTTAGCAATCGGTGCGCAAGTGCATAAAATGTAAACACCACAAACATTTTTGTTCCCTTTGTATTTATAATGATGTCACAGCTTGCAGACGATCTCTATGCAGAAGCTGCGCTCGCTCGTGACTCTTTAGCTCCACCCATGGCACTGACGCCAGGCACGCCTCCAGGAGCTCGGCTTTTTTCGGAAAGACTCGGTTTAGCGTATCTATCTTTTATAAATATAAAGATAAAACTAAAGACTTTTCGGAGATATGAAGGATGCATTGTTACTCTAGATGTACTCAAGATTAACATGAGATTGGCAGAAACTGTGTGTGATACCCCCCCCTTTAAGCTCATTAAGCACATAAATTCAGAGTGTCTAAAAAAGATTCAACATCACATTAAACTGGAACTTTCTGTATGTATTTTATTCTGTTTGTTTTACCTTGGGTCAGGACACAATCTGCCCTCTGACTGCAGGTCTGATCTGGTTTCGTTGGGTGTTCCCATCACAAAATGATTGTCACGAATGTGAGGAACCTCACAGAGCAGTGAGGTGAGACTGTGGCAAAGAGCAACAACCTGGCCTCGGACACAACTCTGTGACATGCGCATGTTAAATCTGAAAGAGACACAGAGAATGTGCAGCTTGTAATATAAAAATTTAGGGTAATTTCCTCCTTTTATAGAAAACAAAGTATGGGAAACAGTCCTGTGATTAAACATACTTGTGACAGAACTCCAAAATCAGTTTTCTCTTGATCCTGGCCACATCTTCCTATTGAGAGTAGAATGAAGGAATAAGGAACATTTCCATTTATTTAGCAAATCAAATCAGTTTCCTCTTCACGCTTGCCTACATACAGAGTTTAGCTTTAGCACACTCGTCTGTTCTTTCTTCTTTATAAATGCATTCAGCATTTCATCTCGAACTCCCACTTTCTCCAGCTGAATGGACACAAAAGCACCTGCAAGCCTGAATTACAACAAACATTTCACACGGTGCTTAGTTAAAACACGTCTTAATGTCTATTTTGGAAAAATGTATATCCAAATTACTTTACATGTGGGTAAAAAAAAAAAAAAAAAAAACATATGAGTTAATCTCACAAACCATGGCATTGTATTTTGCATTAAGGATATAATTACTGTGATTTATGTTCATTTCAATTAACATAAATTAAAGGCAGAAAAACAAATACGACCATAATGATAAAACACTTAAATGTATTTAAAATCAGAATATCATTTTTATTATGCTTAACTGTCATAAAAAAAAATCAATGCAAAAAATCCTAAAGACTTTATGAAAAGTTTTATTTTCTTCATGCATGTAGACCTGTTTCTAGTAGCTAAGGCACGTTTCCTGGTTTCAGAGGAAGTAGATCCATCATGCTGCAGTGGCAGGTCTGTATCTGAGGATTGATTCAGCTTCTCTGTCCTATAGCACAAGGATGCTTGTTTAAGTGCTCCAATCAGAGCATTCTTCTGAACCACCTGACACACCAGAACCACCTGCAGGTTCTCTAGGCTGGACTGATTCATGAGCTGATGCACAGAAACACAAGGTCAAATGATGATTCATATACTGGACAAAAATAATGAGCCAAAATGTGCAGGACACTTATAAATCATGTGATTACCTGTAGAACTGCTTCATTAGATTGAAAGCTAAATTTGCCAATATGACACTCATCAAGTTCCTGGACACAGAGAGGCAGGCTGTTTGGAACAAACCTATGAAACAGAAAGGGATAAACTGAAATCAGCTAGATTTTACACATTCTGATCTGAGGAAATGGAGTGAGAGGGCTTATTAATGATATACTGAGAAATAGATATGCAAACTTTAAAAACAACCACTAATTACAGCATTTAGGCTGCTACAAACCTTATACACACTACACTGCGTTCAATTCATTGCTTTTAACAGATGCTGATAATGAGCTTGACAGGTCGACTTTAGAGCTTGAGCTTGACTATAGACTTTTACCTGTCAACATTCTGTTTGTCGTCCTGGAGGGCGGTGATGAACACAGGAAGTTGTTTTGGAATCTCTTTCCGCACAGCAAACTCAAACTGCACCGGCCGCATGTACAAATGAACATCATCAAAGCCCATCACTCTGGCCAGTGATTTATATAGTCTAAGCAACATGACAGAAAACAAAAGACATTCAGTTGAGAGTTTGATAACATTAGCTGTTTTTTCAGACATCATTTTAAGGAAAGTTTAAAGGCAGCTAAACAAAATATAAATGTATAAAAAAATAAATATGTGTGTATGTGCATATGCATATATATATATATATATATATATATACTACCAGTCAAAAGTTTGGAATCTGTAAGATTTTTAATGTTTTTAAAAGAAGTTTCGTCTGCTCACCAAGGCTGCATTTATTCAATTAAAAATACAGTAAAAACAGTAATATTGTGAAATATTATTACAATTTAAAATAACTGTTTTCTGTTTCAATATATTTTATAAAGTAATTTATTTCTGTGATCAAAGTTGAATTTTCAGCATCATTACTCCAGTCTTCAGTGTCACATGATCCTTCAGAAATCATTCTAATATGATGACTTGATGCTCAAGAAACATTTATTGTGTACAATTGTACAAAATATTTGTGTACAATATTTTTTTTTCAGGATTCTTTGATGAATAGAAAGTTCAAAAGAACATCATTTATTTGAAATATAATCTTTTGTAACATTATAAATGTCTTTACTGTCACTTTTGATCGATTTAATGCATCCTTGCTGAATAAATTAGTATTAGTTTCTTTAATTACTTTTCAAAAAAATAAAAATAAAAATTCTTACTGACCCCAAACTTTGGAACGGTAGTGTATAATGTTACAAAAGCTTTGTATTTCAGATAAATGCTGTTCTTTTGAACTTTCTATTCATCAAGGAATCCTGAAAAAAAAGTACACAACTGTTTTCAACATTGATAATAATCATAAATGTTTCTTGAGCAGCAGATCATCATATTAGAATGATTTCTGAAGGATCATGTGACACTGAAGACTGGAGTAATGATGATGAAAATTCAGCTTTGATCACAGGAATAAATTACTTTATAAAATATATTCAAACAGAAAACAGTTATTTTAAATTGTAATAATATTTTACAATATTACTGTTTTTACTGTATTTTTAATTAAATAAATGCAGCCTTGGTGAGCAGATGAAACTTCTTTTAAAAACATAAAAAATCTTACCGATTCCAAACTTTTGACTGGTAGTGTATATATATATACATATAGACACACAATTATATATTTTTTTTATTTACTGTTTATTAAAGGCAGATTAAAGTAGCAAAAATACACACACAAATGTATATATAAATAAATAAAATTATATATATATATTAGGGCTGTTAAATGTGACATTTATCATAATGGGTTTATGTGAAGATTGTTTTAAGTTCACTTGAATTAAGAGCTGTTATATTTTTTAAAGCCTATTAAATATTAAAATTGATAGCTTTCAATTATACCATAATGTTGAATGGCTATAATTAATGGCTAAAATTGATTAAAAAAAAAATTAACAGACATCAATATCAGTAGTGGTATCAGCAATACTGGCCTTCAAGATGCCATTAAACAAATATTTAAAATATACTGTCTTTATGTTGTTTCTACATTATTTTGGAGATTCAATGTGAAAGTATAACAATATAAAAATATATTAAAATAAATTAGATGCAATTAAAGCATCCAGTACATAAGCAGCCAGTGTTCAAAACTATCTCCTTACCTTAGCCTGATACACAATGGTAAGCTTGTAATTATGTTTTATAATTCTGGTGGTACTGGTGGGTTTTTGCGGGAAATTTGAGCATGTCTTTGCGTCATTGCGTCACGGAAAGAGAAAGCAACAGAAAGAACGAGTCCCAGCTAGTAGGCTAGTGAGGCGGATCATTTATAGACTTTTCTCACCGCAGCTGCAATAATTAAACTTATCATTTGGATGGCGGATTGTATGGTATGACAAATGGAGATTAGACTGTACAGAAATTTAAATCTGCAGGTAACGCTAATACACACTAAATACACAGTCACACAGTGCTAATGTTGTTAACATTAACAATTTGAGAACAAAGTATAAGAATAATAATTTGCACAGTTTGATGTGATATGAGCTAAGTGATCGTTAGATTTAATCACCATTGGTAGTGCAACTCTATAGTGATGCTTTTTTTTCTCAGTTGGTCAGAACAAAAGTGACAGACATGTTACTCACTTGTTCAGATGACATTTTCCAGTGAAAATTCTTATTTTGGTCATATATCAAGACTACAATCTGTGGAGACGTGCCGAGGCACAACTCACGTAAAAATGATAATTCCACAAACAACTGCAGTTGCAGGTTTCAAACAGAGATGGCGACAAAGAGGCAAAACTTACGGAATGCAGCTTTAACCAAGATTAATTACAGAAAAATGTGCAATTATCGACTGACAGCACGACAGACAGACAGACAGATAGATAGATAGATAGATAGATAGATTGATAGATACTTTTAAACTATACTTAACTCTCATGAAAATAATGTGAAAATGCAGTGAGCCACACTGTACATTTTTCATCTTTTTTTCCACTTATGTTCCAAAAACATAATTTAATTTTTCATGATCAATTTCCACCCTCTCTGACATGAATAATTAAACAGTCCATTTGCATGCTGTAATTTCTGTTAAATGGACTTCAAGCTATTTCTGCCCCATCCTTCATTGTGGAAATGAAGGAATGAGCCAGATCTAAGTTTCAAAAACTGAAAGTTATCAAGGAAAAAAAAATTAAGGGAAATTTGAACTGCTCAGCAATATTGTTTTCCAACTCAACTGGGACAGGTGTTCAGTTTCTGACGCTGATTCAATGATGCGGTGACGGAGTGTGACGAGCTCTAGTAATGTGCAGAACATCTTCAGCATGAACAACTGTCTGTCTTTGCCTTGTTTCCTCTCCTGTTCCTCGGCAGATTTCACAACAGACATTCCCAGCTCTCTGACCAGAACGGGATCCTCCATGAACCCATCTGAGAACAACTGAAACATGAATAAATGAATAAAGGAAGATTTAACTCAAAATTGGATAAATAATGTAGAACAACCTTATTTATTTCTTTGTTAGTTAATAAATAGATGTCACTTGCTGAACTGTAAATGCAACATCAATGTTGCATACTACTGCTCAAAATGATTATCAGTGCATACTTTTTAAGGGGTCATGAACTGCATTTTTTTAAAAATTGTATAATGTTCTTTGAGGTCCACTTATTATGTTATCAAGATTTTTAAATAAAAAAAAACCTTATTTAGAAGTAATAGGCTATTTTCTATTATGTTTTTGACCATCTCTTTGAAATACTCTGTTTTGATAGGCGTGTCACATTCAAGATTTGGAAGTTAACGCCCATTGCTATGATTCGGTAACAGTTTTGCAAATTAAGATAATTTCAACGTTCCCCACCGTTACACGTGTTTTGAAAACTTCCGATGTTCGCTATACTTTTTGAGTTCTGAAACTTACAGAATATTTTTATAGCACAATGACCTCTTATGTGTCAAAAGAAAATTTGATTTCTCAAATCATGACCCTTTTAAATAAAACATGCATTTATATTTAAATGCATACATTTAAGTAACAAATAGTGAGCAATATGATAGTATTGCAGTCAGAACATAAGCTGTGTCTGGCTGATGCTGTTCTAAAATTTCTCTCAATAATACATTAAAGGGTTAGTTCACCCAAAAATGAAAAAAGTGTCATTTATTACTCACCCTCATGCCGTTCCACACCCGTATGACCTTCGTTAATCTTCGGAACACAAATTAAGATATTTTTGTTGAAATCCGATGGCTCAGTGAGGCCTCCATAGCCAGCAATGACATTTCCTCTCTCAAGATCCATTAATGTACTAAAAACATATTTAAATCAGTTCATGTGAGTACAGTTGTTCAATATTAATATTATAAAGCGACGAGAATATTTTTGGTGCGGCAAAAAAACAAAATAACAACTTATTTAGTGATGGCCGATTTCAAAACACTGCTTCATGAAGCTTCGGTGCGTTATGAATCAGCGTATCGAATCATGATTCGAATCGCGTGTCAAACCGCCAAACTGCTGAAATCACATGACTTTGGCGCTCCGATCCGCTGATTCAACACGCTGATTCATTACGCTCCGAAGCTTCCTGAAGCAGTGTTTTGAAATCGGCCATCACTATATAAGTCGTTATTTTGATTTTTTTGGCACACCAAAAATATTCTCGTCGCTTTATAATATTAATATTGAACCACTATACTCACATAAACTGATTTAAATATATTTTTAGTACCTTTATGGAGAGAGGAAAGTCATTGCTCCCTATGCAGGCCTCACGGAGCCATCAGATTTCAACAAAAATATCTGAATTTGCTTTCCGAAGATTAACGAAGGTCTTACGGGTGTGGAACGACATGAGGATGAGTAATAAAAGACAGAATTTTCATTTTTGGGTGAACTAACCCTTTAAGCATTAATAAAATACTTCTAATTCTTTTCCTTTCCTCCCTCCCCCTAAACATTAAGTTTAAGACAGTGGCATCTCAGCTTATTTGGAGCAAAAAAAGACACATACGTCTCTCTGGATCTGAGAACTATAGGTGGTGCCAGGAGCGGCAAGCATGTGCCAATGACACAGGGCCGTTTTCAAGAGCCTTTGCTCAAGTTTGACTCTCTGAGATGGTGTTTTCGCTCTGTGCAGCTCAAATAGTTCAGTACAGGCCCGTTCAAGACCCTCGTACAGCCGAGACGCCAAACACAATGAGGGGTGTATCTCCAAAAAATACACACTCTTCAAAGAAGGCCTGCAACAAAGGCACAAGGAGACACCCTAAAACAAGTGTTTTGTCTTTTAAGCTTTTAGATATATTTTTTTAAAAAACATTTGCAATTCATTTTGTGATGCATCCCTTAATGTGAAATGTCATTTTAACAAGAATAAAAGATGGGCATTGCTTTTATCCATCACATGCAGTCATGTATTTACAATTAGAACTATACATTTGGCAGACGGTCTTACATTGCATTCAACGTATACATTTTTTAAAGCATTCTCTGGGAATCAAACACATGAATTTGGCGTTGCTAGTGCCATGCTCAATTATTTAAACTACAAGAATGACAAGTATCATGCTCAAGACTAGAAACAAGTATACAAGTAAACAAGTATAACAAAGTCTTGATTTTGTTTTTGGGCACTACTAGAAACATTTTTCATGCTTAGATGTTCAAAAAAGATTATTTTTCACATATTTTACATTGTCACCCCTTTATTTTGCATATGCTTTTGGTGGGAATTATTTAAATGAGGAATACTGTGACATGTACGTTGCCGGATGAAAATTCAAGACTACAATCAGGGAGTTCAGAAACCGTGACACTGATATAGAGAATAACTCCCGCTGGAGGAACTTTGTGCTTTATAACTTTGCATAACTTTTTCATGCTCAAACAGCAACATTACGCACTAAAGAAAGCTGAACTTGGAAAAAAAGCATTTACTTTAATAAAGTAAACAATGTGAACATTTGAGTTATGCTGAATTTACGATTGATTATGTTTATCTTTACCTGCTTCCACCAACCGATACCAAATGTTTAGGGATGTAGTTTGGTGGCAGGCCGTATTTGCTAGAACAACCATTCTGTCCCTCCCTCCATATTCTCTCCAGATATTGCCGCTGCTCATCAATCTAACGTTCAGAAAACATCAAAGCATAAAATAATCTGACAGCTTAGGTGGGTTAAACATGATTACACAGCAAATGCTTGGTTACCTGATTGTTCAGCACTAGTTTGATGAGCTGTTGATGGCTGTGGAGGCAGACGATAGTGTCCCTGTAAGCTTGAACAAAATATCCAGCAGTAAAATCGATCTGTGGCCGTCTGTGCATGATGTCTGTGATGACCTGAGCCAATCTGAACTGTTCCTCTGGATCTGTGACATGCTGATACGCCTCCAAATAGCAATTCAAGAGCTGTGAATACAAGACTTCTGTTCAAAAGTTTGGGGAAAGTAAGTCATTTAAAAAAAGAAATATATAATTTTATTTTTAGCAATGATGCAATAAATTGTGAAAGTGACAATAAATACATTTATATTCTATTTCAAATAAATGCTGTTCTTTTAAACGTTCTGTTCATCAAATAATCTTGGAAAATATGAAGCATCACAACTGTTTTCAACATTGATAATAATAAGAAATGTTTCTTTAACAGCATATTAGAATGATTTCTGAAGGATCATGTGACACTGAAGACTAGAGTAATGATGTTGAAAATCATATTTGCATCAAAGGAATAAATTACATTTTAAAATATATTACAATCGAAAACAGTTATTTTAAATAGTAATAATATTTAATATTTAATAATATTTTGATCAAATAAATCCAGCCTTGGTGATCTTCTTTCAAAAATATTAAACAATCCCAAACATTTGAACTGTAGTGTAAAGTATCATTACAATTACACTCACACATCACATACCTGTATTTTGTGCTCCATAAATTCTGCTTCACACGTCCATATGTCTAAAAGCACAGCCAACCGATCCACATCCATTCTAGCCAAAGAGTGAAGTTCTCCTCCAGATCCATCAGATGCATGTGATTCTGACAGAATAACATGAAACGACAATTGTGAATCACAGATTACAAACTAAAGGTGTCTTCATCCTTCTTAGTTATGGCAGCTCTGTGTCATCATACTAAAATATGAGCCACCTCACCCCAGAACGGCACCAAGCCCTCTTACTTTTCCTCACCTTCAATCACCTGACATATAGAAACACTTTTGCACCATCAATTCCCAAAGAATAAAAAACATTCCCAACCTACATTGTTTTCTTGTTAAATATCCTTTATCACTTGGAAATTCTTCTGATTATCAAGTAAAATGAGTTGTCATAAGTTACTTTACTTTTAATGTTTGCAATATAAGTGAACATATCAGTCATAAACACAGTTTTAAACAAGTTAGATATATAGTACATCCTACTTTACCAGCATACACATACATTACACTCACGTAAAGCACTATATATATAGCAAATCTCGGCTGTGTAATTGTTTTTATCATCACAAAATGTAAAGTATATCATGTCATAGCTCTATATATAGAGTTGGATATATATTATATTCAACCTTGTCCACATAAATACAATACACTCACGTAAAGTGATATATAGCAATTCTCAACTGCCTGATTTTTTATTTCCTTGCAAAATGTAACTATATTATCGCCTGGCTCTTTATATAAAGTTGAATATTTTAGTATGTCCAACTTTATCTGCATACATATTGTACAGTACACTCATGTAAATCTATATATAGTATATAGCAAATCTCAACTGCTTGATTGCTTATCTCATTGCAAAATGTAAACTATATTAACACCCAGCTCTAATCAGCTAAATGCAACTATAAAGATATTAAGATATTATAACCATCAACATCACGATCTTCTGTAAAGCTAGATTGAAACAGTGTGTATATAAAAAGTTTATACAAATGAATTTGTATACGCTATTGGAAAATGAGCATACTTAAAGGGGGGGAAAATCACAAACAAGAGCATCTGCCCTGACCTCTGCTCCTCTGTATGAAATGAGACGCAGTGAGCAGCAGATGTTGCTCCAACTCATGCAGGTCCACCAGTGCCACATCATAGATGATGTAGAGACCCCGCTGGTCCTGCGTGTGGATGCAGCTCCCATCTGTGCTGTAGTAATCATGGAGGTTTTCCACCTCGGGAAACTCCATAAACTCGACACAGTGAACCTAAAACAGAACAGAGATTTACTCTCTCTGCCTTTCACATTGCATTGGTTTTTCCATAAAACACGGGGTGAATCTGCAAGTGGAGGACCTTATGGTCAACTGGACTGTTGTAGATGAAGTGATTTGACCCAAGAGCTCCAGTAGAGCCATCGTGTCTTTTAGCAGCACTCATCCAGCTCATCTCCTCCACACTTCTCACCAGATCTCCTCCGACCAACTCCAGACCCGGGGCGTCCATCGCCAGAGTCCTCTCTACTGACCGCAGGTAGTTCAGCAAACTCAAACAAGTACGCTACACAAACAAGAGGCCAGGACTCAATAAAACACAGTATTTTAGTGAGAAAAAACCCTTACATGAGATAGCAGGAGAAGTAACCCATGCAAAACAGTACTGTGATGTTAATACCCTGGTATTTATATGGCACATTTTCAGAAAAACATTCAAAATTTGTATTCAGAAAAAAAGTTTTTTAAAAAGTCTTCTTGAAAAGTTAACCTGTCTGTCTGTCTGTCTATCTAAAACTTTTTTACCAAAACAAAGAATTTAGTATAAGTATTGTCATACTTGTATAATTCTCCTGATTTATGGTCATTTTAAGCCTCATACATACTATGTTCAAAAGCTTGTGGTCAATAAGATTTAAAAATAAACAAATAAGTAAATAAATTCATACTTTTTTCAGCAAGGATGCATCAAAGTGACAATAAAGACATTTATAATTTTACAGAAGATTTCTATTTCAAATAAATGCTGTTCTATTGAATATTCCATTCATCAAATAATCCTGAAAAACAACAAAAATATCAAGCGGCACAACCGTTTTCAACATTGATAATAATAAATGTTTCTTGAGCAGCAAATCAGCATTTTAGAAAATTTTTTGAAGGATCATGTGACACTGAAGACTGGAGTAATGATGCTGAACATTCTGCTTTGAATCACAGGAATAAATTACAATTTAAAATATATTACATTACAAACCAGTTTAATTAATTAATTAATTAGTTATGCACAATATTTTACTGTATTTTCGATCAAATAAAAGCAGCCTTGACGAGGATATTCTTTCAAAAACATTAAAAAATCTTACCAATCCAAACTATTTAACAGCATAGTAAAAATAAAAAAAAAATAGTATAATAATAATTCATAGTTTATATAACTAAAGTATATCCTAAATCATGTTTTTCCTTTCTCGGGAAGTACTTGTTTGTATGGGTTCTACAAAAAAAGCAAAAAAAGCATAGTATCAATATGGTACATGACCAAAACACATTTTGAATGTATTATGGTTATGTATTTGCATGATAGACTTCCAAAAATCATTGTATTACCATAGTACATGTCCCAAAAACAAAAATGGTACACATTTTAAAAGGTGTGATAATACTTTTATATTTACATTTTTGTGCTTTTGTGGGAAAGACCAAAACCTCAAATTTTTCACATCTTTCATGACTGTCTTTGACTGTGTTTTACCTTGAGTTCTCTGATCCTGAGGTGTCTCAGGTAGATTAAAGACTCATAAGCTCCTCTGATTGTTACAGGCTCCTTGGCACCTTCTTTAGCATCTTCATCCTTCTCAAGCAGAAAAGCACTGCTGCTTTGACTAAACAGTTAGGAGACAAAGAGCTGTTAAAAGAAAGAATAACATACAATACAGACACATTTCAGCATTTGGAAAATTACCCTTTATTCCTTTTCTCAGAGTGTTTCTGATCTGCATATTTGGATAAATGAGAAGTCTGTCCATTGGCCACCTGGAGGGGAAAATAATGTGCAAACAATAACTAAATAGACTAACTGTGTAATTAATAGGAAAGATATATTTGTATTCTTGTGTATTTCTGACTTTATTTTTCGCAATTCTGAGTTTATATCTCAGAGTTATGACTTTTTTCTCACAATTCAGACTTTTTTCTCGCAACTCTGACTGTTCCTCGCAACTCCGAGTTAATATCTCATAATTCTGACTTTATTTCTTGCAATTCCAAGTTTATATCTCACAATTCTGACTTTTTTTTTTTTTCGCAACTCTGACATTATGCCTAGCAATTCTGAGTATCTCATAATTCTTAACTTTATTTCTTGCAATTCTGACATTATAGATATAAACTCGGAATTGCGATAAATAAAGTCAGAATTGTGAGATATAAACTTGCAAGTTATAAAGTCCAAAATGTCAGAGATAAATTCAGAATTGTGAGATATATATACTCACAGCTGGGGAAAAAAAAAGTCACACAAAAAGTCGCAATTACCTTTTTTATTTTGTAGCGGAAACAAGCTTCCCTACTTGTGAACAATGTGCACCGAAGAATTGTTCACAACAAGACCAGGGTCATGCATTTAAAAAGAAAAGATTTCATGTTGACTTGGAGAATATAATTTACTATTCACACAGATGTTCACCTGAGGCATGTTTGTTGTGTTATAAATGCTTCTCCATATATCAGAAGTTTTTTTGAGAGTTGCTGTGCTGATAGATGGAGGTTTTCCTGGTTGACAAACAGATGCAGTGTACTGCTTCAAAGCATCAGTCACTTTATGAAGATCTGACTCCTTTAGAAGAAAGTGCAAAACAGGATCAGTATAGTAATGTTGGATTATAGTAGTGCAATGTATAGTAGTTAATGCATAGCTAATATTAACTAACAATGAGCAATGCATTTGTTGCAGTATTTATTCATCTTTGTTAATGTTAGTAGTTAGTTAACTAATGTTAACAAATGGAACCTTATTTTAAAGTGTTGCAGATGTAATGTGCTCTGACAAACTGCTGCGTGATTGAACTAATACTGACAACCAAAGGAAACTTGACAAAAAATTGGTATATATGAATTAATTAATATATGAGTGGCAAATTCTGCTGTTCACCTCCAGGAACTTGCTGTGCATCTGGAGAAGTTCATCCATTGATCTGAGCTCCTTGAGTTTGGCTATTTGTTTTTGTAGCCAAGGATCTCGCTTTGGTTTCATCTGTTTGTTTCCCACAGGAGGCATAGACATCATATTCCATCACATATCTCATGAATTATTACATATAAAAATAATGTTGGCTTGTCTCACCTGTATATGAGGAATCCAGTTGGACTCTTTTCTGAGAGTCATGTTTTGACTCTTTCTCCCAAACTTCCTGTCTGTCGCTTCAGTGCTGTCGTACTGCAAGAAGGTCTTCATCTCCTCCTGATTTTTAAAAACAGTCCGAAACGTGTAACTAACCTATATAAAATAGAAACAAATCACATTATCGACAGTTACAATTTTCATAAGGCACAAGAACTCATCATGTTGTAGAATTAATTTTAAGATCTTTTAGATATCATTGACGTAATTTGATTAGAATTACCAGACTAAAAAGCTCCATTTCATCTCCCACTGTCTTGATGGTGCCGATATCATATTGGATGTTGTAATGTGACAGGAGGAAGTCCAGTTGCGTTTTAAAATCCTCTATATTGGTCGAGTGCAAGGGGAGCTCTGACATTGATACAAATACCCCTGATGGGTCAAAAACAGAGTAACTAATCAAGAAATGCATGACATCTAATAATATTCAGTTAAAGATCTTTATCTAAAGTATATGAATTTAAACTTGTTTAAAGAGGATCTATTATGCTTTTTTAGAGTTTAAACTTTCTTATAGTGTGTAATGTTGCTGTTTAAGCATGAAAAACATCTGCAAAGTTACAAAGCACAGTCACTTTAAAGACAGACAGACAGATAGATAGATAGATAGATAGACCTGATTGAGTTAGTTAGTAGTGTTTTGAAACTTGATTATGGTAAGGGGTGTGACATGTCTGAAACACGCCTGAAGCGGTTGACCAGTCAACAACATACTAGTCCAGCTGACCAATCAGTGCACACTGCGCTTTTCAGAAGGAGGGGGTTCATAGAGACAGGAACTAAACAGAGCATTTTTGAAAGTCTGGGAATAGAGCAGCTGCAATCTCAAATATGTTAAAAATGTGTTTTTTTTAACATTTAAGCATGAAAACCTATTCTAGTAGACCCCAAAAACTAAATCAAGACTTTGAAGGGCATAATATGGCCTCTTTAAACTAAACAAATTATTAGTCTAAATGTATTTCAACTATAGAACAGCATCAAAAACAGGTTCATTACCAGCAAAATATGCAGGAGATATAAAATCTACAACACTGGACATCTGATCCTCATTCCACTCGGTCGAAGGGAGATAACGAAAAACCTACAACCAACACATAATGAAAATTAAAACCAGATTGTTCTTATTATCATCAATTAATGTTAGTTGACAAACTTCATAGACACTGAGAAGGATGTGTCATCCCTACACTCTAAACAAAATGCTTTATGTAATTATGCTCATCAAATTACACTGTTAGAGGAAGTTAATAATTTATAGCATAAACATTCGTATACATTTCAGTTATAAACAATAGCTAGCATAGCTGTAACTTAGCATGTAAAGTAAACTTAATAAACAAGTAAGATATTACTTGTTACTGACATTAGTACAGTCATTGCTCAGTCATTGCTACTCTTCAGCACAATGGTAACTACGAAAACATATGCATAGCAGAAACATAACAGCATGAAACACTAACAGGTCTTTCCCTTTACTAAAAAACACATAAAATAACAATGAATTTCACAATTTACTCTCCTCATCCAGTGCAAAGTATGCTAACTAGATATCCACTGCCCACTTTTTAAAGTTATCAAGACTAGTTGTCAAGTAAATTCATTTAAAAAAGTAACTGACATAGAAATTTGTGTTTAAATTACACAATATTACACTGATGTAATGAATCAACATTATAATGTCAACAGAACTCATCAAAATAATGTTTGCAACATAAAAGTTCTAATTAAAAAAGTAAATTAGATTTTTTAACATGTAACCATGCATTTATTTAAAGGGATAGTTCACCCAAAAATTAAATTTCTGTCATTAATTACTCACCCTCATGTCGTTCTACACCCATAAGACCTTCGTTCATCTTCGGAACACAAATTAAGATGTTTTTGATGAAATCCGAGAAGTTTTTAATCTCCCATAGAAAGCAACGAAATTACCACATTGAAGGTCCAGAAAAGTAGTAAAGACATCGTTAAAATAGTCACCATGACTGCAGTGGTTCAACCTTAATTTTATGAAGCGACGAGAATACTTGTGCGAAAAACCAAAACTAAAATAACGACTTTATTCAACAATTTTTCTTGCTGCTCACGTGAACAGCGTCGGCCAATACCGAGCTGGGATTTGGACGTAAACACGGAAGCTCTGCACTGCGACTGCGTCAACTGCGTAAGAGACTGACAGGTAAGAGGAAAAATTGTTGAATAAAGTCATTATTTTTGTTTTGTTTTGTGCACAAAATGTATTCTCGTCACTTCATAAAATTTATAACGATGTTTTTACTACTTCTCTGGACCTTGAATGTAGTAATTTCATTGCTTTCTGTGGGAGATTAAAAACTTCTCGGATTTCATCAAAAATATCTTAATTTGTGTTTCGTTGATGAACGAAGGTCTTGCGGGCTTGGAACAACATGAGGGTGAGTAATTAATGACAGAAATTTCCTTTTTAGGTGAACTAACCCTTTTAGTTGTGGTAATAGGTCCACCTGAATTCATTTTTTGAGTGTATTAGGACTCAGAATTAAAGAATTCAGAATTCTTACAACTTTTACATTTGTTCTCCCCCAGTTTTGAATATTTGGTTACATTCACTGAAAAATGGTAACATCTAAATGAACTGGTTTTAAAAATATTATTTAACATCACTGAACCAACCTATATCTGAACTTTTTATACCAACAAAACTCATTTTAATGGTTAAGTCAAGTAGAAATAGATCCTGAAAGGGTTAGTTCACCCAAAAATGAAAATTCAGTCATTAAGTACTTCCTCATGTCGTTCTAAACCTGTAAGACCTTCGTTCATCTTCGTTACACAAATTAAGATATTTTTGATAAAATCCGAAGACTCAGTGAGGCCTGCATTGCCAGCAAGTTAATTAACACTTTCAATGCCCAGAAAGCTACTAAAGACATATTTAAAACAGTTCATGTGAGTACAGTGGTTCAACTTTAATGTTATGAAGCGACGAGAATACTTTTTGTGCGCCAAAAAAAATAATAACTTTATTCAACAATGTCTAGTGATGTGCGATTTCAAAACACTGCTTCATGAAGCTTTACGAATCTTTTGTTTCGAATCAGTGGTTCAGAGCATGTATCAAACTGCCAAAGTATGTGAATCATTGAAATTCCGTAATGACGTAACGAAGCCTCGTTTACTGAAATCATGTGATTTTGGCAGTTTGATACACGATCCGAACCACTGATTCGAAACAAAAGATTTGTAAACTTCGAAGCTTCATGAAGCAGTGTTTTGAAATTGCCCATCACTAGATATTGTTGAATAAAGTCGTTATTTTGTTTTTTTGGCACTCAAAAAGTATTCTCGTCGCTTTATAATATTAAGGTTGAACCACTGTAGTCACATGAACTGTTTTAAATATGTCTTTAGTAGCTTTCTGGGCACTGAAAAAGGAAATGATCTTGCTGGCAATGCAGGCCTCACTGAGCCATCGGATTTTATCAAAAATATCTTAATTTGTGTTCTGAAGATGAATGAAGGTCTTACGGGTGTGAAACAACCCGTAAGTGAGTAATTAATCACAGAAATTTCATTTTTGTGTGAACTAACCCTTTAAGGTAACAATTGCAGGTTACCACTTTTTACAGTGTTCGGTCACACTTTAGTTTGGGGAACACATATTCACTATTAACTACGACTTTTGTCTCAATAAACTCCTAATTTACTGCTTATTAATAGTAAGTTAGTTGTTGTGGTGGTTAAGTTTAGGTATTGGGTAGAATTAAAGGATATAGAATATGGTCATGCAGAATAAGGCATTAATATGTGCTTTATAAGTACTAATAAACAGCCAGTATCCTAATAATATGCAAGTACAAGTTAAAAGTGAGAATTGGTCCCCAAACTAAAAAGTTACCCAGTGTTCTTATATATTCTCACATGCAGAAAGTTGTAGATGCTTTTAACTGAGTGCAGATGGCAAATAAGCCACTGCAGGTAAATGATGACATCTTCCTGTGTGACCACAGCGACAGGACTCTCCACACCCGCCAGGACCTTCTCTCTGGACACGGCAAGACGACGCGCCCGGTGCACAGAATCCTCAAATTCATTGCTTATATGTGTGATCTGTTTCTACACAAAGCAAAGGGGACAGGATGAATAGATTCATTTTGCCATTTAATGCATTAAAATCTTCAAAAATGTATAATTTAGATTACTTTATATTGAGGATATAGTTTCTCCAAAACAGTGGAATGGCGACCGAATCTCCTCCATCTCAGCATCAGCAGGTATTTGCACCGTGCCAGTTTATAGGTTTGATCTGTGTAAAACTGTTGAGCCAAAATGATCACAAAAGTTTTTATAATTGTGTCAAGACCTCTTTATTTATATATCACTTTATACAATACAGATTGTTTCAAAGCAGCTTTACAGTTATAAACAGGAATAACAGAATCAATGATGCAAACTGAAATTCTGACGCAAAGCAGCTCTAAAAAAAGACAAAAAGTGTCATTATTCAGATCAAGTCGGTTCAGTTCATTAACTGTGTAAAGTTCATCAGTTATGAAAGAAGCACATTAAAACAGCTCATAACCGACCTGATGCAGCAGTAAGGGCAGACCGTCAAGTGTGTGCTCTTGTGCCAGACAGATCTCCATCTCTCTTTGAGCCACTTCTGCTTGTGACACAACAGGCTTTGTGGACGAAACCTAAAGTCACAGGTCATTTACAACAACAACAACAACAAGAGATGTCAAATGAACAGATGCAGGCACATAAAAAACGTAATAAGAACTCAAATAACTGTAAAAACTCACTTGCAGCGCTTTGAGGAGCACCTGCTCTCTCTCCATATGAAAGTAAGACACATCTTTTGGAATATGGACAGAGCTGAAAAAGTTGGCAAGAGTAATATTTTGGTCTACTAGATACAAAATTTGAATGGTGAATCAAGTTCCATGGCATTTTGAACATGTGAATGTACATTAATGTTAAACATTACATAATTAAATTAATGTTTGTTAATGACTTATTAATGAAAGGACTTAAAGGGATAGTTCACTCAAAAATGAAAACTGTGTCATCGTTTACTCATAAAAAAAAATTACTATGGAAGTTAATCAACTTTTTTTTTTTTTTACCGACATTCTTACACCCTACTTCTGTGTTCAAAAGAAGAAAGAAATTCATACAGGTTTGGAACAACTTGAGGGTGAGTAAATGATGGCAGAATTTTCATTTTTGTGTGAACTATCCCTTTAAGATCCCTATGTCAGCGGTCTTACCTGTATGGTTTTGTGGATATTTTATGTAAAATCTCATTGTCCTCGATCTCAGTCCTCAGAGCCTGAATCTGAGCGGATAGTTCTTCTTGCAGCTGCTCCACCTTCACTGGCGAGCCGAATCTGTATATCTGTGACATCTTCAATTCACAATCCCAGTTTTGTAAAGCTTACTGTATTAGTTGCATGTAGGTCACTCAACACGTTCAACAGATAGAAAATAGCTTTAAAAAATGGGAATAAAAACAACTTTATAAAAGTGTCTCTACGGTCCAAACTTTTGCTTCAGTGTATCAGTGTTTGTGTCAGTGGTTGCAGTTGCTATAGAGACGCCGTACGCGCGCTTCAAATGAATGGCGGTAAATCAAAGCTTCAAATCTGAACCCAAGCGTGGAAGGCTGATTTGGCGAGGTTTGTCCACCCGCCCAAAAAAAAAAAAAAAAAAATCAGGTGCAACAAGTAACCAAGTTGATTTTTATTTGGCAAATTTAGACACGTTCAGTATCTTTTAGTACAAAATAATATTATTGTGGTAAAATTAACTTGTGTGAATGTAGTAACGTCTGTGCAGTAAATAACACTGACGATAAATAAAAGTATTTGAAATAACATTGAAATTAAAGTAATTTATGATGAGTCTACATCCGAATTTTAACCTGCAGAGGGCGATGAAAACTCAGTCAAGCGACTCAATTTTAATGTGCTGACACAAGCAAAGAGGACAAACCTGTCAGGTCTACCTGAAGTCATGAACATAATCTTTTTTTTTATTATTATTTATTATGTCACATGAAAGAGTCCTTCTGATCTTGTAAATTGCGAGACCCCAAACAGCTTCTCGCTGACCGAAGTCTTTGTGTGCAATGGAAATAAATATATCTTTCTTTTCCTCTTCTTCTTCTTCTTTTTTTTTTAAGAATATTTGGAAGGTTGTCACTTTCAACCTATACAGCGATGAGTCGCTTCTCAATGTATAATTTAATAAATCAGATCCACCTTCTCTGGATTTAAATAGCTCAACATTCCAAGTTGACTTGGATACAGAAGCACCGATTGGTTCGTGGCAAAAGCAGTCGGTAGCCAATGAGAGATCATCACCAAGGTGCTGTCCCACCAATGAGTGCACAAGGACACGGGCCACATTTTACAGCTATTGTCACTAGGGGGTTGTTTTCCTCCCTGCAGAGAGCAGTAAAACATTATGAATGATTTTCTTAACACAATCAATCCCACTGATTGTACAGCGCGTATGAATGAGCGTGATTGCTACATGTGCATGAATACACACTAAGTTTGAAAAAATATCAGCAATCAAACACAACAACAGGGGCTTCATCTAAGAGAACATTTCATACATTTTCAAAAGACACGTCTCCTTGGTATCCATATACAATCTGGATGCCGTTCATAGGGGGAAAAGCTAGAAAAAGAGATGGACTGGCAAAGGTTTGAACCTTCTTAAGTCTAGGCTGAAATGAAGCTGTCCAGACACCAACAACATCATTGTGTCATCACAGACTTGGTTACTTTAGGAGAGTGTTTAGAAGCCTTGTGACAAATTCCAAAACCTTTTGGGGAACATTTTAAGTTATATATTATCTGAAAGCATGACACTGTTCAGTGTAAATCAAACACCTCAGTTGCATCGCTCTTACTGTCAGGAACAGTGTTGGAACATCATGCTCAGAGGTTATTTTTAAAGCGTCAAAACTGAGGCATAACAGGAAGAAAACGGGGTGAGAAATTGTCAACGTACATGATATCTGAGCAAATATGAGCTTCCAAAAACCAAAGATAACTATGGCCTTTGATAAACATGTTTAAAACGGCACTTTTGAAATCAAATAACCTAGAGCATACACTGCCCGGATAGCCTAAAAAAAAAAAAAAAAAAGGTTGCTGCTTAAGAGTGTATGAATGGATCATTATTGCAGGGATTAATATGTTTCTATCATGTTATATGTTTGACAATAGTCTTTCTAATTCTAACTGATGGATTGTGTAACCTGCATGTAGGAAGACACATAATGGCCATATTCCAGGATGACAATGTCAAGATTCACCAGGGTTAAAATTGTGAAATAATGGTTGGGTATTTCCATCAATAGGTGCGTCAATTTTTTGTCAAGATCTTGTACTGACAATGCAAGAGGTGAGCACTCTGTAAAGTCTCCTCCAGCACATCCCAAAGACTTTCAATGAATTTAAAGGGTTAGTTCACCCAAAAATTAAAATAATGTCATTTATTACTCACCCTCATGCCGTTCCACACCCGTAAGACCTTCGTTAATCTTCGGAACGCAAATTAAGATATTTTTGTTGAAATCCGATGGTTCAGTGAGGCCTCCATAGCCAGCAATGACATTTCCTCTCTTAAGATCCATTAATGTACTAAAAACATATTTAAATCAGTTCATGTGAGTACAGTTGTTCAATATTAAAATTATAAAGCAACGAGAATATTTTTGGTGCACCAAAAAAACTATATAATGACTTATATAGTGATGGCCGATTTCAAAACACTGCTTCATTAAGCTTCGGAGAGTTATGAATCTTTTGTGTTGAATCATAATTCGGATCGCGTGTCAAACCGCTGAAATCATGTGACTTTGGCGCTCCGAACCGCTGATTCGACACAAAAGATTCATAACGCTCCGAAGCTTCCTGAAACAGTGTTTTGAAATCAGCCATCACTATATAAGTCGTTATTTTGTTTTGTTTTTTGGTGCACAAAAAATATTCTTGTCGCTTTATAATATTAATATTGAACCACTGTACTCACATGAACTGATTTAAATATGTTTTTAGTACCTTTATGGATCTTAAGAGAGGAAATGTCATTGCTGGCTACGCAGGCCACACTGAGCCATCGGATTTCAACAACATCTTAATTTGCGTTCCGAAGATTAACGAAGGTCTTACGGGTGTGAAACAACATGAAGGTGAGTAATAAATGACACTATTTTCATTTTTGGGTGAACTAACCCTTTAAGGTCTGGACTCAGAGGTGCCAATTCATGTGTGAAAATGATTCTTCATGCTCTCACAACCATTCTCTCACAATTTGAGCTTGATGAATCTTGGCTTTGTCATCCTGTAATGGCCATGATGTGTTTTCCTACATGGTTGTTTAAGAAATGAAGAGCTACACACTCCATCAATTAATACAGTTGAGCTCAAAAGTTTACATTCCCCTTAAAGAATCTGCAAAAATGTTAATCATTATAACAAAATAAGAAGGATCATGAAAATTGCATGTTATTTTTTATTTAGTACTGTCCTGAATAAACTATTTCACATAACAGTTGTTTAGCAGAATTTATAAAAATGACCCCATTCAAAAGTTTACATCCCCTTGATTCCTAATGCTGTGTGTCATTACCTGGATGATCCATGACTGTTTGTTTGTTTTGTGATGGTTGTTCATGAGTCCCTTGTTTGTTCTGAGCAGTTAAACTGAGCTCTGTTCTTCAGAAAAATCCTTCAGGTCCTGCAGATTCTTCAGTTTTCCAGCATCTTCTGCATATTTGAACCCTTTTCAGCAGTGACTGTATGATTTTGAGATCCATCTTTTCACACTGAGGACAACTGAGGGACTCAGACAAAACTATTACAAAAGCTGCAAACATTCACTGATGCTCCAGAAGGAAACACGATGCGTTAAGAGTCAGGGGTGAAAACTTTTGAACAAGAAGTTGATGTGCAAGTTTTTTTTATTTTGTTTAAAGAACATATTTTTTCATTTAGTTCTGCCCTTTGGAAGCTACAAAAGATACTTACATGTTTCCCAGAAGACAAAAAAAGTACAATTTATTCTGTTCATCCAATTCAAAAAGTTTACATCCCCGAGTCTTAATGTATCGTATTTCCTTCTGGAGCATCAGTGAATGTTTGAACCTTGTTTAATAGTTGTGTTTGAGTCCCTCAGTTGTCCTCAGTGTGAAAAGATGGATCTCAGAATTATACAGTCACTGCTGGAAAGGGTTCAAATATGCAAAAGATACTGGAAAACTGAAGAATCTGCAGGACCTGGAGGATTTTTCTGAAGAACAGAGCTCAGTTTAACTGCTCAGAACAAACAAGGGACTCATGAACAATCATCTCAAAAAAAAAAAAAAAAAAAAAAAAAAAAAAAGTCGTGGATCATCCAGGTAATGACACACAGTATGAAGAATCAAGGGGATGTAACCTTTTAAATGGGGTCATTTTTATAAATTCAGCTATTTTTTTGTCTTGTGGACTTTATGTAAACATCTGTTATGTGAAATAGTTTATTCAGGACAGTACTAAATAAAAAATAACATGCAATTTTCATGATCCTTCTTATTTTGTTAAAATTATTCACATTTTTCTAGATTCTGCAAGGGGTATGTAAACTTTTGAGCTCAACTGTCACTGCTGCCAAACATAACATGCTAGAAACATAATCACTGCAATAATGATCCAATAATAGACTCTTAATTTGCCTATTTAAATCCAAACAGTGACTTTTTTTTTTCTTTCTTTTTTTTATGCTTGTCAGGCAGTGTATTTTTTTTTTTTTTAGGTTAAGTTTTTAAATAAAAGTCTAAGTGCATTCATGATCCATAGAAAACTGTGCCAATTAAATCAAATAAACCAGAGAATGTTTGCCAACAAGAGCCTTGATCAGGATTACACTGAAACTGTGAATATACCAATTTAAAACTCAATGCTATGGCCAGTAACTGTGATTTAAATAACAAACTCACTTGCAATAAGAATTTCCAGATTAAATGGTTAAAAAAAAACTAATTTTCAATATATGACTTTAGACTTTTAGGGCACCTTGCATGTTTTTTGCAAATAATAGTTCAAAAGCACTTTTTTTTTTTTTCTTTTCAATCTACTGATCAGTTTGACCAGACAGACGCACAAGCATTAAATCAGTTGCTTATTCTTCGACATATTAAAATAAAGACTGGAGAAATACATTGTGTCATACAAGCTTTATTTACATGCACCTTGCCTTGCACTACCTTGTTTACATTATCCAAAATGGAAATACACAGGTAAAGTCAAGCAAACATTGAGTGGATGCTAACTAACGGCCAGCTGTGGTGTGAGGTGCTACACACGCAGATTTTATCTTCACAATTCGTGTTAAATCCTTCTTTTTAAGGATTAAAATTCAAAATGAATGAAAATTGTTGTACCTCTTTCGAGAAGTACGATGATCCTACCCAAAGGAAATGAAAACCCAGAATTAAAAGCATTTCTATTTTGAGGATGCCAATTATGATGCTGAAATGGATTACACAATGTGAAACTAAGTAAACAAAGGTAAACACAGCACAATCGACTTTTTATAGTCATCTTAAATTCTGTGACTCCAGCTGATTATAAAAAGCAGATTATAAAAATCAGTGCTTTTAAGAGGCTTATGAAAATTCTGGGTGTGAAACGGACCTTAACAAAAGGTACATTCGACTGTGATGTTAAAACAACATTAGGTTACAACTACTGAAACGCCTGCAAGTTGTCCCTGAATGGCACTATTTTATCAGACTGAATAGTTGCATTATTTTTCCTCAGCCTCATTTGGTTGTCTGGCATATATGCAAGATCAACAGTGAAATACAGTACAGCGCAGGTGCTTTCTTACATAGCTTATCCATATACTACAATGTGGCTGCCTTTCATTTTAAAACTATAAAGATGTTTAAAACACACTGCCATCACACCTGATGCGCACGTTCTACTAGCACCAGCCATTGTGTAGAAATGTACACATAAATGCTAAGAAAGTAACATGCCAGCCATATGTACTGACCCAACACAATATCACTTAGCACCAAATGCTCTTAGCTTAATTTTTTCCTGCTACAAATACACAAATATCTAGTGGTCCTTAATCAGCGTTCCAAAATTTATAATTGTTAATATAGCTTAATGAATCCAATATTTGTGTGTAAACACGCACACATACACACATATTCAGTGTACAGCACATACACATATGCACTATGGGCCTCGTTTATGAAATGCAAGTACAACAGAAATCTATGATTTACGCAGAAATTTGTAAACCCATTCTTACATAAATGGTTGCATGCATGTATACAGACAGTGTACCGTATATGCACACAATATAAATTTGTTCAAACTGTTCAACTGATAATGATAACATAATTTATACAGCAATTACTTCATTAACGAGGCCCTATGTGTGTGTGTGTGTCTGTATACACATTCAAAAATACAAATATAAAATCGCTCATAATCTATTCTAAAATAGTTGACATAGGAAGTGAAAGCAGTTCAGGGGTGATTGAGATGCTCGTGTTCAAGAACTCAGAGCAGGATAAATGCACAGGTTTTGTTAGGAAATCCATGGGAAACACTGACAAACTAGTTTCATACAGCAGAACACTAAATACATAGCTTATATCATCATATCATAGTTCACTTTTGCCATAAAAGGAGTCAAGGATACATTATGATCACTGGTTTCACAAAAACACAATCTCTTCCCCTTTTCAGCTTTTACAAAAAATAATCTGAAAAACAGACGGATTTTCCATGGCCATTTTTCTGACAACAGAAACATTCTCAATAGTTCGTATTGTAAACAGGCCATTGTTGCAATTGTCCTGTAGAGGACAAGTTTGGCAAGAGGCAAGTGTTTGTTGCAATGTGAGGACTAGAAATCTTTTAATCTTGATTACGGTTACAATAAATTACAACAAACTAAGGGCACCTACAGACTAGAGTTGACTTGATTTCAATTAGGATAACGTTTCGCAACGACAAAGAAAACGCAAGGGTGTCCCAAAGTGACAAGATGAAAAGTTAAGAATATTTTAACTTTTCACTACAATGCCAGTCACAGGTACTAGAGAATTCAAGATTCTCGCTTGGTTGTCAAACTGACCCAACTCTTTCCACTCTCCCAAATTAATTTGTAAGAGCTTTCTCTAATGTGCAGGCACCCTTGTACACAGTGGTGGGTTTTAGGGATTTTGTATTCTAGACATACGTTATTAGGGAAGTACTGTTATTCAAGCCTTCATATATAGACAACCTTTTATTTACGATACTCCACTTACCATATTCTAGCAGCTGAGTTAATTACCTTACCACTGGCGAATAGATTAACTTGCAAGCACTTCAAGGATAAATTTGTTGAAACACTTTACAACGTCCATTAAACCAGCCTCAATCATGACGATACAAAAACGTACAGCCACAAAACTACAACACCGACTGGGTAAATCATTGACGTTAACTCAAACTCATTCCAATGGATGTCAAATAGCTTTTCTACAGCATAATGTACAGTTGCTTTACAGTGGACAGTTTGGCTCAAATGCGGTGTTCTGCCCGTCCCTACATTCCTGGGCCTGGCCGGATCAACCTGGTACCCAGCTTTGGGAGGAGGTTCGTTTGGTTCTGGAGAAGCTCTCTGAAGTCAGATTAGCATTCTGAGAGGAGATAAGATGGGAATCGAAGCTGAACTCCAGGCCATCGGCATCCATCAGATCGTTGCGAGTGATGGTGTCCATGTCGCAATCGAAACTCCCACTTAATGCCTCCAGATCTAATTCAGATGGGAATCGCTCCTGAGACACCAATTGAACGGAGGAAACGCTGCCGTTGAGACCTGCCAACAACGAATCAGAGGAGTTGAGCTGCATAGATGTGCTTCTGAAGGGAGACTGTTGGAGATGTTGCTTCATCAAGCTTTGGTAGTCTGACTCGCTGCAGTTCATCCGCCATCCAGATGGCGACACCTTCTTGAGCCCTGCTTGTCCTCCAGGCCCAGCCTGGTTGGACATCATGGGATCATTACGCAGCAACAGCGCACTGCGACGGGCATTCTGGGAGGAAAGGGAGGCACTGGCTTGTGACATAAGAGGGTCAGATTGGGTAAGAAGGACATCGCTGCGACTGTTGGACTCGGAGCTGAGCAAGTCCTGCAGACTCTGCTCGCTAAAGAGGGAACCGCAGGAGAACGTAGCCTGCTTGTTTTCCTGTATAGTTTGCATTGGAGACTGCCTCAGGCCAGTGACGGACGGAGGGCTGAACATGGAGTTAGTGCCATAGCTGCCAGAGGGAATTGCCAGACTGCTCCCAGAGCAGCTGAAGGTAAACACAGGGCTTCCCTGTAGGTTGGCCCCACTCTCATCTTGACCCGGAGACTGGGAAGCCGCCAAGCTGATGTTGTCTAGAAGGTCGTCCATTAGGTTATCAGAGAGGCCGTCATTGAGGTTCATGGTTCCTGCAAGGTCAGCTAGACGGGGCAGTTCGGTCAGCCCCGTGGACGGAGACATACTACTAGGGCTGGAGTACAGCATGGGCGACAGGGGAGAGTCATCATCAGGAACTTCGTCCATCTCAAGGTTGGCCAGGATTGGGGAAAGGCGTCCGCTTAGGGTGCTGGCGTTGGAATTAGTGCGAGAACGGAAATCCGTCCAAGCGTCGAGCTCGTCGCTACTGCGGGAGGTCGGGCTACCAGTCCATTTGGACAGGCTGGATGAACTCTCTGAGCTTCCGTCCTGAGTAGCCTGAAGAGCTGCCTTTTTCTTTGCGGCACGGCCACGGGCGCTCTTGATGAGCTTATTACTGTTGTCCATGGAAACTGCACGTCTCCGCGGTGCTTTCCCCCCTTTTCCGCCATCTGGGTTGACGATCCACCATGAACTCTTTCCTGTTCCTTCATTTTGCACCCGGACAAAGCGACTGTGGAGTGACAGGTTATGTCGTATTGAGTTCTGTGAAAAGAGAAAAGAAGAGAGTGAGCCATGCATCATTAGACATGCTTGAAACATTCATATGCAGCTTGTTTTAGATCCCTCAGCTTTATTCATTAAGCATCTGGCCATTAAAAAGCAGAATAATGGGCTAATGTTCAAATAATCTTGGAATCAATAGAACACAATGCTGAGTGAGGAACAATGGCACTTTGACTTGATTGCTTTACCCAGAAATTGAAAAGTCATGTGACCCCTCTGACCAAGAGTCAATTGCTGCATCCCAATTCACATACTATCCGTTCCTAAATAGTATTTGAAATTAGAATTAGTGTGTCCCAAATGGTAGTATGTTAAAATTAATATTCTAAAGATACCCGGATGGTCTACTTTTTCCGGTTAGATTCCGAAGTGCAGATCCGTGCACACTCTAACAGCTAAAAATGCCCACAACCCATTGCGCGTTGGACGAGGATTCAATTAGAACTACAAACACAAATAAAAAAATGTTTAAAAAAAAAAAAAAACTACAAACATGGCAGATGTGCAAGTTCAACAGATAAGTAGAGAGGTTTAGATAAAGGCGCTTGAGTGATTAATAATCAGTATCCATCTGATGAAAAGATATTTATTCAATGTTATCCACATTATATTTCATCTGCAACAGCATTGTGAACTTTTGTAAAGATAAATTTGGTCATTAACTTTTAAATGCATTATTATGCAAATTGCAAAAACATGAGGGCCCGGTTTCACAGACAGGGCTTAGACTAAACCAGGTTCAATTAAGACATTTAAGTAGCTTTTATAAAATGTGCTTTAGAAAAAAACATTACTGGCGTGAATCTTGAGACATTACTATGGCACTGACATATTTTAAGATATGTCAGAGCAAGCTTCTTTCAGTCAAACATGCATTTTAGTATGGGACTAGCTTAAGCCTCGTCTATGAAACCAGCCAGAGGAGTTCTCCGCATGAAAGACCCACAACTGGCAGATCAACGCACTACTATATTTCTCTCCAAAATGGAAGGAAGTGTGAGTGTGGAGGATTTTAACTGATTGACAGGGCAGTTTAAACGGTAACAGGATGCACATAACTAAGAGCGTCTGTTAAAGACGCAATTATAACAAAGTTATATGCCCCAAAGTGTGCCTACTCTTCTGAAAAACACTTTAAAAGTATGTAATGTACTTCACAAAAACAGTACTTATTTTTAGGGCATAGCATAAGTAGGCAAATTGAAATGCAGCACGTGTTTTGGTAAAAAAAAAAGAAAAAGAAAAAAAGAAAGTAAAGCACAACTCAAATTACTTTCAATGAGTTTACACAAGTTAATAAGTAAACAAAATCAATTCAATCAATCAGTCAAAATCAATCAATCCTGATTTCTATGTCAATGCTGTTGTGTATATCAAGTCTGTTAAATTAGCAACTAGGCATGTGTGGTTTCCATAGGGGTTTGTAACCAAATATTTTGTGCTGAAATGCAATTAAATTCTAAATTTACTAATTCTCACTTTTAACAAATAAACACTAGTTCAAAAGAAAATACAGAAATAGAAAAAAGGGCTCTGCCCATTTGAATTTCACACACACTGTTCAAATTGGTCTGGGCTCTGTGGCAAGACCATTCTACAAGTAAATCAACGCACTCTGCGCCGTCCATTGGGCTTTCCAGATAATTGGTCTGCGCTGTGCAGTTCAACTGGGTAACTTTGAGAGTTCGGCTTTTGGCATTTCACATATGCAACAGAAAACAGCAATTTTGTAGGTACTCCAGTGCAATCACTAACAAAATTTAGTTACATTTTTAAACAAAGTTTAAGAGTGCAGTGCAGTGAAGCTGCATTAATGTGGACTGCAACACAGAAGGTACAGCAATCCATAATGCAGCATCAGGAGATGTGATAAAATTAACAAGCGAGACATGGTTTGCCTTTTTTTTATGTATACTCAAGCAGTCTGAAAAATGGTGCGAATTTACCACTGCTGTGCCTGCTGATACATCTTGAAGAACGCTGGACTGTGGACTCAACATTGTCCTGTGAACATCACTTTACTGACCTTTGAACTTCTCAAAGAGTGAATGGGCAGACCTCATGACACTTCACATCCATTAATGCCTTTGCTTCAAGCCTATTACTGGATTTAAACAAAGACTTTTTCCTATTCTGAGAAGAACATGTATCCCAAACACATTCATTAGGTACGTAAGAAGTTCTCCTTTTTTGCTTTGTTAAGCTGGCTAACTGAATTGATGGGATTGAGAATCTAATCTAAGACATGCATTGGATTGTTTGTTGACAATCATAGCTACATTGATTACAAAACAGATCATTACAAACTAGGCTTACAATGAGAGCAGTATCTTTAATGAGGAACTAAATCAGTGATCAAACCAGTTTGAACATTTATTTTATCCATGTTTGCTTTTCCTGCAATTACATCAGCAATTGCAATCAAAAAGCATATTTCACATATACATAATCTATGTTTATAATATTCTAATGTTTTTGAAAATTCTAGTTAAGACTTCAAAAAGAAATCAAGATAAAGAAGTGATGTTTTGACCTGCTTTAACTATAAGGATGGATAAAAAAAGCATCTCCTAAAATTCACAGCTACAGCTCTTCTCAATCATCTTAAAGTTAAGCAACTTGAACAAGTGCAACAAAGATTGCTCACCCCCACTGGGCACTAAATCTGTAAGTTTAGCATTAAGAGGGTTGATCTTTAACCTGTGGGCCACCAGAACCCCCTATTTGCTGCACCTTTATGCAGCCAAAGGGTAAATCACACAAAGAAATGACCAAAAAGAAAACAATTTACTGAACAAAATGAAGCCTATTTTTAGAATGTTTTTTTTTTTTTTTTTGAATAATTATTAAATACTTTATTATTATTAAAACTTTTAATCCTCATTACTGCATTGTGGGGGTAAAAAAAAAAAAATTCTCAAATATAAATATATTACTTTTTCCACATTACAATGAAAAATTAGGTTAATATTATTATATAAAGTGGGTTCAGCATTACGGTAACATGAATTCGAGAGGGAAAACATTCTTAACAGTTGAGATTTACCAGCTTATAAAATGTTCATATTAGTAACCCACTGCATTAAACAGAGTGTAAGAGTATGTGAACTTAGCAATGAAAATCATCTTAAAAATTCAGTGGTGCCGCTTTCTATTGAATTAAATCCACACAAGACCATGAAGAATAACTATAATAGATGAAAACAGGGGCTGAAATCATCTGAAAGCCATGATGCAGTCCCTTTTGAGCAAAGCACCACTCAGAACAGCACTGGAGCGCTGCCAGTTTACACACAATGCTGTATCTCAGAGTCAAACACCAAAGCTCTTCACACGTTGCTACACACTGACCTACATAGTTTCCAGTCAGCTGATTGCTTCTTATGCTGTACCGAAGAGCCAATAGGAAGTGGAGGTGGGGACGAAGCAGCCAATAGCAACCCTGACACTGACGATATGCCCATGGTTTCTGTTTTTTTTTCATTCAGTGGCAGGCAGATGCAAACACTCTGCAGGATGGCTTTATCTGCACTGAACACGGTTGACTGTTCCTACATTCTTGAAGTAAGAATGGACTTTTTTTTTTTAGAATAACCAAACTGTATGTTGTTTTCTCAAATAGAAAGGATTTAAACATTCAGTTTGGCTAACTTGCATGTTACTACGGACTGCTATCAGAATGACTGTTTCAGTGAAGCCAATAGAGACAAAACTGATTCAAATAATTATGCATATTATATGCAAATCATATGAAAAAAATAATCAAGCATTTACAATCCACCGGGCATGGTTTGTTTGTGAAGGTGCCGAATCATCTTTTTAAATGTAATATCTGCACAACAGCAGTTCACCAGCCTTACATCTGCAGGATTGCACAGGGATTTCCTGAGGTTTTTCTCTAATTCAAATCCAGCTATACCAAGAGCATTCATTAGACTTGATTCCATGTTGGATAAATTGTTTTTCCAGGCCAAGCTAATCCCTGGAATCAAAGCAAATGTCAGTGCTCAAAAAAGAAAAAAGAATTTACAATCAATTCATGAAAGTGCTATCATATTGATGACACAATAAATGATCATTGGAAATATTATAGATATTGGCTATGACTACAATTCTTTTTTATCAAGCTTCAATACTTTGAAATGATGAGGCAAAAGGTCCTCTTTATCAGTGGCACCTTTCTCAATGCATCTGCTGTTACGCCCTTTGGCAGCAGCATGCACTTAATCAGCAAACCACACATGACATGACTAGTAGTCCACATTTCCAGCATTTGTGCCATTTTACCACCCTGTAAAAACAGAAGCCTAAAAAAAGCACTACATCACCAAAAGAACCTACCAGCAACATATTGATATACATTTATAGAACATAAACACTCCTGATAAGCAAGTCAAGGTTAAAATCCAGCCTCTCGTCTCTTTGACCTGACGTACCTTCCATCCTGCAGAGCTGTTGCTGTCACCTTTGTCCTTGAAGTATGGCACATTCCGGACCATCCAATCATAAATCTGGGCCAATGTCAGCCTTTTCTCTGGCGTGCTCTCGATGGCTTGAGTGATGAGATCTGCGTAGGAATAGTTTCCCCAGGCGTTCCTGCGGGCAGAGGATTTTCTGGGCTGCTGAGGAATCAGACCATTGATGCTGGAGTCGCTGCAGGCAGCGGGCAGAGCATGTTGTGAAGAAACAGGAGAGCCATAGGTGTCTTTACCACTGACGGCAGCATTGGTTTCTATGGCAGGAGCAGCAGCACTCTTCCTTCCTTCTGTGACACTGGCAGGCTTTGATGCGCCTGTAATGTCACTAGATGCACAAGCATCATCAGTGCCATTTTCATCCACCTCTTCCTCGGGAATGATTCCCACCTCTGCTGGTTCTGATTTTCCAGCATTGGACTCTGGTCTGGGCAGAGGCCAGGTGCAAGACCTGGGCCTTTTTTGGGGCTCGAAATCAGGGTCTATGTCGACGTCCACAGCCAAGGGCTTATCTATCTCATCTGCCATATTTCCTCGACTCCTTCAAATGAATGATATATGGACGGCTTTTCTGAACACAACAGCAGCAGTGCCCTCGTGCATGCCATTAATGGATCACTTCTAGAGTCCACATTTCAATCCGGGACACTTCGAGAACCGAAATGATGTTATGAGAGGTTTAGAAATATTTACAAATGCATTCAAGTGCATTATGTACACTTACAGCGTATATACGGATTCGTACGTGGATCTCGCTCGATTTGGTTAGTTTTAAGAGTCCGTAGGACAACAAATAAACAACGAAAATGCTCCAAAGCTCGTTTAATGAAGCTTCCGTGGTTCAAAAGCATAAAGACTGTAACAGAGCGGACGGTCGAATTCGTTACATTGTTGCATGACGTCGCGCTGCGAACGTGTTACATTGTAACATTACATCATAATGTGAATGTTACTTTGCTTCAGAAGGCAGCTGCCCTTTTATAAAATATTTGATTTAAAGCGACTAGGAAAGGCTGTACGTGCGCTAAAGTGTCCTCAAATGATCAAGCCATACCTCCACATCCGTCCCTCTGCAAATCAACACGAATGAGTCCTAACAGACACACAGTTTTTCCCAGTAAACCTCCATGATCCCTGTTCCATATCGGAGCAGGACATTGCGTCCCGCAACCCGGGCGATCCAGCACTGCCAAAGCCCCTAATGCGCTGCTGCTCCGCTGCAAACTAAAGAAAAGAACAGTAACACAGATCATCCGCCCCCTGGAAACAGTCAGAGGAACTGCTTCTTAAAGGGCCGGAGAGCAGAGCTGAGCTCACTATCCACTGCCACGCGCGTCATCTGCACACTACACAGATAAGCCATCACAAAAGCTCTTATTTTATACACTCTCTCTAACAAATGGCTCCTAGACAGGCTAAGAGCCTTGCAATAGAATGGAACAGCATTTTTCCATTCTCTGAAGAAAATGCGACTTGGTGAATCTCAAAAACTGACAAGAAAACAGAGAATCTCATATTTTGTACACAAAGAAAAAAAAAAAAACCTTGTACATTTAAAATTAAACCTGTTTTATGGCCATTAAGAGTATTTATAATTCATTTCATGACAACTGGTATCTGCTGCAATATGCTTATTTTAATTAAACATACACACATTATATTATTAAAATTATATTAGAATTTTATTATATTAAGCAAAAGTGTATAACAGGGGCTTAAAAGATCCCAACATGTTGTCTCCCATGTGGCAACCCGATCCATGTCCAATAAAATGGCTTTTATCAGGCTCTGACTGGAGTCTAGCTATCTCACAGAAGTTTACATGATTTAAAATCATATTGTGTACTACTGTAAGCACTACTTATTTTCTTAGGGGTATTTGTTTTGTAAATTAGGGGAAAATTACTTCAAATTTAAAGGCACAATATGTAAGTTTTTATTAAAAATATCAAAAAAAAAAAACAAAAAAAAAAAACACTTGAACAATGTTATATATTTTGTTGACTTGTGTACTTACATTATCTCAAATGTTTCCAAGAATGTTTAAATCCAGAGAAATAAGCAATTTTAACCAGGACACGGACCGTGTCTGTGCGTCGCCCATCAATGACATCATACCCGCGTTACACTTGGTTTTATTTTGTAGAAACCATGGAAACACCAAAGACACTTTAATATATTATGTGTTTTATTAGACAAGGGAACAACTGTTTGGATACATTCATCGACAAAAAACTAATCAGGTTATATAGCTCAACACAGTATCTTATTGTTTAAATCTCGTTTTCTTGATTTACAGCGAGTACCATGTTTTTTCCATGACTAATATCGATCTAGCTTACTGCAGTGTGCAACAAGTGTCTCATAGTAGCCACCGAAGGAACGAAGAGTAGCATTATAACAACTTTCATTATACATTATAACGCTCCAGCAGCCTCGTTCCGCTTCAACAGCTATCAGCCACACCCTGCTTCATACTACAGTAATGTTAATAAATCTTTAATACATTAGCTCATCCATTAATATGATTTCCGCCCGAGCCCCGTCGGATTCTTTTCCACCGGCTGTAGACGTAAAGACAACAACTCCCATGATTCTGTGAAATCAAGGCATCATCAATCTATGCCTTTGTTTTAAATAAGCGACCTCTAGCGGCTAAAATTACATATTGTGCCTTTAAGAGAGAATCTTTAAAAATAATAAGAATGGAAATATGCCTTTGTGCATTACAGTAATAAGAAGAATTGTTTCCAAGGCACTGCTATGCAGTTGTTTCTCTTAGTGATCACAAAAGTAATAGCATATTTCAAGCCACACAATCTGAGGTATCATTCATGCACAATATGTGCTACAGGCAAGATAAACCCCAAAATGTACTTTTTAGTATTAGGGATTTGAACAAGTATGAGCTTGACTTAGAATGAATGAATCAGAGCAAAGGTCCAAGTTACCACGTCTCCTTCCCTAGACCTAAATATACATGATGACTAATATTCTCATATTATGGACACAAACAATAATAATGACTTAACCACGTACACATACCTGCAGACATCCTAGACCTGAAACAGATGCACTAGAGAAAGCTTCAGAACAATCAGACATCAATAAGTTAAAATAATTTTAATGCAAACATTAATCTTAAATAGGTTGCATATCAGCAATCTGACAACTATAGGTTGTCAATAAAACATTTTACAAACCAGAAAGGCAGTCTGATTTCAAACATATCTTTGGCAGATCCACATCCAGTATCTTCCAACAAAACTGCCCATCTTTCAAGACCAAACCTCAGAAAAGAGGCCAGTGTCAGGTTCATATTTGCATGTGCGTTTATAAAGTGCAGCATTACATCATACAGTTCTGATTAAAATACAATCCTCACCAAATCAAAATGGAGTTGATCCCAAGACCTCACGAGAGGCTGAATCTTATGATAGTTGAGATGGCTGCGGTATATGGAGTTAGTAATGATAAAAGCTACTTAGAGCTCCGATCTCCTGCAACCCAGTACTCCTCTGTTTGCATCTCAGTAAGGCGAGATACTGTCCTCTGGAAGGCGAACACCTCCTCCTCCCCCGTGAAGATGGCCAGCGAGCTGCCTGCATCCTGACACATTAAAAGAGCTAATCAAATCACTGCTGCCCAGCCGATGTGAAGAGATCATCAACAATTCATTTCTAAAGTGTAGTCTATTTTTTAAGACCATTTAGAGGTTCATGCAGTGACATTATTTTTTATGACAATTAAGCACACAGAATCTACCATAATGAATCTGAACATTCTCATTACTGCAATTTGCTTATATCAGCATAAATTACATGCAGTAACATGTCACACATATATTTGACCATTAAAATACTGTTGTATTGCAGTAATAAGATTCTTTGGATTACATTAATGGGAAAAAAAATTGTAGCTTTGAGGGGGGTGAGGGTAATAAATAGCACCGAAAATAGGCTTTATTTTATTTGAGCAAAATATAACTTATAATATAAAAATTTTATCATATTTATAGTTTGTGGGATGGAATTTGGTCAAAACAGTAAGTAAGATTTTTCTTTTAAATGAATTAACACTTTTATTCAGCAAGGATGCATTAAATTAATCAAAAGTTACAATAAAGACATTTAAAATGTCACAAAAGATTTCAATTTCTAACAAATGCTGTTCTTTTGAACTTTCTATTCATCAAAAAATCCTCAAAATAATGTATTATGGTGTCTATAAAAATATTTAGCAGCACAGCTGTTTACAACATTGATAATAAGAAATGTTTCTTGAGCAGCAAATCAGCATATTAGAATGATTTACAAATATATATACATAAAAAATCCTAAGCCCCAACTTTTGAATGGTAGTGGAAACACACATATATATATATATATATATATATATATATATATATATATATATATATATATATAAATGATAGATGGATACAATTTCAGGGGCTTATCTCAGATTTATAATAAAATCTTTCAGCTTGCAAAAAAAAAAAAAAAAATCAGGTAAAACTTTACAATAAGGTACATTAACTAACTACTTTAGTTCACATGAACTAAGAATGAACAATACTTTGAAAGCATTTTTTAATCTTAGTTAATGTTAATTTCAACATTTACTAATACATTATTAAAATGTTGTATTTGTTAGAATTAGTTAACGCAAATGTGAACAATGAACAACTGTATTTTTATTAACTAACATTAACAAAGGTTAATAAATACTGTAGCAAACATATTTCTCAATGTTAATGTAGTTAATACATTAATGTTAACAAATGAAACCTTATCATAAAGTGTTACCAAAAATCATTTTCTTTTTCCATTCTCAAAGTATTTAAATAGGTAAAGATTTGTAAATTACCCTTGAAATGCCCAGATCATCCAATAAAACATGAGTGTCATGATGGTCATGATCGTCGTGATGTTCATGAACAAACAGCTCATCTAATGGAGCGTCTGCCTGCAGCACCACACGAACCTGAGGAGATTTTCCACCAAACTGTCAGAGGTTCCTTTAAGACCTTCCAACAAAAATCTCAAGTGTCTCAAGACTTACCTTGTGCTCATATAGAGCATCAATGAGAGTTATGAAGCGTCTGGCCTGCGTCTTCTTGTTCAAAGTGAGCAAAGGAATGTTTCGGATGAAAACCGTGTCAAACACAGCACACATCTCCAGGTAGTCACTAGCTCCTATAGGCTAAGAGTAAAAACACCACAATTCTCACTGATTCTAGTTCATTTTAATGACTGAATGCGAGTTGGCATGGAAAACACAAGCTTACCCGGTCACACAGCTCCTCAAATGTGCAATCTGCTATGGTCCCACATGCTTTGTCAAGTGTCAGTATCCTGCCATGTACCTTTAGAGATCTGGATCGGGTAACTGTGACAAACAAAATGAACCTAAATCAAATCTGCATAACAAAAGTTTTATGGCTGGTTAAAAAAAAAAAAAAAAAAAAAAAAAGAAAAAAAAAAAAAAGGGCCAGTAATACTTAATTCAGTTACTTTGTAACACGCATGTAATGGCAACTCACATTTACATCTGTAGCACTATGACATCTAATGGTCTGTCATTAGAAATTCTTTTGTTAGGATGTTTTTACTGATACACCATCAGCTAATTAAACAAGACTGTTTTGTGTTCTTCAGAGAACACATCAGCACCCAACTTACTGTCATTTTGTTTGAAGGCCATCTCATCAAACAGCTTATCGAGTGTTGCATTAACATCGGGTTCACTGGAACTAGATTAAAAAAAAAAAAATGTAATAAATAATTAATCACTTCATAATACAACCTTTTTATTCAAAGTACTATCACTCACTGTTCAAGCTGAAGCATGTCATGTTTTGGATGATAAATACTTTTTCCTATTCCATCTTAATATTAAGAGACAACTATAAGGAAGCATATATTCATAAAGTGGTGCTTCCTGACTGGCCCAAGCAATACGGTCTTACATAATGGTGCAAGTTTGGATCCTTTGAAAACAATCATTATTTTTGCAGCCCTGTTCAGTAATGCTAGCGGTACACAGCTTTAAATACTGAAATCAATTTAAAAGATGCATGTCTGTGATTAAAGAAAGACTCAACTTACTGAAATGATTAAAAGTGCATCACTAAACTAATGCAGTAACATCTCATTTGTACAACATAATGAATTTACTCACAGGTAGAAGAGTTTTCCGGCTGCAGGGCGATTTCTTCTTCGATAATCTATTCCAGAATCCAGACGTAGTGTTTGGCAATACTCCTGTTTAAAAGACATTTGACCACTGAATTACATGTGATACTTCCATCAGAAAATAACAAAATCAACAGGCATTAAAGGGGACCTATAATGCCCCTTTTACAAGATGTAATTAAAGTCCCCAGAATGTGTCTGTGAAGTTTCAGCTAAAAATACCCCACAGATAATTGTCAAATTTGCCCCTATTTGGGTGTGTACAAAAACACACCGTTTTTGTGTGTGTCCCTTTAAATGCAAATGAGCTGCTGCTCCCGGCCCATATTTCAAAAAAGAGGGCAGAGCTTTAACAGTTTGCACTTTGGTTGCTCAACAACAACAAAACTGGAGAATCTCAAGCAGACAAAATGAGGATTGTCAGTAACAGTGTTCAGCCTTGCATTGTTCAAACCGGAGTCGGACACTGATGGAGAGACTCAGGAAGAAGTTACAACTTTTAGAATGAAACTGGATGTTTCTGAATGTTTAGTGGATAAATTTATGTAGTTGCTGTGGAGTTGATTCAACTCATCAGCTAGCATGTGCCGTCATGTTAATCTTTTGTGCAAATCCAGCATTGAATTGACCCTCGTTTCTGAAGCAGTCCGGCGTAAAATGACGGCATGGTTACAACACTCTACTACAACAACTCTTCCTCTTCTCTAAAGCAGCTCAACATGACCTCGCACCCTTTGTTGTGTGTTCCCCGGGGCAGGGTTTATGTAAATTTTTGGGTTAGTGATGTCATTAATCCAGGAAAGAAGCTCAATGTAGTCCCTACCAGCCGTTTATTGTAGTCCTTAAACAGCGATTTCTGCAAAAGAAAATCTCTCCCTTTGCATTGAACTTTGAGCGTCGTAACTTTGCAGATGTTGTTTATGCTCAAACAGCAAAATTACACACTAACTAAAGTTAAAAAAGTGAAATCATAATCAACCACCCCTTTTTATGTACAGGAAGTAGGACCAATGAACACTGCAATAAGTGTATTAGATAATGAACATAATGCTGAAGTGCTTACCTTTAGCACAGATATGAATGGCACAAAGTTCACCCTCTGCAATCCATTTTTGTACAGGTCTGTAAAACAAGATATTGTTCTCAGTACAAACTGGAATTTGGAAGCCAAGAGTTACTGAAAGAAACTGCACATCTGTGACGCTAGGACAGTCACTAGCTACTGTATGTTTCCATCCAAAGTTGTGAATTTAACTTATGCACAAAATTGGAATATAGTATAAAATGTTTCCATCAGATGTGTTCTCTTGAAGAAAATAGTCACTTCCTGTGAAATCCACACAAAATATCTTCAAATATGGAAGGCGCAAGTCATTTATGATGCACAAAAAAAGAGCAACATTGGCTTTCTTGATTGAGCAACACATCTAAACACTGTCATGTTATCTTGATTCAGATGCCTGATGTTTGGGAATGCAATTGTGTAAAACGGTTCTGAGAGGTAATTATACTAAATCATTTTGATGACACACTTTGCCTCAGGCATTTCAGAATGACCAAGCCAGCATTTGAGATGCTAGTTAGTCCAGTTATCCAAACATTTAAGGCAAAGTCACGTGAGTTTTTCTCATTTGTTATGTTATGCGCATGTATTCTTATCAGATAAAAATCTGCCTCAATTGAGTGCATACTTTTTATACACATTTTTCGAATTGATTTGCATCTGGCTATTTCCATTCAGCCTTTTTTCCATGAGCTGGTGGATACTGTAGGTGCATGGAAACTATTGGTGGTTATTAAATCAAACTGCCATAAGCATCACACTGAAGAAATGAATTCACAAATAATAGGCTTTGCATTGAGTCTCGATTAGTACAAGCAACTGTGTCACCCACAGACCCGAAATAATGTGTAGAACACCTAGGCACTGTTTACACCTGGTATTAAGAAGCGTTTTGATCAATCTGATCACAAGTGGACAGCACTAAATACAGGTGTAAATGGGGTGTAAAAGTTGAGATAGTTCACTTTCAACCAATTCCAGAGGTAGTCGAGAACGCATTTGACTAGATTGCTTTCATAGTGAAGACGATCATGTGGTCGAATGCATTCAAACTGCTGCAAAAGACCGCCTACTCTCCACCTACTGTCCTAATGCTTAAACATTATGGGAAGCACGCTAGCCAGACGGGATTTAAACTTTGTTGACTGAAGACTCAAAAAGACAAAAAACGTACTAAGCACAATGTTCTCTCACCATTCCTGATTTCTAACACGCAGTTGCGGCTGTCAGAGCAGAAACGAAAGCTGCTCTCCTTATGATTTTCCATCGTCTCCGATCATATTAATATCTAAATTGCACGAGCTTGTTTTGTCAATTAGATTGAAAGATCTGAAGGAAAAAAAACCCCCAAAAAAAACATACATTTACCTGCCCATAGACCCTCCCCTCGAAGAAATCAGAACAGAAGTGGTCGAAAGTGAACAAAAAAGACGGATTAAAACACCATGTGTAAAAGGGTATGTGTCTCCCTCGTCTACTTGTGATCTGATCAACCAAAACGCATCTTAATACCAGGTGTAAACAGTGTCCTACAGACACTCCAATGACAACATATCAATATTTTGACTCTTTTCTGGATTATTTGCTTCTTACCATCAGGAGGCCGGTTGGAAGTGGCAACAACTACAACCCCATTCAGAAAGAGGTTCTCAAAAAGCTGCTTGAGGATCATGGCATCTGCAATGTCAGTGACCTAATGAACAAGCAAAAGAAACCTTAAAAATCAATACTGATTATTCTCTGTACCGGTTTGATTGTGACTGTATGGATTTAAAAGATAACTTAAGAAGATCTCAGCACACTGAAGCGATCACAAAGCTTGATTAGATTGCAACGATACAATTACATAGTGAAACATTCACCTGAAACTCATCAAAACACAGAAGGCAGGCCTCCTCACTGATTTCTTCAGCAACCGGTGCAATAGGATCATACGCCTTTGCCATTTTACCCACTTTTCTTTTGGGTAAGCTTTGCTTTAGCCGATGGATTCCTACATAAACATGACTCTATCTGAGTGAGAGCAAATAATGGGAACTTTACTATTTGACATCAGTTTATTCTTACATGGGTCATTTTTGGGCTCCAGGAATATTTCAGTCCCTCTGACTTTTTTTTTTATATATATTAAATGATGGACTTTTTGTCAATTTTTGTCTGGCTTCACTTAAAAAAAAACAACATATGAATAAACCATATGAAAATAATGTCTATATCAGACAATGATGGAAAATAGCCTGTAATACCAGAGGCAAGGAAAATATTCTGGCAGTTTAATATATGCCAAATATTATGGGGTAGTCATAAAATTTATTAAATTAATATAGTAAAAAAAAATGAAATAAATAAATATAAAATTAGCAGAACCTAAGAATTATCAGTGCACAAACATTAATAGAGTACATGTAAATTTACACAGTCTTAAAAACTGAACTAAGAAACTTACGTTTATGTACATCCAACATGAATCCATGAAAATGGACCCTTTTTTTCTTCTCTGTCTCTACATGATTATAAAACATGTCCATAACCATGGTTTTTCCTGTGCCTGTCAATGAGGAAATTCACACTGATAACAGAACTAAGCAATTTATTTCCAGATAAACTTACAGTTATGTGACAGCCACGACATAACGTTGCAAAACTTACCAACGTCTCCATATATGTAATAACCTTTTGGTGGCTTTCTCTGGGAGATGAACTGTTGCAGATGTAAAAGAATCAAAAACATATACAGTATAATTTAGAATTGGATAAAAACACTTTTACAGTATCTGCAGGATATATTTTGGTGGATTTAGGCCACACTTAACAGAACTTTGTGTTGTTTACCTTTGAAAAAAAGGATGAGCGGTCATTGCTGTAGCCTCGAAGATTCTTTTGCATCTGATCCAGTTTTTCCATAACAGCCTTTTGCTGCAGATCTTCTCGTAACAGTCCATCTCGAATAAGACTGTTGTAATGCTCCAAGGGTCCGCCAAAACTGCTGCTTGGAGAGGTCGTGGCACTGGGCTCTTCAACAGTCTGAGACAGCACACTTGTGGCAAGCCCTTCAAGACAGAAAAGTGTTTCATGAGATTGAGTAAACAAGAGTGCATGTGTTGATCTGCATGATTGCAACTTGTCCATTTCTCTTGGTTATTCCTAAATACTAAAGATCATCAGTTTTAGGAGACCTGGGCTTTTGAATGAAGAGTACAATTTTTCAACGTTTTTTTCATAGATGTTGGTTTCAAACATCTAGGTTAAAACAGTTGAAAAATATGATTTATGTGAATTCCCTACAAACTGAAATTGCAATATTATCATAATTTCTGTAAAAAAGACGTTGGGTAAAAAACAAAAGCCTAACAGATCAAAACACACCGACATATTATAGACAAGAGTCAAGTACAACTACATACAAATGAAGTTCAAGAAGACTGTCCTCAAGTAAAAACGTCAGGCTGGATTAAGTTGTTACACGTGATTTAATGTAATAAACACCCTGAAAAACAAAAAGCCTGACAAATAGGGTAAAAAGTACCTGACAACTATAGTACATACTTACACATAGGTACACACTTACATATTTATATATTTTTTTCTTAAAATACATTTCTTTTCTTTTTCTTTTTTTACATTTACATTGCTCTTATCTATCTAGAGTCAAACACACTGGGTGTTCTTGTCTTGTCAGGTTGTCAGTGTCAAAAGTCAAAATAATGACATTTATCACAGAAATATTACTGTCATTCAATTGTCATTAAAACCCTTACCTCTTCTAATACAGCTGATAAAACTAGACAAATTTGACTTCGACAGAAGCTTATTTTTTACACAAAACTGAAGTCCAAACGCCACCAAGGACGCTTTACCGGCTGCCATGATGATTCAAACTGCGGAAGCTTTATTGAAAATACGCCCTGAACAGTGTAAGTGGGCGTGGTCTTAAGGGGGCCTTATGACTCATGAATATTAATTACTTGACGTGACGTTCTGCGTTCCACCAGTAAACAACGTCAGATTTGCCTAATTCATATTCATAAGCTGAGACGGCCTTTTCCTGTCAAGATACACATACATTCAAATGCAGAGTTTTCGGACATTAGAACCGGAAAATTAAAAAAAAAAATAAATTTAAATGGCAGTTTTCTTTCTCCAAACAAGTAAACAGTAAAGTCTGTGGTTAACATTAGCTACTGAAAGAGATTAATAGGATGCTAGTCACATCCCCGGTGTAAATTTTACTGGAACAATTTTTTTTTTTTTTTTGACAGTAGGATATTCACTGAAAAAAAGCATAATTACTCCCTGAAGAATACTGCATTTCTAACAAAAACAAGTAAGGATACCACACAGTAACTCTCTTAAAAACTCAGAAATAATAATTAGTAACACATTTCTTTTTTACTGATTGAGGTGCCCTACCTGTTTGTATTTTTCTTTCCTTTTAATGTTATGTTCTTTGTATTTCAATGCAGTGTTGTTTCTTCTTTGCAAAAAAACAAACAAAAGCAAAACAACAATAGCCATGTTAGTATGCTGTGAGTCCATGTAAAATCTTTCCATGTGTGGAAGGATTTCATGAGTAAGTGAGAGGCTCTCATTGAATAATACATGGGCTATATAATGATAGCCAGCAGCCTATAATCCCCGTCCACCTCTGACATTATATTAGCTTTACAGAAGAATGTTTTATGAACATATGATGGGAAGCAGCCCAGGATCTGGATGCCTGTTGCTATGACAACAACAGAGCTCCTAGAGCCTGAAGGCTTGGTGACTGTGCAGCATCATCCACACTGTAACACACGCTTTGGCTTCATGACATGCTGTGCCATTCGCTTTGCTTACTGTGGATGATGAGCTGAGTTCATCCAGGAGCAACTCTACTGAAGCTCTCCTTCACCTTTTGTATGCATCTTCATATTCTCACCTATACTTGCCCTTGACTGGAAGATCAGGTGAGAAGGTTGTTTTAGCTGCACACTGTATCTCATTATGTGTGGTGCATTTCATTCATCAAGAGCCAGTGTCCATAGCTACTTAATGCAGGAGCATGCTGAAAGCCGTGAGGGAGATGTTTATGTGCTTGTATCCATGGTAAAACCACTTGTCTTCCCCTTCACTCAATGCTTTGTCTAATGAGACGACTGAAGTCTGTATGTGTTCTATAGATCTGTACATTTTGAAGGGAGGTTTACTGAAGAATAATGCACACATCACAGGCAGCAGCGCGACTACTAGGTAACTATAATTAACTGCCATGTTAATCAGGGTTAATGAGAGTATAAATATGCAATTGTAAGAAAAGCTTGTATATAAAAATTAACATATTGCACATTCAGTAGGCCTATTTCTGTTTGTTTAGCAACATTTGATCACCAAAACCCCAAATCTATCTACAGTATCTCACTGTTTTTTGTTTTTTTTTTTGTTTTGTGATGGTTGTTCATGAGTCCCTTGTTTGTTCTGAGCAGTTAAACTGAGCTCTGTTCTTCAGAAAAATCCTTCATGTCCTGCAGATTCTTCAGTTTTTCTGCATCTTCTGCATATTTGAACCCTTTCCAGCAGTGACTGTGTGATTTTGAGATCCATCTTTTCACACTGAGGACAACTGAGGGACTCAGACAAAACTATTACAAAAGCTGCAAACATTCACTGATGCTCCAGAAGGAAACACAATCTGTTAAGAGTCAGGGGTGAAAACTTTTGAACAAGAAGTTGATGTGCAAGTTTTTTTTTTATTTTGTTTAAAGAACATATTTTTTAATTTAGTTCTGCCCTTTGGAAGCTACAAAAGATACTTACATCTTTCCCAGAAGATAAAAAAAGTACAATTTATTCTGTTCATCCAATTCAAAAAGTTTACATCCCCGAGTCTTAATGCGTCGTGTTTCCTTCTGAAGCATCAGTGAATGTTTGAAGCTTTTTTAATAGTTGTGTTTGAGTCCCTCAGTTGTCCTCAGTGTGAAAAGATGGATCTCAGAATTATACAGTCACTGCTGAAAAGGGTTCAAATATGCAAAAGATGGAAAGAATCTGCAGGACCTGGAGGATTTTTCTGAAGAACAGAGCTCAGTTTAACTGCTCAGAACAAACAAGGGACTCATGAGCAATCATCTCAAAACAAAAAAACAGTCATGGATCATCCAGGTAATGACACACAGTATTAAGAATCAAGGGGATGTAAACTTTTGAATGGGGTCATTTTTATAAATTCAGCTATTTTTTTGTCTTGTGGACTTTATATAAACACCTGTTATGTGAAATAGTTTATTCAGGACAGTACTAAATAAAAAATAACATGCAATTTTCATGATCCTTCTTATTTTGTTAAAATTATTCACATTTTTCTAGATTCTGCAGAGGGTATGTAAACTTTTGAGCTCAACTGTATAACAGTGTAAATTTGCTGTCCCCTCAGAATAACTCAACACACCATTAATGTCTAAACCGCTGGCCACAAAAGTGAGTACAGCCCTAAGTGAAAATGTTCGAATTGGGCCCAAAGTGTCAATATTTTGTGTGGCCACCTTTATTTTCCAGCACTGCCTTAACCCTCTTGGGCATGGAGTTCACCAGAGCTCCACAGGTTGCCACTGGAGTCCTCTTCAGCTCCTCAATGACGACATCATGGAGCTGGTGGATGTTAGAGACCTTGCGCTCCTCCACCTTCCATTTGAGGATGCCCCACAGATGCTCAATAGGGTTTAGGTCTGGAGACATGCTTGTCCAGTCCATCACATTTACCCTCAGCTTCTTTAGCAAGGCAGTGGTCGTCTTGGAGGTGTGTTTGGGATCTTTATCATGTTGGAATACTGCCCTGCAGCCCAGTCTCCGAGGGGAGGGGATCATGCTCTGCTCATTCATGGTTCCCTCAATGAACTGTAGCTCCCCAGTGCCAGCAGCACTCATACAGCCCCAGACGATGACACTCCCACCACCATGCTTGACTGTAGGCAAGACACACTTGTCTTTGTACTCCTCACCTGGTTGCCGCCACACACGCTTGGCACCATCTGAACCAAATAAGTTTATCTTGGTCTCATCAGACCACAGGACATGGTTCCAGTAATCCATGTCCTTAGTCTGCTTGTCTTCAGCAAACTGTTTGCAGGCTTTCTTGTGCATCATCTTTAGAAGAGGCTTCCTTCTGGGACGACAGCCATGCAGACCAATTTGAAGCAGTGTGCGGCGTATGGTCTGAGCACTGACAGGCTGACCCCCCACCCCTTCAGCCTCTGCAGCAATGCTGGCAGCACTCATACGTCTATTTACCAAACACAACCTCTGGATATGATGCTGAGCACATGCACTCAACTTCTTTGGTCGACCATGGCGAGGCCTGTTCTGAGTGGAACCTGTCCTGTTAAACCGCTGTATGGTCTTGGCCACCGTGCTGCAGCTCAGTTTCAGGGTCTTGGCAATCTTCTTATAGCCTACGCCATCTTTATGTAGAGCAACAATTCTTTTTTTCAGATCCTCAGAGAGTTCTTTGCCATGAGGTGCCATGTTGAACTTCCAGTGACCAGTATGAGAGTGAGAGCGATAACACCAAATTTAACACACCTGCTCCCCATTCACACCTGAGACCTTGTAACACTAACGAGTCACATGACACCGGGGAGAGAAAATGGCTAATTGGGCCCAATTTGGACATTTTCACTTAGGGGTGTACTCACTTTTGTGGCTAGCGGTTTAGACATTAATGGCTGTGTGTTGAGTTATTTTGAGGGGATAGCAAATTTACACTGTTATACAAGCTGTACACTCACTACTTTACATTGTAGCAAAGTGTCATTTCTTCAGTGTTGTCATATGAAAAGATATAACAAAATATTTACAAAAATGTGAGGGGTGTACTCACTTCTGTGAGATACTGTATATCTATCTATCTATCTACAAGATACATGTTTAGATGTTTTTATCACTATGGAAATATTTGTTATGTATTGTTTTTTCTAGTCTAGTAATCAGTTTTGTCTAGCTGAATGCTCTGGTGTATCACACTGAGTTTTTTAGATACACATTTCAACAGCAGGTAAAAATTTACTACGAAAAGTCAATACTGTATATTACACAAAAGAAAATGAATATTTGTATTTATACAGCACATTTATTTTTGTAGAAATGTTAGACTGAAAATTCACAGTTGCTTGTTGATTTTTACACACTCTATTATGTCTTCACCTAACACCACCACACATTCTCACAAATCTTCCTATAGCTCTTCCATGACAAGAAACTGAATTTTCAGTTTACATGTAACACATTTCCACAAAAATAAATGTACTGTAAAAATAGATTTGTACTGCTGTAGCTGCTGCTGTTTAGGGTTGTTCAAAAATGGTAATGATGTGAATCAAATTCCATATTGATTGATAAGATCAGTGTTGGGAGAAACGCATTACAAGCAACTTGAGTTACGTAATCAGATTACTTTTTTCAAGTAACTAGTAAAGTAACACATTACTTTTAAATTTACAACAAAATATCTGAGTTACTTTTTCAATTAAGTAATGCAAGTTACTTTTTTCCCACTCATTGACTGACAGCTCTCCTGTCCCCATGTGGAGAGAAATCTGGAGTAAGTGCAGAGGTGTTGTGTGCGCTGTGTAAGCATGATGGTTATTCTAGACTAGTTCTAGACTAAATGTGAGCATCCATTTACTAATTTACTACTACTACTGAGTCTGGCGGTGCATTCCAAATGGGATATATCGCCCTCCGAAGGGCACTTCGGAGTGAAAACAAACATTGCAGCCATATTGAAGGGTCGTTCCAAACCGAAGTGCTCAAAACTGGCCACTTCAAAGGGCCCTTCGGAATGAAGGATTTCGAAGGGTACAACTGATGGACACTTCGGGCCCCCATGATCCTTTGCACAGAGAAGTTGTTTGATGTCACAGAATGGGTAGAGGAGGCTCGGAGTTCGATTTTATCTATAAATGTATGTAGAGTATTTTTTTTATACTACTGTAATATTTATACAAATTAGATTTGGTACATTATTATGGTCAAAATTACATTGTACTTCAACAAAAATACTTTACAGCTCCCTTTATCAGTCCATTCAAATGTTTCAAATACACAATATACATTATATTTAACATACAGTAAATGACCGGCAGTAGCTTATAATGTTACTAGAGTAAATGAATGTGTATTACAGTTTTTCTCAGTCGCTTTGGCACATTTCTCGAATCATCCTTAAAATTTGCAAAACAGTATGTTCATTTCTCGAAACAATTCATACAAACAGCACAGCATTTTGGATTACCTGCAAAAGCCTGTAACTTGCTCAAAATCCTTGGTTCTCAAAAGTATTTATGTCAATGAACATATCAGTGCCATCAGAATGACAAGTCCTTGTGTCATTGTTCTCGAACAAGATAGTCAAAATGCTTAGCCATGTTGTCAATATAACAGAATATTTCAGATATGGCTATGGTTTTTATGACAGTGATTGCAATTGCACAAGACTGCACTTTTTCTGTATGGTATATCAATTTTAAAAGTACAAATGGACACATCAATCAATGAACATATCAGTGTCATCAGAATGACAAGTCCTTGTGTCATTGTTCACAAACAAGATAGTCAGAATGTTTAACCAAGTTGTCAATATAACAATGTACTCTGACAGTATTTTCAGATGTAAAATATGGCTACGATTTTGATGACAATGATTGAAAATGCACAAAACTGCACTTGATCTGTATGGCATATATCAATTTTAACAGTACAATTTTATACTTGCAAGAGACTGGATATGATTCACTGTTGGTCTGTCAACAAATTACAGTACAATGTCATTGCGACATGTTGAACATTTCATTCATTAATGCAGTTTATTCACTATAGTTTAAAAAAATGGTCATAAAATATGACAAGATCTCAGAGTTAAACTGTGTCAGAAAAAAATTATCTTAATTATGTCAGATAACACTTCAGGTCAAAGTGTCTGAATAATTTTTGGTCCCAAATTTTTTATCAGTTTAGTGGTAGTGCACTGTATGAAGAATATTTGGGTATAATATGTTTCAGTTTACTTTATTTTGCTATCCTCACTTACATAAATGAACTATAGTGACCTGTACCCACTAGTAAAAAAATATAAAAAATTATATCTAGTGTCTGAATAATTTTTGGTTTAACAAACAAAACAAAAAAACAGTTCTATATACACTGTATATTTGTGTTTGTGTGATATAGCATGTATCTGTATGAAGTGCATTTACTATACTGTAAAATGTGAGTGTAATATGCTACTGTAAGTGTAAAAATGCTACTATAATAGGAAGCATTACAGTAAGTATACAGTATTAGAGTGCTATGTATATTGTCTACGAAATGCTTGAATGATTGAGGAAACGCATTCAGCTGCACCTTTCAACCCGCCTCAGCCAATGTAAGGTCATGATTGAGAACATGGTCCACAACAGTGGTCCTTATTTCATTAGAAACATGTCCTTTGCCTTATCTACCTTTTCCGCTGTTTTGCCCTTTTCACCACACATCCTTACTCCTCTTCTTCTCCCCAGCTGTTGACCCTGTTTGTTTCCTTGTTGTTCTTCCATTACAAGAAATTGTAACTCTGTGTTGTGCTCTGTTTATATACGCTTTCCAATTGAAGATTCATGACATGTATCCAGAGAACTGGTTGATCATTGGTTAATCTAATGCTTTACATTATCCTTCATTAGTGAAATTCAAGATTCTCCTCCACAATTCATCAATTCAGGACACATTTACAAAAAAAAGTCTAATAGAAATGCATAGAAAATATGCATTATGACAACTAGTTCAACCATTTTGCATTTATTGACTTATGCAATGAACTCCCCAACAGAGAACCAGTAAAATACATTTTGAGCAACATGACTTTAGTAATTGATAATGTAGGAAACAGCAGACAACTGTACATATAATCAATTGAATGTACCAAAGCATTTACAGCTTGTTTAAAAGAATGAGAAATTGCTTTTATAATGTGAACAAATGACTAGATGATGTGGAGGTTGAACAAGTAGTTTTGAGAATTTTAGAACTGTAACAAAGCGACTGAGATAATTAAAACTGTAATTAAATCACAAATTCAAATCTCATGTGAACAAGAAACTAATTGTTCAGAGAACTAAAAATTCTCATTCGAGAATTGAGCCAAAGTGATTGAGAAAAACTGGAATGTATTTTCATTAAGCATTTTCAGTAATGTTTGTAGAGTACACTGTAAAAAAAGTCCCTGTAAAAAAACGGTAATCTACTGGCAGCTGTGGTTGCCAGCATGATACCGTAAAAATGCAGTGCACTACTGTTTTTGAATTTTTTTTTCAGCTACAGTATACAACCGTAATTTAGCTGTTAAATTACAGTTGTATACTGTAACTGTTAATTTAAAAACAGAAGTGCACCGTATTTTTACGGTATCATAGCATCCACAGCTATAGTAGATTATCGTTTTTTTACAGGGAATTTTTTTACAGTGTAAAAAAAGAAAATGTATTTCTTTTTATTACTTTTATTTTGAGAATCACCCACAAGCATCTTTCCAAGTAGTTATTACTAACAATTTGATGTTGACAGTTCCATTGAACCAATTAATTTCCTTTGCTTTTCCAAATGTTTCTGCTTATAAGGATGTTTAAAACTCATTTTATGCAGATTGCACTCATAAACAGTCTCAGAGCTCAGAAAACATTTTACAGTGGAGCACAAATATTCACTGTAGAAATTTCCATTACTGGTAATCATCATTTTTCAGTGTTAGTATGAACCATGAATGTCCCCCTAATCAAAAAATGTAGTTAGCAGCACATTTTGACAGAGTGAAACCTAATGGCCAGTAACCCGTCATGTCGATTTTCTCTGTTTGTTGTCTATAGATCTTACGTGTGTTCTTGTGGATTCAGCACAAAGGCCAAACAACAGGAGTGAAATGCAATCAGCTTCATTGACCAGCTCATTCGTCCCCAGCCAGACAGGAATGATACCGGGCCGCAAACGCGGCAGAACTACATTTCATTATCCTGAGCCTCTCCCTGCAATGAAGGTTGTGAAGAAAAGGGGAGAAACACATTTAAGGTTATTCCTTCTAAAGACTATCTACAGTATGTCATCATCTAATCTTGATTTTTTGTGGCAAGCAGCTTGTTGAGAAGAGGTTTGCTATTTCTGCAATGTCTGCTTTTATAAATGATGAAACTTTCACCTGAAAATTCACTGCTGTGTTTCAGAGGAAAGACCTGAGACATATTCAGACCAGAATATCAGACTTTTGAGGACTATTTTCCAGCCAGTAAGAAGCCACCTAGCAGAACCAAAAAAAAACGACTTTATTCAACAATATCTAGTGATGGGCAATTTCAGTGGTCACGTAAACCACTGAAATTTCGAAACACTAATGACGTAACGAAGCCTCGTTTACTGAAATCATGTGATTTTGGCAGTTTGATACGCGCTCCGAACCACTGATTCAAAACAAAAGATTCGTAAAGCTCTGAAGCTTCATGAAGCAGTGTTTTAAAATCGCCCATCACTAGATATTATTGAATAAAGTCTTTATTTAGTTTTTTTTGTGCTCAAAAAGTATTCTCGTCGCTTTATAATATTAAGGTTGAACCACTGTAGTCACATGAACTGTTTAGCTTTCTGAGCATCTGAAAGTGTTAATTATCTTGCTGTCAATGCAGGCCTCACTGAGCCTTCAGATTTCATCAAAAATATCTTAATTTGTGTTCTGAAGATAAACGAAGGTCTTACGAGTGTGGAACGACATGAGGGTGAGTAATAAATGACTGAATTTTCATTTTTGGGTGAACTAACCCTTTAAAACAACACAATCGCTGGGTTTGTCTATTTTCAAACCAACTTGGGTTGTTTTTAACCCAGCATTTTTTAGAGTGTAGCATAGCAACACATAAAAAACAACATAGCAACACCCTGACAACCGCACACAGAACATTTTCAAATGTGGAGCGCAAAATTGATTTTTTTCTGTCATCTATTCATCACCTGTTTCTATTTGTCCACACTGCTCTTTAAAGCAGTCCATCATGTCTGTTATTGATTAAAAGTCAGTTGACCCCTTCTTAAGTTATAATTAGACATTATGGCTTTATACTGAAAGCTTGATTCTCCCACTGGCTGCTGAAGGCAAGAATAGTGATGTTTCCATGGCTATTTCCCACAAAGTACCATTCCTGTACGTGACATCGTTCAACACAATGCCATGGAAAGCAGCTACAGCAGAAATGGTCTTATTACTGGGAAATACAAGGGTTCGTGGCTTTACCATTGGAAAAAGCATAACGGCTAACTTGGATCACATGTGCCCTGATAACCAATCACATTACAGCCTTGACTGTCATTGAATTTTATTGTGCGACAATCAATCATTGTTTGTGGATACCATGAATGAGAAGTGTCGTATACTGAATGATACCGCATCGTGCAATTGTCCATGACTTCACTGATAAAACAGCATTTTTTTCTGGTGTAAACTCTAAAAAAATCAATTCAAAACAAATGTTTAAGAGCAAACATGTTGAATATTAGCCAATGGGCTGTCGATTCATTAAATGATAAGTTGTTTAGCCTCTCCTCCATTGAGATCCATTAAAAAAAAGGCCTTTGGTCTCCTTCCCTGTGTTTTTTTTGCTAACCTTGCAGGCTTGCCTTCAAGTGGCTGTGGCTACACTCCCTTGTTCTACTACTGGTTGCATGATATAACATTTGCCCAGGGTTCGAAATGTTCAAATCAAAATCTTCCATGTAATCAACCCATTAGTTAGTGGAGAAAACATCAGTTACACTTTATTTATCTGACGTGTCAATAACACAATTAGTGAAGCACTGCTTTCTCTTCTTAAAGTGGTAGAATGAAATTACTCACTCTCATGTTGTTCCAGCACAAAACAAAAGATCCCAAAAGAAGATATTTTGAGAGAATATTGGGTCAAAACAACATTGGATCTCATTGACTTCCATTGTATGGCTAAAAAAAAAAAACACTGAGGTGCTTATATTTTCTTTTGTGTTTCACAGAAGATAGAAAGTCGTACAGGCATGAAACAACAATAGCCTATAATAATGAACGAATGTGTTCATTTGAACCTGGTACTTGACACACATGATACTTTATGGTGTTTCCAGTGTGATTCATCTGAAAGCACTGTGGTTTCTCCTGACTTCACTGTTTTCTTCACCAAATTTGATTCCTCTTGACTTCACTAAACCCAGATGAGTCACTGGATCCCGGGGATTATTCAGCACAGCCGTCAGATTCAGTGAACCCCATGATTCACTCACGTCCTGTGGGTTTCACTCATGCAGACGCACCTGCAGCAGACGCAGACCAGTCCCTTCAACCCGCATCAGAGCAGGTAAGAAGGGAAGCCCTGTGACGAGAATAGAAGCCTAAATGGACGGAATACAGGCCCGGCATGTTACGTCAGAGGGGAAGCAGATTTTTTCTTTTTTCTCCAAATTTTTACATCCTCAGAATGTCCGACCTCCACAGTGCAGGATAAGTCCACATGATCACATGTTGTCTGGTTCATCAAGGATGATCATTTCACAAGCTGGGCTCAAATGCAGGTGTTAGAAGCATGTAAGCTTTTAATGCATTAAAAAAAAAATTACTTGATGTAAAATGTAATGTTTGTCTCATGTGAATGATTCTGTTTTTCTCCTAGGAGACTGATGCTTTGCATTTGAGGAGTGATATTAACATAAATGACTGAAACTGGGACCTGCCCTGCTACCTCATTGAAAGATTAAAATAAACATTTTGTGTGTCATGTGATGATTCAATTCTATACGGGGTTTGTGAATAAATTATTCATTGGTGTTATACAATGTCATAAAAAAGGATTAATGATGATAGTAATAATTATAGAAAGTGGTTTTAAACAAAAAGAAGCATTTATTCAGTGTTTAATTCACTTCAATTTTTAAAGCACATTTAAATACAGCACATGTTGTTCCAAAGTGCTGTACAGGTTAAGTAAATCAACAAATAAAACAAAGCATCAATCATTGATAAAAGAAGTGGCAGGATACACAATGCTTTTGTGTCTAATTAATCCACTAATGAACCAAAAATAGAGATATAAACTCTCTCACTGTAGGGACAATACCTACAGTGCAGTATATTAACATTAATAACCTTGATAAATGAAAACCCTCATAGATGCATTTGTAAACATTTGAGTCACCTAATATTACAGTTTTTCTCAATCGATTTGACACATTTCTCCAAAGAATTGTAACTGCTCTCAAAACAGTTAACACAGTGATTTAAACACACTCTTACCTTTGCCAAACAGTTCAACTTTACTGCAAAATAAAGCACTGCATGTTTTTTTCTAGTAATGCATTGATTAAAAGTAAATACTAACATCAAAACTACAGGCGTATTGTCTATTGATTTTAGAACACTTTCAGCTGTAGATGTACAAATACACTAACAAAAATACACATTTATTGTAATGTTTTTGCAACAGGTTTTGTGATATGGGTCATTGACAAATAAAGCTTCAAAAAAATCTTTTCAGAACTGATGAAATACATATTTTTGAGTCACAAACAATGTGTTTAAACAAATTTCACCCAGACAGCAACATAGTGTGGCCCAGATCTGGCATATGTGGATTACACTCAGACCAGATGTGGGCCGGTTCTGGGCCGACTCTATATTGCTGTCAGGGTTGTCACATAACATTTCAAAGTGTTTAAATACATTTTTTGACTTTTTTTTTTTTTTTTTGCCAGATGGTACAACCAAATATGTGTAAATATATATTATATCATTGTACTACTTGACATGGAAAGCGTACCAAAATACCTATACTTGAAATTAGCAGTTTTTATCAGTATTTGAGAGAGATCTACTTACCTTTTCACTCTGCCACAGTGATCTATTGATTTCCTCTGAATGTTGCATTAACAGGCTTAATGTTATTATCTTGTCAATTCATGTAAACAGCCATATTTGCAGTTGTGCCACCCTGACAATTGAGAATATACAAATTGCCATGCAAAAGTTTTCAATTATCTCAACTGCTTTAAAACAACTGATATTTAAAAAATTAGAAATGTATATGTATATTATGCCAAAGTATTTTATTTTGAATTTCTTATAGATATATAAGAATCCAAAATCCCCCCTATACCCTGCTCTTTTCACTACACCAATGCCTTCCACCCTCTTCCTTTTTTACATCCTCCTCTCTCTTCATATGATATCCCTCTCTCTGTTCCACTCTTCCTTTCCTTTTACTTTTGCTCTAAGTATACTGTCCCTTTCATACTTTCCTTGTCACATTATGCAATTGTGATAAATGTGTAAACAGATAGAAAAACTTAATTTTATGTGTTGTGTGTATTATTAACCAAGCAGTTATAACTTTGGGACCAATTGAAAACATACCAAGTGCATCTGATAATATGACAAATTCCAGAGTTTTGTTTATTGTGTTTAGACAAAGGGTACATAAATGTTTGTGAATTGTATAAAGCTAATACAAAAAGTTGTGATTGTTTTTTCCTGATTTATTAAAGTTTTGGTTGGATGTATTAACTATTATGAAAACATTTGAGAACTTTGCGCATAGTGTTTTGAGAAAATTATTCACATGATTTGTGTGAAATGAATGAAAATGTACAAACTGTTTAGGACAATTATAAAGTGTTCAGATCACTGTGTTAACTGTTTTGAGAACAGTGATCTGAGTTTGGAGAAATGTGTCAAATCGATTGAGAAAAACTGTATTATTCCAAAAATGCATTAGTCACGTTTAAAGGATTAGTTCACTTCAGAATTGAAACTTACTGATAATTTACTCATGCCCATGTCATCCAAGATGTTTATGTCTTTCTTTCTTCAGTCAAAAAAAATTAAGGTTTTTGAGGAAAATATTCCAGGATTTTTCTCCATATAGTGGACTTCACTGGGGTTCAACGGGTCGAAGGACCAAACTGCAGTTTCAGTGCAGCTTCAAAGGGCTCTTCACGATCCCAGACGAGGAATAAAGATCTTGTCTAGTGAAACGATCTGTCATTTTCTAAAAAGGGCAGAAGTACTGCATAGGGCAAAAAACTCCATCTCATTTTCTCCTCCAACTTCAAAATCATCCAACATCGTTGTTTTACCTTTTTTTTTTTGTAAAGGGCGTTATGCAACGTTATGCATAGCGGATCGCAGAGCAGTGCAAGACTAACATTTGTGGTTAAAAAGTGTATAATTATTATTTTTTTTAGAAAATGACCGATCGTTTCACTAGATAAGACCCTTATTCCTCGTCTGGGATCGTGTAGAGTCCTTTGAAGCTGCACTGAAACTGACATTTGGTCCTTCAACCCGTTGAACCCCAGTGAAGTCCACTATATGGAGAAAAATCCTGGAATGTTTTCCTCAAAAACCTTAATTTCTTTTTGAATAAAGAAAGAAAGACAAACATCTTGGATGACATGGGGGTGAGTAAGTTATCAGGAAATTTTAATCCTTTAAAGGTACACTATGTAAATTTATCTGTACGCCATCTCTGAAAAGCCAAAGCCAATCTAGATTCTCGTTTTGTTACAAGCTCTGTCATGTTCTGTTTTTGCAAGCAGAAGCTCCCGTTCCTCATTTTTTTAACAGTTAATTCCCCGGAGGTTCCAGATTTAGCTGCTCCATGTCAACCTTTCTAACTCGTTGTGACAACTAACCTATACCACTCCCACACCATACCTGAGCAGCTTTTCTCTATTTACAGATCGTCACGCACAGGAAATAATGCATATCCCGCGAAAACCATCCCGACCATCTAAAATCTAAAAACTTACACTGATGAGCCAAAACATTATGATCAGTCACTGGTCAAGCAAATATCTTTGATCATCTCCTAACACAGCCACATATTAAGGTCTGGGTAGATTTTAGATGGTAAGCAAACAATCAGTTCTTCTTTAACCATGTTGGATGCAAATGGGAAGGAATAAAGATCTGAGCGACTAGGCCAAACTGTTATAAGTATCTATATTATTAAGTATCTGTTATTAGAGTATCTCTGAAACAGTAAAACGAATGTGTTGCTCTTGGTCAGCGGTGGTGAGAATTTACCAGCAGTGGTCTGAGGAGGGACAAACCACAATTTGGGTTTTGGGCGCCCAAGTCTCATCGATGCACAAGGGCAACGAAGGCTATCCTGTCTGGTCAGACCAACAGAAGGTCTACTGTGGCACAAGTCACACAAAATTTTAATAATTGTTATGGGAGGAATGTGTCACAACACGCAGTGCATCGCAGTCTTTTTCAGCAGGATAATGCACCTGCCACACTGCACACATTGTTCAGGAATGGTTTGAGGAACATTATGAAGAGTTCAAGGTGTTGTCCTGGCCTCCAAGATCTCAATACAACTGAGCATCTGTGTGATGTGCTGGACCACCAAGTTCAATCCACGGCGGCTCCACCTCACAACCTGGCTGCTGCTAGAGTGCTTGCCTCGGCGGGTTTATGCCGTTTTGGCAGCACATGGAGGAGCAACAGTATATTAGGCAGGTGGTCATAATGTTTCATCGGTGTACAAATAGATATAAGAGCTGATAATGTATGGACTCATTATCTAAAATTGGTTAATTTTGAACAAAAAAAGTTGCATAGTGTATCTTTAATTATGAGACTGTCCTCCAAAAAAAAAACGACCCTATAGGTCGTTTTTCAAGCACCTTATTACAACCTATATTTACGTTTTAAAGTCATGCGCCCTCTAGCTGGCGTAAAAATAATGACAGTGTTGTGTTACGTCTGTCGTCATGAAATGGCGTATGACTGTCGTTACCGATCAAAATGCATGTTCATTTAAATGCAATGTGTTGGGTTTTTACACCATTTCTCCTATTTCCATTTAGCAAAACTCATTTTTTTATTAACAACTACACCCACCCCATCCCTAAACCTAACCTTAGTGATTTATAGTGCATATACACTTTATGAGCACATGCGTTCCCTGGGATTGAACCCACGATCGCGTGATCACATGATTGCATATTGTTATTGAAATGCTCTGCCAATTGAGCTACGCGAAACCTGAAATATGACGCAGATAAAAGGGAACAATGCATTAAAATGAAAATGAGTGTCCTGTTGTCGATAGGGGCGCAACTTTAGCAAACGCTCCTATGGGTCGTATTTCAGGGAAGTGACAAACGACCTATATGGTCGTATGGGTTGGAGAACATGTTGTTAATTATTTACTTTTAAGTGATTTAAAATGTCACTAGAGTTAGTAGCAGTAGCAGAAAAAATGTTACAGTATCAGACATCTTGTCTTGATCAGACATAAAAGGCAAATTCTCTGAAACGCCTTTGGAGACAGCTTATGGTAGAGAAATGAACATTCAATTCACGGGCAACAGCTCTGGTGGACATTCACGCAGTCAGCATGCCAATTGCACGCTCCCTCAAAACTTGCAACATCTGTGGCATTGTGCTGTGTGATAAAACTGCACATTTTACAGTGGCCTTTTATTGTGGCCAGCCTAAGGCACACCTGTGCAATAATCATGCTGTCTAATCAGCATCTTGATATGCCACACCTGTGAGGTGGATGGATTATCTCGGCAAAGGAGAAGTGCTCACTAACACAGAGTTAGACAGATTTGTGAACAATATTTGAGAGAAATAAGCCTTTTGTGAACATAGAAAAAGTCTTAGATCTTTGAGTTTAGCTCATTAAAAAATGGGGGCAAAAACAAAAGTGTTGCGTTTATAATTTTGTTCAGTGTAGTACATAGTACTATAAAGCAAATCTCAAATGCTTGATTGTTTATATCATCATAAAATGTAACTATATTATCACCCAGCTCTAATCTTCTTAATGTGACTATAATGAAGATATAAAACAGGGGTGCATGTCCAATCCTGCTCATGGAGGGCCACTATCCTGCAGAGTTTAGCTCCAACACCAATTAAACACACCTGAACTAGCTAATCAAGTTCTTACCTGGCATACAACCAGCTTGGTGAACATTATCTCACCAAGAACAACATGTTCCTGGATCAACATCTTTGTTAATCCTGGAACAACATTCTAACGGATTGTCAGTTTATGTCAAGTTTAAGCTTACAACCAGGGTTAGGTGCTTCAACATCAGTGTTATTCACCTACAATTTCCCTCTGCTTTTAGGGATAACTTATGGATGTGGTTAGGTTTAGGGGTAGGGATAGGGTTAGGACTATGTTTTCTTACAGGAATGTTGTTCCAGGATCAACAAAATATATGATGATCTAGGAACATCCCAGCTAACAGGGAACGTTTCCATAACTTTCACTAACGTTATGTAAAAGTTATGTAAATGTTAGAAAAAAACATTCCTAAAATAATGTTTCAGGAACAGTCTTATAATGTTTTCATAGTTAAAATACATTCTCATAACGTTCTTAGAACAACATTGTTGGAACGTTATTATGATGTTATTTGTACTTGACTGATGTTCTCATAATGTTGAGCGAAAACGTTCTCATAACAATGTTCTTGAAACGTCTTTATCATGTTATTTGTACTTGACTGATGTTCTCAAAATGTTGAGTGAAAACGTTCTCATAACAACGTTCTTGAAACGTCTTTATCATGTTATTTTAACTTGACTTATGTTCTCATAATGTTGAGAGAAAACGTTCTAGGATAACATTCTCAGAACATCCTTTTAATGTTATTATTATTTGCTGAATGTTTTCATAATGTTATCATAATACGTTCTGAGTACAACGTTCATGAAACGTCCTTACAATGTAATCTGTACTTAATGAATGTTCTCGTAATATAGAGAAAACGTTGTAGGAACAACGTTCATGGAACGTCCATACAATGTTATTTTTACTTAAAGAACATTCTCATAATATTGAGAGAAAACTCTTAGAACAACATTGTCGTAACGTTTTTATGATGTTATTAATATTTGCTATATGTTTTTGAAATGTTAGTCGGAAGTTCATCATACATTTTTTTTAAATGTTACTATTTGTTTGATAAATAGAACTGAAGAGAACATGAAGTCACAAGACACATGCATAAGGAACAAATAATGAATGCAAGTTGTGTTTTTGGTTTAGAAAACGTAAGCTTTGCTCTTTATGATTCCATGTTTTGGACAGTGTACTTCCCAGAGACTCTAACACAGTTAGTGTACTACTACAGTAAAATGTGAATCTTAAAGTAAAGTCATATCTGTTATTTTTGTATTCAATTATTTAATGCTCTTACTTAATACTCCAGAAAAATGTAAACACTCTGGAAACATGTGCCTTAACACAGTTTTTGGTACTTAAATATTCTGTTACTTTGAAATCCATACATGTGGCTTTAAGAAATTTTATCTATTTTTATCACTTGAATTTATATAAACATATATATAAACCAGGCAGTACAGTGGCTCAATGGGTAGCACTGTCACCTCACAGCCAGAAGGTCCCCGGTTTGAGTCCCGACTAAGCCAGGAAGTTAGCAGGTTCTCTGTGTGTCAGTGTGAGTTTCCTTCAGGTACTCCAGTTTCCACCACAGTTCAAAGACATGCAGCAGAGGGAAGTTAGCAATACTCGAGTGTCTGTGTGTGAGCCCAGTGATGCACTGACAATCCGTTCATAGTGTTTTAAATGTTCAGAAAATATTAAAAAATAACGTTTTCATAACATTTCCAAAATGATAGAATGGAATGTTCCTCTAACGTTCATATAAACCAAGAAAAAACGTTCTTAATACATAAAAAACTGATAATTTGAACGTTCCGAAAATATTACAAAATAACGTTTTCATAACATTTCCAAAATGATAGAATGGAATGTTCCTCTAACGTACACCAAGAAAAAACATTCTTGATACATTAAAAAAACTGGACGTTTTTAATGTTTAAATAACATTCAGAAATAACGTTTTCATAACTTAATGGGAATGTTAGCAAAACATTCTAAGAACATATTTTTGTTAGCTGGGATGTCAAACTTGGCAAAATCACGGTGACTTAGAAACTTCTAGGCGGGTGTGTTGAGGCAAGTTGGAGCTAAACTCTGCAGAACATTGGCTACAGAACAAAGTTTAGACACCCCTAATATAAACAATAAAACAGAGGTACCATTTCCAAAGAAATTTACTTGAAATGTTGAGGCCAGTTAAAATTAATGTGAGGAAAATTACAATTGCTTAATTGGCCAAGACTTAAAAAGGTAACAGCCCATGTTTGCAAGTGATTATCTGACCTGATGTTTTTTAAAACCACACATGACATTTTAGGTTTACAGTTATGTTCTTTATTACATTAAAAAAACACTCTTTCTTATAGATTTATGTTTCAAACACCCTGTAAAATATTACACAGATACTATATATGCTTGGAGTCTCTGATACTTCAGCTGTAAAACACAAAAATGCATTTACACATGCTGAGATTCTCTGATTGGACCTAGGCACCTGCCAGCTGTTTCCTTTGACTTTTTTTTTTTTACTGAATTTTCTACAAATTGAAACAATGCTATTGGATAAGTCACATTTCTGTAAGTGCACGCCTATGTAAAAACAGGAGCAGGCTACTATATCTTTTCTGGATTTTAACTAGGTCAGATGAGCATATTTAAAGAATATGGAAGTAAATAATAAGGTTGGTTTCAAAATAACTATTATTATTCCTACAGACACTGCACTGGGGTCTCTGGGAGCCCAAACATAAAGAATATACAGATCATGGAGCCTTTTACAATAGCTAATAAAGACTCTTAACCAATAGATGCGCATGCATACGATGGTTAATAGAGTGTTTACTGACACGAGCCCCCTAAGAGCAGGGTTGCAAGCATACAATTTGCGCAAACGCACGCGAGGAGCAGCAGTAGAGTGGTGGTGATGCTCGCTGCATGCCGCATGTCTTGCGTCGCATAACGCACACACACAGACGGAAGCGGGCTCGTGTCAGCTGGAATCACCTTTACACATTATTTGGCGTCCAGTAAACGCGACGAATCTGAGGAATTTGGGTTCGACACACGCAAAACCTAACGGGTTGCGAGCACCAGCACATTTCCATTAGCCTCTAACGCGTTACTTGAAGGTAAGAGGCGATACATGCGTGTATATGCAGCTGTGAGATATTGATGTGCGTCGCAGTCGTGTTTGTTTTATTTTCTGCTTTTGCCATTTAATGCTTCGAAACGATCTAACAGGCGCCAGGGGTGAATGGGTGAATGAATGAATGCCTGCATGCGTGACTGAATGAAAAGGTTTTCTCGCATGCATTACGTGGCCTGATTAGAACACTCTGTGCAGGTTAAGGGTGTATTATTAGGGTTTAATTAAAACTGTATAGCCTATTTGATGCATTTGGAGCACTGACTGCTACTGTTACAATTGCAACAAAAGCTTAGTGGTTACTTGTTACTCCCCATTTGTTTAGGGACAAACCTTTGGTGTTGTGTAATGAATTTTAGAGATGCACTGATGTTTCTCAGCTTCACTTGAGAGATTTTTGATGCGATTTGAGCGCAGTGCAAAAGGGACTGCGTCTTTTCTATGCGGGCTCTGTCAGAACGGTCCAAATTCACACTGGTGTTACATTAAAACGAATTTAAATGGTTCAAAATGGGATGCTATGTGTTAGTAGGGTTGGTTATATGTGTATACAAATCATGTTCTACTCATATTCTGTCACATAAAAAGGCACGGGCGGACGGGATGTATATAAATGGCTTCTAAACCAAAATCACAGATGGTGACACTGCGCTCTTCAACAGATCTTCATCATTAAGACCTTTAATTCCTTCGTTTAACATCATGGATCATTATTCTGCATTGCTTCCTAGTGGTTTCCCTTCTCAAGGTCATTCGTTCAGCCATTGGTGCTTGAAAAAACCCAGTACTATTACATAAGAATGACGATTGGGTCGTGGGTAATAATTCCTGACTCTCTTTAATTAAAACTGCATTCTTAGAAAATGTGTTCGAGGCTGCGCAGTTTTTCACGCTCAGTCGCTCGGCACATTTGATGCAGGAGAGGCTGCAAACAGACAGACGATCCACATGGAAATAAAAAAAGCTCCTCTCCAACCCCTCCCCGTTTGTAGCCTATTTTACCTGATGCCCATTTACACATAAACTCTTGTGACTTTGATCTATTTAGAGAAACACAACACATCCAGGCTGATTCTGATCACACCTGACATAATCGTCATAATTTTATAACTTGTACATTGTGTACCATTATTTTGTGGAGCTAGTTGCAAAAATACATTTGCATTCATAATTTAAATCTTTTACATTTACTATAGATGACATCATGGTGTTCCTTTCCTTTATGTAGGCCTATATTGAGGAATGGTTGACCAATTTGCATAACATTTTATAATGGTAATAACCATTTCTAGAGCAGGCCAATTTAATGCAGATGTGATCATAACATAATTTAATGACAAGATGCACAAACATATTGGACATTGAATGAGCACTTCTTGCATACGACATGTACTATAATGAAGTGAATAAATAAATAAACAGAAAATATTGCTGTTGCAATCATTTCAATTTCATATTTCAAAGTAACCAATTTTCGACCTGCAGCTGGTTGCAAGAAAACTATGGTGTTGAGAAAAGCCTTGTATATATATATATATATATATATATATATATATATATATATATATACAGTCAAACCAAAAATTATTTAGACATTTTTGATATATTTTTACTACTGGGTGCAGGTCACTATAGTTCATTTATGTAAGTGAGGATAGCAAAATAAAGTAAACTGTGACATATTATACCCAAATATTCCTCATACAGTGGACTACCAGTAAAGTTGATAAAAATTATTCAGACACTTTGACCTGACCATGTTTTGCTTAAGTGTTATCTGACATAATTAAGATTATTTTTTTCTGACACAGTTTAACTCAGAGATTGTCATATTTTATTACCATTTTTTTTAAACTATAGTGAATAAACTGTATTAATGAATGAAATGTTCAAGGTGTCTGAATAAATTTTGTTTTGACTGTGCGTATATATATATATATATAAAATCTAGACATTGTCGAGATTCAAGTGGTCATTGCCAAGCTACTGGAAGTGTCATTTCCAAAACCTTTGGACAGCCTTGTCAATGCACACATTTTCTAATAATATAAATTATTTTTGAATAAATATTGTGTAAAATAAGTGCTAACTTCATCAAATTTGTGAACACTGAAAAAAAAAATGTGAAAAAAATTGTACATTTCAGAAACAATTACAAAGAAACAATTATTGAATCTTTCTATTTCATGTTTAATCAAATTAAATGTGAAATAGAAAGACTTGTAAGATTATGGATATACTGTATGTATATAATTTTTTGGTGTTAGTGAGGCCAGCAGGAGGTGCTCTGTGTCCCTGTGGTCTGTGTGGGTCCTAACACCCCCAGTATAGTGATGGGGACACTATACTGTCAAAAAGCACCATCCTTCGGATGAGACGTTAAACCGAGGTCCTGACTCTCTGTGGTCATTAAAAAATCCCAGGATGTCCTTCGAAAAGTGTATTGGTGTAACCCCGACATTCTGGCCAAAATTGCCCATTGGCCTCTGTCAATCATGGCCTCCTAATCATCACCATATACTGATTGGCTTATCACTCTGTCTCCTCTCCACCAATAAGCTGGTGTGTGGTGGGCGTTCTGGCGCAATATGGCTGCCGTCGCATCATCCAGGTGGATGCTGCACATTGGTGGTGGTTGAGGAGATTCCCCCTTCCGTATGTAAAGCGCTTTGACTACCCAGAAAAGCGCTATATAAATGTAATGAATTAATATCAGCCTCTATAGACAGCAATAGATTTACCAATACAGGTTTTTGATGGTCAAATGCTGACCTTCAACACATGCGACTGACCGCAAATCAAAAAGGATTCTTTTGTTACAGTTTATGTTGTTGCTCCATTTTAGGATCAGTGCCTAAATAGATAGATTACAATTCAGACTCAGATTCACTATTGATGAGCAGAACAGCTGTCAGATGCTGTAATTGTATTAACAATTACATCTATGCCTGTATCTCTTATTAAAACACCAATATAGAACTACTTTGGAAAACTTTCTATCACCATATTATTTATTTCTCATGCAGTAATCATGGGAAAACAGAACAGCAAACTGACCCCTGAGGTGATGGAGGACCTTGTGAAGAACACAGAGTTTAATGAACATGAGCTCAAGCAATGGTACAAGGGCTTCCTGAAAGACTGTCCCAGTGGTCGACTAAACCTGGAGGAGTTTCAGCAGCTCTATGTTAAGGTGAGAGACTATTCAGCTTTTAGTCTAGCATTTTCCAAGTCAATCATCACTATTATTAGTTCTCATGCATGGGACTTGGGGTGGTTGATTATGATTTCACTTTTTTTTTCAACTTTAGTTAGTGTGTAATGTTCCAGTTTGAGCATAAACAGTATCTGCAAAGTTACGACGCTCAAAGTTCAAAGTTTTCTTTTAAAAAATTCTCTGTTTAATGACTACACAAACGGCTGGTAGGGACTATAACAAGCTTCTTCCCGGGTTGGTGACATCGCTAACCCTAAAATTTACATAATCCCTGCCCCTGGGAACACGCAACGAAGGTGGTGAGACCATGTTGGGCTGCTTTAGAGAAGAGGAAGAGTTGTTGTAGTAGAGTGTTGTTATCATGCTGTCATTTTACGCCGGACTGTTTCACAAACGAGGGTCAATTCAATGTTGGATTTGCACAAAAGATTAACATGACGGCACATGCTAGTCGATGAGTTGAATCAACTCCACAGCAACTACATAAATTTATCCACTAACCATTCAGAAATGTCCAGTTGCATTCTAAAAGTTTTAACTTCTTTCTGAGTCTCTCCATCAGTGTCCAACTCCGGTTTGAACAATGTAAGGCTGAACACGGTTACTAACAATCTTCATTTTGGCTGCGTGAGATTCTCCAGCTTTGTTGTTGTTGAGCAACCGAAGCACAAGCTCCGCTCTCTTCTGGAAAGCGGGGGCATTTAAAGGGACACACTCAGGCATACCCAAATGGGGCAAATTTTACAAGCTATAATAAATGATCTGTGGGGTATTTTGAGCTGAAACTTCAGACTCATTCTGGGGACACCAGAGACTTATATTACATCTTGTAAAAGGAGCATTATAAGTCCCCTTTAAAAGGATAATTTACTCAAAAATTTAAATTCTGTCATTAATTACTCACCCTCATGTTGTTCTAAATGAATTTCTGTTCAACAAAAAACAACAACAACAAAAAAACAACATGGCAATGGTAAATATAAAATTATATATATATACACTACCAGTCAAAAGTTTGGAATCGGTAAGATTTTTAATGTTTTTAAAAGAAGTTTCGTCTGCTCACCAAGGCTGCATTTATTTAATTAAAAATACAGTAAAAACAGTAATATTGTGAAATATTATTACAATTTAAAATAACTATTTTCTGTTTGAATATATTTTGAAATGTAATTTATTCTTGTGATCAAAGCTGAATTTTCAGCATCATTACTCCAGTCTACAGTGTCACATGATCCTTCAGAAATCATTCTAATATGATGACTTGATGCTCAAGAAACATTTATTGTGTACAATTGTACAAAATATTTGTGTACAATATTTGTTTTTCAGGATTCTTTGATGAATAGAAAGTTCAATAGAACAGCATTTATTTGAAATGTAATCTTTTGTAACATTATAAATGTCTTTACTGTCACTTTTGATTGATTTAATGCATCCTTGAAAAAAATAATTAATTTCTTTAATTTCTTTTCAAAAAAATAAAAATTCAAACTGACCCCAAACTTTTGAACGGTAGTGAATAATGTTACAAAAGCTTTGTATTTCAGATAAATGCTGTTCTTTTGAACTTTCTATTCATCAAAGAATCCTGAAAAATAAATATTTACACAATAAATGTTTCTTGAGCATCAAATCATCATATTAGAATGATTTCTGAAGGATCATGTGACACTGAAGACTGGAGTAATGATGCTGAAAATTCAGCTTTGCCAACACAAGAATAAATTACATTTTAAAATATTTTCAAATAGAACACAGTTATTTTAAATTGTAATAATATTTCACAATATTACTGTTTTTACTGTATTTTTAATTAAATAAATGCAGCCTTGGTGAGCAGACGAAACTTCTTTTAAAAACATTAAAAATCTTACCGATTCCAAACTTTTGACTGGTAGTGTGTATGTATATATATATACAGGTGCTGGTCATATAATTAGAATATCATCAAAAAGTTGATTTATTTCACTAATTCCATTCAAAAAGTGAAACTTGTATATTATATTCATTCATTACACACAGACTGATATATTTCAAATGTTTATTTCTTTTAATTTTGATGATAATAACTGACAACTAAGGAAAATCCCAAATTCAGTATCTCAGAAAATTAGAATATTGTGAAAAGGTTCAATATTGAAGACACCTGGTGCCACACTCTAATCAGCTAATTAACTCAAAACACCTGCAAAGGCCTTTAAATGGTCTCAGTCTAGTTCTGTAGGCTACACAATCATGGGGAAGACTGCTGACTTAACAGTTGTCCAAAAGACGACCATTGACACCTTGCACAAGGAGGCCAAGACACAAAAGGTCATTGCAAAAGAGGCTGGCTGTTCACAGAGCTCTGTATCCAAGCACATTAATAGAGAGGCGAAGGGAAGGAAAAGATGTGGTTGAAAAAAGTGTACAAGCAATAGGGATAACCGCACCCTGGAGAGGATTGTGAAACAAAACCCATTCAAAAATGTGGGGGAGATTCACAAAGAGTGGACTGCAGCTGGAGTCAGTGCTTCAAGAACCACTACGCGCAGACGTATGCAAGACATGGGTTTCAGCTGTCGCATTCCTTGTGTCAAGCCACTCTTGAACAACAGACAGCGTCAGAAGCGTCTCGTCTGGGCTAAAGACAAAAAGGACTGGACTGCTGCTGAGTGGTCCAAAGTTATGTTCTCTGATGAAAGTAAATTTTGCATTTCCTTTGGAAATCAGGGTCCCAGAGTCTGGAGGAAGAGAGGAGAGGCACACAATCCATGTTGCTTGAGGTCCAGTGTAAAGTTTCCACAGTCAGTGATGGTTTGGGGTGCCTTGTCATCTGCTGGTGTTGGTCCACTGTGTTTTCTGAGGTCCAAGGTCAACTCAGCCGTATACCAGGAAGTTTTAGAGCACTTCATGCTTCCTGCTGCTGACCAACTTTATGGAGATGCAGATTTCATTTTCCAACAGGACTTGGCACCTGCACACAGTGCCAAAGCTACCAGTACCTGGTTTAAGGACCATGGTATCCCTGTTCTTAATTGGCCAGCAAACTCGCCTGACCTTAACCCCATAGAAAATCTATGGGGTATTGTGAAGAGGAAGATGCGATATGCCAGACCAAACAATGCAGAAGAGCTGAAGGCCACTATCAGAGCAACCTGGGCTCTTATAACACCTGAGCAGTGCCACAGACTGATCGACTCCATGCCACGCCGCATTGCTGCAGTAATTCAGGCAAAAGGAGCCCCAACTAAGTATTGAGTGCTGTACATGTTCATATTTTTCATGTTCATACTTTTCAGTTGGCCAAGATTTCTAAAAATTCTTTCTTTGTATTGGTCTTAAGTAATATTCTAATTTTCTGAGATACTGAATTTGGGATTTTCCTTAGTTGTCAGTTATAATCATCAAAATTAAAAGAAATAAACATTTGAAATATATCAGTCTGTGTGTAATGAATGAATATAATATACACGTTTCACTTTTTGAATGGAATTAGTGAAATAAATCAACTTTTTGATGATATTCTAATTATATGACCAGCACCTGTATAGTTGGATTTAAAAAAAAGGTCAGGAAAAAGGAGAAAGCTAACAAAAAAAGTGACTGACATAGTATGTTTAACTTAAGACAGCAGAGTTACACATTTTACTGGAGTGAAGCACAAACTACCATCAAAGCTGCAGTCTGTGAAATTTTATTCATAGAACGACTGTGACATTGTGAGATGTGAGGAACCACACTGTTCGATGTACTTCTACCCGTTGCGCGGTGGCCACTTATTTTTTAATGAATTGCTGTGGAATGGACCCGAAGCAAAGAACAGAACCTGCTGAGGCTGCTTTAGAAAATTCAGGCATGAAAATCAATAATCATTCGCAAATCCCTCTTAAAAGAACAGTTCACTCAAAAATGATTTGTTCACGCTCATGTCAATCCAAAGCTGTATGTGGACAGACGTTAAGGAGAACTTTTCATACAATGACAAGTCATAGTGACCACGTCTACCAAGCTCCAAAAGGACAGAGAAGCACCATAAAAGTAGTTCAATGATATGTGATATACAGTATTCCAAGCCATCTAATGTGACATGAGAGCTTTGTGACTGGAATGTGAGTTAGTATTCATTAATAGTTATCGAATTTAACTCTTACACAAACAAAGCTATTATATGACTCCAGAAGACTTGATATATAGTGCTAAATTTTGTGCTTTTTGGAGCTTGACAGCAGAGTTCACTATGAAATATTGAGATATACTGTCAAAAATAACTGCATGTTCAGCAAAAAACATTCATTTTTGGGTGAACTATTCTTTTAACAAATCACAGCAATTTCTAAGATACCCCAGTCTGTTCAGATTCACTAGGTGGGGCTTTAAACTTCAAAATCTAATGAAAGATTGACCATCATTACTAGTAAAGCAAAACATTGCCAAACCAATCAATGGACTGAAATTTTATTTTTTCCCCCTGCAGTTCTTTCCTTATGGTGATGCATCAAAGTTTGCGCAGCATGCATTCAGGACCTTTGATAAGAATAGTGACGGCACTATCGACTTCAGAGAGTTCATCTGTGCCCTGTCCATCACGTCACGGGGAAGCTTTGAGCAGAAGCTTAACTGGGCCTTCAACATGTATGACCTGGATGGAGACGGCAAGATCACTCGAGTGGAGATGCTGGAGATTATAGAGGTACCAGAAATCAGTTTATTTGCATGAAATGAATGCCACTGAATGAAATAAGCACTTTCCACAATTGTTTTTTAATAAAAAAACAGGGCCTGAATGTCTAAAAAGACACCACAAAATATTATATGATCTGATTTTTCTATTTATTTTATAGGAGGTTTTTAAGTTTTGCAACTAAAATTTAGGACATGACTGAATAGAGGCCCTGTATTTTTAATATTTGAGCTATAAATATGAAATAATAAACAAATAAATACAATTAATTAAAACATTTGCACATTCATCCTTAATTAGTGTCTTTATTTCCAATAAATTGAAGAAAACTATTTGTATGATCATATCTTATAATCTCATAACAAAATAAAATTCCGCTAATGTTTTAAAAGTGAAGCTGATTCATTTTCTAATAAATTTATGAGGTTTGCAATTTTTGTCACTGAAATTTACATGTCCGAACAGAGACCCTGTGATTTTGATATTTGAGCTATAAATATGAAAAACACAAATAAAAACATGTCAGATTAAGTAATAAGTTTGCAGATTTATCCTTAATTAGTGCTTCTATTTCCAATAAATTAAAGAAAACAATTTGTTTTATCATATCTGACAGTTCTCGCAATAAATAAGCAAACAAAAAATGCCAGTGAAGCTGATTAATTTTCCATTTATTTTATATTTATTTTTAGGACAAGTCAAAACAGAGATGTAATTTTGATATTTGACCAATAAAAATGAAATAATAAATAAATAAAATAATTTCAGAATGAGCAACAAGGTTGCAGATTTACCCCTTATTTGTTTGTTTTCTCCCCAATAAATTTAAGAATATAATATCATATATCATATCATAGATCAACATCAAACAGAATTACAATCCAGTGGTATTTTTTCCCCGAGATACTATAATATTTTTATCAATATATATTTTTTAATTTTTATATTTTCTGTTTTTATTTTAATTTTAGTTAAAGTTTTAGTAATTTTGTTGTTTTTGTCATTTTGTTTTCGTTTTTTAAAAATATGTCTACTGTTTTTTTTTTTTTTTTTTTTTTTTTTTTAAAGTTTTAGTTAACTATAATAACCTTGTTGGAATCTGTATGTTTGAGTGACCCAGCTGGACTGGACTTTGGTGCATTCAAGTCATGTCAGAAAGATCATATTTACGAGTTGAATGCACATGAATGCCACCACAAAGTCGTAAATACCAGTGGAAAACTCTGGATATTCTTTGAGCCCGATCTTCATGCTGCCTTCACTGCTTCTTTATTAGTTTTTCCACATCACCTTGTCTTGTTGTTAAAGTAGTGAATATTTACATAAATGAATAATCATTTGAAGCATATTGTATGTTTTATACACAGCGATAATAGCCTGTATTTGAATCGTCAGCAAGCTATCTAGATAGTGCGATGAAGTTTTATATGTTTGTCAATGAATAGGATGCTAAATATCATTTTGGCTTAAAATTTCTCCAATAAACCTGGTGTTCGCCATGATTCCTGTTCTTTCTGACAAAAAAATAACTTGAATGCAATAAGCTCGTAATATCAACTTCAGAAATGGGAAGTAGAAAATTTCCGATAGCCCGTGAAGCATTATGAGTTGGGGGTGTGTGAGAAAAATGGCAGAATACCACAATACTACAGGCATTTAGCAGTAACATTGTCGCAACAAAATAAGCTAACTGCCTGCACAAAATATGATAGCATTGTAATATAACAATATAATATATAACAATAAAGTTCACAGTGGCTTCCTAAATTAATTAAAAATATAAAAAAGCAAAACACACCTGATGCACATTCTTTGTTCTTTATTTTCTAGAAATAGAGTTATAAAACGTCTTAGGTTACAAGTGTAACCATGGTTTCCCAAGAAGGGGAATGAGACACTGTGTCTTGGATTGACGCTATAATAGGGAATGGCATCAGTGTGACCGGTGTCTGAATCATGTGTGACAAACACAGAAATTTTATTGGCCGAAAACAGTCCATGACATCACTAGCAGAGCGCCTATGAGTATAAGAGGGCACCTGTAATACACGTTATCAACTCTTTTGTCTGAAGGAGATGCAAGGTAGGCCCAAGGCATGGCACTGAGACGCAATGTCTCGTTACCCTTCTCAGGGGTACATGGTTACAGTCGTAACATGATACGTTCCCTTACGAAGTGGAACTTCAACACTGCATCTTGGATTGATGCTGTGGGGAACAAATAACCAGTACACCATGCTTAGTGAATGCCAGCCTCATTAAGCTATGAATATGCATAAGCATAATGGGAAAAGCATAAGTTGACTCTATGGATTACTTAGCTGGAACCAGAGCGTCAATCAAGGGTCATTCATATAGACCGTCTAGTGGTACCACTCCCTAAGCCACTATCTTACAATAATAGAAGATACCCAAGCTTCTATGCTCTTATAACAAGGGAAGTCCCAGCCTTAACAACCTTCCTCCCTCCCCTGAGGGTCAAGCATCAGCCTTATAAACTCAGCCCCTAGAGAAACCACAGGGAAGCTATACTTGGGTAAATACCCTGGAACAATAAGGGGAGAGGGCTCATGCAGGGCTAGAGCTTCCCTGTGGTTTCTCTAGAGGTTGAGTTTGATGAAGAAAATCTTTGGCAACTATATTTTGCCACTCTCGTATTTGCATCATAAATTTGGGTTGCATTTACTCGTCTTATGTTATAGAGTGCAAAATAGCCAGCAGTAATGCTCTTTACCAGGCAAACTACTTCTACTTGTCAGGTTCTTTGAACATGGATCATACTAGAGAGACTTCATGCAGAACCCAAATAAAGGGAAACCCTACTTTAAGACCCAACAACAGTTGGGGAGGGAGGTAAACTAAATGTGGAATACATAAGTTCAACTTACTCAACCCTAAGGGTTTAGTAATTAGCCCTTCAGGCTACAACCTTGATGTTGCCGCTCCTAGGGGTAGCCTACATCAATACTCTTACTTTTGAAGGAAGGCAAACAAGAGAAGAACGTGATTTTGCAGTTGTCCAGTAACTCATCTCCCGGGCTCTAAAAAGCCCAAGAAACTGCTTAGGTCCTTCTTCAAGACCCAAATGTAACCGGGGGAGGGCAGCTCAACCTTGCCTTGAGTAAAAGGCACTCTACCTAAGCCCTGCCATAGCTAGCGCTTCATCTTTTTCTTTTAGCAGTAGACCATAGTATGTGACAGATAACATGGAGAGATGCCCACAGGCAAACTTCCTCTACTTGTTAGCATTGTCAAATCAGTAGTTGGGGAGGAAGGTAAACAAAGTAGAGGGAATCAATATTCACCCTACATAACTCTGTTCACCCTGCACCAACCCTAAGGGGATATCTACCATGCACCCATCCATAGAGGATAGGTACAATTCTACTTTAGACCCTAACATAGGGGAGAATATAGCTAAAACCTGGAAGGGGACAGGATGTCCACAGACATGTGCCCATCCTACAACCTAATCTGAAGCAGCTTTGCTGAAAAATGTGCCGGCATGCTTAAGCAATCAAGCACTGCTCAGCACAAAATATAAAACAAGCAACAGTGGTCTTTTATCCGAAACCTGCTTCATTCCTGTGGTGATCGGGCAACGGTTGCTTTCATCTCCTCCCTCAAGAGGGGGCAATGAATGATAATGTAGAGTCTGCTTAGCAAGGTCCTCTACACTCTATCAACCTGACTCTGGACCTAGGCCCCAGCAGTGCTCTAGACCAGAAAAGATAGCAGAATGCATGCTTTTAAGGTTAGTCCATACTCTATGGCTTAGGTCCATGAAGGCAGGCCCCAACTTTAGCGTAAGCTGGAGGGGTACACAACCTTCCAGCAGCACTGCTGAGCGAAATTCATGGTGTGGGTCCCCAAGAGGCCTGTCTTGCCTCTGCATATGCTTCGACTCGAGCCGCAAGGTGTTAAGCATAGGAGGCAGACCCTTATGATAATTTCAATTTCTACTCTACATGGGCACTCTGTTTGTAACGTCACGGACTGTCGTTTGCCAATAAAATCTGTTGTTCACACATGCTTCAGACACCGGCCACATTTATGACATTCCCCATAGTGTCAATCCAAGACACAGTGTCGAAGTACCACTTCGAAAGGGAACCTTGCTGTATTTTAGTGTAGTTAATTAAGAGAAGGTACACCAGCATCTTGCTCTGACAAAAGTGACTTGAAAGCACCTGACGTCATAAACACAGCTTCTTAACTTGTAAATACAAGCTTCCCAGGAGGACTTGAATGCATAAATAGGCCTAATATGTTTGGAGAGGCCAGTGTATAGAAATCACACACTTTATTTCAAAGTAAAATATATCATATTCATGGAAAGTGGCAATGGTAAAACGGACCAAAAAAATAAGAATGACGCTACGATGTGTATATCAGAATCTTTAAGCCTCCTCATGTCATTAAACCCAAGTCTTTTCTCCCCTCTGTGTGAAGGCTATTTATAAAATGGTGGGAACCGTGATAATGATGAAGATGAACGAGGACGGTCTGACACCAGAGCAAAGAGTGGATCGGATCTTTAGCAAGATGGATAAAAACAACGACGACCAGATCACACTAGACGAGTTCAAAGAAGCTGCCAAGAGCGACCCATCCATCGTACTGCTCTTGCAGTGCGACATGCAGAAGTGAGGCTGCGCATGCTAGCATGCTCCGGACTGAACGAGTTATCTGTTTCCACTCTCATTTCCACAAGAGTAACATGTTTGGACTACTTTTAAATGAACTTTCTTCTTGTGATTGAACAACTAGTATGCATGAGAATGTTAAATGCTAAAGAGTTTAGAGTATATCCGTTTAATTTCCAACATGCAACAATGTGAGACGTGTAAATCAAACAAGTCCAGTTGTTTTCACGCATTCATTGTCAGTGAAGTGCTCCGCCGTATTTCATTTCTAGCTGCAATACTTCCTATCACACGCACTACGTTTACTGCTGTACTTCATGCAGTAGTTTGGGTACCGAAATCGAAACGTGTCACACTAAATGTTACGATGAAATCAGTCTGTTGAACTTCAATACTCAAAATTAAGGAGGGCAGAGAGGTTTATGCAGCCCTCCTTCCAAATGTGCTTGTACTTGAGAATATAAATGTAAGTTATTTGCATGCATGTCCTAAGTGTAAAACCTACTCTCTTCATTTTGGCAACCTTGACAAATAATACAAGGGAGGCCTTATATAAATGATAGTATCAATAACAATACTAATGTGTGAGATTTACATTTGTTACTCATCTATCCATTAGATGTCCTCCCTTGGGTGCATGTTTCCTCTTAAAAGACTTACCATGTGTGTTGTAAAAGCTTTCAGTAAGACACACGTTCCAGCCCCGCCTCCATCTTTTTGAAATTTTGCATTATTTGCATCTGCCATTGGCTTCTGCTGGTTTCACCATATTTTGCACTGACACGAGGACCTAATAACCAGTATAACCAGTCTAAAATGAATGCTTCTGTTTTTTAATGTTAAATGACCACTAACATCGTTCTTACTGTGTTATGCTTTTTTTTTTTTTTTTTTTTTTTTTTTAAACTTTGCGCGGTATCATCGTCACATGCATGAATGGTTGCCTGTGAATTTGTTTTCAGTAATAATACAGAATGGGCAATATAACATTTTAAGTGAATTTTCCCTGGAGGGCGTTTAGTAATGGTAAGTTATCCACTTCCCCTGGTATTACAACAAAACCTTATCCAGAATGGGTTTGGTACACGTTTACTCTTAGTGTGCTGCATTTTTAATGAACCGTTTTTTGTAAAACAATATTTCTACTCCAGTTCTCAACATTTCAAATACCCATGATTTTTAGCTGCACTCCTTCCAGTACCCTCTCTAATTTATTCTCAACATTTTGTATCCTCAATATTTTATGTTCTCCCATGAAGTAGATAAATATATGGCGTCCTAAATTTTGGCAAACAACAATAACAACAACAAAAAAAACACCATTTCACTTCCTGTGACGACATCAGACCCTTTGGTGGAGAATAGACAGAGCTTTGTAAAATGCAATTGCCCAATAAATAGTGTACATCTTTGCCCTGTAAATATTTGTACCTAATACGGTAAAGCCAAATTTAAGCAGTCATTTAATTGTGTAATATGAGGTTTGTGTTTTATTTGTGGCATGTCTTCAACTCGGTATGTAACAGTTGCACTGAAAACATTGTGATTAAAATCAATAAAATATCTATGGGTTGTTTTCAGAAGGCAGGTGCTTAGTTGTGTGTGACCACAAATGAAATGATTAACAATAACTAGAAACAGCATTGTGGTTCATTACAGAGGATGCTGGTTTAAACTGACAAATACTTGCTCTAAACATACTCAAACAGTCATTAGCAGGTGCCAACGGTTAAACAACTGAACCTCCTTTTTTCTTTTCCAAAAGGACCAGATGAACAGGACAAATGAACTGTGTTCACAATCACACATATTAAGGGTAAACGCTTTGCAATTTTAAAAATGTTCTTTGCAAAGAAACTAGAACCATAAAATGTTCTTAAAAAATAAATAAAAGCATAAACTGTACAGAAATATTAACTTTACACACTTTAAGCACAGTCTCTTCAGGCAATGTCCAAACCTATCACACATCTCACTCTTCCTCTGCTACCTTCTCTGGATCCTGAAGCTGGTGGATTGTAATATGGGCACTTTTGGGCAGATGGCTGAAAGATAATGCAAAAAACATTAATATTTATATATAAAAACATTACATTAACTTTATAATTCAGTGCTGCCTGGGGAGACAGTCATTTGGATCTCTAAATGACTTTGAACGCAACACATTATGAGCGTCTTAACAAATGAGACCCTGGGCAAAAATCGGCATTACAGGAAAAATATGTTTTTGGCTTGTTATTTGCTCAGTTTACAATCACGCATTTAATTAACTAATGTCTGTAAATAATTTAACCAAGCACTAGCTCAGGAAGTAGTCAAGAATCCTGCTTTAGGCAAAGATTGTGGTGTATATACCGTTTGCATTTCCTCTTTGAATAAACGTGAACATGGAGACTCTGATCATAAATGAACACTGTGACTCTAAGGCTACGTTCACACTGTGAGCCTTAGTGCACAATTCCGATTTATTGCTCAGATCCGAATTTTTTGTATAGCTGTTCACATTGTTGTTTTAATTGTGGTCAATATCAGATTTCAGTACAAACAGATTATGGTCCTGAACATGTGCAAAAAAACGATAAATTGACGTCAAGCAGCACGCTGTCATACGGAAGTAAACACAGAGAACATTAAAGTAAGTAATTACTTGCTTATTTATAGTGTGATCTGCTGCTGAAGCCAGCAATTTTATGTGCAGGCAATGTAAAAAAAAAAGAAGAAGATGCAAAAAAGATGAGTTTTTAATAATTTATGATACGAGCGATTGTGTTTTGCTTGTATATAGAGCTGTCACTGTAATACTTATGAGCTTTGACATCACTGTCCTTCAATGACTACCTTTCGCAACTGTCTTGATAACTTCGGTATGTAAAATCTTTAAATGTATGTAAATGTAAAATCTCCCATGAGCACAGAATTGTGATGAATGTTGCTCTAGAGTGACGTAAAAGTCGGATGAATTCCGTTCAGACTGCGGTTGCATTGCAAAACATCTGACCTGAATCGGGTTTAGTACAACATATGGAAGTGACACAAATCGGAATTGAAAAGATCAGATTCCATGTAGTTTGTGCCGTTCACACTATCATGAGAAAAACAGATCCGAGTCACAAAAATCAGATTTGGGCCACATTTGCCTGCAGTCTGAACGTAGCCTAAGACATATTTAGCTCGGTTGAATCACACGAAAACTTGAGTCCTGTCATATTTGAGAACAAACATATAAGCGTATATCTTGAAAACCTTTGTTATACTGAATTTAGTTTATGCAAATTTGCATTAAAAAAAATGAAAATCTACAGTATGTCACTGTACGAAAAAAAACAAAAACACATCATATATTCTATGTTATACTATATTATATTTTTATATAATTTGTTCTGATTTTGTTTCATGCTTTAATGTAGGGCTGGGCGATTTTTCAGATTTTTTCGTTTAATTCAAATGTATTGTTTTGTCATGATTTTATTATTTTTAAATCGAGAAATCGTGGTTTGAGATAAAAACGTTAGCAAACGTTATAATTAGACATGTTGACAATTCAGCAATGATTACAGTTAAGACAAGAAAATTATCCAACCACATGATGGCGTGCCTGATTAAACACTCTCATGTGACGTAGAACACATCGCTAGAAATGAGTTGAAAAAAAACTAGACATGGTCAGTGGAATGGGACAAAAAGCAAAGTTATTAGATGTGAGTTGAACTTTTAACTTGAGCTCCACGTTTTTAGAATGCCGTTTCATGGGTGAGACGCTGCAAATAACGCGAGACACGAGTGCAACAGCCAAACACGTCCTCCAAACATAAAACAATAGGAAAAACAGCACAATGGAGTTCAAAAACCTGTAAATAACTACTACTGTATGATTGATATTTCATGTTTGCATGATGGTGACAGGCTGAAAGGTGCTGTTATTTTCTGTTTTTACAAAGCATTTGCTGTTAATTATAGACTATTACTGGTGTTATTTATTGCTATTACTTTTTAGTTAAGAAATATTTCACATTTTTTTATTATTATTATTTCTGAGCATATAGGATGTTTAAGATAAGTTTGTACAATATTTGCCTTCATATTTCATGCATATTTTCTGGAAAAATATTTAATTAATAAGTCATTTGTTTTAGATTTACACCATGTTGATCACTTCAGGTGTGGTGCACATGGAATAGAACTTTTTTAAGCAGATGGTTAATAAAGAGAATGTTACTTGAATCATATTGTAGTTACATTTTTAAATCAACTAGTTAAACATTAAAAAAAAAAAATCAAAATCGAAATTGTGAATAGGTCAATCGTTCTTAAAAAAACCCGAGATTTTATTTTTTTGCCATATCGCCCAGCCCTACTTGAATACTGCCCCTTCCCCTGTTTAGTTCCAGTATCTATGAAGCCCCTCCTTCTGAAAAGCACAATGTGCTCTGATTGGTCGGCTGGATCAGTGTGTTGTGATTGGTGTGTTTTGGCAATGTCACACCACTTACCATAACCGTGGGTTTCAACACACTACTAACTCAACTCAACCAGGCCTCGCCCCTTTTTTTGTGTATGCCTTGGGTAAGAATTATTTAAATGGTGGATTTTTTTTTTTTTTTTTTTTTTTTGAAAAAAGGCAGAAAACACTTTTACTTTTAAAAAATGCAGCAGAGAAGATTTTCGTTAGATAAATATATTAATATACATATCTCAGCTTCTGAATCTTTGTTCTGATTTTGGGGCGAAATATCAATCAGAGATGTTTCAGTGAGATTAACCTAATAACAATCTTATAAGGAGGACTTTTATTTTTCTACCTGGTGGACTGAGGGGTGATGAAGATGAACTGTCGCAGATGCTGGCGTTCTGAAAGCGCCACAAGCATGTTCATTGAAATGCTGCGATTGTGCATGTCCTTAAAAACACAAAAGAGCTTTATTAAACATTCATTTATTTTTGAAATAGTAATGTACAACACATGACACATGTCCTATATATAGTCACATACCATATAGACATCGAACTCGTCCAGGCACCGGAAGGGCGACTCAGTTATTTCCCAGAGTGCCAGAATGAAACAGACAGTGGAGAAGGAGCGCTCTCCTCCTGAGAGGGAACGCATGTCACTGACGTTGTTTTTCTCCTGACCTGGGGGTTTCACCTGAGCAAAACCAATTTAACATACATGACAAAAGAACCTAGATATATCTATCCACACACATTACCATTCAAAAGAGGTCAGTGAGATTTTTTAAAGAGCTAGGATGCATTAAAATGACCAAAGACAGTAAAGACATTAATATTGTTACAAAAGATTTCTTTTTCAAATAAATGCTGACCAAAAAAGCATGACCAATTTTCACGAGATTCATCCTATTAGTTGAGAAAGATTTATTTGAAACAGTCAAACATTTCAGTAAAACAAGCAAGATGGCAAAATGTAACTTACTGAAATGGAAAGAGTTTCATTGACGTGGTCAAACATCATAGAGCCACAGCAGTGCAGCTGCATCATGAAGTTGTTGAAGTACAGCTTGCACCTCACAGAAAGTGACCTGACAAAACAACACACAATTTAAAAAACTATTGTGTTCAAACCTGCAAACATAAAGGACAGAAGTCCAAACATAACATTGTTAAGTCACAGTTGGAGCCTAAGTAAGTTACCGTCGCAGTGATTTGTATCGGTCCTGGCGGTCAATCATGATGTTGTCGAGGCGATCGATAAACTTCCTGAGATCCCTCAGCTGGCTGGATTTGCTTTTGTAATTACTGTGAGCTTCAGCGTACTCTCTGAAAAAAATATATTTGTCAATAATTTATTACAGATCTGATAAAAAAAAAAAATTAATCCAACTGAAAAAATACATGCTTCACATACAGCTGACATGATTTATTTCCATTGTATGTTCCCATAACCACAGTTTTAAAATAAAAAAAGATTAAAAAACTAAAGTATGAATAAAAATCATTTTCTGTGGAAATGGGACAAAAATGTCTTATGCTTTTTTCCATGTTCATCTGTCTTTAATGTGTAATGTTGCTGTTTGAGCATAAAAAAGTTCTGTGAGGTTACAAAGCACAAGGCCCCTCCATCGGGAGTTATTACTCACAATATTCCTAATTTAAATAATTCTCGTCAAGGCATACGCAAAATCAAGAGGCGATGCCCGGTTGAGTTAGTTAGTAGCGCGTTGAAACTCACAGTTATGTTAAGGGGCGTGACATTTCCCAAACACGCTCAAAGAGGTTGACCAATCACAACACACTGGTCCATCTGACCAATCATAGACAGCGGAACTAAACAGGGTAGCATTTCCCAAAAGCATTGTAAGCCTAAGTTGATCGTACCTCCGTTGGTGGCAATGGTTCTACGATCAACTTGCTTTTGGGAAACACAGCCCAGAGCATTTTTGACAGACTTGGAAGAGAGGTGCTGCAGCAATATAAAATATGTGAAAATTAACGTGTTTTTTTAACATTCAAGCATGCAAACCAATTCTAGTAGAGCCTAAAAACAAAATCAAGACTTTGAAAAAGGGCATAATAGGTCCTCTTTAATTTATATTGAACCCAGAACATCCTTTTAACCGCTGCCTTGCATACCGGATAACTTGTTCCTTGTCACCGTGGCTGCTCTCTTGCGTAGAGATTTTTTGTCGCAGGCGTGTGATCTCGACATCAATACTTTTGGCACTCTGATCAGCCTGCTGTCGCACAGGACAGATCTCTTTGGCTTTGGCTTCACAATCCTACACAACAAACAATTTCCAGACAATTAACTAGTCCAATATGTCACTGTACTGCTCACTGGATGAACAATATGCATATTTTCTAATGGCACAGAATTTTAATTATTATATTACATGACAGAAAATAAGAGCGAATACCTGCATTTCCTCCTCTCTGAGTGACAGCTCATCTCTCATGGCCTGAATATTGGCCTGATGATCCTCGAGTTTCTTCTCAAAGACCTTCAAGGCTTGATCGAGTTTACTGCACACTGTCTCTGCCTTCACTTGCTCCTCCTATTCAAGACAAGTACATCTTTCATTAACCACTTTATTTTTTATTTTTAGCACAAAACACTTTAATGCAAGGGGTTGCAAGGAATCCAATAGTTGCAAGGAAATATCAATTCAAATATCAAATCAAAAATCAATTCTTCAATCAAGTTTTTAGTGTCGCGATGTACACCGATCACCCAGTGCTGTCTCTCACCTTCAGTTGTTCTGTCTCATCTGAGAGCTGCTCCATTTTATTTTTCACATCTTTATATTTCTGATTAATATTCATGAGCACTCTTTCATGATTCTTTAATTCATCTTGAGCCTCTTTTACATTTCTCCTTTCTGATTCGATCTTCTGCTCATTCTCTTGTGCATCTTCTTCCTGTACATTTGACAAATCACATATTATTCTGTGTCATAAAATGATAAACATCTTTTTGTCAGCCTGGTAAAATTCATAGACATCTCACCAGGGAGCTGATGTCCTCAGCCTGTGCCTCTTCAATGTTCTCAAGTTCTATTATAGAAGCTTTAACCTTATTTATACTTTCCTAAAAAAGGAAAAATAAAGCTTAAATTAAAGCATCAATTATGCAGATTTGGACATGGAATAACAACAGGAGTGAACATGGATTGCATAATGGTGTAGGCTGTGCAGTTCAGTACCTGATTTTTTTTGCAGGCCATGACGACACTACGTAACTTCTCCTCCATGAACTGAATGTCCTCCTTCACAGAGCTCAAGTGAAGCTGGAACCGTGAAAGCTGAGCCTGAGTGTTTTCCAGCTCTGACTCCACTAGACTGTGAATCAAGGGAGAAGAACAAATATATTCCAGCATCATTTGCTTCAGATAATGGCTTACAGATTTGAGATGGTAAACGAAAAATTGCGTGAACTATCACATTTATACCATGAGCAAAAAAAAAAAAAAAAAAAAAAACTCCAGGGAAATAGTCCCAGTCCTTGTATTACAAGTTATTTTGCCTAAAATTGTCAGCAAACAGGTAACAGACAAACGACCTTATCAAAGATTATTATATTTGTGAAGAATACACTTGCCGTATTTCTGCTTCTGGGTCCCCACCAAGATATTTGACCAGTACTTCCCTGTCAGGGGTATAAGACCGATTGGTGTACACTTGATCACCATCTGCAGTGAAGACTTCACGGCAATTCCTTGGTGGTCTCGAACCCTGCATGACTTTCCTTGCACGAGCATTATCCTGTTTGGAAAAAACAATTGGTCTTAAAACAAGTAAAAAATAATAATAATAACATTTTATGTATAATATCTGGCGTACCGAACGCGCCCCGCCCTGTTGTAGCCTAACCACCAATAAGCTCCACGTTTTGTTATTTTCGATAAGAAACAAAGTGTCATCTTTTTTTCAAATTCTGTCCATTTGATCACGAAATTCAAACAAAAAATGCCGTTTTGATGCTTTTTAATTTGCCGTGACAGATCACTGTACGGGCGCCTCAGTTCAAGCGGCAACGTGGAGTGCGATCATCTCTTCCTCTTTAATAATAGTTACAGAATAAATTTGAGTGCTGATTAAAATATATCTAAAAATAAATAGCAACTGAATTTAGGCTATGTTTGAGCTCTGTTGTTAACCTTTATTATTATAGTACAAGTAAGGGCTCCCTATATACACTACCAGTCAAAAGTTTGGAATCAGTAAGATTTTTAATGTTTTTAAAAGAAGTTTCGTCTGCTCACCAAGGCTGCATTTATTTAATTAAAAATACAATAAAAACAGTAATATTTTAAAATATTATTACAATTTAAAATAACTGTTTTCTGTTATTTCTGAATATATTTTATAAAGTAATTTATTCCTGTGATGGCAAAGCTGAAATTTCAGCATCATTACTCCAGTCTTCAGTGTCACATGATCCTTCAGAAATCATTCTAATATGATGATTTGCTGCTAAAGAAACATTTATGATTATTATCAATTATTATTTTTTTTTCGGGATTCCTTGATGAATAGAAAGTTCAAAAGAACAGCATTTATCTGAAATACAAAGCTTTTGTAACATTATACACTACCGTTCCAAAGTTTGGGGTAAGCAAGAATTTTTATTTTTATTTTTTTGAAAAGAAATTAAAGAAATTAATACTTTTATTCAGCAAGGATGCATTAAATCGATCAAAAGTGACAGTAAAGACATTTATAATGTTACAAAAGATTATATTTCAAATAAATGCTGTTCTTTTGAACTTTCTATTCATCAAAATATTTTGTACAATTGTACACAATAAACGTTTCTTGAGCAGCAGATCATCATATTAGAATGATTTCTGAAGGATCATGTGACACTGAAGACTGGAGTAATGATGCTGAAAATTCAGCTTTGATCACAGGAATAAATTACTTTATAAAATATATTCAAACAGAAAACAGTTATTTTAAATTGTAATAATATTTCACAATATTACTGTTTTTACTGTATTTTTAATTAAATAAATGCAGCCTTGGTGAGCAGATGAAACTTCTTTTAAAAACATTTAAAAATCTTACCGATTCCAAACTTTTGACCGGTAGAGTATATATATATATATATATATATATAAATATATATATATATATATATATATATATATATATATAAAATTTGTATAATTACACTATATATATATATATATATATATATATATATATACATATATATAAATAAATTCAATCTGTTCATCATATAAAGCGATCGTGTCTGTTGGACTAAACCGCTCAATTCATATGGATTAATTTCATGATCTCTTTATGAACTTTTTGAAGTATCAAAGTTTCAATTGTGTAGCTGTCAATGGAGGGACAGAAAGTAATTATGTAGATTTAATTAAGTAATTATTATTATAATTAAGTAATTATGACAGAATTCTAATTATTGGATGAACTAACCCTTTAAACTGTAATAATATTTTTAAAATATTACTGTTTTTACTGTATTTTTGATTAATTAAATGTAGCCATGGTGAGCCTTATATATATTTATACAGAGAGACTTATATAATCTTATATATATTATATATAATTATTATTATTATAAAACTGCAGTGAAAAAAATGCTTGATATTGCTAATAAACATTTGTAGTCAACTTACTTTGATAATCAGAATGTTCTCAATGCCCCTCATGTCAATGAGACAGTTTGTTATCACTGGGTTCTCGATATTGAGGCAGTCCAGCACTGATGGAAACTCAGGATGATGGACTCCACTGACAAGAAAACATAGAAACTTCATAATTACCGTACCAACACAAAACCTCAGTCATGATTACTACGCATGCTTCTATTTCTGGATACAAATATTTCTTACCGGCCATGAAGGTTATAAACACGATCTGTGAATGGGCACACCATTATCTGAGGCCTACTGCCTTTTGGGAAATATACTGACATCACTTCTTGCAGGACTTTTTCATCCCTGTAATTGTCACAGCAAAAGGTTTTGATGAAACTTCGTAAGCAACTCTCCACAGCCACTGCTAAACTGGGATCCTTTAGGCTGATGCAGGCACCTAGAGAAGAAAAAAACATTTAATTAATGGTAAATTCAACAACAAAGGTGAATGATGACTTGTTTTGTGTTTGTAAAGATTTAAGTGAATTATCTGAAAATATAGAGCGCCTGTCACCTATTGGTCCCACGGGTTTCTTGATGAATCGCCCCTGAGCGAAGGCTTTGTCGATGGACTCCAACAATTCTGGCATGTTATCACCAAACCGTCTCAGTCTGTTGGATCTGCTAGCCATCAGCTGCTTTTTTCTCTTCAGTTTGAATTCCAGAGAGACCTGGATATTTTTTTCCTCCATGCTAAAAAATAAAGAAAAACTCCAATACTGTAATACATCAAAATACTGCAAGAAACAAAGATCAAGTAAAAGTGGTTCTGTCTTAAAAGGGTCACATATTTTTACACTATAAATGCAAAAAATTCATAATCTGACAGACTTTACTACATTTTACTCTTATCATTCCTTCTTCTGGAAGTACAGAACAAGTTGCTTTTGCAACTTAGAATGTCTTCATAATACAAAATATTGTTTAAATCACAAAAGATGATGCCTTTTTTTTACATTTTAGATACATTTCAAAACTTTGTCGAAGCCGTGCTGCAGCTGTGCATGTGACGCTTTAAAGCCATAGTGTTTATGGCAAAGCAGGTTTGAATATGCCGTGTTCCTGTCTTCCTCTTCACTGTCCAGTCAATTAAAGGCACAAGTCCCATAAATAATAAAGTTGCCAGACTTTACCTCAGTTTATCATATTCCTCTCTTCCTTTAAGCAGAGCTTGTTGTTTGTCCTTAATCTCTTGATTCAGAGCGCTGGACTCTGTCTCAAGCTTTTCCAGCTGCTTTTTGAAGGCAGATATTTTTTTTAGATGCTGTGCGTGCTCAGTCTCATGACTTCTTCTGCCACTGCTAAAAACGTGACATTGACAGCGTTGTCAAATTAGTTTATTACTTTAACTACATATTTATTTTAATCCTCTAAATACTGTAGAACAAATGTCAACTAAGGGCGTTTTCAGACCTGTAGATCGTTTGCTTTATTCCAAAACGGATTAATTTGTTACAATCAATGTAGCATTTTTTTCATGGTTCAGTTCGCTTTCAAAAGGCAACATTTCAAAGTGTACCAAAATGTGTTTATGCAAGTCACATGTGAGTATAACTGTCCTCTTATTGGTCAGTTTCCTCTGTAGAATCCATCAAAATGGATTGACAAGTTCGCTCCGAAAGCTTATTGTGGCTCTATTTATAGCTGTCGCGACACATGCAAACACTTATACAAATGTAGCCGTCGTTCCTGCTCCAACTGATACATATATATATATATATATTTAATTATATTTAAAATTATGAATTTGATTATAATTCTGCTTAGTTTGTTGGTCTATTGGGTCGGATTGCTCTCTCACCTCAACCTCCAATCAGGCAAAGACCACCTTGTTCAGGTGATCTCAGAGCAATTGTTTTGGTGCGGATCCGAGCGCAACTGCCGTGTTCATATATATGCCAAAACAAACCAAACTGAGGGAGAAAACTAAGGTTCCAAAACAAATGCTCCAAACGAGCCAGGTGTGAAAACGCCCTAAGAAATGGGGACAGTTTGCAAAAATTCTTCAAAAAAAAAATTTATTAGAACATACTGCATGACATTAAACAATTTATCGACATTAACAGCCTAAAATTAGAGGTGTTCCCTCAACAAATGGACTCACCCATGACTTATTTTGTGAATTCTCTCCTGAAGAAGGCATTGCTCCTTTTCTAATTGTTTCAATTTATTCTCGGCGCGGAAGTAAACCACCTGAAAAACTGGCAATCTAAAAACCTATACAAACTCTTTAGAAATCAACAAGGACCCTGCTTAAAGAAGCAGCTAACTTAAAGTAATATTTCACCCAGAAATTAAAACCATGTAATCATCTACTATACATCAGATCTTTTCAAGACTTTCTTCCTTGAGATGGTTCACATTGCTCTTTTCCATTCAGAAAGAAAACTAATGACTGGAGCTGACAAACTACCTGCATAAAAGTAGCCCATACATGTTTTGAGCTAAATTTTATGTCTTTTGCCATTATTTAAAGGAGTCATGACATGGATTTTATTATAATTATTATTTTACTATGTTCCTAAAGTTTGAAAAAATGAAAATTCTGCCATCATTTACTCACCCTCAAGTTGTTCCAAACCTAAATGTAAATTTCGTTTTTCTGCTGTACACAAAGGAAGATATTTGGAAGAATGTTTGTAACCAAGCAGATCTCGCCCCCCATTGACTACCACAGTAGGAAAAAAAAAAAAAATACTATGGTAGTCAATGGGGTATGAAATCTGCTTGGTTACAAACTTTTCTTCCAGATATCTTCCTTTGTGTACAGCTGAACAACGAAATTTACACAGGTTTGGAACAACTTGAGGGTGAGTAAATGATGGCAGAATTTTCATTTTTGGTTGAACTATCCCTTTAAAAGCTCAGTACTAGGACCGTTGCTTTTCACTCTGTACATGCTACCCTTGGGAGATATCATTAGGAAGCATGGCGTTAGTTTTCACTGTTACGCTGATGATACTCAGCTCTATATTTCTTCGTGCCCTGACGAAACTTACCAATTCACAAAATTAACAGAATGCATAGCTGATATAAAAAATTGGATGACCAGTAATTTCCTACTTCTAAATTCAGAAAAAACAGAGATTCTAATTTTTGGACCAAAAACCTCTTCACGTAATAACCTAGAATACTGTCTAACACTTGATGGCTGCTCTGTTAAGTCTTCGTCGTCAGTTAGGAACCTGGGTGTGCTCTTTGATACCAATCTTTCATTTGAAGGCCATGTTACTAGCATCTGTAAAACCGCATTCTTCCATCTTAAAAATATATCTAAACTACGACATATGCTCTCAATGAAAAATGCAGAACAGTTAGTTCATGCGTTCATGACCTCAAGGCTAGATTACTGTAACGCTCTACTGGGTGGTTGTTCCGCTCACCTGATAAATAAACTACAGCTCGTACAAAATGCAGCAGCTAGAGTTCTTACTAGAACTAGGAAGTATGACCATATTAGCCCGGTTCTGTCAACACTGCATTGGCTTCCTGTTAAACATCGTATAGATTTTAAAATCTTGCTAATTACTTACAAAGCACTAAATGGTTTAGCTCCCCAGTACCTGAGCGAGCTCTTAAAGCATTATAGTCCTTCACGTCTATTGCGATCTCAGGATTCAGGCCAGCTGATAATACCTAGAATATCAAAATCAACCGCAGGTGGTAGATCCTTCTCCTATCTGGCACCTAAACTCTGGAACAATCTTCCAAGCATTGTTCGGGAGGCAGACACACTCTGTCAGTTTAAATCTAGACTAAAAACGCATCTCTTTAACCTGGCATACACATAACACATTATCAATTTATATTTTCAAATCTGTTAAAGGATTATTAGGCTGCATAAATTAGGTCAGCCGGAACCGGGAACACTTCCTATAACACCAGATGTACTCGTTACATCAGAAGAAGAATGGCATCTACGCTAATATTAGTCTTTCTGTTTATCCCGAGGTTTACCGTAGTCAACCAGATCCGGGCCGTATCCAGGTGAGACCGAGGACCGGCGCCTTGACGCGACCACAACGTAGCCCTGAAGTATCAGCAGAGATTGAGTCAACTAGATCATCCATTGTGAAGGCCTCATCGACACAGCAGCCAGTGCCACAGCTCCTCAACAAACCGTCCATACCGGTGTGATGAATACGATTCTCAACTGGACTGAACTGGAATAAATACTTTGAATGTTGCGATCCTATCAGACATAAGATAGCAACCTGAATCGTAACAAAGCACTGTTCGCCAGAGGAGAACTGGCCCCCCGACTAAGCCTGGTTTCTCCCAAGGTTTTTTTTCTCCATTTTAACACAGAAGTCTATTTGCCACCTGTTTGCCATCTGATGTCACCTGTTGGAGTTTGGGTTCCTTGCCGCTGTCGCCTTTGGCTTGCTTAGTTGGGGACACTTGACATTTGATATTCAACAGTGCTTTGATCTGCCGACATTGACACTATTCTTTAAGAGCTGCTGTGCAGCTAAAATTATATACCAGTTATCAATGTTAAGCTGCTTCGACACAATCTGCATTGTAAAAAGCGCTATATAAATAAAGGTAAAAAAAAAAAAAGCAAAATGCTCCGAACAAACATATAATCCTCCAACATGAACCATGACGGCATTAAAATAAACCATCCACTTATTTCCGATACTGGGATACTTCTGAAATCTGTACAGAGACGCAAAAGAGCAGTTTAAACTGGACGCGTCCATTTGTCCTGTTGTCGACAGACTCAAGTTTGTGGAGTATGACAGAAACTGAACGTATCCAGTGTAGAAAGCATCAGTGATTATAATGGGTTCTATTTGCTTTTGACACGACGCAACTGTCAGAAACAAGGTAAATGTCAGCGGTTAAGCGACTGAATTCCAGTAGGCGGGGCCTATGGTGCGATGATATATAACGATTCATCGATGTCTTGCTTTGGAGGCAGTCGTGCGCAAACTATTTGCTTGTGTGATGTCACAAATCCCACAAAATCCAAAGGAGTTGCTTTTGGAGCTTACAGTAATTAAATAAATGTTTTGTTTATAATGAGGAGGATGTTTTAAGCGATGAAACTTTAACTTTAACGGACCAATTAAATGTCAAAATACCTTTTTGTCAAAGACCTCTTAAATGTCAAAATATTAAGGCAAATTTGATTTCTCATGTCATGACTCCTAATGAAGTTATTATTCACTGAAAAGTAATATGAACGTCAGATTTTTTGTCCTTTATGTAGCTTGACAGCTCCTTGTCACTTTATGCTTTCACCGCATGGGAAAGAAAAGCACATGCGCTCTTCAAAACATCTCCTTTTGTGTTCCACAGAAGAATGCCAAAAGGGAGAATTTTCATTTTTGGGTGAAATATTCCTTTAAGAATAACAAAATACTACTAACAGGCAAATGTTGCTAATGTTGAATGCTTATTCTAACTGTGGAGAGATGCAAGTCTTCATTAAAACAAATGCAAGTATTATGTAGCTTGAGATATTAAAATTGACATGCGAGTGTGTCTTTTCAAATACTCAATTTCTGACTATTGAAAGCAGCAATAACTAACAGAAATAGAAAATTAAAACATCTCACCTCCTGATTTTTCTGTGCTTTTGTTTTGTCTTTAATTTCCTCCTTCATTTTACGGCTCTCCTCTGCCAAACGTTCCTGCTCTTCTCTAAGCATGCAAAGCTTCATCTGGATGTCCTGCGCTCTCTTCTCAGCAGCGGAAACTTTGTTCTTAAAAGCAATAAGACTTTTACAATTATTTTTTTTTCAAATGACTACAAATGTTTGGGGTTGGTAAGATTTGTTAATATTTCTGAAAGAAATCTTTTATGGTCACCAAGACTGCTTTTGTGTGTGTGTACAGAAAAAACAGTAATGATATTATTACAATTTAAAAACTTGAATTTTCAGCATCATTACTCCAGTCTTCAGTGTCACATGATCCCTCAGAAATCTTTCTAATATGCTGATTTGCTGCTCAAGAAACTTTTCTTAATAATATTATTAAGGGTGAAATTAGTTGAGGAAACCATGACAGATTTTTTTTTCTTGATCAATAGAAATGTATTTGAAATAGAAATCTTTTGTAACATTATAAATGTTTTTACTGTCTCTTTTGATGAATTTAATGCATCCTTCCTGAATAAAAAACTACTGACCCTAAACTTTTGAAGGGTAGTGTGTCTCTGTGTGTGTGTATGTTGTTGTACAAGTTGTAACAACCATAAATGAAAACACTATACTAAAAAACTAAAAACAAACCTTTTATTAGAGATAGTTCTTTAGTTCTCTTATTAAAAATCCAAATCAATACAACTGATCACACAAACCTGACAGAGCTGCAGTTTTTCTTCATGTTTACAATCAGACTCTTCTTTTTCAATTTGTTCCTTCAGCTGTTCAACTTGCCTCTCCTTCTCTCTCACCTAAAACCAACAAACAAAGACACTGTTTAACAGAGACTCTCTAACAAACAACTTTTCACACTTCTGTAAGACACACTAAAATAACGCACCAAACACCACGCCATCTTCTTTTTCAGGTCCTCCAGAGTCTGTCTCATATCATCGAGCGACGACAGGCGTTCATATCTTTCTTTCTTTTGCAAGAACAACTGCCTGAGATCTTTGAGACACTAAAAATAAAGAGATGTGACCAATGTGTGATGTTACCACAGTGGTGACTGCCAGTGCAAAACATGCATTGTGGGAAGGTTAAGTGTGAGAAACACTAATAGTGATACTTGACTAATGAATAAAAAATTATGAGTAAAGCCTCACCTCCTCTTGTCTTTCCACCTGGTCACGTGTCAAGGCTTTAGTCTGCTTGATGTGAATGTAGTCTCTCTTCATTTGTTCCAGAAGAGTTGCTTTCATGAAAAACTTCAGGAAAAAAAAGATGTTAAATAGATGTTAAAAGAGTGAACGTAGTTAGCCGTATATAACACTGCTTCAACTACTGATGAAATATATGAAAAATAAATCACCTTGTACTTGTCTGCTTCACTTTTTGAATGCAAGAACTGTTTGCTCATTTCTTGATTAAGGACTGACACAGGATTGTCAACCTGTAATATGAAATTAATCCAGAAACAAAAATAAATCGATTACAGATTTGTGTGCTTTTTTTTTTTTAAAGGGGTCCTAGATTAAGATTTCCCTTTTTTAACTTTAGTTAGTGTGTAATGTTGCTATTAGAGCATAAACAACATCTGCAAAGTTACAATGCTCAAAGTTCAATGTAAAGGGAGAGATTGGTGACATCACAAACCCCAAAATTTACATAAACCCTGCCCCCGCAAACACAGAACAAAGGTGGTGAGGCCATGTTGGGCTGCTTTAGAGAAGAGGAAGAGTTGTTGTAGTAGAGTGTTGTTGCCATGCCGTTATTTCACATCGGACTGCTTCACAAACGAGGGTCAATTCAATACTGGATTTGCACAAAAGATTAACATGACGGCACATGCTAGTCGATGAGTTGAATCAAATCCACTTTATTCACTAACCAATCAGAAACGTCCAGATGCATTCTAAAAGTTGTAACTTCTTCCTGAGTCTCTCCATCAGTGTCCGACTCTGGTTTGAACAACGTAAGGCTTTACTGGCTGCGTGAGATTCTCCAGCTTTGTTGTTGTTGAGCAACCGAAGCGCGAGCTGTTAAAGCTCCGCTCCCTTTTGGAAAGCAAGCCAGGAGCAGCAGCTCATTTGCATTTAAAGGGGCACACACAAGAACGCCATGTTTTTGCTAACACCCAAATAGGGGCATTTTTGACAAGCTATAATAAATTATCTGTGGGGTATTTTGAGCTGAAACTTCACAGACACATTCTGGGAACACCAGTGACTTATATTACATCTTGTAAAAAGGGGCATAATAGGTCCCCTTGAAAGGTGGGGTAAGCAATATTTCAAAAATGCTGTTTGGAAGTTAGTCGGACCTCTCAAGAGAATGCGGTGTTTAGTGTCATTATTAGTGCACTCGCCTGGCATGCCGGCGAACAGGGTTCGACACAGACTCAGAGCAGGGTGGTTAGAGAAATGGGTGTGTTTATTTGGGTTTATTTCAAATATCAACAATGTCCAACAGCGTTTTTGAAATATCGCTTACCCCACCTTTAAATAACAAAATGATTAATACAACTAGTTTTTTAACTACATTGAATGGTGTTGACCCATGCCAAAATGTCACCAAAAAAGAATTACTTAAAAATAGGTAAAAGAACATGAAATCTATATGTGAGCTAATTTTTGCACAAAACGTACCTGGATGCCAAAATGGTCCAGTATAGAAGTTAACTCCTCCTTCTTTGTGGAAATGACATGCCCTAAAAATAGAGCAAATCTCAATATATGTGTGAACAGAGAGGAAGCCCTGTTTCTGATATTATCTGTAGACAGAAGTCATGCCATTACCCATTTTATTCTTGATTTTACAAGTCCTGCAACCATCACTTGAGATCCGATGCTCAATGCAGATACTGTCTCCATAAATATCACCTTTATAAGGGTCATTTCCTCTGTTTTTTAATTTCACTTTGATGTCTGCAGAACTGTAAACAAAAGGATCAGTGCTTACAAAAAAACATTATATTATGAAGATATATTATTGCATCTTTCCTTCTAAAATATACTAACCTCTCTCCATATTTCACAAAGCCCTTCAAAGATGTTCCTCTATTGGTTGTGGTTGCTTTTCCACCAAGACCCACTATAAGTGCTGTCAGAATGGCACTTTTCCCAGCTTAGAGTGGCATCACAAAATACATACATTGAGGAAAGAGTGTTTTTGAGTAACAACACTGTTAATACTTGCATGTTTTTGAGACATTTATACCAGTGGTTCTCAACTGGATGGGGGGGGGGGGCAGCGATCACTCTTAAAAAAGTAGTCTTAAAGTGTTAGTTCACCCAAAAATGAAAATTCTGTCATTAATTACTCACCCTCATGTCGTTCCACAGCCATAAGACCTTTGTTCATCTTCGCAACACATTTTAAGATATTTTTGATAAAATCCGATGGCTCAGTGAGGCCTGCATTGCCAGCAAGATCATTTCCTTTTTCAATGCCCAGAAAGATACTAAAAACAAATTTAAAACAGTTCATGTGACTGCAGTGGTTCAACCTTAATATTATAAAGCGACGAGAATACTTTTTGTGCTCCAAAAAACCCCCCCCAAAATAACGACTTTATTTAACAATATCTAGTGATGGGCGATTTCAAAACACTGCTTCATGAAGCTTCACGAATCTTTTGTTTCGAATCAGTGGTTTGGAGCACCAAAATCACGTGATTTCAGTAAACGAGGCTTCATTACATCATATGTGTTTCGAAATGTCAATAGTTTACTTGACTTTGGCAGTTTGATATGCGCTCCGAACCACTGATTTGAAACAAAAGATTCGTAAAGCTTCATGAAGCAGTGTTTTGAAATCGCCCTTCACTAGATATTGTTGAATAAATAATTTTTTTTTTTTTTTTGGTGCACAAAAAGTATTCTCGTCGCTTTATATTATTAAGGTTGAACCACTGTCCTCACATGAACTGTTTTAAATTTGTTTTTAATACCTTTCTGGGCATTGAAAGGAAATGATCTTGCTGGCAATGCAGGCCTCACTGAGCCATCGGATTTTATCAAAAATATCTTAATTTGTGTTCCGAAGATGAACGAAGATCTTATGGGTGTGGAACGATATGAGAGTTAGTAATAAATGACATAATTTTCATTTTTGGGTGAACTAACCCTTTAAATTATTTTAATTTAGCTATATAACAATCTTAATTAAAAAAATAAAAAAAATATGCAAAACATTAAACTGAGGTACATATCAACTTACATAGGAGGGCTTTTGAATATTTTTTCAGACAAAGTGGGGACTTGGAGTCAAAAAGGTTGAGAACCACTTATTTGTACACTGTCAGTCAAAAGTCTGGACACATCTACCCATCATTTATTGTAAGTATTTTGCACATTTTAAAATAACAGTTAAGTCAAGTCATCATAAATATTGAAATAAAACAAATGTAAGCTTTTTCTTCACTATCTGCTTCAATAACAGCCATTAAAAAAGTGTTATAAGGAATCTCATATATAGACACAATTTATTTTAAATGCTTTCAAGTGTCTCCAAATGTTTGACTGGTAGTGCACAATCAAATCTTATATATATATATATATATATATATATATATATATATATATATATATATATATATATATTTGAATTCAAAAAATTCTGATGGATCTTACTCCCATTGTTCCCAACAATGAAGTTGACATTTGGTCCAAATTTGAAAGGTCCAAGCAAATGGTGGCTCATAAAGTTCCTTAAAGTGATACTTTCTATCACACCAATATCTCCGGCACCCTGAAACAGCACAAGATAAATGCAGTGGTGTAAAGTATTTGAGTAAATGTAATCAGTTACTGTATTTAATTTTGGCTATTTTTGTAGTTTTACAGAGTATCAAAGATATTAGCAACTTTCACTCTTTACTTGATTGCATTTTTGAACAAGTACTCTTTACTCCAATACATCTGTGATGAGTAATGCAATTGATCATTATATATTGCGCTGCACATAATTTTTTCTGCAGCATTTTATTGCTAGTACAAAAGAAGTGATATCACCATCTACAGGGCATTTTGCCCTTACCCAAATTTGTCAACAAGAATGCAAGTGGATTAGCAGGTAGTTGTGAATTGCTGGTGTTTCATATATTAGATGAGGACATGACTGCATCTGGTAATGAAGCCGAAACCAGTTCCAGTGCAAGCAGGCTTTGACTATTTAATTTTACTTAACATTATTTTATTTATCAAAGGGACCTTTTTGAAGGATATTGGTTTACTTATGCACTTGAGCTCGACTGAGACTTGAGTGTTTGCAGACATTTGAGAGTCTGTTCTGTCAACCCTACTGCAGTTTTGAGGTGTTCAGTTTTATTTTGATCTTAGAACAACATGTGATTGCTCTACTCACAAATAATCAATTTCTTGTTTTTCACTCTATATGTGTTAAGGATTGAGCCTAAATAATACTTAAGTACTCTAAAAATCAGATACTCCGACTTTTACTCAAGTCATATTGGAACGGATGTCTTGTAATGGAGTCATTTTTGCTGTAGGTATCTGTACTTTTACTCAAGTATGGTTTTCAGGTCTTTACACCTCTGGTTAAATGTTATTTGGATCAGAACTGTCACGGTATTGTTCATTATGAATGCACCATTGTGACTATCAGGTTCTGTTCAGAAAATCATTAAACTGACCGAAGCAGAGAGTGAGTGATCTTGCTGGACTCCATCTTCCTCATCAACCTCCTCCTCATCCTGTACATGTGTTTTACCATCTGTCCTAGGAGTCTTGGAGGGTTTTACAACATTGTGGGCACAAGACTTCCTCTTATTCATGGCAGAAAGATGCCCACCCTAGAAGAAAGGACATACTAATTATGTTGCTATTTCACAGAAACACATTACAGATGTCAGCATGCATCTGGAAGCATTCCTAATGGGCGTCAAATATAGTTTCTCCACTTAAACTATTCATTTTCTGCACAGCTTAATGCAACATATTAAAAGCAATGAAGTTCATATTTGATGACGGAAACGATTTTAAAATGTCACCGAAATGCATTAATAACAACAGATGCTGCTACACAAAGAGGAACAACAGATGCACTTGCGAACATGCCAACAACTACCGCGACATAACTCAACTGACATGGATGAACAGGTGAAACGCCAGTGGAAAAGTAACGTTACATCAGAATCAAAGGATACGCAATTTAATAGCGCATAAACGGCATAAAATTAATGATGAATATGATTGTACTTACTCCATTCCTCTGTATCTGAAAAGTGAATATGTCTTATTGAGGACTTCCTGGTTGATAGACAGCGCGCAGCTTCAACAAACTCCACCCTCAGAAAATAACTGCAAAACTGCAGCCCACGATTGCTTATTAATGCAAAATAAATATGTCTATTAACTTATTTTGTAGAATATCATTGATAGCAAATTACCACATTATTTTTTTCTTTCCTAAAATATAATTTTACTACTTTAAATTCACGGATTTCCTACACTGTTAATAGTCTTTTCTATGATGATAATTATTTATTTATTTTGTCATAACGGTGGCTATTGTAGTTTTTTTTTTTTTTTACTGTAGTAACTGGTATTGTTGCGGAAAAGACAGTCACAATGGTAATTTTTGTATTTGTATATTTTAATTAGTTAATTTTGAGGCCGATTAAATAGTATTTAAATCAGATCATATTGAAAGTTATCGTTTAGAACATAATTTATGACAGAATTGGCGACAGTTATTTTCCAGCGTTCAAATCACGCGTTTTTCACGTGACACGCACTCTTATATGACGTAGACATGATTGATTGGTTAAATCAATCAAATATCCAGTGGCGTTTTTTTTTAATCGCGTTTGTTCTTGACTTTATAAGTAAGTGCAGTAAAATCAGTCAGTCAGTCGTGGTATCTATGTATATGATGGGGAGAAATTCACGTTTGGTAAGTTTTTGTAGACAAATTTATCGTTTGTTACAAGTACGCAGTAAACGCAACCAATTAAAACGGGTTTTATGTTCAAAATAATCGGCATGAAAGAACGATTTATTGGCTCACTTAAAGACTTAACGGCTGCGTCCGAAAACTTAAGGCAGGTGACTGTTGTGCCGCGGCCTATCAGACTTGCAGGCAGGATTTGCGCATGAAGGTATCTTAGGAAACTGATTTCGGACATACTTAGGCCGCATAACGGATCTAGCTAAAATAATAGAGCTTTGGTGATAACTGAGCAAATATTTAATTAGTACTAGTAATTTCCCGATAGAAATGATATTAAAAGTGGAACATGTTGGTCAAAAATTTACATTTACATACAAATACCACCAACGTCGTACTTTACGTCATTTTAATGGAACGCACAGGATTGTGGGATATCAAAGACAGCCTTCAAAAATACGTTTTTTTTTTCAGTGCTTTTGAACGTTTTGAAGTGCGTTCAGTCAGAGTTATATTAAATAATATTCTGGCTCTTCCCAGCTTTATAATGCCATTGAATAGTGCCCGCGTTTTGAACCTGGGACAATTCACCTCTGAATCTCCCGATTCGATACTATCACGATACTCGGGTCCGATACCATTATGTATGCTATTGAGTTTATTGGGAAAAAAGTCGAATCATACCCTCATACCATGGGGAAAAGTTGAATCATACACTTGCAGACTGTGATGTATGAGTCATATTTAAAAAAAAACCCCAATTCATTACATCTAAAACACACAAGTTTTATTAAAGAAGCATCGTACATAAATGACAAGTTTTTAACAGTAATTTGTCGTCACCTAGTCACTTTGATAAAACTGTAATTTTTAAAGAGTTCTAAAGCATTGCTTCCCGTGATTTCATTTCCTGTGTAAATGCATTTATGCCACATCAGACCGGCATTAAACAGTCTGTGTAAATGCACATTTTCATTGTTTTATGCTGCTTCAGATTTGGTTTATATGCCACCTTTGCTGTGTAAAGATGCCTTAACACTAACCATTACATTTATGCTTTTGGCAGATGTTGTTTTTTATAATTATTATTATTATTATTATTTTTTTTTTTACCTAAATAAATACATATATTTGTTTTCATAGCATTCAGCACATTTTTGGAGGTCAACCTTAAGCAGGATGTGGAATAACATTCTTTTTCAATAAAATACACAAAATAAGGCATTTAAATAATCACTGCAGCCCTACATTGAATGTAGTTCTTACTTACTCTCTTTTTTTCCCCTTTAGATTCCCTCCATTTCTGCTCTTTAACCATTTGGAAAGGCAAGATTCTCAACCAAGATGTGTTCAATTCCTGGTTTGCCAGAAGTTGGATCCAATTTGACTGTTCATATTGCAAGAGTCTCTTTAAACCCACACACTATCTTAGTGGAATTTGGAGGGAATTTAAATCATGGACAAGAGGCCATTGAATTATATCAACAACTAAAAGAAGTCCTTAGGAAACGGCAGCAAACTTTTGAAGGCAAACCTGGAGAAGTATGCTTAATATATGAAGATAGAGCTTGGTACAGAGCAAGGATACTTTCAAAATCTGAACATGAATATAAGGTGTTCCTAATTGATGACGGTAAATTACTTTGGGCCTCAAGCAAAGTTTTGACAAAATGTCCACGCAACCTTTGCAGTCTGCCTCCCAAATTAGAGCTTTGTATACTGGCCAGTGTGTCACCTCTATGTCTTGAGAGTGCATGGTCTCAGGCTGCTTCAAATTTCATCAGATCTTTATGTGGGAAAAACATCTCTGGGTGTGTTCAGGATGTGATGATGCCTTCAAGAATCATTCTCCTTGACATTCCAAGCATATCGAAACAAATGTATGAACTTGGATTTGCTAGAAAGATGCCTCATAAAGACTTTGAAAGCCTTGTAATGCATTCACTGCATTTGCCAAGAAATCCTTCCATACAGACATATGTTGCAACTACAAATGGTCAGCAGGAGCAAGCCAGTGACCCTGACAAGTTGCATCAATACTTGTATCCAGAGTTGTTGCCTGGAACAGTTGAGATTGTAAGTGTAACACAAGTTGTTCATCCATTGAAAGTCTTTTGCAAGCTGCATGTCTTTTCACAAGAGCTCAAGAAATTAAGTGATCAGCTCCATGAATACTATGAAGATACATTCTCTGCTCAGATGCCAGTGCCGCTGTCTGATGGGTCACCATGTGCTACGAAAGGAAGCGATGGCAATTGGTATCGATCTGTACTTCAGCAGAACAACATCTCTGATGTTGTCAAGGTCTTTCATGTTGATTATGGAATTGGAGATTTCGTTAAACTCTGCAATATCAGACCCTTATCTGCAAGGTTCTTCCAATTGCCAGTTGTCACCTATGCATGCTCTCTACATGGTGTCATTGACAAAGGGATTGGATGGAGGACCGATCAGATAGATTATCTGAAGTCTGTTGTACTCAATCAAATCCTTGTTGGAAAATTTGAGCATTACAGTGTGAATGAAGGTGTCTATTATGTAACGCTTTATGGAAATGACAATGTGAATGTGAACAACACATTTGACCACAGGGAGCGGTGTTTGTCAGTGACTGAGAGGATTTGTGGTGACCCAACTCTTGAGACTCTAAACAAAGTGACATGCAAGTATTTGTATGACAGAAATGTGTCTGTACATTCTCTCCAGTCACCCGATTTAACCAGGTGCTCCAATTCTCTTGAAGATGTCACTGTAGTCAGACCTTCCAAAACTAAAGAAAACCTACAACCCACAGAGGTAGGGCACTCACCGAATATCGCTGCTGCTCCACCCCTTCAGAGTGGTGTATATGTTGATTCACCACCCAAAATTGAAGTGGGTGCAAAGGAGAAGGTACGAATAACCTGTGTCCAAAGTGTCAACCAGTTCTATGGCCATTTTGCACAAAATACTGATACGGTTAGGAAAATGACCAAAGATATTCAACAACTGTGCCGCAAGCGACTGCAAACAAAGTTTTCAGTTTCCCCTAAGATGATGTGTCTTGCTAAATATGCAGATGGGCAGTGGCACAGAGGACAAATCGAATCAACGCATCCAAAAATACTTGTCCAATTTGTAGACTATGGTGACTTGGTGGTTATGGATAAATCTGATATTCTACCACTTCCTCCGAAGGCTGGTGCGATTGCATCCACTCCCATTCAGGCTGTTCAGTTTGAACTTTTCAATGTAACATTACCTGAGCCATGTGAGATTAATGACTGGTTCAAAAACTACGCTACAGACTGCATGTTCACTGTCATCGTGAAACAAAATACTTTGGGCAAACTATCAGTGGAGATGTATGATGAGAAAACAAACCTCAACTTTAAAATTAAAGAGCAGTGGAACAAGACCAAAAGAAACATCGGTAAAGGAACCGATAAGAATAGTACCTTCAAGGAGTCTTCAGAAGGAGTGGAGTATAGAGGGGTAAGACATCATTTAAGCACTGCATCACAAGCACATGAGAAGACTTCTAAGAAAGTCACAAAACCAGTTGTTCAAGGTACATTGGAACAAAACTTCCAGTCTGTTACTAGTCACGCAACTGGACACAGTAGAGCTAGGCCTAATGTTTTAAAGCAACAAGTGACTTGTCGTTATCCAAAGCTCACCGATCTTCCCTCAAGAGCCTTGGATGCAGGATATGTTTCAGACATCTATGTTTCTCACTGCAATAGTCCGTCAAGTTTCTTTGTACAATTGACAAGTGATGAAGATGAAATATTTTCCCTTCTTGACAAACTTAATTCTGCTCCGTTAAGTGATGCAGAAGTTGAACTAAACTTGTTGCAGTCAGGTGACCTGGTGAGAGCTGAATATCCTGCTGATGGGGCCTGGTATCGTGCTGTTGTTCAAAACAAGAGAGATGGCCTGGTTCAAGTGCAGTTTATTGATTTTGGGAATGAGGTGACACTTATGCCACTTAAAGTGCGGCAACTTGGCAAGCAGTTCCTTAGCACTCCCAGGCTCAGTATTCATTGTCAGCTTGAGGATGGTTGGAGAAGAGGAAAAAGAGATTGGACCCAGGAAGAGATATTGACATTCAAAAAGGCAGCAGGTGAAAATGGTGAGAAGAAAATTCAATGCAAGTTTATCCGAGAGGACGCATCTATTTGGCTTGTCAGTTTAGAACACCAGGGTGTTGTATTGGAAGGGCTTTTGTTTAATGACGCTCTCAAATCAGGTGCTCAGACTGAATCACAAATGTGCTGCAATGAAGATACTCAGCCGTTAACATTCAAGGAACCAGCTTTAACTCAAGGACAAATTGTAGAAGCATATGCTTCATCTATTGATGGACCAAATTACTTCTGGTGCCAGTTCAAAAACGCAGAGGAACTTGACAAAGTCTCTCTGCTTGCACAAGAAATTGGAAACTGTAGTCGAACAAAACCAATTCAGGCAGATCAGTTACGACAAGGAGGACTGTGCATAGCATGCTTTTCTGACCAGCTATGGTACCGTGCACAGGTTATCAATACACATGATAAAACAGTCTCTGTTCTTTTTATAGATTATGGAAATGAGTCTGAAATTGATCTGAACTTCATTAAGTCCCTGCCGACCAAGCTCCTGGAAAGCCCGCCACAAGCATTTCTTTGTCAGTTAGAAGCTTTGGGGTCCGTCAGTGGCACTTGGAGTGACACTGCAGCTGATAAATTTTTTGAGCTTCTGGTGGATGAACCTTTGAAAGTGACTATTCAGAAAATGGTAATGTCCTCTGACCTTCCAAAGCGTCCTCAGTACAGTGTCCTTGTTGAATGTAAGGGGCTAATTGTTAATGATCTTATGAAAGATTACTGGTGTGACCCCAAACCTCAAGTCTGTAGCAAAGTAAGTGTGGCTGCTAATACAAAACCCTCTGCAGGTATGGACAATTTTGAAGTAACAAGCTCTGAAAATGTTCAGAAAGATAAAACTGAATCAAATCAAGAAAGAAGAGTTCAATGCCATGATGGATGTCAGTTAGAATGTGTTGCAGCCATGAGCCAAGACCAAAGCATTACAAACCCAGTGTCTACTGAAGAAGATGGAAACCCAATGGTTTCTGATCTGTCAGCGCAGTGTTTACCTCAAATTGGAGATCTTCCTCCTCGTGTGATAGAACCTGGTACAGTGTCTGAAGTGTATATTTCACACATCAACAGCCTGACAAATTTTTTTGTGCAACTGGCAGAGGATGAGAATACATTATTCTCCCTCAGCGAGCTGTTGAATTCCCCTCAGCCATCTGAGAAAGATGAAATGAATGCATACAGTGTTCAGCAGGGAAGTTTGGTGAAGGCCATGTTTCCTGAAGATGATTCCTGGTATCGTGCTGTTGTGAAGGATACAGCTGAAAATGGCAGTATTCAGGTAGAGTTCATAGATTTTGGAAATGAGGCAACTGTATCTCCCTTTGAAATTCGCCTACTTGATGAGCGGCTACTGTCATACCCAAGGTTCAGCATTCACTGCAGCTGTAGTGTAGATGATCGATTCAAGACTCAGGGAATGAAGGAGCAGAAATGTCTCTTCAAAAAAATATTCGGTGATGCTGGTGAGAACACTCTCTCTTGCAAATTTGTCAAAGAAGATGTCATCACTTGGGAAGTTAAAATGACTCCCAGTGGCAGCTCATCAGATTCGTTGAGTGAGAAATGGGATAATTTCGACTTGAATGCATCACTGGCAGTTTCCAAACCTGTGAAGGAGACCTTCCAACTGCTCTTCAAGAAACCAGATGTGTCTTTGGGACAGACGGTAGAAGCTTTTGCATCGTGCATTGTTGGACCAAATTATTTCTGGTGTCAGTTTTCAAACTCTGAAATACTTGACCAAATCACCCACGTTGCCCAAGAATATGGAAACTCTAGTGAGACGGAGCCAGTTCTGCTGGATAATTTGGATCCTGGAAGCCCGTGCTTGGCTCGTTTCTCCGACGATCAGATGTGGTATCGTGCACAGGTTATTAATAAATGCACAAACGCTGTTTCTGTCCTATTTGTTGACTTTGGAAATGAGTCTGAAACCAGTGAAGGCTCTGTTAAGGCACTGCCTTGTGACTTGCTGGGAAATCCACCTCAAGCTTTTCTGTGTCAGTTAGAAGGATTTGATCTGTCATCCGGATTGTGGGACAGTGTAGCTACTGAGAACTTCTACGAGCTCATAGTGGATAAACCTCTGAAAGTAACTGTGCAGTGCATTGCCAATACCCTGGACCCTAACAGCCCTCCATATTATGTTACAGTTGAGTCTCCGCAATGTCTCGTAAATGAGCTCATGGCAAAGTTTTTCAGTAATTCTGTACAACATAATCAGAACTCTGTGGAGGTGATAGAATCCCTTGAACAATCCACTGCATCAACATCTGTAGATCAACCTGTTTCAGAGGATAAAACAAGTGTGAACCTTGCAACCTCAACAGAGGAAAATCACACAAGTGAACCTTCTAGTGCTGAACAACATGGAGGTAATAAAATCGAACTGTTAGAAGTAAATGGTGAATTGGATGATGTATCTGAAAACAAAGTGGATGATCAATTCGTCGGAGATGTTATTGCTGCTACAACAGATTCTGATGACATTGCTAATAATCCTACAAGGACAAATTCAGTTTTAGAAATTCAAGAAGTCTGTCAGGAATCTGACAATGGAGTCCCTGTTGGATCAGCTGAGCCAATGCTGCTGCATACTGAGGAAAATGGAAAAGATATGGAAGATTCTGAAAAAGGTTTGTCAATGTGTTATTACATATTTCTATATGGGATTATTTTTTCAAATGGGAAAGAATGTATTTTAAGGGCAACATTTTTAGGCTTTGGTTACTAAGCTTACAGGTTTTGTTTTCTAGCACTGGTTTGTTACAGTATTTGTGTACAGAATCCTCTCTGATGCTCCCACCTAATTTCTCTAGATGAGTACTTTAATCTTAGGCTGGAATTAATTACACTACTTTTGCCCATATTTTTGCCACAATTTACAGTCTGAAGGAGTCATTGATAGTAGACACTGAAGGTCTGCAGTTTTTGGGCAGTCGGATTTGACGGATTTCGCATGAAGTAGAGAGTTTAGCTCCAACCCCACTTATACATACCTGAACCAGCTAATCAAGGTTTTTAGGCATAGAGGAATCTTCCAGGCAGGTGTGTTGAGGTAAGTTGGAGCTAAACTCTGCAGGACAGTGGCCCTCCAGGACTGAATTTGGACACCCCTGGTTTAGACTATGATTCTTTCCAGTTGGAGGATATCATACATGTTTGATATTTTGAGCTAATTTTAGAACACTTTTTTTTTTTTTCTCTCCCCTCTCCATTTGTTATGTCTGCAATATGATGTGCATGTTTGTGTTCAGAACAATGTGAACGGCTGGTAGTGTGCAATCTCAGTTTGTTTAGTTTATGATGCCCTGTTTTTATTATCTGTAACCATTTACAAAGTCAGAAAGTGATGCCTAGTGTTAAAATCTGTTCAGATTTTAAGTCGTGTAGTGTATTCCAGCCTTTAGTTATCAATGGTTGATGATTAGTCACAGACCTATTTTGAATGTTTTACTTATGTTTATTTATTGCTTATTTTTCAACAGACATCCCGATGATACGAAGCAGAAGTTCAGATTGGGTAGCTGGTTTAGAAAATCAAAAGTTACCCATGGTATTCCTTTTTTGTTTTTGCTTTGTGTGTTTGTTTGTTTATGTATTTTCTTTTTTTTTTTTAAATCATTAACGCTTTTTTAAATGAATAACTGTTCTTTTTGTTATAGGTTTGCACTGAAGATTCATGTGACTCTGTAAAGTGCATCTCCAAATGAGTAAAATTTTATACTATTTATTGTGGAAAGGTATAATCTATGTTTTCATTGGGAAAATTAATGCGCAACTAACATTTTTCAAATGGACAGCTCAGCCTGTGAAAGATATATATAGATTTTATTTGCCATGCTAATTGACATGTGTCTTGAAATTTTAAAAAGCAGCATGAAGCTTGTCTGATTGCTTTGTGTTAGGTTTTGTTGAAACCCAAGTTAATTACCTTAGCATCTACAATGATAATCATATTTTTCTGAATTGATAATCATACTTTTTTGTTTGTTGTTTTGTTTTAGTTTTTACACAAGTGTTTGTGAATTTAAAGATGGTTGTACCAAAAGTACAAGTATTTTGGACCTCAGTCCTGCCCTCCCTTCACCCAGTTGTCTGTTGTTTATATGGGGTACATGGTTGTGTGATGGGAGTTCTTTTCCCATCCTTTTTGTGAAATAAATAAAGTTTGTATTCATTTTTCTCTCTTTATCTTAAGGTGTTTGAATGATTTGTTGGAATAAAACCTGTTTATAAAGTTGGGTTTGTGTTATTGTCATTGTCTTGAGTGCACTTCAGTAAGAAGGCTAAAAACTATGCAACCATGACACTTGAAAATAAATGTATAGAAAAAAATATGTATATTTCAGAATTAAGATTAAAGTAGTCTGTATTGCTCTCCATTTTTTTTTTTTTTTTATTAGTATAATAGCACCTATGGGAGGCAAATTATGCTTGCCGTTTGGCAGAGACAAACAAGGGGGCGCAATGCGGCTCAAAAGCCTACAAACAGCATTCAGATTCCATGAGGTGTTTTTTGTTTGTCTAAACTAAAACATTTGTACACTACAATGCATAATCGTTTAAATATCAATTTATTTGAGTGGTACCTGACACACAAACGTAAATCCGCCCAAACAATCTCTATGAAATGATTACATCAAAAACCTTACGGAGTTGTCACAAATGGTTCTGATTTGTCCATAATGATCTGCGCTGAGAAAAGTAACAGGTATCACATGACAATGACGTCCATGCGCTACTTATTCTGGACGGTAATTTAAAGACACTTCGAAGTCTTGATAGAAATTTAATTAAAATTATACAGTGAATAGTTTTAAAATCGAATAATAATTATTAAGACATTTATTTAAACAGTTCTTACTCGAGGAAACTCGCGTTGCTGTGGTAACAAGTTGCAGGTCTTGGATGACGTACTAGCGCAAACAGCAACAAGAGACAAAGTAAACCGAATTATAGTTTCAAAGTAATTTACCTGATAAAAAATGACAGAGTTGCATCAGGCAGCAGCTGCTGGAGATTATGATCTAGTGGAAGATATTGTGAAAAAAAATTCATGTGACCCTAATCAGAAAGACTTGGACTGGAACAAAAAGACACCGCTGCACTGGGCGGCATCCAGAGGCAGGTTATACATTCAGGATCAAAATGTGCCATTTTAGATGCTTTTTTTATCCTAAATATAAAAAGAGAAATCATTATTCCTAAAACTTAATAGTGGTAGTGTAGACTAGTAGTGTGAAGGTCATGAAACTTGATGTTGAATATGTTGACTTGAGGTGAAAAGTGACTTCTGGACTTGATATCATGAGCTTTGCCTAGTTGTTCTTGCATGTGTGATGCTAAGCCTAAGCTCTGATCTTGTCTAAGGCCAAACAGAAATGGTTCGGATACTGATTGAAAATGGAGCAAGGGCTTGTTTGAGGACGGACAATGGATGGACGCCCGCACACTTTGCAGCGGAGTCTGGAAGACTAGCAGTACTACGACTCCTGCATTCCCTCCATGCACCTGTCGACAAGGAGGACACTTCTGGGGATAAACCTGTCAGGATTGCTGAAATCTATGGACATGAAGATTGTGTTCATTTTCTTGAAAAGTAGGATGATTTTTTCTCAAATTGCTATGTGGTCTTTATGAATTTTTATGGTAGCATTTAATTAATAGTATGATATTTAATAGAATTTTGATCAGAGGTACTTAAAAGCAAGTAAAGTAGATATCCATGAGCAGAAGTGTGTATTCGGTTTTGTTTTCTGAATTATATTTGTCAAATAATCAGTTCTTATTGGACCGACTCCTAAAATTAGGTCAAGTATGGTTTATACACACTTTATATTATTTTTCTGGTATTTTCTGTTCTACGTTCTGTTGATGTGTGGACTAGATTTGTGGCTACGTAATGTGATACTAGGCATTTAATAATGTGGTGTTCTTTGTACTTTCAGGGCAGAGATTGAAAGCAGAAACTATCGGCAAATGGCAGAGTTAAATGGACTGCCCTTAGATGATACTGATGAAGAATGGGAACAGGAGAGAAAAGAAGCCAGACTGCAACAAAAACACAATTAAAAAGTAGGTTTTATTATACAATGAGAGCAAAAATACAAATTAATGTGCGTTCTTTGCTGTGCATCTAAATTAAATGTAAAATATAAGAGAAAGCATTGTCAGAGGAAGTAAAATTTAATGCCAAAATTCTACAACTGTCACCAGTTTTGAGTAATAACCAAGTAAGCTATACAGACATAAAAGCATAAATATACTTAAAATTAAATATACCATTTTTAGAAAGAAAAATTAATCTTTCATAGACACAAATCTAAATACATTCACAATACAGTAAACTAACATGACAAAGTATACATACATGAGTACATCAATATACATTATCCTCTGGAGTACAATATCACAAATAATAATTAACAATTAAAACAATTAATAAACAATTATCTGTTTTTATAACCGTTTTAATCTGCGTAGAATGTGACAATTGAATCCATGAAAATGTCATGTCTTCTCTTTTGTTGCTTCTAGAATGCACCGACTAAACCATTCACATTCTGATTTGGGATAAAAACAACATTAGAACAAAATATGTAGACACTAAATAAAAATTTTCTTAAGCGCACAAATGTAACTTACCTTAAATCTGTCCAATCTTTATTTCTTTTTAACAGAAGATGTCATTTTGGTTGAGATTTCACTTTTAGAATGCGCTGATTGCTAATGAAAGAAAATGTGATTAGATTAGTTCTGTGTTGTTTTATGTATTTGTGTTCGCAATAAATATTGCATTTGTAGAAGTGTATATTTCCCTTGTACAAACTAACCTTGGAACCTTTGAAACGCTTCATAAGTGCATCACGAACCTTTGGAGAAAATCAAATATGCACATTTTATTGAGCGTCACTGTAAAGGTTTCATAGACTGAAATCTTGTGATAGCAGATTTGTTCAGTAATAGTGGTACTAGTCCAGTCAGAAAAAGAACAGTGATTAAAATGTGTTATATTTTCAGCCTGAATTCTTAAAGGGTTAGTTCACCCCAAAATTAAATTTCTGTCATTAATTACTAACCCTCATCTCATTCCAAACCCGTAAGACCTTCGTTCAACTTCGGAACACGAATTAAGATATTTTTGATGAAATCCGAGAGTTTTTTCAAGATTCAAGGTTCAGAAAGGTAGTAAATACATTGTTAAAATAGTCAACGTGACTACAGTGGTTGAACCTTAATGTTATGAAGTGACGAGAATACTTTTTGTGAGTCAAAACAAAAAAAAACGACTTTATTCAACAATTTCCTCTCTACCCTGTCAGTCTCCTATGCAGTTTACATTGTAGACGACACATTGCAGCGCTTCCGTGTTCTACGTCAGAATGCTGGCTCAGTATTGGCCGGCTCCTGCGTCAGCATCACACGCATACGTTGTGCTGCTCACGTGACCAGCGTCGGCAAATACTGAGCCGGCGTTCGGACGTAAATAAAGAAACGCTGCAATGTGTCAACTGCTTAGGAGACTGACAGGGTAGAGAAATTGTTGAATAAAGTCGTTATTTTTGTTTTTGCACAGAAAAAAAGTATTCACGTTGCTTCATAACATTAAAGTGCCCCTATTATGGATTGTTGAAAATTATGTCTCATGTAGTGTGTAACATAGCTCTAAGTGAATGAAAACATCCTGCAAAGTTTTAAATCTGAAAGTGCACCGTATATAAAGTTATTGTCTCTCAAAAGTAAGAGTCGACTCTGAGTCAATTAAACTTTTTTCGTTTGTAAAACGAATCCCAAGCCGTTTCGTTGTGACGTCACAATGAAACATTAGCATACTGCCTGCGCAAACACCAGGGAAAATTCATTTTTTTTAACAATACCACAGCAGTACAATCTTTTGTTGTGTTCCCGTCATTTTACTGATGACTGCTTCTCAAACCTCTGGAAGTTTAACGCAGGATTCACAAAATGCTTAGTCTTAAAATATGGATCAGTGCCCAGTTTATTTGTTCCAGCTTGCTCCTCTGAATCTCAACCTGTAAGTATGATTAATAATTGATGTTTATATTTTCTAGCGATCGTTCAAAATTCGTAGTTTTGTATGTTATGTTCTGTAACATACACCCTAGTCTGTATGTTCTGCTATTCAGATGTGGGTCCAATATTGTCTAAAAATGTGTCTATTAATGCAGCTTGTCTGTCTTATTACTTGGAACAATGTTCAAGGATGGAGCACGACTTTTGTTTACAAAGTGTAATGCATGATCAGCTATTCACGTTTGTGCTCGGCTAACGTGGGAGTTTACAACATACAAAAACTGTTTTTTCCTCTGCGTTTTTATTATTACAGTAGAGTGGCGCTCTCTCTGTATTGTAATAGGATGTTAAGATGCTAGTCTGCGCTAACTAGTTGAAACAGTAAACATTAAACACCCATTGTAATGTCAAACATTGATACAGCCATTTTTCTTTGTTAATAGTTATGATGAAAAAGTCTGTACACATCTGGCCTAAATGTTTATCTTATGTTAGAGGTTTTCAGCTTCGCTTGGCATTCTGATAGTGTTCCCACAGGTGCACCAACATAAAGTATAACAGTGCTTTCACGTCTTTTAAATAACTAAGGTGAAACTTACCATATAGAAACGTCCTACTCCAGTCGTGACTGCGAATCAGTTTCTGGTTGATTGACTATTTCAGATGTTTCATCGTCGGACTCAGGCTCGAATTGATACGGTAAAATCAATGCTATCTTTTTTATCCATATATTGTATACAATGTCTTGTCAATTGATAGCTGTCATTCAGTTATGGCAACAGGCAATCACAAAGGATTGGGCCATCTGATCAATCAGAGCAGTGTAGGCTCACGGAAAGGAGGGGTTTAGAGAGACTGATTCACTGAACTGCTTCAACCCAATCGTTTACCAATCTTTGGTGAAAAAATAAATGTATGTTATGAGAAAACGACCTTGCATGCATGTTAACCCCTTGTAGGAGACTCCCAAAACAATATTAGGAACCTTAAAAAAGGGATAATAGGTTGAACCACTGTAGTCACATTGACTATTTTAACCATGTCTTTACTACTTCTCTGGGCCTTCTGCCTTCTATGGGAGATAACAAAACCTTTTGGATTTCATCAAAAATATCGTAATTTGTGTTCCGAAGATGAACAAAGTTCTTGCGGGTTTGGAACGACATAACAGGCTGAGTACTTAGGCTGCGTGTCCACCAAAGCGTTTTTTCCAGCGGCTAGCATACTTTTCCAATTGTTATCAATGAGAATACTGTGTTTTTTAAACGCCAGGAGCGTACCGAGGTGCTGAGCGTTTTTTTTTTGCGCTCATCCACTGAGCGTTAGGCGTTTTTTACTTTGAGTAAAACGTTGCGCTCATCACTGTCACTTTTTAGCCAGTCGTCCAATCAGAGTGGAGGAGGGGCTGGACAAATACAACACCGGCCAACCGTCACAACATTCTTGCTGTGCAATATCATCAACAAGCAGAGAACGGAACAAAATGGATGAGAAATTAATATTGCTGGTCTCCGTACATACATAGCACGTACTCTACATTGTGTCGACATTTTTAGTCTGAAACAAATTATCTGCGAAATTAGTTACAAGTAACAGTGCCGCGGATGTTCCGTATCATATCAACAAAGCGTCTCAACTGAAAAAATGCTGTGCTGCCGAAGCGCTAACAGATTTTTTTAGCAGAGCACCTAGCGTTTTCAGCTGGCTAAAAACGCTTTGGTGGACATACAGCCTTCCAGAAATTTCATTTTTGGGGGAACTAACCCTTTAAAAACAATCAAATTGAGGGCACGTAATGGGCATAATTACCTTTTTCTCTCCAATGCAATTTGTCAGAAATATGAAAAAGCCCTGCAATGAAATACATCAAGATATTTTAAAGTACATGCATAAATGCACTCAGTATGAGTACAGAAATAGATAAAAGCATTTGATGCTTGACTCTCACCTGTAGCGAATTGAGTACTGTAAATGTGTAGTTCACGACTTGGGCCCAAGGTTTTTGTGTAAGGTCAAGAATCGTTATAAAAAATCCGAAGATCCAAGTTATTCCAAGGACAGGGCTTAGGAAGATTATTGTCTTAATCATACTCTTGGCAACATCCTTTTCATCCCGCGCCTTTGCCTCTGACACAGTAGGGGTTGCGATCTTCATGATCACCACAGCCAGGGTGAACAAGTTTATAAACACAATAGTTCCGACAGGAAGAATAAAGGCATAGATGGAGCCCATCAATGTACCTTTGTATATGAGCCAGCAAGTCTTTGCAGAATAGTATTGACCAGCTTCACCGTTATTGAATATAATGACGGTTATTGCCACACATAATATTGGGCATACGTAACCAAGAGTGATAGACAATCCCCAAAAAACCCTTTTCCGCAGATGGTCAAAGACAAATATTATTTGGTGAAGAATTACAAAACTCAAGCACAGCATCCAGAAGAAGACGGCTAGGAAAAAAAAGTGTTTGACTACTGTGAGGATGGAGCACCATTGTGGGGGGGTTTTCTCAGGCTCAGCTGATGCTAAAAATCCACAGTTTGCAAACAGCAAGCATAAAGCGATGTTGAATACGGCCACATGCCGAAAATTGGAGATGTCTGACTTTACAACTGCATCCCATACCAAAATCTCTATGATTAAACATAGAACAAGTGAAACGATTGATATTCCTAAGCCAACGTAGGTCAGTTCTTTCATGTAAGGAAGGGTCTCTTCATTTTTAGACATCAGTATGGTGAACGCAGAGTTGTGCTTACATCTGCATACCTTTGGATTGGTCGCACCACCCCATTCACACCCTTCTTGAGACCACATACTGTTATTTACATCCCAGAAAACACAATACATGTTATGATTTGGGGGTCTTGTTTCGGAGTAATTAAATATCATCTCAATATCCACAGTCTCAGTGCTATTATTTACATTGGTAACTGACAAGATGGTGGTCTCTGATATAGCTTTATCAACCAAATTGGGTTGTGGTAAGATTTGATAAAGGTTCTGGAATCCAACGACAATAACCTTATTGTCTGCGATGACGCTGGCATTGATGCTATTGCATGTGCTATTACAGAGCTTCAGTTTAACATTTTCATGACTGTAGTCTTTATACTCTAACAGATTTGTGTTGCTCACCATTTCCTCAACAGTCAGTAAATATTTTATAGATAAATTTGTGTTTTGATTTTCAGGGTTTTTCCAGGCTTGTGTGTCATTCAAAACATTGCTTATAGAGTTGACAAAGTCCTGCAATATAAAAACAGTAAGACAGTGAAATGCAATTAGACACAGGAATTTGATTATTTGACATTTTTTGAGATCATTGTTTCCAGTAAAAGGTCTTTGGATGAACATGATCCATGTCATTGAAACAAGTAACACCCAATAGAATCAACCATGTAAAACTAACTAGAATCAGTGCTGTTCGTTTACTTTGAATGAATGGCTTTAGTTTAACTTGAATTATTGGTTTTCATATACCTTTAATTATTCAAGTTATCCTACAGTTAAGGCTTCTTGTTTAGCACATATGTTTATATACTAACAAACTAAACATAACTTTTCTTTATACATATGATGGCAGCCCAGAGATGATACTGGTTTCATCCAGAGCACTACAGTAGCAAATGAAGTTGTTGTTAGCAGGTCCTAAACCCAAGCACACTTCACCACAATGGTAACCCTCAAAAAGAATCAAATAAAATCATTCATGTAATCTCAGCTCAAATGGATTTAGTAAACTAGATGAATTTTTAGGATATTTATAAAAAAATATCTGTGAACCCATTCGTTTTGGGCTGATTTTCAGATGATAATTGTTTTCCCCCTCAAAACAATAAGTTCAGATCTGGGGTTCATATCAGATTTTAGTTTGTTATTCATTTAAGCAAATTGCAATTGCTTTTGCATGTTTGCAAAAGAGTATAAGTACAACTGTCTACAATTTCCACAATAAGTAAATGCACATGGCTTGCTGAACCAAACTGATGAATTGATTGTCAAACTCTTCACAACTTTAAACTTTCTTTGTGTAAACAACCACATCACTGAATGAAATTCATTCAGTGATCAAAATCTGTCAGACATACATATATTCAAAAAATATCTGACATGAAATGTTTTGTTTACATGCTACAAAATTAAATGTATTGTGTACATAAAATATTCCTTTTACTTTCTCAGCAAACTTTAACTGCTGTTGATATCAGTTTCTAAAAAAGCTAAATCTAAAGAGATACATCATAGCATTCAGCTAGACAAAAATGACTAAGTGTCAACAAAAAAGTAGAACAAACATTAAGTTTAAACAACATTTAAATAGTCTGACCAGTATGACTCACATAATGACAAAAAAGCCATTGACCAATTTACTGAAAAATAACTAAGTTTTAAAACATGAAGTAAATGTTTTATGTGAGTTACTACATTTTGCAGACACGCAATAGATTTCCATAAAATAGTTGTGACAATTACACTTACAAATGTAGATAATGTTAAGATTAAAGAGATTGAGGAAAAACAGTAAAATACTTGAGATGCTAAAAGTAAAAAGTTCTATGACATTTCTTTTCACATGGGTTGTGTTACTCCAATCTATTGTAATAAATCAGAAAAAAAAAAACTAAATATATAGATGTGGGTCAAGTATTACTGAAGTTTTAGAGAAGAATTAAATGTTAATAAGAGGGTTAATGCATAATGTTTTAGAGAAACTAGAGAGAAAACATACTTACAGGGATGACAGTATCATTCCATTTATTTTCCTGGCGTTGAGATACAACATTCATGACTTCTAAAATATTTATAGATGCATTAATATTTGCAAATGAGTTGAATGTCTTGATAGTGGTAGAGTCCTTTATGCGTTCAAAAATGTTTTTTGCAGTGTCCTTAATGAAGCCAATACCTTTATTTAATTCCTGTTATTATGAAGGTTAAAAAAAAAAAAAAAAAAAAAAAAAAAAAAATCAAGCGTTTAGTACTACTAAGAGTAAATCTGGGCAGCAATGAGGAATGCGTAAATGAATACCAAATAGCGATACCTGTACATCTTGTTGAATGACATGCAGGTCCATATTCACACAAGAAGAGATTTCATTTCGCCACGTTCCGTTTCTGCATTCTCTCGTTCTCAAACCAACAGCAGAGTTAATACAATACATGCTGGCATTGTAATTGCTCTTTGCAATGGGCCAGCCGTCATTTGGTTCACAGGTTTGTGACGAGGCTGTATTAAGGAAAACAAATCTGTAGTTTTTCGTTTCTCGTCATTTTTGTTTTCATTAATTATAAATCAAAAAACATTCACTAGTTTTTAGTAAGTATAATATGCATCTGTTCAGAAGAAACAAAGTAATGCAGCTATTCACCCATATCCAATAACATTAGTTCACTCAAAAATGAAATTTGTGTCCCCATTCACTCACCATCATGCCATCCCAAACCTGTATAACTTTCTTTTGAGGATTTTTTAAAAATAATATCCTAGCTACTCTTTTCCTTTTAAAACTCAACAGTTCACTTTCACTTGACATCGGATGCAAAATTCACTATTACATGGTGTTCTCGTGGAGTCCGGTCTTGCCAGGCAACCTTGAAAGAACGAACTTGGAAGGACACGAGGACACAAAACACATCATTTGAGAATTGAGATGTGCTGCGATCTTGCTGCTCAACTGACCATCCCAGCATATTATAAGTAGCGGCTAATGCACAGAAAATGCAATATAACATCACAAACAAATGTAATAACCTATTAAAAGACTTAATATCATAATATTATAGACATTGTTTTCATATAATTTTACATCTGTTTATTTTACCACGTGTATTTATGAAAATGAGTAGCCCTATGCTTTGTCAATGTTAAGATTGTTTTTTATATTCCAATAAAAATACTGCAGGCTTTCTTCAGGTAATCACTTTATTAAAATTAAGCAAAACAAACGGACAAATGTTTACTTTCACGAGCCGTCACGTATTTGTGAGCTTGTAGCAGGAATCTCATAAGTGAGAACGAGAACTTTAAAGCTTACAGGCTTCCGTATGTCGACCGCCCGCAGCGTGTTCTGGGATTCTTAACGGTTCGATTCTCTCAAGTCCAGAGATCGTATTATAGGGAGATGAGAGGGTCTGTATCTCTTACCATTGGAGAAAGCGTAACGGCTAACTTAATCACGTGCGGCACCTCTCAGCCTATCATGTAATGGCAGTGACGTCAGTCGCAACATTCCCTAGTCTGCCTTCTCTTAAAAAAAAAAAACATTTTTATCTACATATAGTTCCCAACGAAAGTATTGTTTAGTGTAAAACATGCTGAAGATTGGAAAACAGGCTGTCAATTAATTAAGCGATTAGCTATTTCCCCACAAAAGCTGTTTAATCAGCATAGTGAAGCCTCTCATCCATTGACATCCATTCAAAAAACAGCCTCTGGTCTCCTTCCCTGTGTACCGCCGGGGGCGGGGCGTTAGCATTAGCCATTGCGCTTTTTTGGCTAAAGGTTGCAGGCTTGCCTTTCAGTGGCTTTTTCAAGTATGTATTCGATGCATCCTCGATATCAAGAACACTTCCGGGTACATTCATGCATCCTCTGTTCTTGGGTTCTTGAGTATTGGAACTGAACTTCAACGGTTGATGATGACGTAGAGCAAGAACACAAGGATGCAAGACCATAGACTGTAAAAAACGATGGACGCCGCGACACCTCTTCCTTCCATTTTAATGAACTGAATGTAAAACGTACAACAATGGGCGGTGACATGTTACGCAAAAATGTCAGTTTGGAGCTTGGGCATGCGCAGAAGGCATCGTCAGTGGAGCCTGGAGGCGGAGTCGCGGTATCAAACTTCCGCCCAGACGACTGCGTCATCATTGATGTATTTTAAATAGGCTATATAAATTATACACAATTTAAAATTCTACCTATAAAATAGGCTGTTCTGTTTCTAGAGCAATATTTTTGAAACAGCAAATTCAGTAGATAAACTCAATATAATATGCCACTAGAAACGATAAAATGTCATAAACGGTCCTGCCATTTTAAATAAAGTTGAACTAACGTTGAGATTATTGCTGTAGACATGGTTAACATTAGGCGTGTTATCTTAACTAATAACATTAATTAGCTTATAAAGCCCACATTTAACTTTACCGAAAAAAAGCTCAGTGATCCATCAGATCCTGTAGGTCGGTTAGTACAGTTTACTGCTGAACAACTCATTTTGTCAGTGTGAAATAACACAGAAATTTAAAATTAATAGTTATATATATTCAATCTCCCTTCGAAGCTCCTACAGTCCTCAGAGAAGCCGTCAGTCATAACTGTCAATCATGACGACACGCCCCTTTTCTATAGCATCAAACTGCCAGCTAAAATCAAACTTATCACAAAAACAAACAATTGAATATATATCAGCGTGATAACTACCTTAGATGACCAAAACCATCTTTCGGAAAATTTTATTTGAAGCGCAATTTATTTTTTTATTTTGATTCATTCCCGTTTGTTTGCATGGAGAGGGCGAGATTTATGACCTGTACTGCATCCAGCCACCAGGGGGCGATCAAAGAGCCCGCAGCTTCACTTTTCAGGACGTATGAGGCACACCTGTGCAAGATCGCTTCAGAACGCATATTGAGAAACAGCCTTTGTCAGATCAAGCCGTTCACAGATTCTTGGCAAAGTGACGTCATTTTGCACAGGCCCCTCCCATGACTCTTGACGGACACTGCTGTTTTAGCATAGACCCGCCCTGAGTGAGCTGTAAACAGACAGTCCGTTATCGTTTCGTTGCCGCGCAGATGTAGACAAGAATGTCTCCTAAGCAACCGAGGTGTTTTGTTATTAGATATAAGAATGAACCAAGCGGCAACCTTCCTCAGTTTCTCCTGAAGCCAATACGTAAGTGACTTAAACTGCAATTCATCGATTGGCCGCTAGGGACAGGCTGCAAAAGAGAACAGAATCTCATTGACCCACATGTTAAAATGGCCAAGTTTACAGCAGAAAAAAAAACATGTTTACAGCCTGGATCAAATTGTGGTTTTGGTCTATACTGCTAATTTTGCCCTTCATGACAACTCTGAGGGGGGTGAATTTTTTTGTATAACTCATCTGTTTAAATTATTTTAAGCCTTAAGGTTCTGCATAATTAAGGGCGTGGTTTCAGTAACCAGGCACGTCAGTTGGTCAGTTCCAACCACGTCCCCGCCTCTTTGCCCATTTTCAGTTATCCGGGAGTGACACGCTGCTAAGATGGCAGCGGCCTCATTTTCACTTCAAAAATGCTCTTCAGAAATCTACGGGTGACATCACGGACACTACGTCCATAATTTTATTTTTTTTTTTAAATACAGTCTATGGAATGAACGTAGCAGTCTTCCTTTACTCTCGACATCTGAGCCACTGAAGACGCAGTGGATTAATTTTGTTTTTTAAGAGAATGTGCTCCCGGATCTACCTATAAGCATTTATGTCTGCACTAAAAAAGTATATGTTTTGCTAAAAAGTTCCTGAAGGATGGATCAGTACCTCCAGAAAACGTGAGTAACATTATAGATTTTTTTTTTTTATGAATCTTTGCAAATCGCCTTTCCTAATAATGCTCTAGTTAGCAAGTTCCACGACGAATGTGGCTAAACTTAAAGGCCAGTTCACACCGCACAGATAAACACCAATGTCTGTTAGAGTTTGTTGGATCTGGACGCAGCCTCCGAAATGAGACGCAGCTAGTAGTGTGATGCCCCTGTCGGCGTCTGTTGCCATGGGTTGGAGTTTGTTTTTACCCTACTGAACATGTTTAATCAGCATTTGTTGGGTCGGGTAATGTCTGAGCAGTGTGGTATGATTTTTCCAACAAACGACAAACTCTGACGTAATCTGACCTGGCCACGAACTGTTGCCATGACGATGAGGCAAAGTCCTATTCAAAGACAGCTGTTTGATCGCGCCGGCGCCTCACGCCAACACAGCAAAGCACTGCAAACGTGACATCGCAGCTTGTTCATTATCAAAATACAGTCAAACAAACATATCTCGTCAATTCTATTTTGATCTTCTCACTGTAATGCACGTTTATAATGAACAATGCATGCAATATTATTGTCTTTTTACAAACTGTGTACATTTTATGTAAAGATAACATGGTAACACTACAATAAGGTTTATACGGGTGTTAGTTAATGACTAACAAGTAATTTTAAAATATATTTTAATCGTTTTTGAGCATTTATAACTGCATAAATAAGAATGGTGAGTTCAATGCAATAGAGTACCTCAGGGATGACGTGTTTTTGTAGGCAAAACCAGGAAGCGAGTTAGCATTTTAGGACTTCCGGTTCCATCACCCCGAAGTCGTTTTTTGAATGGGTTTTTGCTAAATCGCCTCTAAATAAGGTCTGTGGATAACAAAGCCTCTAAATATTTTCACGTTTTGATCTATGACATAAAACACACCAGTTATAACCCGCTTGTGATTTTTTTTAAACCTTTGTGTCCTAAAAACAGCGGTTGCTAACAAATAGCTATAAGGGACTACTTCCTTTGGTGGGGACTTTAGACGTCATCATGACAAACAGGACATTTGGACAGCATTTTTCATGAAAAAGTGGATAAGTATTTATACATAGTGCAGATCATAATCAGCGAGCATGTTTTTAAATAAAGTTGTTTTTTAAATAAAGTTTGAGGAAGCTTGTTTTTTTTTACCCTATTCACCTGAGGTGTCTCGCCTTAAAGGGGACATCGGATGCCAATTTTCCACAAGTTAGTATGATTCTTTAGGGTCTTCATGAAAAGTCCATAACATATTTTGATTAAAATTTCTGAATGGAAAAAAACCCCCACCCTTTTTACCTTGTCAAAAACAGCTCTGTTCACAGCGAGCCGTTTCGGTGCATGTCCCTTTAAATGATAATGAGCTACTGTTCGCCCCACCCGTATCTTCCGTGGACGGGCTGTAAACACTGTTTGGCAGGTATAGAGTATTATAGGGTCTTTGGACCCTTATAGGGTCTTTGGGGTCTCCACAGACCCCAAACGACGTTTGCTAAAATTAAAAAAAAAAAAAAATTCTCTTTGTCCAAATAACATGAAACTTTGTACAGTGGTTAACACTTTCTAGATCTACAAATAATAATAAAAAAAATTGGAGTGATATCTTGTTTTTATGTTAGTGCAGAAAAAAAAGTCACACTCAGGGTCTTTGGGGTCTCCACAGACCCCAGGCAACAAAATGTAATTTTGTAACAAAATAATTGTTTTTTTTTTTTTAAAACAAATGTAATCTTGATCCACGACCATGGTGTGCTGTAGTCCGTTTATAGCCTATTGTTAGCTTTTTATATCTGACGACTTTATTTAGGCTTCAAAATGTATAAATGTTGTGTTAACTTGTAAAGATTATCTTGATAGACAAAACGTATAAGTGTCATAACCCTTTGTTAAACACAGAGCTTATTTTTTGCGATTTTCCAAAAGTCTGGGAAAAATGCATAGGCTTTCGATCAAAAAACCCGTGCGCCGCTAACTTCCGGGTTGGCCTACAAAAACGCGTCATCCCTGAGGTACTCTATACCTGCCAAATAGTGTTTACAGCCCGCCCACGGAAGATAGGGGTGGGGCGAACAGTAGCTCGTTATCATTTAAAGGGACATGCACCGTAACGGCTAGCTGTGAACAGAGCTGTTTTTGACAAGGTAAAAAGGGTTTGTTTTTTTTTTGTTTTTTTTACACAACCATTCAGAAATTTTAATCAAAGTATGTTATAGACTTTTCATGAAGACCCTAAAGAATCATACTAACTTGTGGAAAATTGGCATCCGATGTCCCCTTTAAGGCGAGACACCTCAGGTGAATAGGGTAAAAAAAAAATTAACTAATAGATACCACCATGCTTCCCCAGCTGATTAAGAATTGCAAACATTTTTTGTATTACAAGTTTTCTGAAATGTTATGTTTAAATATGCAAATGAGGCGTTATCTAATTAAATGCGCTAATTTGCATACAAAACTAAATCTAAATCTCAATATTGGATGAAGTCAGGTTCAAAATTCTTGTTAAATTTTTTTTGATATATTAAAGTCAAAGTTTGTTTTACAGAGGGGATTTTGGATATCTATTTTTATCACTCCATAAATCAGAAAATACTATCAACGACCAGAAAAAAAAAAAAAAAAAAAAAAAAAAGGCAGGAGAAAACAGCCTTTAAAGATATTTACTGTAATTAAAATCTACAGACGCAAATACATGAAGTGCTATAAAATATACACTTAAAAGTGTATTTTGGATGTTTTCTTTCCACCAGTCTGAAAAAACACTTAAAAGCCAAAAAGCGCAAAATCTCAAAATTGACAGGTGCATGAAAAAAAGTGTTTTTGCCTGTAGTCCCCCCTTAACCCTTATAGGGTCTTTGGGGTCTCCACAGACCCCAAACGACATTTGCTAAAAATAAAAAAAATGTCTTTGTCCAAATAACATGAAACTTTGTACAGTGGTTAACACTTTCTAGATCTACAAATAATAATAATAAAAAAAAAAAATGGAGTGATATCTTGTTTTTATGTTAGTGCAGAAAAAAAGTGTCACACTCAGGGTCTTTGGGGTCTCCACAGACCCCAGGCAACAAAATGTAATTTTGTAATAAAATAATTGTTTTTTTTTTTTTTAAACAAATGTAATTTTACTCTGTTTATTAATGTTTTTACTTCATATTTGTGCAGTTTTTGGAGGATTTATCATATCTTTTAAATTTATATAAATGAATAAATAAATATTTTGTTGAGTAGGTTTTTATACAAAAAATGCTTTTTATGTAAAATTCACTTTATCAAAGACCCACATTTCCAAATTTCATTCATGGGGATAACATGGATAATTAGACATGGTTTAGTGTGAGATTTTTGCCCATCTTTTGGAAAATGCAGTTTTAAAAGTAAAAAAAAATATCACTTTTACCAGTAAATGGCTGCAGAGCTCCACTATTTGCTATGTGCTATTTGACTTACTGAAAGACATCTTTTCACAAGTTTTTTTCAGTTGGATTTACATCTAAATATTATGAAATCACAATTATGACAATAAAAATTACTTTTTGTCAAAGTTTAGCAAGTTTAGTAAGTTTTTCAAAAATGTTGATTTTGAGGATGAATTTTGTCCATTTTCTAAGTGGGGTCTCAACAATATTGAAGAACTGATTTTTTTTTATTACAAAAAATACTAAACTTTGAAAAAAGTAGCTTTTATTGTTATAATTGTGATTTCATCATATTTAGATATGAATCCAACTGAAAAATACTTGTCTTTCTGTCAGTCAAATAGCACATAGCAAATAGTGGAGCTCTGTAGCCAGAGCCAGAGGGAAAGATTATCAGTATATAATGATTTTGTGTTGTATGTCAAGTCATTTGAGCCATCTTTTTTCATTTCAAAACTTGAAAAACCCATTATATGCAAAAGAGCACCTGAAGACAGAAAGTCATACAGGTTTGTATGAAAGCACATTTCTGCCACATAAGAAAAACAGCTGATAATAAGGACATAAAAAGATCACAATTATGAGATGACATTTTTGAAATTAAGACAATTTCTAATTTTGACTTTTTAATCTCATAGTTTTAATCTCATGACTCTCATAATTTTGACTTTTTATTTCATAATAATGATTTACTGTGCCAAAGCATGATTTTTCCCCCTTTGGTGGAAATGGGCTTCCATAGGTTTGGACATGATGCTGTGTATAAGATAAAGGCTGAAAGTTATAAAAGTTAAAGCACTTAATGCTCATATAAGCTGATTTCAGTCATATAATTTAAGGCAAAAAAGCTTGTAATTCATGTAAATATATTATTATATGCATTTATAAGGTGAATTGGGTAATTTCTGTACCATTAACAGCGGCCCCCTCAAAGAGTTGTCCCAAACATGTCCATTACCACCCACAACTGGTCAGACTAACATACTGGACCCGTCCCCAAACTCACTAGAAAATAATCACACACTTCACCTATAAAATACTGAAATTTTAAAAGAGATATAGAATTAAGTTAAACTTACATTGAATTATGGGGAGCAGCACAGTCATCTTTCTGCTTTTTTTGGATCTGGATCTATTGTTTGTGAAGCTACAACTGACATTCAAGGTGTCACTCTTTTCTTCTTTACAATATATGGTCTTTACTGCCGTGTATGATATAATGTTCCCTTGGATTACTAGAGAATGCAGTAATATGAAAATTGTTTATCATCAAGTGTGTAAATACCATAAATAGATACTTATCTTTCCATTATTTACACTGCTTGTGTTTGCATTGAAAGAGCAAAAATAGTAATGAGATGTACTTACCCGTTCCTTGAACAGCAGTTAGACCAGGATCCCATGTAACAGTGAAATTTTCTTTGCTGTATGGAATTTTACACTCAATTTTACATTTAATTATCGGCCCTGAAGTACTTCTACAATCCGGAAATTCGGGTTCACTCCTGGCCTGTATTTCTGGCAAAAGTGCTATGTCCAACTCTTTGCTTGCTGTGTGTTCAATGGACCCTTGTGTATACACGCACATAAATTTTCCTTCAGACAGAAAATAGATAAAAATGATTTTTCAAAGTTGTAAATAGAACAAAGATTATTAAAATATGTTTTACAAAAAAATACTGTTTTAGCTTTTCTACTTCAAAATTTCACATATAATCCAATGCGTTACTTGCCATTTCTTTGTAATTGTTTGGGAAATTTACTAGCAATTTCTAAACAAATTTTGTTTTCTGTGCATTTTTCAGACAAATTAACCTAGACATCAATGGTTCTGTATTTTACAACATTGAAAAATGACAAACATCAGCTTTAAACCGAAATTTAAGCCAATATCAATTATTATATTTAAAAATGAGTGAAAAGTAATATTACTCTCAATGTCATGCGATTATCCTAATTATGTGTGTGGAAACATACCTTTCCAGCTTTCTGAAATTCCACTGAGTTGAAGCATGTCTGCAGAATTTTCTTTTGCCAATGTGGCCTCTTTTCCTGTTGTGATCTGTGTTGTTTTATTCCTGTCATCGGTTAAGTACCACTTTACCTCTTTCAGTCCCACCGGTGGAGTACAAGTTATATTTGCCATGGAGCCTATATCAATCGGTTGATTCTCAGGTACTTCAATTTTAATGAGGCCTTTGGAGAAAATAACAAGACATGAATGTGCAATAAACTCTTCTTTATCACATACATTTGTTTGTGTAGTATTATAAATATAAAACAGTGCTGTAAAAACAGTTAAATAGTTCACCCAATGAATAAATAAATAAGTTACCTGTTGTAACCAGCTGAGTTTTATTCAGTTTATTAGTTAAATTCACAAGCTCCTCAATTGAAACTGGACCAAGTATCTGCACTGTATAATCTACGACCACACTGCCATATCTTTAAATAAAATGGGAGATGTTAATACATTTTCTGTCATTTATTTATTTTTAAATAAATAGAAAGAACAGGAAACAGTATTGCAAGACGTATTTGTCATGATTACCTGTAACGATTGATAATCAGAGAATCAAAATATTTAAGTGTGCTGTAATGTTCTGCAAGCTAAAAGAAATTAAAACATGCAGGTGATGTTTATGTACAAACAGTGTATAATATATTTTTGGAATTGATGAAGTTGTGCAAACAAATCAAAACAATACGGCAACAGTATTTTAGGCATTGTGCTGCCTGTATATTTCTGTGTGGACTACTTCAAAGCTGCTTTGAACCTTAAAATGCAGGCCTACCACCATAATACAAAATGTAATGACTTAAAGTTAATGAAATTTGTTGTTTCCATGAACAATAGCTAGTAGGGAAAGACTAAATGCAAAATGTAAAACACCAGAATGAAAAAAAAATCTGGTAAAAAAAGAATGTAAGAAGCATAATCTTTAAACCAATGTGATATCTCAAGTAGGGACTAAACCTTGTACGTGACTTGTTAACCAGTTAGCTGTTAAAAATATTATTATTATTACAGTGTTGGGGGTTGATTTTCAGCAGTACATACCTTTTTCCTTATTTTCTGATCCAAGGTCTTGTATTCAGAGCTTATTTTGTCTTCAGCACATAATATTGAGCAATCATACTCTGTCATTGTAGTATTTCCATTGATGCTTACTGGAAAAAAATAAGAAATCGCAGCATTCAATGACTGTTTCTTTCATCAAGAAATCTTGTGCCCAAATTCAACACGGCTCTACCTCTTCTGTCAGACAGGCACACAGCGGTTTCTTCAAGTTTAAAAATGCAGTAGGCATGATTTTCGCATATGTCCTCACTCCACGTGTATTCTGGCATGCATGAACAGTTCTTATGCGTCACATTCAATGTGCAGTCTGCAAACAAGCACATTAGAGTTTTGTTTGTTTGTTTTGTTTTTGTAATGTCAACAGTTATTAATCAGAAATGTAGCTATTGCCCATAAAGTTTACCCATTTTAGGTCATTCCCCTTATGAAGTGCATTTTCATGTCTCCATCATATACTGGATAAATTATTAAACCTTAATTTATCATGTAAATAAATCATATTAGTTTTCTTTTAGCACAGTAAAGTGAAAAATCAATTTATAGGTTTTTCTTAACTGCTGAAATCATTTTCCATCATTTTAGACTTTTGTAAAATCCCTTCAACCAACAAAGCCATCATTCTCCCGGAACTGACTTCAAATTGTGTTTCACTTGAAACCATTCCATCTTGTTTGATCAAATGACATATTTCATAATGTCAACATTTCAAAAGATGCTTAAAAATATAAGCTTTAATATCCTCATGTTAGCAATAAGCTGTCATTAATAATGTTAATGTTTCTGAGTTTGATCAGAGCGTATTGCTGTAAGACAGTTATTAATTTTTACAGAAATACATCCTAAAATTTACAGGAGGCATATTTATTTTTAACCCTCAAAAGCTACCACAAATGAATTTATCTATATGAAAATATGAATATGAAGGAGTTTTTATGTACTGATTTTTTTTTTTTTTTTATTACACATCGCTTGTGTTTTAGGGAAATGTCTGTAAATTACCAGATAATGTACCAGTACCTTTTCAGGGTTTTTGTTTTTCTTTAAGGATTTTTTTTTTTTTTAAATCATGTTTGCATTGTGTAATTTCAAGCATTATATGTTTGTTTACCTGTTGTGTTGGTGATTTCGGTTACAGTTGCACCCTTCACACTTATTTGTTGCATGTCACTCAGAATGTGCATTACATTGGAATACACCAAATTCTCAATTTCAAGCTCAATAAAATACACCATTGTGGAATTCCCTGGAATGTAGCATCGTGACAGACATTCAGATTAATGGAAAAATTCATATTATTTATTCAAAAGATTATTATTGATAATGGGCAAATATATATATTACCTGCCACAGCAACCTTCCAAACAAGAGTGTGAAAGGGTTAATGCTTAATAAATTGTTTGCATAACTGAAGAACTTAAATAACTAATTAAAATAATTAAATAACCTACCTTAAAAATAATTGACAGAAAAAGGAGAATAACGCCTTTAGACATTTTCATTTTTGTGCCGTCAATTTCTGGTGGATGGAACAGAGCGCAGTCATGAACATATGAACATATGCATATGCCTTCCATCACTGACTACAATCAGGCAATACATTTACATTTATTCATTTAGCACACACATTTAACCAAAGCGACTGGAACAAGGAAGTTTATAAGGAGTGAAAGCAAAGTAGTTTTTTTTTTTTAAGTAATAAATTGACCACAGCAATATGCATTCAGATACACAACCAATCAGAAGTTTGGAATTTGTTTTTTAAAGAAATATCTTCTGCTCACCAAGGCTTCATTTATTTGATCAAGAATAAAGTAAAAACAGTAATATTGTGAAATATTTCAATTTAAAATAACTTTTCTATTTTATTCCTGTGATCAAAGCTGAATTTTCAGCATCATTACTCCAGTCTTCAGTGTCACATGATCCTTCAGAAATCATTCTAATATGATGATTTGCTGCTCAAGAAACATTTCTAATTATTATCAATGTTGAAAACAGTTGCTTCATATTTTTGTGAAACCTGTGATACACTACAAAAATTTGGGGTAAATAAGATAAACATAATATATTTTATTCAGCAAGGATGCAAAAGATTTTTAGGCAACACTTTACAATAAGGTCTCATTCATTAACATTAGTTAATGTATTAACGAACATGAACTAACAATGAGCAATACATTTGTTAGTGTTTATTAATCTTTGCATTAATGTTAAAAAAGTTTATTTTAATTATTACAAAACAAATTTTGTAAATATTGAAATTAACATCAACTAAGAGTAATAAATGCTGTGTTAACTAATGAAACCTTATTGTGAAGTGTTACCGATTTCTATTTCAAATAAATCCTCTTCATTTAACTTTGTCAAACTGGTAAACTTTCTATCAGCTTTCCTTACCTTTTCCACAACATTTTCAACATTGATAATAAGAAGCATTATTAATAATTGAGCTGCAAATTTCTGAAGGATCATGTGACAGTGAAGACTGGAGTAATGATGCTGAAAATTCAGCTTTGCATCACAGGAAAAAATAGAATTATTTATATAGAATAAAGAGAATTTAAAATAGAAACAGTTCTTTTAAATTGCAATATTTCACAATATCACTGTTTTACTATATTTTAAATGTGAGCATAAGAGACTTCTTTCAAAAACATTTAAAAATCTTCATTCTTCCACTCTTTTTAACAAGTTACATCCTGATACATGGAACTGAAGTGAAGAACACTAGCTAGAAACCTTTAATCTTGTTGACGTACCTCTTTGGCTTGTAAATCCTCACAGCATTATTGACCTCTGGATTCAGGCTGTAATTTAACTGTAGTGATAACTTTCTTAAAAATGTTACAAGTGTCCATACAGACAGAGTGAGAGGATGGAATGATATCCCAGTCAATGGATTTTCCCAATAACCCTCCTGATTTGCATTATTCAGGTCACATGACTCCAAAGCATTAAAGACTTCAAATTATTCTCCACCACAATAAAAAATGGCTCCTCTTGAATAAAAATATACTGTAAGTGTATTTGTAAGTCATACACTGTAAAAATATTATTGTTGGTTTAACTTAAGTAATCTGGTTCCCTTAAAATGTTGAGTTCATTGAAACTAAAAATGAGGTAATACAAAGAAAGAGATCTCAAGATCATCAATTTATCTCATATAAATATGACACTGCACTACTTTTCCATTATTTTTCAATGCAAACATGCTCTAGATCAGTGTTTCCCAACCCTGTTCCTGGAGGCGCAACAACAGTAAACATTTTGGATATCTTTCTTATCTGACCCATATATTTCCGGTCGTGGAGTCTCTACTAATGAGTTGATGAGCTGAATCAGGTGTGTTTGATTAGGAAGAATTTGAAAAACTGCTGTAGATTCATGACACGGCATTCTAAATATGCGGCGCCCAAGTTAAAGAGGCTATATGTTTGAATTTTCAGGTATCAATGACGTTTTTATTGCCGATGTGTGAACAGCTTGTAATGAATGTTAAAAAAACTAAACCATACCTGAGGTTGTCTATGAAAGCCTGTAGACCGATTTTAATGTGAAGGACTCTGGCTGGTGTTGTGCTGAATTTCAACTCGACGGCAAATTATTACCCCCACTTCGTTTAAGCCGCTACCTACCCTGTAAAAAATTATTTTCATTATTTGTTATCCCAACATTTTTTCTTTTATCAAATCAACAGTTCAGATAACGTAATATTTTGAATTTCTGTTGATTAAATAATTGTATTAACTCAGTTTTTTAATTTCAATGAATTCAAAATTAAGGCAGCGTACTTTAAGTTAAACCAACAATTCTTTTTTTTACAGTGTATGGAAGCTTGTTTCCGCCACATAATAAAAAAAAAGACTTTATCTCACAATTGCGAGTTTACATCTCTCAATTCTGACATTTTTTGCAATTGCGAGTTCTAATGTATGTGTAATGCTGCTGCTGCAGACAAGTGGCATTGGATCTAAATGCAGTAGAAATTTATCGAAACAGAACAACTAAAATAACTTTAGACAAGGAACAAGATAAACCCAGGCTCATGAACATGAAGCTGTAACAAACACACACGATACAACCATATAATGGCAACACTAGACAAGGAACAATATACACATGGGGTGATTGGCAAACAAGACACACCTGGGAACAATCAGGAACTAATCAACAAGAAATAATATAAAAGTCCTCACACAGGGAACACAGGCTGGGATCATGACCATGAATTGCAAGATATAAACTTATAATTAAAAGAAATAGTCAGAATTGGATCTGTAAACAGTGATTGACTGTCGCACAACTCTGAACGCAATTCAGTGACGTCAAGACTGTAATGTGATTGGTTATCAAGGCACACATGATCCAATTTAGCCGTTAAGCTTTCTCCAATGGTACAGCCACAGACCCTCATGTCTCCCAATAATAAGACCATCTCTGAAACAATTTTCCTGCTTACCTGAACACACGCAATAGCAAAACAGAACCAATCAACCACAGAAAAACATAATATGGATCCATTAGTTAATTCACAATAAACAAATTAAAATAGCCTTACATAGTTTGTTTGGGTCACCATGATTTTGCCAAGTAAGACATGTTCCAGGATCAGCATATTTTGTTGATCCTGGAACAACATTCTTTTTAGTCCTCTTCAATTTAGTCCTAACCCTATTACTACCCCTAAACCTAACCCTACCCATAATTTATCCCTAAAATCAATAGGAAATGATAGGTGAATAACACTGACGTACAAGCACCTAACCCTGGATGTAAGCCTAAACTTGACATAAACTGTAAACTTTTACCTCAAATCTGATTGGTTGATTGGAATGTTGTTCCAGGATCAACAAAGATGTTGATCCAGGAACATGTTGTACTTGGTAAAATCACGTTCACCGTTTGGGCAATTACATGTATTTAAATTAAACGTTAAAAGTTCAAATGGATCACTGTCAGAATAAAAAGGTTGTTTTTTATGGGTGTAACAACCTGTCACTGGCAGTCCCTTATGAAAATAAATCATGGTTTTATAGTATTTGTAGATTTCCATGGTTATCATGACAGTAATCATATTTTAACCATGTGTAAACAAAAATATCTAATAATTTGCAATTTAGGTGTAAAATGCCTTTCAAATATAATGTTAAGTGGGTATCATTACTAATTTTACTCTTAGTTGTAATTTAAATGTTCAGTTTAGAGGTATCGATATCGACGACACCGCCCTTTGAAATTATCGGTATCGTATCAAAAACAAGTGGTATCACCAATCCTTAGTTTACAAGTGTGAGCACAAGCAGCAAGATAAGTTGCTGGCTGCAGTTCACTTAACGGCTACTGGTGTCGCTAATAACAAGGGTTTCTGAACTCTACTTATCCTTTAAAATAAGTTCAACTATTTAAAGCTGCAGTCTGTAAGTGTTGCCTTTTTGTCGCCATCTCTGTTTGAAACCTGCAATTGCAGTGATTTTGCGGAATTATCATCTTTATATGGGTTGTGCATTGGCACAGCTCCTCAGCGCGGATGAATCTAATGTTTTGAGGTGCAGCTGCAGCTATGTGTGGGGGCTGTCAGTTAACACACCAGTGTGGATCTTCACTGTACATCGTAATTACAGATGCATTTAATCTATGTCCAAAAAAAGAAGTTTCAATGGAAAATGTCATCTGAAGAAGTAACATGTCATCCACTTTTGTTCTGACAACTGAAAAAATCTATGGATTAAGCGAAAACGTGTGCTACTGTTACCTTAGATGTACTCGTTACATCAGAAGAAGAATGGCATCTACGCTAATAATAATAATAATAATAATAATAATAATAATAATAATAGTCTCTGTTTATCCCGAGGTTTACCGTAGTCAGCCGGATCTGGGCCGTATCCACGAGGACCTGCGCCTAGACATGACGACAACGCAGCCCTGAAGTGTCAGCAGAGATTGTGTCAACTAGATCATCCCCTGTGAAGGCCTCATCCACACGACAGCCAGTGGCACAGATCCTCAACAAACCGTCCTATACCGGCGTGTTGATTACGATCCTCAACTAGATGGAACTGGAATAAATACTTTGACTGTTGCGATCCAAATCGGACTTATGAAAGCTGCCTGAATCATAATCATGCACTGGTTTTTTTCTCCATTTTAACACCTGTTTGCCACCTGATGTCACCTGTTGGAGTTTGGGTTCCTTGCCGCCGTTGCCTTTGGCTTGCTTAGTTGGGGACACTTGACATTTGATATTCAACAGTGTTTTGATCTGCCTGCATTGACACCATTGTATGCGAACTGAACTGAGCTGGATGATGACATCACTGTTTACTCCAGTGCCGATATAGATAAATTAACTAAATTAATAACTTTTGATTCTTACAACAGAATGAATCAATACTGAATTTACTTAAGCTTGACAATGACACCATTTTCTTTAAGAGTTATTATATACCAGTTATCACTGTAAAGCTGCTTTGACACAATCTGCATTGTTAAAAGCGCTATATAAATAAAGGTGACTTGACTTGACCTTATTACCCAATGAACCATTGAAATGTCTTACCTGTCCAGCAGAAAAATAGCCATCAGTTTTTAGGTCATGCCACCTTTCAAAAGCCCTGCCGACATTTATTCTTGTTTTCACACGGGACCGGTCGCTTTCCCTTTTTTACTGTAGGCTCTCCGCAGTGTAGTAAAAAGTCTTTAAATTTTTACCACAGTTGTTGATGATGATTGTTGTTTTGAACTTTCTGGATTACAAGCCACCATCTCAAGTTTAAATACATTCCAGCTGCTGTAAGAAGAGGCTACAAATGATGTGCTACCAGGAGCATCCACCACACACGTGACATAGCCTACTAGCCAGGGCTTTCTGTTTACAGATGTGACGTAATGACGCAAAGACAAACGTCAGCAAACTCGTATTTCCCGCTAAATCCTACCAGTATCACTCAGATTATAAAACATTATTACAAGCTTACCGTTGTGAATCGAGCTAAGGTGAGGAGATCGGTGAGGAGAACACCGATTGGTTATGTACTTGCTTAATAATTGACTTTGGATCATTTTTCAACCAAAAAAAGTTACGACAGCAGCTTTAAAAAAAAAAAAAAAAAAAAAAAAATCTTGTGCTTTTTTTTTTCTTTTTCGTTTTATTGACCTGCATCTTGCGTTTTTAACAGCAGAAACACATTCTGTGTGAACTGGCCCTAAGAGTGTTATTTATTTATTTTTTTTCTTCAATAATTTCATTAAAAGAATAGGGTAAAACGACCCCTTACCTGTGTGGCAAAAAATAATACCTTAGTTTGTTGTTCTGTTTTTGCCATAAATCCAGTGTGTTTATACTAACTCGCAGCAATGATGTTTACAATATATAGGATATATGCAACAGGTAAGTACTGTAATTACTATTTTTTTATATATAAAAGAAAAACTGCTGATGAAAGATAACAATTTTGGTGTTTGTTTTTTTTTCATGGGCAAACACCAAATTACATTTTCTTACTATACTGGCATGTTGCTTTCTTCATTCGTATTATTAGTTCTCAGGGAGCAACACCGTGGACTTCCTGGTCATTCACGTCATCTGATTTGTTAGAATGTAAATTTTTTATTTAGCATAGACACAATTCTACCCTGCAAAACCCACAAATGACTTATCTCATGTCTCCAGTACAACATTATTCATTTGCATTTATTTTGCTTACAAGCAACATGTACTCATGTTCATGTTATGAACTTTGTCTGCTCTAGCTAGTCATTTTGAAAAGGAAAAAAAAAAATCCTGAAGGTTTTGTTTTCTAACCTGGTTTAGTTTGGTTCTTTGCCTACATAACAGTGCACAGTTGAGGAAAGAAAAGTTTGGACACATCTAATTATATACTTTCATTATACCGTTTTTCCAGCACTTTGGAATAATAGTGAAATCATCAAAACCATGAAACCCTTCAATTTTTCATATATGCAGCCACTATTTATTATTGTGTACAAAGCTGATTTCAAGCAGAAGCCTTTCATTCAAAAGTTTTGTTTGTTTGGTTGGTTGGTTGGTTGGTTGGTTTTGTTTTGTTTTGTTTCTTTGTACATTGATTGGTAGAAAGATTGTGTCCAAGGTCTAAAACTGTTGGAAGGATGTTGCAAAATAACGTCCGTCAGATGCTAGTTTGAATATCAGTAAAATTCAGTTGTTTGGGGAATCAAGCCTCAAGGAAACAGACCTTGTCAACAGCAGGCTCATTCATTTACAGTATATAAACAAAAGTACAAGACACAATCGCTGCTCACAAAAATTACTCAAAATAGCACAACTGTATTTGCATCATACTTTGCATTCCCCATAATTTTTATGAACTGAGATCTAGTTTACTGACGTTTACAAGTTTACTGATGTTTGCTTCTTATGGCATTTTATGCTTACTTTTTGTGATAACGTTTTACAACTATAAATTATAGGCAGATATCTACATGCTTCATACTGCTGCTTTTGTGTATATACAAAACATTGTCATATTAATAATAACAGGAAATGTGTCAAGCTCAAACTACCATCTGTTTTCCAAATTTTTTGTCATCCAAATTATTTTCAGTCCTGAAATATTTACTTCTGCTGACTTTAAATTAATATTTCAATAATTTAAGGACACATTCACATGTTCACGGTTCTCTGAACAGTTAATGGTCACATGACATGCACAAAAAAAAAAAAAAACCAACTAAAAAGTGTTTTATTTTGGTTGTTTTTATTTTTAAATTGATTTTAATTTTACATTTTTTTATTATGTAAATAATGATAAGCTTTTGTAACTTTTACAAACCTCCTGCAATTTGGGATCCCTTGTTTAAATTTGTTTAAAAACTGTGCCAGACAGAAATGTCTCATGCTTGGGTTTAGTAGCTGGATGAACTGGATGTTGTGACTTATTTTACTTTTGTAATGCATAAAAAAAATAAATTAAAAAAAATTCACACACAGATGCAATACATGTATTAAGAAAATAAATAGGGTCAATTTTGATTTTATGCTGGCTTTAACAACTAAGGAGAAGTTAGAGATCAATAACTGTCTTCCTATGATGGTCTGGTTACTTCGGGGCATGTCAGTTGAATTTATTTGTATAATGCTTTTCATAATTCATAAAGCAGCTGTACAAAGACCAGTGCTTGACACAAGCCCCAGTGAGGAAACCAGGAATTGGCAAGGAAAAGTTCTGGGATGATCCAAAATAAACACGATTACAGTAGTCAGTTCTGAAAACATTACGTAAATGCAGATAATATTTTCCTTATGCTGTTTAAGGGGTTAAGAGAATATGCTTTGTCTTAATCTCTTAAATAAACAAGAAAATGCTGAGGTTGTTTTTTTTGTTTTTTTTGGTACTTTAAAAATGGCTTTCCAGTTAGCTTGTTCATGCAAAACAGCATCATTACAACATACATATATTTTACAATGCAAATCTATCATAGTCATGACACGCATCAAATCTAATCTGATCTGAGGGAACACTATATGCTGTGAGAACTCGGGCTGTTACTGTATGTACAGTATCATCTGCTTTGACTACTTTAGAAATTGGTGCCAAGTGTATACTGCAAATTTTATTAACATTTTGAAGGCTCTGACCTTTGGTTGCTATGTCTTTAAGTCAAACCAGTCCTCAAGTCAGTATCATATTCAGTTCCCTAGATAGGCAACCTTCACTCTTAAAAATAAAGATTTCTTTTGGTTCTCTATATGATTCCATGAAGAATCTTTTCAATGCACTAATGGTTCTTTGTAGTGGTTATTTAGATTATTAAAATGTTGGGGCGGCGCTAGTGGTGGGCTAAGGGGGCTGGAGCCCCGAATCTTTCAGATTTAAAACATACATAGCTTAAATGGTCTCTAACGTTGTATTTTGCCAACGAACTAAACTCGAAACCGTGATATGGCTTTGTGCCTTTATAAAACAGCAAAAGACAGAGAAAAAGAGAAGTGAGCACATTTGCTCACGCGATCAGCTGGTGATCAAAATAAAAGCTCAAGTGTTTATCTCTTGCAAGTGAAGAAATTAGAACAAAAGTATTGCAATTATACTCTATTGTAAAGTAACTACTTATAAAATTTCCATTTATTTTACAGTGCATTTGTTACAATATATGGATATTACTGTCATATGAATAATAAAGGCCTAAATCATATTATAATGTTATTGTAGGCCTAATAATTGTTTGGCATCCTAAAACACCAGTGTCAGTGTAATGTAGACTGAGACTATATCACAGCTAAAAAGATGTTTGAGCCCTCTTTAATGTCCAGGTACAAGTCAATGCTGTTTCTTTGTTCAATGTGCACACTGTACATGGGCTTAAGCTCTCAGTTTTGAGCTCTCAAATTGCACCAGATTGATGCATTTAACCTTAAAATTTTCTTTCGGGGGCGGGGGGGGGGGGATGGGGCATGCCCCCAGAACCCCCTAGAACCCCCTAGAGGAGGTACACCCAACAAAGTTTTGCTAATTCCTGTGGGAAACAGATAGGCGTTTTAAGCAGAGCACCTAGCGTTTTCAGCTGGCTAAAACGTTTTGGTGGACACACGGCCTAAGGAAAGAATGGTTCTTTTACGAACTGTTTCTTGGAAGGTTCTTTGGGGAACCGAAAATGGTTCTTCTATGGCATCGCTGCGAAAAATTCCTTTTGAAACCTTTAATTCTAGAGGGCTTTCACACTAGCACTTTTGGTGCGCACCCGGGTTCAATTGACGTCAGAGTTCAATTCGTTTGGATGATGTGAACGCTGTCTTCTGAACTTGAGTGCGCACCCGCGAACTGTACCCGAGTCCACTTAAAAAGGGTGGTAAGGTTTATGTGAACTCCAGTACAGTTCACTGCTGATATGAAATCAATCACACTAAATCGCGGAAGTGAACCGCTATTAATGACGTTTGATTTGATAAAAATGTGTATTTGACTTACTTTCCTGACTAGAGTGACTGACGCACTGCAAGCAGAGAGCTGTACATCTCATTTATGCTCACCTTCAGCATTCTTTTGGACATTTGCTGTACATTCGCGGTAGATAGACGCAAGTGTCGTTACGTACTGAGGCTTTGGAAACAAAACCAATGGTTCAAAAACAAAAATATAAAAGTGAGGCGAGCAACGCTATGCAATTTGCCACCTTCTCCTGCGCCGTCGTTACCAAGCAACGGGGTAAACAGCTGCTGCTTTCATGACGCAAACGCACCCTAAAGCCCTGGGTATACTTTGTTTTTTCACGCATACGATAGTGTATGTACACAGTCTAACGTACAGCCTTGGAAAGTATACTTCATTTGACTCGTACGCATACACAGGCGTTTTTTATTTCTTTGACTATCTTGTAAATCTACGCCCCAGGGCATGGTTGCTACCTTGTGGATAAACACATTTTGGCAAAAAATATTTGCGCATGTGCGACCGGCTCGTACGTAGAAAAATCCGGCGGTGCGTGTACAGTACGTGTACTGTTCTGATGACAAAATTCACGTCACGCGCACTGTACGCTAACGCATAAAAAGTGAACTATACTTTGGGCTTAAAGCCCTGGGTTTACTTCCGTTTTTTTATGCATACGCTAGTGTACGCGCACAGTCGAATGCACAGTCTTGGAAAGTATACTTTATACGGGACATTCTAAAACGCTTAACGTGACTTAATGTACTAAGACAGTGATTTTAACCGACCAAGCTTACTAAATATCATGCTAATAAAGTATACTATGTGCAACAAATCAGATGTGCCCAAAATATGATCTAAACGCGTTTAATAACACGTTAAGCCTTTTTCTCCCATAGAAAACCGTTATAAGAAAAGGCTTAACGTGGCTTAATGTACTAAGACAGTGATTTTAACCGACCAAACTCACTAAATATCATGCTAATAAAGTATACTATGTGCAAAAAATCAGATGTGCCCAAAATATGATCTTAACGCGTTTTATAAGCCTTTTCTTATAACGGTTTTCTATGGGAGAAAAAGGCTTAACGTGTTTAGCAAGATATTTAGTGAGTTTGGTTGGTTAAAATCACTGTCTTAGTACATTAAGCCACGTTAAGCGTTTTAGAATGTCCCTACTTTATTTAATCTCTCGCCATGAGTAACAACCATGGGCGGATTGGCCATCGGGCAATTCTGGCAAATGCCAGAGGGGCCGGACCATTTTTTTTTTAATGTGGGCCGGTCAGTTTTATTATATATATAAATAAATAGTTTTTACAGGCCGACAGCGCATAGGACGGGTTTTTATTGCTAGCACGATTTCACTATGGTTATAATAATATTAATAATAATAAATGTTAAGAAATGTCCGTCCCGGTCCCGAGATGGGTCGACCGCCCCGCCCCCTTTAGTTACTGTTGCTATAAGCCATGCCGCTCTCACACCACACATCATGTTCTGTCAGAGTGAAAAATACATTGGAGCAAAGAGGACACTGACAATGCGTCGACAGACGAGAAATTTAAACAATAAATACCGTTTTGTGGCTCTTTAATGTTTCTTGACAGATTGCTGTAGCACCTCAGTTCAAGCAGCCCGTGACACTACACATTTTTCAAATTAAAGTCCACGACTTTAATCTAACTGCTTTGTCGGACATAAATGTGGATACAGCGTTATGACTGGTTAGATCGCCTGTCAATCAAACTAAGTCAAAATCAAGCAAGTCATCAGAGAGAGAGCGCAACACGAGCAAATTGTCAGTAAAAGTTAGGGAAAAAAAGGAAAGGCGGTGGAGAAAAGGTTAGAGAAAGCAAAAAAAGGCTCTTAAGTCAGACTCTGCCAAATGCCTAAAATTAACCGAACTCTTTTCAAAGGGTTTAAATTCGGCTGCTGCAGCGGAGGACAGTGTTGTAAAGGTAGGAAAAAACAGAAAATACAGCTAGCTCAAGACATTTTCAAGCAATTTTTTGTTGTTGTTGTATTAAACAGTTGTAAGCGTAGCATACAACCCCCGTATATTTTAAAATGTCATTGCTTCGTGATAATTGGTTACAAGTGTTAGCTAGCCTGTTACTGAATTACATGAGTGAAATATCAGCAGATAAGGTGGGATTTAGGGTAAACAGACTGCTGTACGCTACTTGCAATATAGTCAAAAACACGTCAAAAATGTATAGCAACCCAGGTGAAAAAAAAGTACTTCCATAATGTACTTAAAGTGCTCTATTTTCGCGCACTAATTTTGTACTTAATAGATTGTTCTTAATTTTGTACTTCCATAGTATTTTTTAATAAAACTCTTCTTTAGTACTTAAGATAATCTTAAGAATATCTAAGTGTACTCAACTGTGCTATTTTGAGACACCAAGAATTAGAACTAAAATGTGCTTTTAACATACTATCTCTGTAGGCTATTTGTAGTGTTATGGGTTCAAGTGTACTACAAGTGGTAACTAAATGGTGTCTCAAAATAGGACAGTTGAGTAGGCTACACTAAAATGTTCTTAACATTATCTTAAGAAGTACTAAAGAAGAATTTTTAATTTATTAAAGTACAAAATTAGTGTGTGAAAATAGAGCACTTTAAGTACATTATGGAAGTGTACTTTTTTCACCTGGGAATGCGCGTGTCCGTGGGTGTGGTAATGTGGGCTGGTGTGGCTATAGTGCCAACAACCCATGTAAACATCTTTGTATTCTTTCATGCTAGAGTTGTACAAATGAGGGTACTTTCCATCCTCTTCACACAATCACTTGTCTATGTAGGCCTCCATTGTCGCTGTAGCTTGAATGCGTTCCGGTCTGTTCTGTTTATGCAGTTTTTCTTCAACTACCTTGTGAATCGACACCCCCAGGGCACGGTTACCTTGTGGATAAACTAATTACTGAAAAAAATGTGCATGTGCGACCTGCGGTTACAAAAATCCAGCAGTGCGACATACTCTCCAGATTGACAAAATTTGCGTCACGCACACTGTACGCTGACCCCTCGCATACACATAAAAAGTGAACTATACTTTGGGCTTTAGACTGTTGTTGTTGTTGGACCAGAAAGTGCTGCTGTAGGCTTCATTTAGCAGGAAGTTCCTGTGGGCTATCATGTGATGCGATTGACTGAGCCTCAGGACTGCCACCATCAGCTCATCGAGAACTGACATTTAGCCAAGAAATAGCACTCTAAAATGTCAGCATGACATTTGTCTGTTTATAAAGTTGCATTTATGACATTTCAGCCGAGCATCTGACCATGAAACGTAAAGTCATCTCAACCAATCTTGCGTTTAATAAACCACAGGATGATCCTGCTATTTTCACTGATTCAGAGTTGAGTCTTCAGAGGTGTTACAGGAACTATCTTTTCATATTTACAGTGCAGTGTTGTGCACATGGATTTTGCACACTGGAGACATCTGCTGGTCAAATGTGAGAAGAACCAAATCAATGACCAATGAAATTGGTAAGTTACTTGCAATTGTTTTTAGGTAAAATATAATTAATGCATATATCTTCATACATCTAGGAAATAAACATTGTTTCTGTAACAAGTCAGCAAGTCCATGTCATATTTCACCCCAAAATCAAACATTATTTGCATTGTCTTTATTTTCACCAAAATTAAGCACATTTTCTTCCACAAATGTAAAATTAACCAAAATCAAAATATCATTTATGTAATATGTGTAATATGTAATATGAAAAACGTATTTTGATTGTGTTGTTTAATTTTAATTTATTAATGTCACAATGAAGAAAAATGCTAATGGTCCTATTTTTATTTTAGAGTGAAATATATGCCAAACCGGTGAGATTCACCCACAACAGCAGCAACACATGATGCACACATGCTTTTATTGGAAAAGTTGATTTGCAGAACATTGTTTTTGTGATTTGGATTTGTACTTTACATCTTTACAGATAAGAACATTTTAGTGCATGATGTAAAATATTTTTTACTGGTTTTGTATACAGCAGCTACACATACAAAGAATACAAACGTGGCAGAAATATACAGTCTATTATAAAAATGTACACCCAGGCACACTTCTTCCTTCAAAATAATTACAACCAGACTGAACTCTTACACATCCCTGTGATGAGCATTACCGACACCACCAATATACAAAATATTTACAATACTAAGCACTAGAGTGCAGGCTAACCCTGAGCACTTATGACATTTTTGCTACACGGAGGTCTCTTGTTCCACATGAGACACTGGATTTGATGAGAGAAATGTTTCTGTCTCTTCCGGTGTTCCAGCATCCTCCTTTACGTTGCCATTTATTTCTTTATGACCATCAATCTGCTAGAAGCAGTTTCAAGGGTTAGTTCACCCAAAAATAAATTCTGTCATTAATTACTCCCCCTCATGTCGTTCTACACCCGTAAGACCTTCGTTCATCTTCGTAACACAAATTAAGATATTTTTAATGAAATCCCAGAGATATATGACTCTTCCATAGACAGCAATATAATCACCACTTTCAAGGTCCAGAAAGGTAGTAAAGACATTGTTAAAATAGTCGACGTGACTGCAGTGGTTCAACCTTAATGTTATGAAGTGACGAGAATACTTTTTGTGCGATATAGTATAATAAATATAGTATATATTTGTGCGATATAGTATAACAATACGATAAAAGTAAACGCTGAACGTAAACAGCGTAGAAGAATGACATAGAAGAGAAAATATTGTTGAATAAAGCAGTTATTTTTGTTTTGTTTTTGCGCACAAAAAGTATTCTCGTCACTTCATAAAATTAAAGTTGAACCACTGCAGTCACGTCGACTTTTTTAACAATGTCTTTAATACCTTTCTGGACCTTGAAAATGGTTATATTGCTGTATATGGATGAGTCATATACCTTTTGGATTTCATCAAAAATATCTTAATTTGTATTCCGAAGATGAATACAGGTGTGAAACGACGTGAGGGTGAGTAATTAATGACAGGGTTCGTTTTTGGGTGAACTAACCCTTTCACTACAGTAAAGTCACCCAAAGCAACAACATATTTTATTGTACAGCCACGGTAGCATCTTACCTTTTGTTCAGGAGGGGACGTGCAGCAAGTGCTCGGCTGCACAAGCTTGTACAGAAAGGATCGTGCCGTTCTCACCACTGGATACACTGTGCCAGATGCCACATCGTCTCCTTTTGTTGGGCCTTGCAGTAGAAAACAGAATATAAATTATAGAACTGTATTTTTACATTTTATGAATGGTGCTTGCTCATTGTAACACTAGGGTGTTGTAGGTGGTTATCACAGTTATGTTTCTATCAGTGATATTTTAGTATTATTTATTAACATTTTAAATTAGCTTTTATTTTTATATTTTCAATTTTAATTTGAGCAATTTTATGTTATTTTGTCATTTTTATTTTTACCAGATTTTTTAATATTTCTGTTTAGCTTTAATTTATTTTTATTTCAGGTGTAGTTGTAGTAATGTTTAGGGCTGTCAAGCAATTAAATTTTTTAATCTAATTAATTACATGATGTAGCGATTAATCATTCTAACTAATCACAAATTAATCGTACATCATGATCAAATTTGGCTGAGAAATTACTCCCAAAAGATAATTTGAAGTCATTATTGTCTAAAGCATCACATAAACATTAATAAAAATATCTTCAGCAAGACATATATTTTATTTGATTCAACACAGAATTTATTACACATTCTCTTTTGGACCATGAGTGTGAGTAAATGACTGAATTTTCATTTTTGGGAGAAAGTTTTTTTTTTTTTTTAACTATAGAAATATAGATTTTTTTTTTAATGAAATTATACTCTAAATAAGAAACTAAAACTGTAAATGTCTTAATAATTAAGTCATCGAGTCATTCAATCATTCAAGAGTGAAGTAAATGGTTGTCTTTATAAATGGTCCATTGAATCATTAAGCTTGTTGGACTTGAAGTGGCGCTGCACAGACCGATCGGTGTATGACATCAAAATATTAGAGAGCAGATGGCTCCGTATGCTTTTGAATCGCTCTTGTGGTACTCTGATGTCATACACGCCGATCAGTCTGTGCTGTGCCGCTTCAAGTCCAACAAGCAGCCGATTCGTTCAAAACACGGTTTCAGAAATGAAACGCCGCTGTGTGTTGCTCAGAGACTGTTCTGCTTTGTCTTTATATTTTCATTGGCAAAATTAAGCAAAACAGACAATATTGTGTCTTAATAATACAATATTAAGTTCTTATTTATTAAACTGTTGTATAATACCAGTATCACATTTGCACTCGTGCTATTCTGGACAGAAAAACAGCACTCGTGTGATATTGCACTTGTTGCTCGTGATATAGCTTAACTACATCACATATGATGTAAATATGAGACAAAAACTCAAACAAGGGCATTTTTGCCCCATATCTTGAATTTTAGAGACATTCTAACTACATTCTATAGGCTTCATCATGCAGCAAGTTGTTGCCTTGCATGATATTTGTCATCAATCAACTGTATGAAATGTCAGATGACCTACTTATGTCTGGGGCGTAATTAATTAACGCGTTAAATCGACAGCCCTAGTAATGTTACAAATTCAACTTTTTCAGTTAGTTGACAAGGCAACAATTCTAATATTTAAGTTTTTCATCATATATTTATATTTTAATTTATTTCAGCTTCATGGTAACACCATGGTAAATGGCTTGAATGTCAAACACACGTGGCAGCGGGTCAGGCGGGGGCTGCCCTACACACAATGGCTGTGTTGCAGGCTCACCAGGCCGATCTGCTGAAAGACCTGGACCAGGTTCAGGGGCTCCACCTGAGGTGGTAGCAGAACTGCGCTGCACTACAGACCTTGCTCTCCATGCCACTAAGCAAACTGCTGCCGCGATCAACTGATCGATGGTTGCCATGGTGGCTATGGAGCATCATCTTTGGGTGAACCTGGCAGACATCGGGGAGAAACAGAGAAACTTTCTCCTCGTTGCACCGGTTTCGCCATCTGAGCTTTTTGGCACATCTGTTGAGGCAAAGTTCAGAGAGGCGAAGGTGCAGTCTGCTGCCTTTAAGACCTATATACCTTGCCGGTTTAGGTCCATGCCCCAAGCTTCTATGGGGCTTGGCCCACCTTGGTCTGAGGACCAAAAACAGGGCCTGAGGATGAACATTGTATGGATTATTATGGAGTCGGATTACTTTTTTTTAATGGATGGATGCATTATTTTTGGCTTCAAAACGCAGCCCCCCATTCACAACCATGATAATCCTTGGAGGACTAAGGATATTTTTAAATATATCTCTGATTGTGTTCGTCTAAAAAGAAGATAGTCATATACACCTAGGATGGCTTGAGGGTGAGTAAATCATGGGATAATTTTCATTTTTGGGTGAACTATCCCTTTATTACAGATTAATAAATGCTTTAAAAATATATTGCTTATTATTAGTTCATGTTAGTTAATGCATTTACTAATGTTAACTAATGAGACCTTATTGTAAAGTGTTATCCACTTTATTTCAATTAATAGTTTTAGTTTTGGTTAACCATAAGGCCAATTGAAAATCTAGTCCACAAGACTAAATTTCTTGTCAGATTTTTTCAAAATGTAATATCACAACAATAAACAATAAGCAACACAATTTAAGGCATTTTTAATGTCTCATTCTGAATAAATACTATCAGAAGCTCTTTTGGTGAATGTTTCTCACCTGTCATGAAGCTGATAAAGAGTCCTATAAGCACCACGGTGGAGGAGTTGAGAGCACTGTACCACATGTACGACAGAGAGTAGAAGCCATCCAGCCCTACGGGTCTGCTGAAAAACACAGAAAAATCATTTTAATGCTTTTCCTCAATATATACATTTACTTTGCACTGCATGGTACTGATCTACAAGTCACCTGGCAGCATCTATGACTGCAGTCACGGTTGTGATGGTGATGTTGTCAGGGGTGGCTGCTACTGTGTTGGTAGAGTTGAATGGAGTACCTACAGAACTGGACGTCCGAGCCAAAAAACCACCAATGCCAACCCAGAAAGCCATGAGCAGACCTGCAGCAAGTCCTATTATAGCTCCCTGAATGAAAAAGAGAAAACATCCTTAATGTGAAGTTTATTTAAGCTTATTTCCACCACGGAATAAAAAATAAAATATATTACTATATATATATATACATATTTCTGACATTATTTCTCGCAATTCCAAGTTTTTGCAATTCTGAGCTTATATCTAACCTCAGAATTGTGAGGAAAAAAGTCAGAATTGCAAGATATAAACATGGAATTGTGATGAAGTCAGAATTGCACAAAAAAAAAAGTCTGAATTACAAGTTTTATACTTGGAATGGCGAGAAATAAACTCAAACACAAGAAAAGAAAAAGCAGTAGAAAAAACAACTTGTAATTGTGAGAAAAAAACTCAAAATTGTGATGTAAAAAGTCACAATTAACTTTTTTATTATTTTTTTTATCCTGTGGCGCAAACAAGCTTCTATAGAAGTTGGATGGATGAATTAATGGATGGAAAGAAGAAAGAACTTACAATGCTGTTGGCACATGGGAAAAAGATGCCGAGACAGAACAGACCGAGCAGTGGCCCACCGACCATCCCGAAAATACTGAGAGCAGCCTTAAAGTGAAATACACAACTAGAGGTTAGTTGGATAACAGTCATCCAGCCGATGGTTATGGCAAAACAAACCCTGACAAGCGGATCATGTTGAGTCTGGTTTATTATTATCTGGTTCATTTTGCGATAACAACTGACTGGTTGTACGATATCTCACATAGTACAAGGCTACTTGTCACACAAGTGAATAATTAGACAAAATATTGATGAGTTTAAATGTTTTATTAAACGAATTAAACACAATGTTTCTGTGAAGAAAAAAAGCTTGTAGTAAGCAGCTTTCTAGAAACAAGACGAATACCTAAAAAATACCTTTTTAATATTTTTTTCCATGGCAGAAACAAAAAACTGAATTGCAAGAACATTTCAGGTTACAAATATAACCCTGGTTCCTTGAGAAGGGGAACGGGTATGGGTGGGCGATATACCAGTAAGACACAATTAGAACCGGTAGAAATTCGACAACCAGTAGATATTTGACTATCGTCTCTATTGCAGTTACGTTGTACGACATGTAATGTTGCTGTGCTGTGCGGTCACGAAAGCTTTTCATCTGAATGCGTTTTTATTGCAGTTTAAAAACAAGTGATTTCACGCACTGTGCACATGAAGCCGCTGCTCAAAGAGCGCAAGTACTGAACAGTTCTTTTTGCCGCATAATTAGGCTTGAATGGTTAAATACATATATGTCAAAATTTGCAAGTATCTTCATAAACGCAGTTATTTATATCGTAAGCAAACATAAGAGTTGAAAAAGAAAATGCACGAGTATATTGGATCCATGCATTTGGTCTTAAAGTGACAGCAGCCTAATAAACCTGCTGCCATCTGTGTCATTAATGTTAATCAAACAACAAAAGAGAGAATCTGGCTGAATCACTTTTGTAACTTTAATAAGAATGAATGCATGTTTAATTTACACAGACAGTATAAATTTTTTGATTTCTTAAAATAAGCTGATTACAGCTATAAATTCATCAGCGCTTTTTAAAAAAAGCATGTATGCTTACCTGAAGAACTGAACTGTTCATCAAATGGACGACATAAGCCATAGCCAGACATATAATCCCATATGATAAGGCTGGATGAGGAATATAATCATCCATTATAAACATGCTCACTATTTGATCACTTTGAGCAAAGGGGAAATCAGATGAAACATTCTATCATTGTGCATCAGTGAGAAGGCAGGATCATTTCAAATGAAGAGATAAACATTCAGGATAATGTCTCACCCAGCATCTTTGACAGCAGAGTGGCTCTGGCCTCCGTCATTGAGTAATGGGGTTTGATCAGATCCACCATGGTCACCGTGGCCAGTGAGTTAAACGCTGAGGATATTGTACTGTCAATGAGAATAATCTCAGTTTTATTTTACAAATAAAGTATACTTTCTATATTTTTAAGGCATGCAGACTACTGTCTTTATCTGTATCTCTTCAGAATGTAAGTTTATGAGGGACAAAAGTAAACAAAGCAGATTTGCGTGAACATGCGCTACAGAGTACGATTTTTTTTTAAAGAAATAAATGTTCTTATTCGGCAAAGATTCATTAAATTGATCAAAAGTGACAGAAGACATTTGTTTCTATTTCAAATAAATTATTTTCTTTTGAACTTTCTATTCATCAAAGAATCCTAAAAAACATTTTAGTTTCCACAAAAACAAAGCAGCACAACTGTTTTCAACATTGATAATAATAATAAATGTTTCTTGAGCAGCAGATCAGCATATTAGAATGATTTCTGAAGAGTCATGTGACACTGAAGACTGGAGGAATGATGCTGAAAATTCAGCTTTGCACCTCAGGAATAAATAACATTTTAATATTTACATTTATGCAATTTTGCATATCGTTAATTTTTGGGGCATTTTGTCTACTTTTATGACAGTTGTTTTCTAAAATCATTGAAGATTACTATTACAGTCTTGCCATAATACAGTCATTTTTCTTTTACTGAAATATGATCTATGAAATATGATTGCTTCAATCATCAGGCTGTTACCTGAGAGATGCGCTAAACAAACACGCCACAAACAATCCAGGAAGTCCAGGGAAGTTTTGTAACATGTCCATGACAAAGTAGAGCACCATCTGTAAAACCATAGAAATTCACTATTCATATCAGGAGCTATATTTGCAGTCACATGACTCTTGTTCATCTATAAGATCATTGTAAATCTGGTACTAGTTTGGTGCTGCTAACCTGGTCTTTGGATTTGATGTACTGCTGTTCTAAAGGGCTGTTGTTTCCGTAGCAAGCGTACATGACCAGCCCCATGAGACAACTGAGCATTAAAGCCACCTGAAGACACGGAAACACCATATAGCAGGACCTGCACGAGAATTGTGACACATAAGTAAGAAGTACAGCTCTAAAGTTCATCTGAGAGATTTTGGGGTCTGTACATAGGTAAAAGGAACACTTACATGACGGCTTCTTTCTCCGTACGAGAACTGAGGTACCTCTGAACCTGAGCCTGGTTCACTCCATAAAGAGACAGCATGAGGAACACTCCTCCAACACCTAACGTCCAGAACGTGTGTCTCACTGTTGGGTCAGGATTCAGGCTGAACAGACAGAGTCAGTCAACTGGAGAAATGACTTTGAGTATCAACACAATATCATTCATGTCTGTAGCACAAACAGTACAGGATGAGTTACATGTCTAGATTTAATACTTAGAATTAGAGGTTTGTCCTGAGGCAGTCAAAAGAAATTTCTCAAGGTCAAAACTTAGTATTAAAAAGTGAGAAGTCATTTAGTACAGGGGTTTTTAACCTCAAGAAGAAAATTAGAAAATATATTTGTTAGGGATTAGGGGTGTAACGGTACATGTATTTGTCCCGAACCGCCACGGTTCGGTGCATACAGTCAGACGACAAATACAGTCAATCACAGGCGATCCACACTCCATTCCAGAAGGGGGCACATGCAGTAATGCTGTTTTCTAACCGGCACAACAAGAAAAAGAGCAGAAGAAGAAGAGACAATCTATGCACCAACTCAAAACAAAAGTTCAGATGGCACACAAGAGCTTGCTAGTAACCTATCCGCTGAGTTTCGAATAATTTTTGTGACACACTCCACAAGCTTCAAGGAACCCGGGATGGCAGAAAACCGAATCCTGTTTGTTTTCTTTATTTTACAAAAGCATAACATTTTGTTTTTATTGTAAATGTAGAATGTACACAAATAAAAACAAACCCGGACATGTAAACGTACCGAACTCGTATCGAACCGTGACTTCTGTGTACCATTACACCACTATTAGGGATGTAAAAAAGTTAACACATTAAATTTAATTTAAGATATTAAATTAATGTAATAATTTTTAACACATTAACCAAATTTTATATTATTTCAGGTTTCAGACAGAATGAAATCATGAGATTAAGATTTATTTATTAACTTATTTATTATTATATTTATTAAAACACTATAATTATTTTTAACATTAGAAAATAATAATCTGCAGGGATAGTTGAAAATTCTGTCATCATTTACTCACCCTCAAGTTGTTCCAAACCTGTATGAATTTCTTTCTTCTGCTGAACACAAAAGAATATATTTTGAAGATTCAGATAATTGATAAATTAAACAGTTCATGGACCCAATTGACTTTCATAGTATGGAAAAATAAATCAAGTCAATGGGGCTCATCAACTATTTGGTTATCGACATTCTTCGAAAAATCTCAGAAGCAGAAGAAATAAACTCATACAGGTTTGGAACAACTTGAGGGTGAGTAAATGATGACAGAATTTTAATTTTTGGGTGAACTATCCCTTTAATAATATTTTAATTGTGGACATTTAGACAGTATAAATGGACTTTATATAGTACAGCTGCCTAACCTCCAAAGAGGATCATCATCATCATATTTAGGAGGCCCTGGCTAAAAAAAAGTTTGAACACCCCTGATTTAATAATGACTTGCCCTGGAGCAACTTTGGTGTGCTATGCCACACCAAACGAGTTAAAGTGAACATACTCGATGCCAGAGATGCGTCCACCGTCCCTGACTTTTACCCAGACTTCAGACGGACCACCAGCCTGCTGAACGCCCACAATGATGACGGCCAGCTGACCAGTAAACATGACTACTGTCTGGAAAACATCGGTCCAGACCACTGCCTTCAGCCCACCCTACCAGGAGGAAAAACATGCAAAAATAATTACTTCTTTGAGACCATGAAAACAAACTAGCAAATTAAAATGGATTGACATTTGCAGCCAGTTTTACTTTTAAAGATATTTAAAGGGTTAGTTCACCCAAAAATGAAATTATTCAATAATTACTCACCCTCATGTCGTTCCACACCCGTAAGACATTTGCTCATCTTCAGAACACAAATCAAGATATTTTTGATGAAATCCAAGAGGTTTTTTTTTTTATCCCCCATAGAAAGCAATGAAATTACCACATTCAAGGTCCAGAAAGCTACTAAAGACGCATTTAAAACAGTTCATGTGACTACAGTGGTTCAACCTTAATTTTATGAAGCAACGAGAATACTTTTTGTGCACAAAAACAAAACAAAAATAATGACTTTATTCAACAATAATCTTCTCTTCTGTGTCATTTTCTTATGCTGTTTACGTTCAGCGCTTCCAAGTTCTGCGTCAGATCGCAGACTCATTATTGGCCGGCTCTTGCGTCAGCATCGCATGCATGTGTCGTGCTGCTCACATGAGCAGCGTTGGCCAATACTAAGCCAGCGTTCTGACGCAGAACCTGGAAGCCTGCACTGTCTATACAAAAGAAACATCAAAAATATCTTAATTTGTGTTCTGAAGATGCACGAAGGTCTTAAGGGTTTGGAACTACATGAGGGTGAGTACTTAATGACAGAAATTTACTTTTTGGGTGAACTAACCCTTTAACCCTGTGCAGCCTGACATGTGAAATAAATAACAGGCAGAAAAAAATATATATTTTGTATTATTACAAATAATATAGGTAACACTTTACAATAAGGTTCCATTTATTAACATTAGTTAACATAAATTAACAATGAAAATGTTCTTCTACAGCATTTATTAATCTTAGTTCATTTCAACATTTACTAATACATTGTTAAAATCAACAATAAAATATTAATGTTAACAAAAAATGAATACTGTAACAAATATATTGCTCATTATTGTATTGATTACATTAACTAATGGGACCTTATTGTAAAGTGTCACCAAAATAATTTTTATTAGGGGGGAAAAAGACAAAAGTAAGATGAAATTCTGATAGCTTGTAATGTAAATCAATGAGATAGTATAGCAGACTACTTACATAAAATGCAGATAAATATCAGCTGTCATACATCTCCCAATAATATGTCTTATTTAGATGATATTTAAATGCTTAGCTTTATTATCAAAGTTCTGCAGTTTTAATAGAGTGGGGAAAAACATATACATAACGATTTTAAACGTATAAACGTTTCAGATGCAGAGCAAGCTGATGAAAGTTTACAAAGACAAACATTTTATCATGCACTGATGAACTGTGCACAATAAGACCAGATGCATGTAATCTGTCAAGTAAGTTGGGAAATATTCATGTATGTTGTGTTGACTTTAAATAATTTAAAAAAAGATCTTACCAGTGTTGTATATACAGTGCAGACCAACCCAGTTGCCAGCACTGCTCCCCATAAATGAAAACCAGTAACTAGAGACAGAAATTAATTTTCATGCATTAATAATGTTAATTATGACTATATTTATTTGAAAGTGATTGCAACATTACCTGCATTCAGTGCAAGAGCGGGTGTATAGATGCCAACACCCATATAAATGACCTGCAAAAAAGACGCACACATTAACTCTCTCCAAAAAAGCCATTCAATGCATTAAATATGCAAAAATGGAAACTTTATTTCACAATAGAGGGCTTACCATCTGAAAAATAAATGTAACAGTGCCACATATACGGACGGCTTTACAGAAGCGCAGCTCCAAATACTGCAAGGTGAATGAGACGTGGACATGTTTAATAAAGGCATCACTGACAAAACAACGCATTAGTGGTGCAAAACTCATCTAGAGTGTTGCCGGGCTGTTGTTATGGGGTTGCTAGGGTGGTCTCTAAATAATATCTGTAATGTGTGTACCTGGTAAACACTGGTGAGATGCAGTCTGTAGAACACAGGAATGAAAATGTGTGCTGGTATCAGGAGACCCAGAATATAAGAGCAGCCAATGAACCAGTACTGCGTGCCATTGGCGTACACTTCAGCTGGCGTGCCAATGACGGCCACAGCTGACTGGAAGGTGGCCATGAGAGACAGAGAGAGCGGCAGGCACTTCATACTCCTGTCTGCGTACAGAAACTCTTGCGTGGTGCTCTGGCGTCCTCCGGTGAAGGCGTAGTACAGCCCGATGGACATGGAGGCCACCAACAGCAACACGAATATCACATAATCAATAATAGTGAAGTACTTAGGCCCTGATGGATCCATACTGAGATTGCAGGCATGAAGCGTGATATTAGAGTCTCTGCTGCGTGATCAGGACAAAGGTCAAAGCCATCGGCCTGCAAATCTGATGACGACCTGAAACATGAAACACACTGATAGAAGATTCAGGTTATGATTTCATGTTATGCTAGTGTGTTGACATTTAAAGTTGCCATCTATTTTTCAAATTCATGTTATTAGATCTTATGGTGATAATTTCATGCTTGGGTCAATGACGTGACGCCTACATTTTCTGTCTGATTGCATTTTTTTCAGTTAAAATTTGGTTTAAACGCATAAAAAGATATGTAGTACCTCTCCCGTGCATGTACTCACTTTAACTTTTCAAAAAACATTAGTTTTCTGTTATTTAAAGTGTCAAAATATCATTTGGTGCGACCGTCCGGCCATAACTTCTGCTTTGGAAATGTCTTTGAAATTACTCTAAATTTATTCAAATTCATTTTCTGCACTAATTGGCATGATTTCCAATGCATTTTGTAATCCTGTACAAAATTGCAAAGCATTCGTATTTATATTTCCATCATAATATACAAACAAACTTTGTCCGATGATGTCCATTTTATGAAATATCATGTGGTGCGACTACCAAAAAACAACCACTTTGGGACTTTCATGTTGAAACCCATTCAAAGACAGGAAGTTGCATCATATACCAGTTTGCGAAGGACCCATGGAAGCAACAAGCAGGTTTGTAACTTGTATGTAGTTCCCACATTTGGATATCATGTGGTATGATTTAAAAAAAAAACAATGAATATTGAGTTATTTCTGCAAATATATACTTTTATTAAAAATTTCATAGTGATCTTTCATGGGAAGCTAGCTTGTTTTGTTTAGGTGGCCAATTCTGTGCCTGTAAATTTTGACTGAATTTGAAAATATCATGTGGTGCGACCACTGCAGAGTGTTTTCCATGATAGATATATGTCCTAGATTGGTAGTTTTTGTGCTTTTATATTCAATTGATGATTTATATACATTAAGTACTTTATTTTAGTATCATTCAGAATAGATTTTTATGCAATTTGGGTCATTTTATAAAAATATTTCAGGCAGTTTATGTTTGTATTGTAAAAAATTGTTTAGAGTATGTAATTTCAGTTTGGTAATTATTAAAATTGTAAAAACTGTTTATTTATTTATAACTATTTCAATCTATTTTACCAGATGCCACTGCCAAGCAAAGTAAAAACCGCTGGCCATAGGCATTGTGTTGATTCTGACCCTGCAGCAAGAATGGAGTTATATCTTGTTAGGAGAAGAGTGAAATGTTATTACAATTTAAAATATCTGTTTTCTATGTGAATATATAGTAAACTGAAATTTATTCCTGTGATCAAAGCTGAATTTTCAGCACCATTACTCCAGTCTTCAGTGTCACATGATCCTTCAGAAATCATTCTAATATTCTAATATGCTGCTCAAGAAACATTTATGATTATTATCAATGTTTATATTTTTGTGGAAACTGTGATATATTTTATTTGTCAGGATTCTTTGATGAATAGACAGTTCAAAAGAACAGCATTTATTTGAAATAGAATCTTTTATAAAATTATAAATGTCTTTACTGTCTTTTGATCAGTTTAGGCCTAATGTGTCCTTGATGAATTAAAGTATTAATTAATTTCAAATTAAATGAAAGTCAACTTAAATGAAATGGTGCACTTATGTTTGCGATGTGATTTTTTAAATATAAAGAAGGTTTATAAAAATTGTGTTCATGAAAATTCTGTAAAATTTTAATAAAATCTGGTTTAAATCTATTTTTTGTATAAAACTGATTGCTTATTGATCTCTTTAAATATATTTTTAATGATATTTAAGGTCTTTGTGTCCTCATCATGTGGTGCGACCAGTAATAACAATATATGTATTAAATTAAAAATAAAATATCTAATTTCTTTGACTGAAATATGAATCACTAATACAGTATGCTTAAGTGAATGGTGTTTTTAAAACATTTTTATCAGTTTTATGCGATTTACAGGAAAAATAAGTCTGTTAACTACATTTAAGAAGGCAACTGAAGTTATAGAGCAAAAATATAAAGTCACTCTTTACAGAATCTCAAACGAACTGCAAATACTTGGTTTCTAAACACTTTAATTACTGAGAACTGTTAAAAATGTTAAGCAAGTTAAGGAAAGGAATTAATTTTAAGATAAATCACGGTCGCACCACATTACATTTTTTTAAGATTATGGCCAATGCATTTCATTCTAGTCAAGACTTCTCCAATCGTTTCTGCTTAAAACTCGCCCTGCAAGTTCACGTTTATCTGCCTCTACTTTACCTTTGACCTACTCTACCTTAACTCAATGATCTGTTACACTTGGATAATAGTTACATTAAAGAAGAACGATCTGTCGCTACTTCCATTTTATTGTGGCTTTATAAAAAATACTACTATGTACTAAAGCACAATAGTAACTGCCCAGTTTTTAGTGGCCTTGGTTTTAGATGTTTCTTGTAAAGATACCTTGAATCAAATCAAGTAGGTATGAGATGAATCACAACATTACAACATTTCAATTGAAGGAAATCATTTGAAAAATTGGAAAAAGACGAAATCAACCTCATTCTACTACACATCACTGGTATCTGGTTTAACCACCAATTCCTCTTATTTTTAACCTTTACATTTCAACCAATTAGTTGTATAGAAACATATTTTTATTCTAATCAATTCCCATTTAATAAGATCAAGTCCTGGCCTCCATTTTAACTCACTGAATATCCTTTTTCACTTGGAAATATTATAGAATTATTATATATATATATATTATAGTCACATTATAGAATAAAATAATGACATCGAGAGCAAACTATCTACTCCATCTAATGAAGTACTGTGAATTACATAAATGATCAATAATATTTATGTCTACAGAACCTTGTCTGATTGGTGGATCTCATTTAAAATCTGGGCTGTATTACAAAAATCAGCGATTATTATTATTTTTTGTTAAAATTGCTGAAGGGGGTGGATTCTGGAATCCACTGCCGCTTCAATGTATATCTTTTGAGTGATTTACAATCAAGTTATTAATCTTGATTAATTTAGATTTATCTATCTAAACATTAAATGATTTGAATGACTTCTTCAAGCGTATGTTAAAGCATTTTTTTTTTACTTTTCCATCTTTAAACACTAGATAATAATGATGAATATTGTCTGAACCTCTCACTGAGAGAAAGAACATGTTATCTGTATGTTTTAGGGAAGTATCCTGATTAGAGCAAGAGCTCAACCAACTTCAACCTTGAAGAAGCTGCGTATCTGTCAGTATCCATAGATACAGGTCCTGTGAACAACTGGCATCCAGGCGAGATGAACCATCTTTTAGACAAACTGGAGCCTAGAAATGCTGAAACATGACCGTGGTGGGTCACTTTGTGCCTAAAACCAGGGTCCTGGTATCATCCGGATAGTATGTTTTTGCCTATCAGTCCACGTGTGGACATTTTCTAAGTTTATCTATTTCTTAGCCAATCAGAATCATTCAACCTGAAGTAGACATATTTTATTGATTTGTGTAAAGTTTAATTGCTATGGAAATGTGAATGTACGCAGGGTGGACTACAAACTCCTTGTGAGTGGTGAAGCTGCAAACTATTCTTCAGTAAAATTCTTAAAATTTTTTTACTTTGACTACTGGTTTTCATTGGTCATATCTAGTCTTTGGGTCTTAACTGTAAAATCCCCTAAATTGCACAGATGAATGGCTTAAATGGAGGTGTAGCATCATTTAACAACCTCGGATCTCAAAGTGAGACTGTTTAGAAAGACTTAAACAAGTTACATATCACAGTACCATGGTATTAGCATATATTTTTTTAGTAGGGGTCCAAGGGGTTAATGAGGGATAGTAAACACTTCCGCACCGGGCACTGCAGGGTTAACAGTGAGACGCCACTAGATTTCGGTTTCAACTTTACCCCAAATGCACTCCCCAGGACCATATTTCATGTAAAATTGTAAATATATAAGCATTTCTGACTGACCTACCTAGTTATCCCTACCATTAGGTTGTGCAATTTCACGTCCTTGTTATTGTAAGTTAGTTGTTGGACGCATGCTGTGTTCCTCAGTGTTCATATAGTGTTCCTCATCTACACAAGCACAACTGGTGAACGCACATGTTGTTCGACATGCAGGTGTTCTTACCTAAAGCAGTCAGTCAGATCAGATGGAGCTTCGTACACTTCATATGTGTCATTCAAGGTCCAGGCAGTTAATGTCAGTGTTGCACTAATACACTCCTCCTAGTGTTACAGTCCATCACGCCTTAAGGTTACTGAGCCACTTTGTCACAATCAAACACACTATAGGCACCTTACAATTTAAATCTAAATCTCCACACTGATAATAAGCGTTTCCCACCACACACATATATGCTTTTTTTTTTTCCTTTCTCTATACATGCTTTCCAAAAAAAGGTTAAATATTATATATAATGTGAAATAATAATATGCGCATTACAATCAAAAAATTCAACCACGTGGGGGAAAAAATAGAGCGTTCTCATGAACACAGATTACGTGGCTGCGCAAACAGCGCGCAGTGATGATGCGCTAGAGCGCTGTTTGTGTTTAGCTTCCGAGGTCACACATGACACAACATCGCGCCAGAATTCGATTTACAAAGAAACAAATTAGCAAAAGTAGTAAATTTGCGCGTCAGGAACATAGTAATGAACAGTCAAATGGAACCAGTGGAGCAAGGTAAACTTAGTCAGTGTGTTAAAATCTAAGCGTGTCAAATATATCGAGATTTTTTGAAAACAGCTTGTATGTCACTTATATATAGTCTTCTAATTCTATATGGACATGCATGACTAAGTGTATTCTTCTATTCTGTTATTTTCTAATTGTATTAAAAACGTTTTGATTTTAAGTGTATGCTTACATGCCTGGAATTTTGCAGACATACACACATATTTATATATATATATATATATATATATATATATATATATATATATATCTATATCTGCTCACCAAGGCTGCATTTATTTAATTAAAAATACAGTAAAAACAATAAAAACAATAATATTGTGAAATATTATTACAATTTAAAATTTTCTGTTTGAATATATTTTAAAAAGTAATTTATTCCTGTGATCAAAGCTGAATTTTTGAGCTGTACAAAATATTTGTGTACAATATTTTTTTTTTCAGGATTCTTTGATGAATAGAAAGTTCAAAAGAACAGCATTTATTTGAAATATAATCTTTTGTAACATTATAAATGTCTTTACTGTCACTTTTGATAGATTTAATGCATCCTTGCTGAATAAATGTATTAATTTCTTTTAAAAAAAAATAAAAATTCTTACTGACCCCAAACTTTTGAACGGTAGTGAATAATGTTACAAAAGATTTGTATTTCAGATAAATTCTGTTTTTTTTTTAACTTTCTATTCATCAAGAATCCTGAAAAAAAAGTACACAACTGTTTTCAACACTGATAATAATCATAAACAGTTATTTTAAATTGTAATAATATTTCACAATATTACTGTTTTTACTGTATTTTTACATATCTTTATATGTGTGTGTGTGTGTGTGTGTGTATGTGTATATGTGTATATGTGTGTTTCAGTTAACACAGACAGGATATACAACTGGACGATCCAAAAGCAAAATTTATTTATAACAACAAAAACTAAATGAATTTAAAAAAAAAAGTGCACAACATTAATTTGCAATAACTAAATAACAATTTAGTAAAGTTACACTACAATCAGACTGTCACATTTTATTACAGATTTAATTCTGTCACTTTAATCCAATTCATAGAATATATATATTCTAAAATATATATTCTTCATTCAGACATCAAAGACTTCTATATAATTTTTCATAATAATCCATAAAAGATCTTTAAACTCATTTAATTTTCTCTTATTAAAATATAGTATAATTTCTAAGGTGAGACATGATAACAGTTTAATGATGACTTTACAATTATTCAACAGTTATGTGGGAAATATTCCTATTTCCTAATAAAGAATGAGTAGCTATGTCCAAACCTTTTGTTTGGTGGTGTAAGCAATATGCATATTTTCATATAATTTGTAATTTTTTTATGCACCCTGTGTTTGTGTCATGTTATATACCAGGTGTTTTGGGTCACCTGATGGCTTTAGAGAGGGGAGGTATGGGACAGCAGGACCAGCATCAGTCTGAGAGGTTAGAGATGCTCAAGGTCAGAGCTCTGACCCTCCGTGCCAAAAGAGATCAACTCAAACAGCAGACAAACGCCATCAAGGTGAGACGGCTTTGAAATATTAAAGAGACATTGATCTAATATCTGACTTTCTCATTGACGTTTGGTAGAATATGTTAAAATCTAGTTACTGTGTAGCATACATATCTAGTTCGGTCATGAAACTCTAGATGTTGCAAGCAATCACATCATTACATCATGGCACAAGCAGATTGGCCTCTGCTGATCCTGCAGCCAATGAGATTGCTTGCATTTAAATATTTAAATATATATTTAAATTGTCAGGTTCATTGTTTGCTGTAAGCTAGTCCTATTCCTCTGAAACCCTCCACCTTCCCCAGCTCCACCTGCCTAGATCTGCTGCTGGATTTATATGTATAATTATGCAGCAGCAGCATATCTTACCGGTTCTGTGTATCTATTAGCAATAATCAACAGCAGCAGTGTAGCAGATCTAGTCCACCAAGACCAATTACATTAACATTGCTATATTCAATAACACGCCAAAACTATTTTGAGAGTTGTCATGATTGAAACTATAAAATTTTACTAACGATTCAAATTCTATGATAATAGTGATGTCCACACCACATCTATAATGATATAAACAACGCAGATGAACAATATTGTTGGAATTACTTTTAGAACAATTTTTTTCCAGCTGATGAATAATAAAACATTGACAGCCAATCAGAATCCACTCATATGACAACTGTAGCACGTGCTTTTGGCAAACACAAGGTTATTGTGCGTTGGTGTGAATGCTAATATAGTTATAGTTGTCTTATCTTTATAGTTATTCTTGGTGTGAATGGGCCTTTACTGTAAATGTACTGTATACTTGTCACTGTTTGGCAGATCCTTAAAGATAAAATCAGCAAAGATCTTCCTTTACAAGATGATGATGATGATGCTGGCGGCTTCATAGAACTACAGCAGTCTTTGTTAACTGCTTGGAAAATGCAGTTGAAAGACCTTCAGCGTGCTCATCACTTAATTGGTAATTATATACACATCCTGTTTTAATGGTGATATTGAGATCAGTCCTAAATCATGCCTCTGTTTACGCCTGATCGATTGCTCTCTTTTTTTTTTTTTTTTTTTTAGGTGGCTATGATTTGGTGGAGTGTAAGGAAGGGAAAAGTGTGTGTGTGTCTTTTCACACAGCCTTTGAGGGTGTGTATTTGGACACGTATAACATGGAGCTGGATCTGACGCGCACCGTGCAGATCTCCCGCCATAACATTCCACCGTCATTACCACTCGAGAGTTTTGCCAAACAGAACCTGCAGAAAGACCTTAAAGCCTTCTTGCAAACCCTCAGCCAGAACCTCAATGCTTTAGCTGGTCGCAGACAGCAGGTCTCCCTCGTCAAGGTATTTTAAATATATTTTCTTTCTTTGTATATATATTACAGGAATATATTACATGCTCTATTTTGCATTTATTTGATCAACATACAGTAAAAACAGTAATATTGTGAAATATTATTACAATATATATTACAAATATATAATTTAAAATGTAATTTATTTCTATGTTGGCAAAGCTGAATTTTTCAGCATCATTACGCCAGTCTTCTGTGTCACGTGATCTATCAGAAATCATTCTAATATGCTGATTTGCTGCTTCCCTATTTTGACGTATATATGAGTGAAATGGCTTCTTGAACAATAAAAAATGTAGGGGAGGACTTGATTTTGTCCATGGGGAATTGATTAGATGGTTGTGGTTTGCTATTGGTCGATCTCATGTGAGTGACAGGTTGCCCCGCCCTCACGCCAGTGAGCACATCATCAGAGAAGAGAAGACATGACATTGCAAGAGGAATGGGGAAATGAATTTTAAATAATTATGATGTGCATGGATAAATCGTTTATAAGGGAAAAAATAGTGAAATATTCCATCACAAAAAACAAACAAGAATTGTCAGTTTTGTTGACTTTCGTGGTAAATATTTTTGTTGAAACCATGAAGCAGTTTTTCAGTGAATACCTGTAGATTCTTTGATGAATTGAAAGTTCAAAAGAACAGCATTTATTTGAAATGGAAATATTTTGTAACATTATAAATGTCTTTACTGTCACTTTTGATCAATTCAGTGCATCCTTGCTGGATAAAAGTCTCTCCTGTCTTTGCCACAGGAACTCGTTGGTTCGGTGGAGGTGATGGAAAGCAATCAGTTGTGCAATATTCTTGTGCTCATGTGTACAGCACAAGGCGAGACTCCCAGAGCTGTTTTATGCACACTGGAGTACGGAGATCTTACACAATGTCTCCCAACACGTGTTAGCATTGAGAGTGAAGGTATGTCACATCACAATTTAATTGACCCTGGCTAAGCTTCACCCTTGATTACTATTTCAGTAGAGCATGGCATTAGCAACACCACAGTAATCTGTTCGATTTCCAGGGAATGTGTAAACTGACAAAAAATTTAAGTCACTTTGGATAAAATGGATGCAAATGTAACAGAACAAGTTATAATGAATAATTGAAAGTTCACCAAAAAAATTAAAATTCTGTAGTGCTGTCAATCGATTAAAAATAATAACTAATTAATCACACATTTTTGTGTAATTAATCACGATTAAATATCTTTTTATATTGTAAAAACTCCACACTCTCCAAATTAATGTAGCAACAACTTAAAGACAGTATGTTTTAAATATTTGTTTAATGGCATCTTTTTATGAATGAAGGCCAGTGTCAATGATACTAAAACTTCACTGCATAAATTATAAATTAAATATAGATTAATCCTTATTAAAGCTACAATTTTCTCTGTTACGTTTGTTCTTTGATTAACATTAATGACAGACATCACAGCAACTGGTTTATTATGCTGCTGTCACTTTAAGAGCTGCCGTTGCTGAACATGACGCGGATCTGATGAGAATCTCATTTTCTCACAACTCTTTAAGTTCATTTAAGACGTTATTTAAACTCATTTAAGACTGCTCTTTTGAGGATACTTGACAAAATGGGCATTACTGTTCATTCAAGCACGAAAGAACTCCATACTGGTGCGCGTCTTTCTGTGCACAGGAGTTGTGTGTGTTTGTGTGTGTCACACAGACACGGCATTCACAGAGTGCGTTCTCGTTCGTCTTGTGGCGCTTGAATGGTTTAAATTTAAGCATTTGCGTAAATAAGAGCATGATCATATAATGTAACGCTAGCCAAATTATGGTGGAAAAAATGGATTCTACGTTAATCGATTAAACTAAAAAAAAAAAACTAATCGCATGCGTTAACGCACTAAAATTCTTTCATCATGTACTCGCCCTTATGTTGTTTTTTTAAAACACAAATTAAGATATTTTTAATGAAACTTGAGAGGTTTCTGTCCCTTCATTGAAGGTCCAGGTAACCAAAACTTAGAAGATCCAAAAAGTTCATAAAAGCATCATAAAATGAATCTATATGAATCAAGCAGTTTAATCCAAAGCTTGTGAAGTGACACAATCGCTTTATGTGATGAACAGATTTGCTAATGCTTTTATATAAACACACATAAATAGAGTACATCACATATGGTACATGGAAAGTCATGTGTGCATCACGTGATAGAACAAACCTCATCAGTTCTCGTGCATCACACACATTTACCATATGTGAAGTGATCTGTGTATGTCTGTCGATCATTGTTTAGATGTAAATAAAAGCCTAAATGAAATCTGTTCATTTTATAAAGTAATCTTATTCAGAATCTTAAGACTTGGATTAAGTGACTCAGTTCATATGGATTCATTTTACAACACCCTTTATAACATTTTTGGATCTTCTAAGATTTCGTTATCCGGACTTTCAGTGGAGGGGACTACCTCTTTAATATGGGGTAATTTTCAGTAAAATTCTTACATGGGCTGGAATGAAGTGAAGATTACAAAGCATTTTTATATACCATTTTGTTGGTTAAGTTGGTTTAGAGTAAATTTATGTGATCTTATGTTCATTGGACAATCAGGGGGAAACAAAGCATGCACTTTCTTTATTTAAAGATTTGAAAAAAAGAAAAGGAACTGAAATTACATTAATTTTTTGTTTATTTGATTTCATTTTTGTAGATAAGTCACTTTCAGAATCTCCACAATGGAAGAAAAACCAGTCGCTGCTCCTGGAGTCTCCAGCTCATACGGCTCTCCTGACCATGAGGGGGATGGGGAGCATTGCTTAAGGAAATGAATACCTTTAATGTAAATAATGTCCTATTATAGTGAGTTAAAAACCCCACCGCTCTATCAATGGGCTCATATAACAGAGAGATGCCACAGAGCTTTTACATTCAGAGGTAGATTAGCATGCAGATGAGGAAACAAACAACTATTTAGCACGATATATCAGTTCAAAATTCCCTTAATGACACACAAAGTTCATCTGTTCATCACATGCACAAGCAAACATTGTTAAATATGTTCTAAAGTGCTGAGAAAGCTCTTTATTTTCTGTCGTAGTTTTTCTCTCTGCAGTTGTTTCAGTCTTTCTTTGTACCATCGGTAATACTCTTCCTGATACATCAGCTCTTTCTGGGAGATGCTGTCGATCAACGCCAGGTCTTTCAGCTGTAGAATAGATAGCTGACCATTCTCCGAAGCTTTGAATTTTTCTGTGGATATCATAGGTGGAGATGAATCATCTTTCTTGACAGAAAATGATGCTGATTTAGCAAACTGTTGGTTGTCATCCTCAAAGGCTTTTGCTGAGGATAGAGCTCTGAATGCTGGGGCAGATTTTGAGAATCGGGTCTCGTGTGCATCGTTTGCCATCCTGACCTCAGATATGGCCCTCATCGTGTTGTTTATTGTTGCGTACGGTTCGCAAACCTTTAATTGCAGCAGTCGCTTGTGCTCTTTCAGCACTAACTGTCGTTCCTGCTCCAGCAGTCTGAGGTTGAGTCTGTGTTTGGTGCTGATGTTGTGTAGTTTCCACTTAAGATGGACGTCCTCTTTGTGGTTCAGCAATCTTGCGTCCATGTGAATGAAAGACTTGGGTTTCCTAATGCTTGGATGTGTTGTCATTTTGAGATGTTTCTTAAAAGGAATACTGTAAATGAAACGGACAGCCGTTTTTTTGGTTAAGCACATAGAGGCAGATTGTTCCAAGGTGAAATTTATTTTACAAACACACACAAATGTCTCAGAAGTCTCAGAATTTTAGACCACAACGATTGTTTTAAGGCTAATTTATTTTATGAAAATGTGTATGTGGACATTGTATACATAATAAATGCAAATTTACTGTACCTGAAACTGCTGCATATGTTTTCTAGTCTCGTAAGAATCTGCTGCTATGACACTTAAACATAACATGTCTTTCGTTCTGAGTTTTGAGTTTCAAGTCACTCGGTCACATGATCACTATTGTGTTGATAATGACAAGGTAAAGCTGGAAGTTTGGACTCTTCAGACCAAATTCAGGCCTTTATCTACATTTAATAGCTCACATTTCCTAATTTTCTGAAAAGTGATTATAAACAAGATTTCATAGTTTCAGTAGTCTGGTGTCTAAGACTAAGATTCTCTAATTGGTGTATACTACAGCAGTACACATGCCAGTTCTTTATTTGTATGATTTATTGTAATTTTTTTTTTTAATGTGGCTATTAAAATGTGATGGGAGGGATAATATTATTATTATTTACAAATCAGTATTATATTACATTCATGGATAGATAAGAGTATTAAATAATATTAACTATTATTTCTTTAAATTTCAGTAAATTGGGCAAATTTTTGGCATTCATAATATAAAATCTACCTCAGTTCACGCTATAGTTTAAGTGTTTCTTAAGCCTTACATTATTTGTGTATATTTTGAGTTGTATATATTTACCTATAAGCCTACAATGTTCCATATTAACTATAGTGTACACTAAAAATACCTTGGTTATTGATACTGAAGGAATAAAGTATTACTACAGAATAGTAAATTAGTATAAGATCTCCTTCAAACTGTCTCAATGAAGCTTCCAGAATGTGTTTCGTTTAGAATATGTTCAACTATAGTAACATAATATAGTAGTTTTGGCAAACTATGGTTGCCATAGTATTTTTACAGAATATGGGAGGTACTATATGAGCTTTACTTCCAGTGTTTCGCTTGACTGCAGCTTATATTCACTTCAGATCGGCTACTTATGCACAAAAACATTGATTTAATTTAAAGGAGTACTTTACTGAAGTAAGTTTAATTTTAAATAACTTTAATTTGAGAGTCGCTGTTTTCTTCCACAGTGAAGATGTCATCCATGTAAAGGTGAGCTGTTTAAAGTGTAGTTTTAATGTAGTCAGGCAACATAAAGATTAAAGTCGATGTAATAATTTGTGTAGTTACTACAGTAACAAGCTATATTGCATTGATCTATATATGATTTATCAGTGCTGTGTAGATTTTGTTTTCGTTAACGCACAGAATAGTTCATACGTGCGCTGAAATTGCGCAGAAAAGCAGACACTGGTGTAAATACAAGTCACTTGACTGCAGTGACGTTGCATTACAGACAGTGTTATGTGTGATATGAAACTTAACTTTTAATTAACGTTTATGTTTTAAGTTTAGGTCCTGTTTGTGTTGTTAGATCGCATTTAAATGTTAATGCAACAAATGCCCGAAGAGAAAACAGTAAGTGAAAATGTAAGTGTCTTAACGAAATACTGTATCAAATTTTAAGATTGTTCAAATTGCCTTTTTTTTCCCCTTTGCTGTTGTTTTGTATTAACAATCATATTATTGTATTGGCATGATATACTTTAGCCTATATATTGCCAAAGTATTAGAGTGGGGAAACAAACAAAATGAAAGAATAAAATAATGTTTAATAAAAAGACATAAAAATAAAAGGCATGACCAACAGCTTGTATTTCTTCTCATTTTCTAGTCAATGCAGGCAGTATGTGTTGATGAAGCAGGGAGACTGGATGTGAAAAATGTTCCTCGGCCTGAACCCAAAGATGGGCAGCTCCTCATCAGAGTCGCCGCAACTGCTTTAAACAGAGCCGATCTTCTACAGGTGAACCACGAATCCTGCCAATGTTTGTGCCCTGGACAAACTGAACCCTATTGATGGCTCATTTTAATTGACAGAAAAGGGGTCTTTACCCACCTCCCCCTGGAGAGAGTGAAATCTTGGGACTGGAGGCCAGCGGGGTGATCGCTGACATTGGTCCTGAGGTCAAGGGGAACTGGATACTGGGAAGTAAAGTAATGGCTTTACTCGGAGGAGGCGGCTATGCAGAATATGTAGCTGTTCCAGAAGAACTCATCATGCCTATTCCATCACACCTCGATCTTCATCAAGCCGCAGCTCTTCCTGAGGCCTGGCTGACTGCTTACCAACTTCTGCACTTCATAGGTAATAATGTCAGCTTGTTTCACTTGTGAATTAAGTGTCCAAATGCTTTCTAGGACCACTGTATTCCCATACACCTTCTGTCCTTTTTAGCCAAAGTGAAACCGAATGAGACGGTGTTGATTCATGCTGGAGCGAGTGGAGTCGGCACCGCTGCCATTCAGCTGGTTCGCTTATGTCGTGCGATTCCAGTAGTGACAACAGGAAGCCCTGAAAAGTTGAAATTTGCAGAGCAGATTGGAGCAGCTGTGGGAATCAATTACAAAGAGGAGGATTTCTCAGAAAAAGTACTTCAATTTACTGAAGGTCTGTCACTCTGGATGTGTTTATTAAATGGGTCACTGACAAATAAAGTTTTTAAAAGTGTAAAAAAAAAAAAAAAAGAAAGAAAGGAGATATAATTAATTTGAAAGTTTTATTAAGTGTTAAGTGAGATTATGTGGTTTTCATAATCAATTAACACTGCTTTTGTCATTTTTTTACAAGACGGACAAAATTTGTCACCAAAAATGTCATTCGGTTTAACCAAAATTTCGGTATTACCGAATTACACTTTTGGTTATACTAAATGAAGATATTTTCAAACAATGCTAACAGGCTGATATCTAGTTAGCTAGCCAGTTAGTTTGCTGGCTAGCTAGCAAAAGGACAATAAAACATTGTATATTTAGTACAAGTTTTTAAAATATTACAACATTTTCCATGTTTTATAGCGGTTGTGCCGAATGACCTGATGTTTCGGGACGTGTATGTGCAAGTGAAAACATGAATTTTTCAGAGAGTTACTTTGCTTCACGACCATGTGGTCCTTTGCAGGTGTCTGAATGATGTCACATCCTATCACATGATATTGACCGCATGACTTGATCCAAAATGGTCCCTTTATATTGGTTACTCCGAATGACATCAATGAAATTAATTTTTCCGTACAATTTTTCTCATAACAAAGCAATGACTTCTACACATAATTTTAATACCATTTTGCTCTCTGTTGATATATGATGTTATAAAATAATGCCAGAATAAAAAATATATACATTTATTACATTTTCAGATGTTTTAATCACAAATGAAATGGCTGTATTGGCCTTTGGATGGTTAAACCGAATGACTTTTGATCCTTCAAAATCTTTAAAATACCTTTATATGTAGCAAAATATAATTAAAACCTTTTGGATTCATTAAAAGATATCTAGTTGTACTATCTTACATACTTTGGATATCATATCTTTGTTTATTATTATTATTAAGGCCTTTGGACAAAAAAAATGACCTGTCACGTCATTGACCCAAATATTTAAATGAATGCATTTAAAGGGATAGTTCACCCAAAAATTTAAATTCTGTCATCATTTACTCACCCTCAAGTTGTTCCAAACCTGTATGAGTTTCTTTCTTCTGTTGAACACAAAACAGAAGAGCAGAAGAGCAAAACTCATACAGGTTTGGAACAACTTGAGGGTGAGTAAATGATGACAGAATTTTAATTTTTGGGTGAACTATCCCTTTAAATGAATTGTGTGTTTTTGTTTAGGTAAGGGAGCTGATGTGATTCTGGACTGCATTGGTGGATCTTTTTGGGAGAAGAACATTTGTAGCCTTGCAATGGATGGGCGATGGGTGCTTTATGGTGCGTTGGGTGGTAAAACAGCAGATGGAGACTTGTTTGGCAAGCTTTTGAGGAAAAGAGGGCATCTCCTTTGCAGTCTCCTCAGAAACAGAAGTTTACAGGTAAGATGAGTTTTTCTAGATCGCATTGCAAAGAAAACCATTTTTATTTACAAATTGATGTAGACTAAAAGGAGTAAGTTCAAATGAATAGTTTACCCCAAAATAGTCCGAGATATTCTGTCATTATTTATTCAAACTACCTCATGTCACTCCAACCAATAATGCTGTTCATTTTTGGCCTGTTTTAACTCCTTTAATGATGTATAATTTTCAATTTCTTATATTCCTTGTATGAATGAATGTGTTTTTATCTCTAGTATAAAGCAGAGCTGGTCAGGAGTTTCACCGAGCAGATTTTGCCGCACTTCCAGTCGGCAGATCCTCCCTTGCGGCCTGTGATTGACAGCATGTTCAACATGGAAGATGTTGAAATGGCTCATCAACACATGGAGGCCAATAAGAATATAGGGAAAATAATTATCAAAATTGGAACCTCTTGATCATAGTATTATTATAGAATACATACAGTCAGTAACATCACCTGATCAGCCCCTGTGCAGCAGCATTGAGAATAACATCTATGCGTTAACATAATGTAAAGAGCAACAATCAGCAGATCTGTCACTGTTTACGACCACTTATAAAACTGCTGGCAGTGTTAAATGTTGTACAGAAAGATTTGACAGCCTAAAATGTATGAGAGGAAAGCATACAGCTTAGGATGAAGAAAAATTCCTATATTAGATTAATGAGATCATATGTTGTAAGCGGTTTAAATTGTCCTTATATGTTATTCCATTTAGATTTTTTCCTTAACCCTCATCCTCCTCCCATACCTGTAACAAATCCTTCCCTAAAATGGAAGCCCTAAAATGATGCATATTTCATTTCATTTTGATTATATCGTTTTTATTTTTAATGCACATTTTTTTGGAGATATTTTATAATATTTTTTATTTTATTTACCTCTAAATTACTATATTTTATCAATATATATGAATACACATTCTTCACATTCTTTCACTTGTATACAAAATAACTCTCCATTACATGCAAAACCCTGTTAAATTTTCTCTTAAAAATAACATGATTTTTCATGACTCTTGCCTCTAGATGGCCTTATAGCTCTATATGGAGCAAAGGACCTATTCCCTGGATTTGAAGTCAGTTTGCTGTTTTGCACAGTTTTAGTATGCATTCAGGTATATTTTTAGACAATTACAAAATCATTTTTGGAAACATTTGAGCACTTTTAGTTTTCATTTTTTAATTTTGGTTGTTCTGCATTGTAAATGTGTTCAAATCTAACCACTTCATATCCGTGTGCAGTCTGCATTGTGACTGATTGATTTTTATTTGAAAAAAAAAAAAAAAAGGAAAAAAAACATTGCCCTATTATATGACCCTCCATTCAATTTAATAGGAATTCCTAGGTGTGTGTGAGTGTGTGAGTGTGAGAGTGTGTTCTGCGTGGGGATGTTCTATAGTCTCATGTGTGAGTTTGTGTGTGAGTTTGTTCTGGATTTAGCCAGATTTATTTATTTATTTTTGACAAATAATAATTAAAAAAAAAAAAAAAAAATTCCCCCATTTCTATTTGAGGTCAAATTGGTAAATATCAAAAAAAAAAAAAAAAAAAAAAAACTTACTTTGGTATTTTGCTACTAAATATTTCAAAATTGTATATATATATATATATATATATATATATATATATATATATATATATATATATATATAAAAAATTTTTTTTTAAATATTCATATTTTAAAATATTGTTTTTTATTATGGGGCTTACTATGTAATGTTAATAGACGATCTCTAAATAAAGTGTATTTTGACATGACATTTCAAGCAACATTTTCATAAATCTACAATTATTATGCATTACCTCATATTAATAGTGAATGGAATGGAATGGAATATTCGGACGTTAAATCGTACAGGCCCTAGCCTACATTATTCATTTACAGATGCCATTTTGAGTAAATTAATATAAAATGTTGATGTTAAAATAAAAAAAGACTATCTGTGGTATTTGTCAACTCCCCAGATACACGTCCTACTGTAATTGTAGCTACTTCTTTACACCTTGTTGGATTTTTGCTGCGCGAGACTTCATAGACAGACAGTCTGCTTTCACTATTTCAAGGCTGCTCTCTGGCAATGAGTTTTCGTACTTGACGTAAGAGAAACTTTATTTCCTACTTCCTGGTCTAAACTCTGCTCATGGTCAATGGATCAACTTTCTGTAAAACGCTGTAAATATACTTAGATATGAATGTATACGGAACTTTATCAAACATCGACTTAAGCATCTCTTCTTAAACGGTAAGTGATCGATTTCATTAATCGGTAGAGTATGATCTCTGACAGGCCTGAGATCAAATCTGCGTTAATGAGCTGAAAATGAAAATATAGCCAAGGTAATACTGCTGGCTTAAATACAGCGATATAGAAATTCAAAATTAGTCTTTCTGATGATAAATTAGCCCTGTGAATATTTAAATGCTTTTAATGTCTTATAATAATAATAATAGTGAAATGTTACGTGGTTTCTTGTGTATTTTTTCACTATACAGTGGCCCTGTTTGGACTCACTTTATGTATGAATGTCATTGTTACTTATCATTTGGTGTTTTGGTGATTTTTAGTCGATGTATGAAGTCAGTTCTGAGCTTAACAGGTGTAATCAAATCACCTACACAATCACAAAGTGTAGGTGAGCGCGGGGCACAACCTAACGCTTTTTGACTTTCTCAGTTTGTGTAAATCTACTTAGGGTTCAGAGAATTTATTTTGTTCCACATTAATTTCACACATGTCTGGTACAAATATGTGGCTTTGTTTCATTAATACAGTATATACTTTTTTCTTTATTTACCCCGAAAGAATGGAAGTGAAATGTGACAACATGCCCCATAGGTGGGGCACATTGTAACATGTGATGGGGCACGTTGTAGAATGACCATTTGACAGCTAAAAATGTTATGTGATTGAATTAAAAAAATATACATGACAAACTAAAATATTTTGTCAGTAAAAGACAATTATTTTTTTCATATAAAATAATAGAATTTTTTTTAGAAATTCAAATTTAAATAATGTTTGACAATGAACACTCTGCAAAACACAGCTATACAGCACTGGTCAAAACAATACAGGCAAACAGATGAAGAGACATATTCAGAAAAACACAGCTGAACAAAAACACTCCCTCCCTCCATTCACAGCTCTCACAAAACACGAGATAAATAGACGAGCCAGTACAAATGCTGAACATTTCTTGAAATATTTTCTGGATGTTCAGGTTCTCCCTCTCAGTCTTTATTCACCTTTTTTCCATAGTTTATCAACAGAAATTCATAAAAGTTGATTATGCCAGTTATATCGTAACTGTATAGAACAGTATAGTTCTAATAGCGGGGCACATTGTAACGCAGTGTAAATTGCAACTGGAATTTAAACCTGGTTAGTGTCTTCTGATAGTTAGTGAAGCATTAAAGAACTACCCAAACTGCTAAACAAGAGATTGGAGATTAAAATAATATCAGATTTGTCTAATTTTAAATAAACACAAAAAAGAGAGAGACACAAAAACGTAAGAAATTTACTTTTGCTATTGTTAAATAAATGTTCAGTGATATCTCACAAAGATTTCTGAATTTTAGCGCAATTTTTTCTCTATATAATGTCGATATAGCAACTAGTAAATACACTAAGTTTCTTCATGCTAGCGTGTGTGGAAGTATTTAAACCATGTGTGTTACAACTAACCCCGCGTTAGTTTGTGCCCCGCGCTCCCCTACTTGTGCTGTTTTTGGTAACACTTTACAATAAGGTTGTATTTGTTAACATCAACTAACAATGTAAAATACTTTTAAACCATTTAGTCTGTTAATGTTTATTTAATTTACTAAAACGTTATTAAAATTTAAAAGTTGTATCTGTTAAAGGTGCGATATGTACGATTTTTGCAGTAAAATATCCAAAAACCACCAGGCCAGTGTTATATATATTGTTCACTTGAGTACTTACAATTTCCCAAATGAGAAAATTGCAATTTCAACCAAGGCTCCGGGACGTGTGAGGAGTCGCCTGTCAATTGCGTCATACCTGTGTTACCCTCGGTTTCCGTTTCATGGAAACACCAAAGACACTTTAATATACTACATGTTTTAAAAGACAAGGGAACAACTGTTTTGATATATTTATAGACAGAAAAATTGTTATTGTTATAACTTATTGTTTAAATCTAATTTTCTTGATTTTTTTCTTGATTTTTGGCTTTACCATGCCTCAGAGAAAAACACTATTTTGTCAAGTAGCTAACATAGCATAATCAGATGCAGCTTTATTTTTAGTAACAGTTATACAGAATTTTCTCCATCATACATTATGTTTTTAAATTAATTGCATGCCATTTATCAACACAAGCCATCCAACATTTAATGATATTCTAATATCAGTCTATCTTACTGCAATGTGCAACAGTGTCTCGCAGCAGCCATCGAGCGAACGCACAGAGTAACGTTATAATATCACTTTCAACACACTCAAATGTATCTAATATGACAAACAAAGCTGCGTTACCTCATACTCATGACCAGAAAAGCGGAAGCGGTCGTGAGGTGTGTGTTGCGCAATCGCTCCAGCGGCCTCGTTCAGCTCCCACAACACTCGGTCCTGCTCTGCTTCACATGTTAATAATCGCATCCATGAACATGATTTCTTTCCGAGTCCTATCCCTATTCTTTTGCACCGGCTGTGAGGTAAAGACCACATGTCCCAAGATTCCGCGCTCAAACTTGTCATCATCAAGCTACGCCTTTGTTTTGAATAGGCCTCTAGCGACCTCTAGCGGACAGAAATCTTACATATTGTACCTTTAATATTATTTAATGGAAAACAATGAAAAAACATTAAAAAAATAAATACTGTTAACACATTAGCCAATGGGACCTTATTGTAAAGTGTTAACCTACAGTGACATTCAGACATTTTTACAATGTCACTGTCCTGTTTTTCTGTTATTTTGAGTAATAGAAAGGAAAACTAAAAATGACTCATGCCACTTCTGATCTTCAGTGTTTTTAGCAGAATTTAACAATGACAGATTCAAGCCGACCTCAACGCAAGCTGTCCAGAGCTGGAGAGAGTTTATACAAGACATTAGGCCTGGAAAAAGGAGCGTCATCTGACGATATTAAGAAAGCATACCGGTAAGTTCTTTAAATAATGCAACTCTTTTGTTCAATTATTATTGAAAAAGATCCAAATATGTTTAGCTAATCAAAAAAGGTATTGCTTCATAATCAGTTTGATAAATAGCTCATGTCAGTACAGCTCATGTCGCTGAAATGCTTTGTTTCATAAATCCTTATCATAAGGAAACTGGCACTAAAGTATCATCCTGACAAGAACCCCAACAACCCAGAAGCGGCAGAGAAGTTCAAAGAGATCAACAATGCCAACACCATCCTCCATGACGACACCAAAAGACAGATCTACGACCAGTATGGCTCCATGGGCCTCTACATCGCAGACCAGTTTGGAGAGGACAGCGTTAAATACTACTTCCTTGTGAACAAGTGCTGGTTTAAGGTGAGTCCTTTGTGTGCATGCAAATCTGTCTATGCCCTTTGCTTTTAGTTATTCACTTATATGCAATGGTTCTGTATATGATACAGCACATGATCGCTATAATAATCCTTTTTCTGGTTTGTTGATCCATGTTTAGACGCTCCTTGCGTTAGGAATGATCTTCACATGCTGCTGTTGCTTTTGCTGCTGTTGTTTCTGCTGTGGTAAATGCGGCGGTTCAGAGCATGAAGAAGATTTTCATTATATGGATCCAGATGAGCTGGCGGCAGAGATGTCAGAGGAGCAGAACAGAGGTGAGGAGCAGTCATGTTTTCGGGTCTGGAGATTGTAAAATTTCCCAGCATCAATCTGGGCCTGCTTAAAGGAATAGTTCACCCAAAAATGAAAATTATCCTATAATTTACTCACCCTCAAGCCATCCCATGTGTATGTGACTTTGTTCTTTCAGCCGAACACAGTCGGTGTTGTATTATAAAAATATCCTGGCTCTTCCCAGACTTGTAATGGCATTGAATAGTGCAAGAGTTTTTCACCCAAAAATGAAATTTCTGTCATTAATTACTCACCCTCATGTCATTCCAAACCCACAAGACCTTCTTCAGAACAAAAATTAAGATATTTTTGATGAAATCTGAGAGGTTTTTATCTCCCATAGAAAGGACACATTCAAGGTCCAGAGAAGTAGTAAGACATTGTTAAATAGTCAACGTGACTACAGTGGTTCAACCTTAATGTTATGAAGCAACGAGAAAACGAGAATTTTGTGCGCAAAAACAAAACAAAATGCGTCTGATGCTGACGCAGGAGCCAACCAATACAGAGTCGGCGTTCTGACGTACAACACGGAAGCTCTGTAATGTGTCTTCAACGTAAATTGCGTATGAGAATGACAGGGAAGAGAGGAAATTGTTGAATAAAGTCGTTATTTTTGTTTTGATTTTGCGCACAAAAAGTATTCTCGTCGCTTCATAACATTAAGGTTGAACCACTGTAGTCATGTTGACTACTTTACCGATGTCTTTACTACTTCTCTGGACCTTGAATGTGGTAATTTTGTTGCTTTCTATGGGGGATAAAAAAACCTCTTGGATTTCATCAAAAATATCTTAATTTGTGTTCTGAAGATGAACAAAGGTCTTGCGGGTTTGGAACGACATGAGGGTGAGTAATTAATGACAGAGTTTTCAGTTTTGGGTGAACTAACCCTTTAATAAATGCCTTCTGAAGCAAAGCGATGGGTTTTTGTAAGAAAAATATGCATATAGATGCATTAGAACTTTATAAACTATAATCACTGGCTTCTGTAGCACTGTAAACGGCCGTGCACGTGTTTACGAGAGAGCGGAGTTCTAGTGGAAGGGTGATTTCTGACCCGACGTAGGCGTAGCGTAAGCCTAGGTAAGAATAGTCGCCTTTCGCAAAAACCACCTAACTCTCTTATGAATGCTTGTACGGCCGTTGCTGAAAGCCATTGATTATAGCTTATTGTGGATGGATGCGATTTTTGGAGCTTCAAAAACTTCAATGCCATTACGAAGCTGGGAAGAACCAGGATATTATTTAATATAACTCAGATTGTGTTCGGCTGAAAGAACAAAGTCACATACACATAGGATGGCTTGAGGGTAAGTAAATTATGGGATAGTTTTCATTTTTGGGTGAACTATTCCTTTAAGAACAATTGTTATAGCACATTGTACTTTATTTATACATAACCTACCACTGTATTATTTGTGATTCACAGACAATGACACAGTAATAACAGGACAGCCTATTCCCGGTCCAGCGCCTGCAGATTCAGGTGAACATTTATTCTTTTTAAAAGTTTGGGGTTAGTAAACATTGAAAAAATGTACTGACCCCAAACGTTATATTATATATATATATATTTCCCCACAAAAGCTGTTTAATCAGCATAGTGAAGCCTCTCATCCATTGACATCCATTCAAAAAACAGCCTTTGGTCTCTTTCCCTGCGTACCGCCGGGGGCGGGGCGTTAGCATTAGCCGTTACGCTTTTTTGGCTAAAGGTTGCAGGCTTGCCTTCCAGTGGCTTTGTGCAAGCTACAGCGACTGAAGTGACAAACGGCCATCTTCTCACTTAGAGGTGTTGTGGGGAATTTTTTGACGCGTGAGATCCAAACAAAATGTTTCTGGTCCAACACTGCATTTATCAAATTTATTTATTAAATTTATTTATTGTGCCAAGAGGTTAGAATGTACACTCATTTGAACAACTCTAGGATGAAAGATTACAAAGATGATTACATGGGTTGTAACCTATTTTTTTTATAGTCTATGGTTGTAACTCGTGGTCAAAACTGTGTGTGTGTCAAATAAAGTCAAATAAAGTAGGCTATACTTTCCAAGGCTGTGTATTCGACTGTGCACGTACAATAGCGTACGCATAAAAAAACGAAGTATACCCAAGGGCTTTAGTGTCATTATTCAGCTCAGTTCAGTTCAGATTTTCAAATCAGTGCAGTGAAATCGATAATATATTATCTATTCATTATCTTTTAAACCCCACATTTTTTGAAGGTGACATGCTAATTTTTTAAAATACTGTAAATAAAATTAATTTAGTATTTTTTAAAATTAATTGTTAAAATACTGTGAAGAAAGCGACTACTCAACCATCATTGCTCCTGCTAATATCACTATTACACAAAGATTCTTGTTTTGTTGGTCCTGATATTACTGGATTTCCTTTTTTTGTGTTGTTCAACAGGACACCCTGTGTTTGTTGGAATGCCCATTCCTGAAAAGTCAGGTGAATATCAGCATCAGTAATTACAGTAATTAGCATTAGCACATCATATTCTGTGTGATGTTTGGATAATGTACTTTTTTTTGGCAACAAAATGGCAGGACAGTTGAGATTGTTGAGGGTTGCAGTGAAATGCTGATAGTCTGTGTTCTCCTGCAGATGGAGACACTGTCATACTGATCACAGATAAATAGAGCAAACAACTACCTGAAGATTGATTCGTCCCCGTTTCAGCGTGAAGGATGTGGAAATGAGGACACTGCTGTTTCACTGTCAGTCCACACGGTCTCTGTGCAGTAAGTGTGGATCGTTTGATTTCCACGCATAATGCTATGTTTACATCATTTATAATTTCCTTTGGTTTGCTTGATTTGTATTGCAAAGACACTTTTTCTAATGCTTCTCTGATGAGGAACGCAGATTAGATGCAGCCCTTTAAATGACATATAGAGTACAAATAAACATATACATCCTTGTGTAAAAAAGTTGCTAAATTACCCGATCTAATGAAATAAGAATCTACTTTTTATTTATATAAACATATAAATATATGTAACAACACCAGATTTATTGGTTTGCTTGATTTTTTTTTTTTTTTTTTATTTATCTTTTCCAGTGAGAACCGATTTATGCCCTTTCTGTGCTGTACATCACAATAATTCTTAAGAGCACAAAGCTTTTGGAACCTTTATTAATAGTGTATTTGTACCATGCGAAGTTGTTAAGGATCTAATACAGTGATAACAAATAAATCCAGCAGTTCTTTCTTATTTGTATGTACATCAACATTGACATTTTATGTGGTTTATTTTGTCACTGTTTCAATCAAACTTTGAAATAACCATTTTAAGGTATATGATCATTTAATATGATGTTAATCTTTTAAAAGTTTCAAATGAATGTATAAAAATGATCATTATGCCATATGATCAATTAGGGCAGGGGTTCAGGTACGGTCTGTCCCGCTGAGTTCAAAGGACCACTGAAATTTTGCCACGCAGCAGCTGGTAATTTAAAGATTAATATTTTGTTGCTGTTGTGGTAATATTGCACGGCCTCAGGGATGGTTTTGTCTGAGATTCTGTTTGTATATCTCTGTTTTTGTTTATAATTGTAATGATTGGCAAATGACTGCTGCTGCAATATTAATATTATGAGGAAATATGAAAGATTAATAAATATAGTTGATTCTTGTATCTACTCAAGTTTTCAGTGTGAGTTTGTTCATGTGAATTTGCTCTCTATAGACATCTTTACAGCAGTGAAAATGTGTATATGTGCACATCTGTTATCCATCTGTTATCCAAACCCTCCAATCGTTTTTCCCACTTTATCTCTAGTTTTGGAAAAGTGACCTTGATGAAAACTAAACGGTTTTACTGCCCTGACTCATTTTTCCCGGCATGTTATAGCAGCAGCATGTGAAACAGCATATGGCATAAAACTTACTGGAAACTTAAAGTTTAACATTAGTTCATCTTCAAAGTTTTAGAGATTTTAATGCATGTTTTTTTTAAAACAATCTGCCCTGTAAATTACAAGCACTATTTATTTGGAATTTACTGTTTGGAAGGATTTTTTGTTAATGGTCTCCATGGTGAATTTGGAGAAAGTCCAGCTGAGAAAGCAGAACAAGACCTTGACAGACTCACTTGAACTTTCGGCGTAAGTCTTTCAAACTCAGTTAATCATTCTGCTGTTATTCGAAGTGTTCGATCTTGATTTCTTCATTCTGTTTTGAAACTTTCCTCTAGTCTGCTGGATAATTCAGACGATGAATACCTCAGCACTCAGTCTGAGTGTAAACGTGACACACAAGCTTTTCATTGTCACAGCCTGAAAGACACAAGCTTGAAGCACCAGGACAAAACACAGGCCCGGAAAAAGTTACTCATCACATGTGTTGTGTGCTTGATCTTCATGATCGGAGAAGTCATTGGTGAGAATAAAAAAAGCATGCACAGTTTAAAGACCCTAATCCGCTCATTGCAAAAATGCAGTTGACTACAAAATTGACATTACATGACATACTGTAACATGCTGTGACAGATCTCCTTTCCATTATCTGTAAATCAATATCTGTAGCAAGTCATGGGTGGAACCGTTTTCACTTTCCGTTGTTCTCGTAGGTGGATACGCTGCTCACAGTCTCGCTATAATGACTGATGCTGCTCATCTTCTCACTGACTTTGGCAGCGTTTTGATCAGTCTCTTCTCGCTGTGGATTTCCTCCAGACCACCTTCCAAACATCTGACCTTTGGATGGCATCGATCAGGTGTGCGTGTGTGTCCTTTAGTCTGTAGTATATATAGGGAACAACGGGGCTAAAAGCTTTGATTTTATTTTCCTCTATACCACATCGCTTTCTCGACGCCCCCATTTCCCTGCCTGTCGCCAAGGGCGTCCCCCTGCGGCTGCACGGGCTCCCGGGAGACCGGAACCATCCCGTCCTCCCTGAACCTTCCGCAGGAAGGTGACGCAGCCTGTCCAGACCGCTAAGCGGCCCTGAGGCGAGTGGCCCAGAGATGGAGGGGACTGCTCTGTCCCACCGCTCCTTCCCCCGGTGGAGGGCTGGGTGGAAAATACTGTGTTACATTTTATTTCTGTTTTCAATAAAAGAGCAGTTTCCAAAATCTCTGGGTCATACTGGGTCGTTGCTGACAGTGAGCGACGCACTGCTTCCTCACTCTAAGCCACACACTCATTTGCCACGGGCAGGGATCTTGCGTTTCGGGGACGCACTGCTTTCCCACGCCTCCCTTCCCCGTCCACTGCCTCTACTTTGGGATGCTCTGTGCCCAGGGGCGTAGCCATTATTTCAGAACTGAGGGGGACAGAATTGATAGATTTTATTTTTTTCTCATCTCTTGCTTTTAATTTGAAATCAGTTTGCTTTTAATAAGAAATCAAATACACTGCTGAACAATAACCAATATCTAATATTTTTTCCCTATATTTTATGACAATTTTATGATTGGTTTATGTAACAAACGAACAGTTGTCCTCATGGATTTTATACAATGTAAAAAAAGATCATAGAATAAGGCAGAGAATACATTACCTATAAAAAGTTTGGAAACATTACAATTGTAATTGTACAATTGAAAGATGTCTCTTCTGCTCACCAAGACTGGATTTATTTAATAAAAAAAATGCAGTAATATTGTGAAATAGTAATACAATTTAAAATTGCAATATTCTATGTGAATATATTGTAAAATGTACAATATATGTGATCAAAGCTGAATTTTCAGCATCTTTACTCCAGTCTTCAGTGTCACATGACCCTTCAGAAATCATTCTAATATGCCTATTTGTTGCTCAAGAAACAAAATTCAGCTTTTATCACAGGAATAAATTACATTTTAAAGTGTATTCATATAGAAAACAGCTATTTTAATTTATAATAATATTTTGCAATATTACTGCTTTTATTTTTATTTTTTTTATTATTATTAAATGCAGCCTTGACCAGCATAAGAGATTTATGACTTATGCTGAGACATTAAAAAGGTTGTCAGTTAGCATTGCATTATTCATATACTTTGTCACTAAATACCTTGAGATGGCTTGAAAAAACACACAAACCGTATCTTGTCACAATGGTGTGTTCATTGTTTTCATGTTTCATCAGCCAATACGTTTCTGCATTTTATTCAGCTGCTGCTACAGCGAATAGCTGATTTACTTATATGAAACCATTTTGGACATTCTGCGAAAGAGCGCCCTCTGGCTTCCAGTATGAATGAAACATCTATTACACTAGAATGAGCGCTCCATATATGTTTAGATCGCCTAATTTTATTTAAGAATAAAATGACAAGTCATGCATAGACTATCTTGTTTCTTTGAATTTAAATCAATATTTATTCACATTGGACTCTATGTGAACACACTTGAACACACTCACAAAATGTGCGGGGGACGAAATTACGTTTTATTAAAAGTGCGGGGGACACGTCCCCCTGTGCCCCGTGTATTCTACACCCCTGTCTGTGCCTCAGTGCCTCAGGTTCAGTGGCGTCCTGTTCACCTTAGTGAAGGATACAATAGAGCCTGTCCCTCCAGCTGAGATGAAGTCAGGAGTCCGTACTTCATAGTATCCAAAAAAAGGCAGCGGATCTGCGTGTCTTGAATCAGGCCTTTCGCAAGCTCCCGTTCAAGATGCTCATGCTGAACGCATTCCTCACGTGCGTTCGCTCACAGGATTGGTTCACAGCGATCGACATGAAGGACGCGTACTTTCATGTCTCAATTCCCCCTCAACGCAGACCATTTCTGCGCTTTGCATTCGAGCATACCAGTACAAGGTCCTCCCCTTCGGTCTGTCTCTGTTTCCCCACGTCTTTACCAAAGTCGTGGAAGGTGCCCTTGCCCCGCTCAGGGAGGTGGGCATTCGCATTCTCAACTATCTGAACTACCTGAATACGTTCTGAACTGCCTCAATACATACACACAGAAAACAGCGGTTCCACTGAAGCAATTTCAGAGGCTCCTGGGGCATATGGCATCTGCAGCCGTGGTCACGCCGCTTGGATTGTCATCACATCACACCGAGCTGTTTCCGTACATTCAGCCCAAGGTCGAACCTTAGTTTTTTACAGGCTTAGGTGCCCTTAGAACAAGTGTCCAGGTATGTTGTTGTTATGACAGATGCCTCCACCACCGCGGGGTGCCGTATGCAATGGGCATGCTGCTTTGGGCTCCTGGACAAGACCCCGGCTGCAGTGGCATATCAATTGCCTCAAGTTGCTTGCAGTACTCCTTGCCCTGGGCAGGTTTCGACCGCTGCTGCACGACAAGCATGAACTGGTCCAGACGGACAATCCGTCGACCATAGCGTACATCAACCATCAAGGTGGTCTACGCTCCCGTCGCATGTCGCAACTCACCCGCATCTCCTCTTTTGGAGTCAGCGGCGACTCAGATCGCTGCGCGCCATTTACATTCTGGACGAGCTCAATCATGCAGCCGACACGCTCTCACGATAGCTCACGTTCCCGGGAGAATGAAGACTCCACCCCCAGGCGGTCCAGCAAATTTGGAGCCGATTCGGGGATGCACAAGAACTGTGATAATTTTTTTCAGGATTGTTTGATGAATAGAAAGTTCAAAAGAACAGCATTTAGTTGAAATAAAAATCTTTTGTAAAATAATAAATGTCTTTACTGTCACTTTTGATCAATTTAATGCATCCTTACTGAATAAAAGTATTAATTTATTTAAAAAAAGTTTCAAACAGTTTCAAATATGTGAAGCAGCTCAACCGTTTTCATGTAAATCAATTAAAACACAAAACATTTATTTTAAATTGTTATAGAATTTTCACAATATTATTGTTTTTAATTTTTTTTTTTAATCAAATAAATGCAGCCTTGGTGAGCAGAAAATTAAAAAAAAAAAAAAAAAAAATTAAAAATCAAAACTATTCCAAACTTTTGACCGAGAGTGTATAATTGTTACTAATGTTTTATTACTTTCTTCAGAATTACATTTAATAACTATGCCAACCGTTCCAAATGTGTTTCTGTCATTTGTTTTGTCCAGAGGTTTTAGGGGCTCTTCTATCTGTTCTGTCCATCTGGACTGTGACGGTGGTTCTTGTTCTCATTGCTGTTCAGAGGATCATCAGTGATGATTATGAGATACACAGTGATGTCATGATAATCACAGCTGGATGTGCTGTAGCACTCAACATCTTGTGAGTGATGTTATTTGATTTCATTAGTGATGTTTAAGTCAATCATCACTATTACAAGTGTTCATACTCATGGTGGGGTAAGGAAAAAAACACTAACTATAAATGAAGCATGAAGCTCATTCTACACCATTTGTGCAATAAGCATGAATGATTTCAGCAATTGTGTATTGCATTGCGCCACTTACTTTTCTTACGCACTTCAAAAAATGATTTTCTTTCTCAGTCTTGTTTGCAAATTGATTTAAGATACTAAGTTTTGTTTTCTGAAAAATGTATCAATTAAGTTAGTTTATGCTTAAAACAAGAAAATCTGTCAATGGGGTCAGAAAAATAAACTTAAAAAAGATAAACAAGATTATTTTTCTGACCCCATTGATGCATTTTTAAGCTTAAACTCACTTCATTTTGATAATTGTTTCAGAAAACATGTAAATATATCTTGATTTAAGACTAGATATTTGTAATGGAAAACAAGACAAAAATACTAAGTAAGAAAATCTTTTTTGTTGTTGTTTCCATCAGTTTGGCTTTCATTCTCCACCAGTCTCCGGTTCATCACTCTCACAGCTCTCTCAGTGTCTCGGGTCATTCTCACGGCCTCACAGATGAGCACAGAAACACCAGCGTGAGGGCTGCTTTTATTCACGTGCTGGGAGATTTACTGCAAAGTTTAGGTGTGCTGCTGGCTGCCGTGATCATCTACTTCAGAGTTAGTATCATTACTATTACTGGCATATACATAAATTCTCAGACTTTCACTTTTATGGACATTTAGTCAGATTAATAATTGTGTGAATGTGATTAATCAGATCAGTGTGTCTCAAATGCTGCAGGGTTGTTTCTCCTCACGATCACCAACTCCTCTTCATCTTTTGAGCTCAATATGTTTGAATCAGCTGGTGTTTTGATGATTTTTAGTGGATGCATGAAGTCAGTTGTCTTTAAGACCACACAGAGGAACACAGGCATAGATTGTCATTTTTATATCAACATGATCCTCTAAACTAAAATTGTTCTGTCAAATAAATGCCACTTGCTTCGATATTTCATTATCTAATACAGAGATTCCCAAACTTTTTGTCAACCTCTGTGACAAAATATTTACTTGAGGTACTCCTCAAGTAAGTTAAAATTTCAATAATTGAACAACATATTTCAATGTTCACGGTTCTGTGGCATTGGTTAACGAGCACACAGAGTATATCGCTTGCCTGGGCCGGGCCCACACCGAAGCTCTTCTCATTGCGAGAGCATGAGTCTCGCACTGCTGCACTCGCGGATCACTGTTTTTAAGGAAAGTGATCCTGCCTCGCACACTCTCCCATTTTCTTCCCCTCTTGAGCCGAGACGGAGGAAAAAGTTGAGCCGCGGGGCCGAGCAACCGGGCTACCCCCCGGCGGTCCTTCAGATCTATCAGTCTAAATTCCTCTGTGCCATGGATGAGTCTGGACCCGATCCAGCAACCTTCAAAAATGTCATCAAAAATTCGACCTACCTCGTCCTGCGTGCCACTAAGTCTACACCCAAGAGCTTGGGCAAATTTGTGGTCCTTGAGAGCCACCTTTGGCTTAATTTAACAGAGATCAAGGATGCCAGCTCTCCTTGACTCCACCGTCTCTCCTTTGGGTCTTTCCCCGGAAGGTGATGAATACAATCTTTGAGGCAAGGGCACCTTCTTCCAGGTGCCTATACACCCCAAAATGGTCTATTTTTTCTGGCTTGTGTTCAGCCTCGAATGTAGATCTTGTGGGAATGCATCAATACTCTAATTTCTACAAGAGGTGCTGGACGGCGGATGCACCCCGTCCACGCTCAAGGTATTGGTGGCAGCTATTGCAGTGTACCACATTCCTATAACTGACCAATCAATTGGGAAAAAAACTTGGTTGTCAGGTTTCTCAGAGGGGCCAGGAGGCTGAATCCACCTCACTATCTACACACTGGGACCTGTCCACAGTCCCGAGAGCACTCTAAAATTAGAGCCGCTCACAACGGCCAACCTTTGGCCTCTTTCGCTAAAGACCGCCCTTCTGCTAGCTTTGGCATCAGTCAAGCGAGTTTGCAGTTTCACTGGACGCATCTTGCCTCAACCTAATGATAGTAAAGTTGCCCTTAAACCAAGAAGAGGCTATGTGCCTAAGATGATTTCCACACCCTTCAGAGTGCAGGTTAAAACACGCTACAGAGGATGAGCAGGTGCCACACCCTCGGAGTCGGGGCCCTTAATGGTGTACATTGAGCACTCTAGCCAGTTCCGGCAGCCAGAGCAGCTACTTGTATGCTTTGGAGGCCGCTCTAAGGGGCTGCCAGTTACAAAGCAGAGACTCAAAGAGAAACATTATAGTAAATGTGAAAAATTGGATAGTAAAGTCCTTGGGCTTGCAGTGCCCTATAGGGGTGAGGGCCCACTCCACCAGAGGAATGGCCTCCTCTTGGGCTTGGTCTAGCAGAGTGTCCATTGCCGATATCTGTGCGATATCCTTGTCAGGAGTCTGCCATCAGTTCTGTACATGATTGAAATCCCCTGTGGCAGCTCTTCACCATTAAGGTGGAGTATGGCACCAACGAAGATGGCAAACAGAGTGAGTGCAATGATGCATCTCTGTTTGACTGCCGTTTCTGCCGTGAAAGACTCAACCATTGCTGATCACCATGACTGACTGGCCCGAGGTGTGTTGAGGCAAGTTGGAGCTAAACTCTGCAGGACCAAGTTTGGACACCCCTGCTATAGTGGAAAGTTATTCTTTAGAGTTTTAAAATGTTCTTCACACACAAAAAAATGGTTCTATAAAAAATGTTCACTGAAAGGTTCTTTGAGGAATCAAAATGGTTCTTTAATGGAATCATTTTAAAAATCCCCTTGTGGAACCTTTATTTTTAAGAGAATATGTGCAAATACTTTTTTGAACAGCAGCATATGCAATAAAAAATGCTTCCACAACTTTTGTTTCTTTGTCCTAACAGCCTGAATGGAAAATAGCAGATCCAATTTGTACTTTTCTGTTTTCAATACTTGTGCTTGGAACAACATTCACCATCTTGAAAGACATATTCAAAATACTCATGGAAGGCAAGTGATTAGTTGATCTGCATATGATCATAAATGCCAAAAATCTTGACACGTAAGCTAATAGTTAATGTTTTATCTGAAGGAGTCCCACATGGTGTTGACTTTGACTCAGTGAATGACGGTCTACTGGCAGTGGGTGGAGTCAAATCTACACACAGTCTGCGCATGTGGTCTCTAACCACAAGCGAAATGTATCTCTCCGTTCACGTGGTCATAGGTAAAACATGTGCACATTCAAATGCTTCTCCAAAAATGGCTGTTTAACCCAAACAAATGATTTAATTTCCAGATGAGCAAACTAACCCACAGACCGTGCTGATGAACATGACCAAACTGCTCCAGACAGAATATGGATTCAGCAATATCACCATTCAAACAGAGTCTTATTGCTTACAGTGCCAGGACCCGATGGACTGACATGGGATTTTAGCTTCTCATTAAACAGGTTGCGTGTATAATACATGTATATGAATATACATTTTTACAATACATGTTAGTTTTTCTAAGGCACACATTTTGTCATTAAGGGACAATACTGTGCACTTTAAAAGAAATAATAGCATGCTATTTTTTTTGGACATAAACTGTGATATGTTTGTCAGCATATTTGTTGATCAAACAATGTGGTCAAAATTTTAATGAAAATCACTGTTCCAAAACCAGCATAAGCCTCTTTTCCTTTTGTTTTCCATGGAAGAAAGAAAACCATATGGGCTTAAAACATAGACTGTAAAAAAAGAAGGACTTCAGAAAAATGAAGCTTTAGAACGACATGAGCGTTCAGTACAATAACAGATGACAGATTTTTAAACATTTTCCAGTGAATTAGTTCTTTAAGAGTTTTAAATCACAAAATAAACAAATATATGCTTTTTGATGTCATCTTGACAATTTAGGTAATATTTGGTTCTGCAAATTCAAAAGTATATTTTACTCAAGATTGAAATGCAAACCACACATCACAAAACAACAACTTTTAACAGTTTTCTCCTGGTTCATAGATATATACGTATTCAATTATATTATTCAAGTATAATCCACAGACAAAGACCCCCCATTTACTGCATTAAATAAAGTGCATATTCATCATTCTAGTATAATGCATTTAATTCTTTTCAAATCCATTTTTGTCTTGTACACACACACACGCATTGATACGCCCAATGGTTCATTTTGCAGTTTCCTTTTGCCGATCTGTCCAGTATTTAGCGTAGGCCTCCTGGAACATGTTTTTGCAGCTTATCTTGGCCTTCAGGCGAGAGCAGATGAGGAAGGAGCCACCCATCTTGCGGTGCAGTGAGTAGGTTTCCTCCGGTGGAGGAGTCAGACGCTCCTTCAGCATCACAGGAATCAGACTGTGGATCCGCTCTGTTGTGCTCTGGGAACCAAAGTCAAACGGCTCGTCTGAAGCGAACGCTTCCCCAAGGATCATCACCGCATCCACGTGGGCGTCCTCCATCGCCTGAAATGTTGAAAAGAGTGAAATAAAATTACACTCAAGGTTGTGCGCCAATCAGAACTGAATTAAGAATTTAATTTTTAAATTTGATTTGAGGTCTAGAAGGAAAAAGGATGCAAAACTGATTCAAATTTGAGTAGAATTAAGATTTAGCAATTTAGTTTTTAACACATTTTATAACGAGAAATATAAACTTAATGGTTTTTCTGCTGCAAGACAAAGAAGAACCCCATAAAAGATCTAGACAGGTGGTGCTGGGGAGGAGGGGGGCTACAGACAGTGCGCAGAACTGAGCTCCATCTAGTCGGACCGGAAAAATGAAGGCAAGCATGTGGGTTCAAGAGGTCAATTCAATTCACACTTATTAATGTTCAATGTTCACTATGCAAATGGAGCTTCTCAAACAAGTTAAAAAAAAGACTCATGACAAAACCACTATAGAGTGTTTGGGCAGGTGAAACATGTTATTTTTAGGTCTGTGGGCTCTTTGGTGTGAATTACTGTACCTTTGACTCATATCCGGTCAGAAATTTCATATCGATCGACCGTCTTAAAACTCCCTCTCTGTTCCTGTCTGCAGCAGCCTTGATAATCTGATCAAGAAAAAATTCAATTTCAAGAATTGTTACAAATTTTAATATGAAACAATCTTTGCAATGTAAAGTTTACAGTGTTACCTCTATATAGACATCAGTGAAGCTCGCATCAAAACCTCTAGTGGCTCCAAAGTCTAACAGAGCGACCTGCATATGAATCCCAGACAATGTTTAATGTGATAAAAACAATAATCTGCATTGTTTTTATCACATTAAACATTGATTCCAAAAAAAGATTCCAAATATACAATGAAAACAAAGAAATACCTTGTGTGTTTGTGGGTCAAAGAAAAAATTCGACCAGTTCGGATCCGTCTGCATGTATCGAAACTCAAAGAGTTCACGCAAACACAGAATCAGAATTTGCTCACAGATCTGACAAAGAGCAGATATGAACATTATGAATGTTCAGGACTACAAAAAGACCTTTTTAATGAAGACTACATCAGTCTGAAGGCATGTGTGGCCGGATTCACCTCGTTCTTGAGTTCCTGTGGCAGGTCATCAGCCTTATCCAAAGGGAAACCGGACACCAGCTCCGTGGTGAGGACATGCTGGCTGCTCAGTTCATCCACAACATTTGGCACATAGAAATAAGGATGGCCCTTCAGTAACTCCCTGTAATGATATTAACACAGACAGAATGTTACACCTGTGCTAAATTACAAATATTGGACTCTACATACAAAATATATTACAGAATGTTCCAGAAACACTAAGTCTAACATGATGAATTTGCATATTTTTACACTAATCTTAGACATTGGGATTATGTATATTCCAAAAGGTGCAAGTCAGTTTGATTTGTGATATCTAGCTCTATAACGAAATGCACTTCATAATTCCTTAATCACTAAACTAAACTAAAAATATTAAAAACGGTTTTTGTTAATTGGGGAAAAAAGCTAAAATAAAATAAAACTTAAAAAAACAAAAAAAAAGTTAAAATATTAAAATTACTAAAAAAAAAGAAAAAATTACAAAGCACAAACTTAACTAAAATTAAACTGAAAATATAAAAATAAAAGCTAATCAAAAGACATTAATAAATACTATAATAGCATATTAATAATACTTCAAATAACACTGGTCTGCAGCCGAACCTTTGAGTATAAAGTCTCATTTGAGTCTCAGTTAAATTCACTATGCTGAGATTATGGGCCCACACTTTGGATATAGTTATTGAAATACTCACTGAAATTTCTTGGCACATTTGGCTTCCCGTACATAATCACACTCCAAAGCCAATTCCCTGCTCATGACCTCTATGAGATGCTCAGGAAACAAACCTTCATGCGAACAGAACAACAAATATGGTTACAAATAGAACTGAAATCAAAAGCATTCTGACACAACATAATCCATACCTTCAGGTAAAGCATTGCTGATACTGAGGACTGTCATTAGGTTGTTGACGTCGCTGTTTATACTTTTGGCCACTCCTGGATACTGGCAGCACATAATAATGTTCAGTTATTTAATGTCTAGGTCTAGCCACACAAAGCACAAATGTGAAACACTATGACACAAAACCAGCTCTCATACCTGGATTTTCATGGCCACCTCTCTGCCGTCCTTCATTCTGGCCAAGTGAACCTGACCGATAGAGGCAGCTGCGAACGGACGCTCCTCAAAGTACTCTAGTTTATCCTGCCAGTTTGGGCCCAGATCACCGACCACCGTTTTCTGTCCGAATGATAAACACACCATAAAACTAGATCTTATTTTATTTTTAAACTTGTCTGTTGTTTTACCTGCGAAGTGTTATCTCAGGCTACATCTACACTAATCCAAATGCATTTGAAATGCATTTTTTTCCTAAACATTTTGCCATTTTTGTTCTGCAAAAACAGCTTTTTGAAAGCCCTCCCCCAAGTGGATAAATTTGAAAATGTTCATGTTGTAGTGTGGACTGTGAAAACTTATGATACATCTTTAAAAAAGGATGATGCATGTTTAGTCATGTGACGCATAATGTATACGTGTTTATACCAGTGTTAAAAGATAAAGATGTGCTAAAGTGCTAAAAATAAATGTTAGTTTACTTCATAAAATCTTCATATTACATTCTTGCAAAGATGACATTCACTCGCAATTGCTGTTCCACGGTAAAACATTAAGGGCCCTACCATACACCCGGTGCAATGCGAAGCCAGGCGCGACGCAAGTGTTTTTTTGCTAGTTTCAGCCCAACGCAGTTATCCAGCGCCACATTGTTTAAATAGCAAATGCACTCGTGCCCATCTGTTCACCCATGGGCGTGCTGGTCTGAAAATGAGGTGTGTTCAGGCGCATTGTTGGCGTGTTGCTATATTGAGGCAACTGAAAACGACTGTGCCATTGACCAACTGAAACCTGTTCTAAAGTCAATGTCGCAGTATTTATTTATTTTTTTATTTAAAGAGTGAATGTGCACCTATAGGCGGGTACACAACGCTTGTTACACACACAGGGACGCTGGACGTGGTGCCCAGTGCAGCAGCTCACAAACATGCCAAATATTAAAAATAAAAGGATTACAATGTAAAAGATTATTATTGTGTACATAAAGATAAAAATACCTACATGTCACAATGGACAGTCATTGCATGTATCAGAATTACCTATTTGCAGTAATGATGTATGAAATTGGCTATTTATTTGACCAATCGTGGTAATACACACATGTATTTAAACTGACTCGTCAGGTTGAGGGTGTCTATATTCCGCCATGTAAATAGCGAATCCACCATAGTGCAAGCGCACCTGGCTTTTAAAGGGAATGGGAGATGAGAGTGATTATTGCACGTTACGGCCAAAACACATTTTGCAAATAAAATAATTGTGCCAGAAGAACTACGTGAGAACTTTATTATGTCTGGTCTCTCTGTATCGTATAACAGTGAGCTATTATTACATTTTATGCATACACAGTATGATGATTTCAGCATTTCAATGTGGACGAGAAACTTTTAGAAAACACTTGAAAAGCTAGTGTGGACGGAGAGCATTTTGAAACAAAAAGACTGTTTTCAAATGTATCTGGATTAATGTAGACGTAGCCTTAAAAGTCATTATTTCAATAAAGTCAAAATTGATTATCTTTCATAATGTCTGACTAATTTCAGCATAAAAATTCAAATTACAGACACAAAATGACTTGCAAACATTTTTAAAGTTGACTTTAAGCAGTGTTGGGGAAAGTTACTTTTAAAACTAATGCATTACAATATTGCATTATTCCCTAAAAAAGTAACTAATTATGTTACTAGTTTACTTCTTATGGGAAGAAATGAGTTATGTTACTTTTGCCTTACTTTTTCTCACCTGGGCTGAGAAAAGGTGAAAAGGTAAATGTAACATAACTCATTTCTTCCCATAAGAAGTAAACTAGTAACACAATTAGTAAATGTGAAAAGGTGAAATGATGCAGGAGAAGAAAGTTCAACTCTTACTTCAGCATTAAAAAAAGAAAAAAGCAACACGAATGTGACATTTATCTAAAGTCATTTTTGCTTATTAGTATGGTTGAATTGGATCATTGAAGGTCAGCAGCAAATACATTGGTTAATAAAGTGAGATTAAATACATAAACTATATATTTGTGATATTTAATATATTTCATTATTGCAGGTTTGCGTAATAGTTTGCATTTGACTATTTTTATTAATTTTGAGGAATACTGAATCTGTTTTTGTGCAAGTGAGATGAGTAAATTTATGTTCACATTTTTAGTCTCGAACTACAATACCCATCATGTTTACACACAACACCTCTGCACTTACTCCTGATTTCTCTCAACATGGGGATAAGTGAGCTGTCAGTCAATAAATGGGAAATCAAAGTTACTTGCATTATATATTTGAAAAAAGTAACTGTTTTTGTAAATTTAAAAGTAATGTGTTACTTTACTCATTACTTGAAAAATGTAATCTGATTACGTAACTCACATTACTTGTAATGCGCTACCCCCAACACTGACTTTTAGATGTAACAGCTGTTTTGTTTGTGTTTTCAACTCTCACATTTGAGGCTATACCATCATTTGCTTGGTGGGCATGAAGTCAGCGCTCTGTCGAACACGGTCAAAGATCTTTGCAAGCTGAGGGTTGATGAAAGCATCGTCTATAGACAAGAAAATATGAGCAGAACCAAAGATCATTGTTTAGCAATGTCATGCAAACACACTTTAAGCAAGCTCTGAACATATACATTTGCAGCATGAATGGCATGAAGCACTAAAAAAAGCTTTGCATGGTTATTGTGGCCAGCTGGTCTTCTTATTTTGGGTCGTGACGTATTCCAGCTAGCTGAGTCCTTCACCTCAATGGCATGGCACATAATATATTACTGCCCTTTTTAAAAGACAACAACAGATTAAAAGAGACTTAATGTGATCTTATCAGCTTTCTGTCTTCATCTACTTTCCTTTTAACAAGTGGAAAGATACAGAATGCAGTCGGCAAAATAAACAGCCCTACACTGTGTTGAGGGGAAGGGGTGTAATGATATTTCAGAATGACATTTGTGTTAAATTCTTAACAGGAATAAACCCTGCTGTGTGTGGCAGTATAGCAAACAGGTCAACGTCAAGGGTAGTGGCCAAATCAGAGAAGAAAACAAGCAGTAAAAAATCATTTGACACAATACAGTGCGAACATTAGCACCGAGAGCACTGTGTAAAATGTGTCACAGATCACCTTACAAGATCACCTTCTCTTATATTTTAAGGCTATTTCAACAGCAAATTCAAAGTCTTATGGTATTCCATCCGATGTTTAAATATCTGTGATAAAATTAGTAATGGCAAATTAAATTTATGTGAATGGTGCCATTGTGACGCTAAACTGTTTTGTGTGCCAGGATGTTGCTAGGGTGTTGTTAGGAGGATATTTACTACTCAAAAGACAAATGACCTAATCACTTCAGAACAGATCACTGATCAGCAATCACCTCTAATGAAACCCTCTAATAAAAAAAAGATATAATTTACTCATTAAATTAAATTAAAATATTATATATAACAGTGTATTATAACAGTTTACAGATCTCATTTATGAAATATGTCCATTAATGTATTAGTATTTTAATATATATATATATATATATATATATATATATATATATATATATATATATATATAAACATGATGGTTCGGTAAGTACCTCGGTATTGAAGTCACGGTTCAGCGGGGGAAGAAAACTAAACATAAAATTGCTTCTTATTTTCTTTTTATTAAACAGTGGTTTATTGAACAAATTGTGTCTCTCTCTTTAAATAAATTCAATTATATTTTCTTATAAATAAAAAAAATTATATACTGTAAATTATATACAGGGAGCCCTTTCTTGCACATTGCTATAATATTAAAGGTTACAATTAATAACAGAGCCCAAACTATTAAATTCAGTTGCTATTTATTTTTAGATATAATAATCAACATAAAAAAGTGTGTAAATTACACATAAGGAAGGTTTTGCGTTAACTTCTAAATCTAATTATAAAAGTATTTTTTGATTTTTTTTCCTACTCCAACTTAATTTTTGAAATATAATCATTTACACAGTTACTGTCATAACTTGTTTTCATGACAAATTTATTTAAACATATATTAAATTATTAAGACATTACTAACAGGTAAAGTAAATATGAATGAATTTATAAGCTAATATAGTGCATATGTTTAGTGAAATGCTCCCCTCTAGAGTTCATTTCTCTAGTGAACTAACATGCTGTGGACACTAAATGACTTGCCTGAGGTAAATGTAATGCTATGTGAGATATTATTCTCAAGCTGTTTTATTGATGTCTTTCTGCGGTTGAAACAATGGTTCAGAGATTAAATGTAAACATTTTGTCACCTTGGAATTATAAGGTTCTATCTGCATTCGGAGCAGTTTTGAGATATTGATCTTCAAAAGTTTTTGCATTCCATTCAACTTTGTAGATAGATCTTTTTTATTCTCTAAATAAAAATCCCAAAATGTACACAACATAAAAAAAAATGTAAAAAAAAAAAATCACAATGTAAATAAGTTGTCACAGAATAAGAATATATGAATAACTCAATTTTGACAAAAATGTCAGATAGAACCTTATAATTCCAAGTAGTGTTGTCAAAAGCACTGACTTCGGTACCAATCGGTACTGAAATTTTAAAAATGTGACGCTTTAAGCACTGTTGAGTGGATTCGTGAACATCTCTGATTGGCCATTGTGTTCACAGCTCATCGGATAGGTCTGTGATTGGCTTCAATGATCAACGCTGTAAAAACGTTGTCAATAGTCATCAATGACGCTCTTCACCGAGGGCTTACACAGATACACACGGGAGCATTTTGAAAGCAGATGTCTATCGCGGACCAGTGCTGATAGCGGCCTGCTTTTAAAAGGCTCCCGCTTTCAAAACGCTTTCAAATTCAAACACTTCCATATGCTTTCAAACTGTGCCGTGCGTTGATCATTGTAGCCAATCACAGACATATCTAATGAGTGCGTGAACACTATGGCCAATCAGAGGGGTTTACGAATCCACTCAACAGCCCTCAAAGCGTCACATTTTTAAAATTTCAGTATCGATAGGTACCGAAGTCGGTGCTTTTGACAACTCTAATTCCAAGGGGACGATATCTATGCATAGATCGTCTTTTCTTCTTCTCCTGCACTTTTTACTGTTGTGGCGGTTAGCAAACAGCATTGCATTACCCTGCACACTCCCTTCTGGATTGGAGTGTGAATCGCTGTGACTGACTCTTCGTTGTCTGACTGTAAGCACCGAACCGTGACAGTTCAGGACAAATATATGTACCCTTACACACCTAAAATATATATATATATATATATAATGTGTTAGGACATTTCATTAAATACCTGGGGTACTTCAAATAAATAATTTAGTTCATAAACATTCAGCTTGCACTGAATTTAAAAATGACTGCACTAAAATTCATTATCGCTACAGACAGAGGTGTTTGGAAGAATCTCTCACCCTGGATGCTGAGCATCTGTCCCAGTTTAAGTGCGGCTCCTCTCACTTTGCAGAGAGTCCGAACAATCCTTTCAGCATTGGCCTCTGATATGAAGGGGTTTGAGTCCAGAATTGCTTTTTTCTGTCCTGCCAAAGAGGAGAGAGGAATAAAATAACCCAACTTGTAAATCACAACCAATCAATTGAACCATAATGTCCAACCACGTCTTCCCACCTGATTTATCTCCAGGTGCAAGACTCTTCTTTGCCACCTCAGCAATGGCTCCAAGGCCCAGTCCAAAAGCTAAACCTATGGGAATCATTAAATATTTAGCATTTCCTTGTTTACCAAAGCCTTTTTTTTAGCTAATTAAACAAGTAATCACACTATAATGTGTGTGTTATCTCACCTCCAAAATTTACCAACCTTCCCAGCCTCGTGACTGGCACTTTTCTCTCTCTGGCACTCTCGCTTAGCTGAGAAAACAACAGTAGATAACATAATCGAAGGTGTTTTTATAGTTACTGCTTTAAGATATAAATCTAATTGTAATGCTGCATAAATGTATTCAAAGTAAATCAGACTATAACATTTAAACTTCAACACTTTCAATCAGGGCCGTGTAACCAACAAGAATTTACAGTTTAGTGTGCTGTACCATTTGCTTATGTTTTTTGGAATCGGGTGTTTTGGCATCTTTGGTTGTGTCAACACCTTCTCTTTTCAGTCCACTGTAATATCTGTGATCTTGGTGGAATAAACAGATCTGTCCATAGACGTGCTGTTGAGCTGGACGAATAGCCTCTCCAAATAGCCTGTGTCCAGATCTCCCCAAATACCTGTCACGACCCCTGGCACATTCAACAACACCCACCACGCCACTAAACCTGGAGGCATTGTGGTGGCCGCAACTGCCACACTCCTGAAACTAAGCATGCAGGACAAACAAAGTAAACATCTGGTCTGGATGGATGACGCTTTGTTGTGAAATGTTGACTTCAAATCATGGCAGATGAATAAAGACTACTCAGATAGCAGTTTGTCAATCTTACCTGTTCTTTTAGGTGAGGTGTGTTAAAAAGGACTCGTTTTTGACCTCCAAGTGTAACTTTTCTGAACCTGTTGATTCCCCTCATCAATAACATATCAGCTGCCATTTTTATTCCCTTTCAGAGCTGTAGAGAGAGGATTATTTTAGTTAACTAAAACTAGGACTTAAACCATAAATCTTTTTACTTAAATACAATCTAAAACCTTCTTAAATCTTAAACTTATTTAATTCAGTTTAATTATATTAATGTACTAAAATAACAAAAATAAAAAATAATAAAAACTATATATAGACACACTTAAAAACAATAAAAATACACACACACACACACATATATTTATAATAGCATCTCAATTATACAAAAATAATGCTGCTATAGAGATACTAATATAGTTTTTATTATTTTGAATAAAAAATATACACATATAGCCCACACACACACACACACACACACACACACACACACATATATATATATATATATATATATATATATATATATATATATATATATATATAACTACACTACAGCAGTTCAAATTAAATTCAGAAATTTAAAAATGAATTCTCCATTGAATCATGATTCAAACTCCATTTAACAATTAAGTGACAGCAGTGAACTACTGACCAAACAAAGCTTTCTGGTGCAGGTTCAAAGATTGTTGTTTTCAAAGCAAAACTATAAACTACTTACTATAATCCTGTCATTCGCTGAAGTCTTCATTTATGATAGACTATATCAGACTGTGCTCAGACTCCATTAAGTTTCCGTGAGCTGTCCAAACATACGATGACGTGCAAATGAAAGTGTGAAAACAGTGAGCTGAGGAACTGAGACAGAAACAAAATTTACCAGCAGCAGCCAAAAAAAAAAAAAAAAAAGAAAAAAAAGAAAAAAATGGATTCACTAAGCGCTTCTTCCTCCAGGCGGCGCGCGGCTCTGCGGACAGGGTTGCCAGGTCTGGGTAACAAAACTAGCCCAACGGCCAATCAAAAAATAGCCCAAAAGCAGCACAATGACCATATCCCAAATATCAAAACTCATGTGCCATTCCCTTTCCTAAAATACATATTTTACAGTCACTGTTATGCACAATGAAAACCTAACATCAAGTGTTATCATTTGTAGAATATAAAATATCAAATTTAATTTATGCAATTTGTCAACAGTCTTTGCCTTTAACCCGCGGGGTAGTAGCTCAATTATGCGGGAAAACCTCAGACTTGGCAACCCTGCCTACAGACCTCCCTTTTTTTTTTTAGCTTGGAGACACAAATATGAAGTATTTTCTGCCATCTACTGGTAACAGCAAGTTCTGCATTTTCATTTTTTTCAGCATCAACGTTCATTTCACTACATTAAACTAAACTGACTTTTTCTGCTTGGACATCCATTTCTAATGAACAATGCTATGTCTTTGACTATACTATGAATATGCTGGACGTGCTTGTAAAAATCTTCACATGCTTGCATTAGCCTGGTGTAAGTAAACTTGTTGCACATTGACTTCATAAATAGGTTTGAGACTCACTGTATTTATTTATGTTTTTATTTTATTACATATTTTATTTTTTATTTAAACAGTGATACAATATTTGTTTGACATCACAACAAAGATAAAACTATTCTCAAAAGACTTTTCTTCTGCTTTGGCAGCTGTAGTTATTTGCAGTCATTCCATTAAATGAGAACAATAGGCTACATCTTGAATCAAAATGATTATTCACTGCAATACTCTTTGCTTATTTTCATTTATTTGACTGAAAGTGTATGTCCTCTGAAAAAAAAAAAAAAAAAAAAAAAAAAATATATATATACATATATTTTATATATAAATATATATATAAATATATATATATATATATATTTATAAATGTATATTTACTTCATGATCACAATTTCTACACAACAAAACACATTTGTTTGTTTAAAGGACAGTTTTAAGCAGCTTTGGAAAGGTGCAGTATTAATGTCAAGCTTTAATAAATGTTTTTAATTTGGGGAAAAGACGCAGGGCATTCTGGGTAGTGACCGCTATGACCTTCTCCAAGGGAATTCCTTTGATTTTGGCGATATATTCGGCACTAATGCTGATGTTCCTTGGTACATTCCTCACCTAGAGTAAAAACAGATGTAAATAAAATGCCAGAATGTCAAATCACATTTATGACAGAAAAACTATAAACTGCCGTACCTGCTTTTCGGGTCCGAGCGCAGGAGCGTCTGTCTCTAAACACATGCTCTCCAGAGGAACCTGCTTCACCAGCTTCTGCTTCTTATGAAAGGTGGATATCATGTGATGTGTGGCTAATATTGTATTATTGTAAATTATACTTCTGCATTACAAGTTGCTTGTTTGGACAAGATCTCTAGAGCTTAAGAACATTTTCATAAAAAGACTTCAGCTTAAATGCTCAAAATTAGTTTGGAGACAAATATATATATATATGTACAAAACTAAAAATGTAATAATTTTTTTTTTAAATTTAAGTTGGTTGAGAGAATGGTTAAAGTATAAGGTTATATTTACCTGATCACTCCTCACAATGGATGGAGGTATTGAGAAAAAATATCCAGCTTTTACACCCTCCATTGCAACCGAAGGTTTTCCGTCAAATGCATGAAGAAGTGCATTTTCTACACCTTATTGAAAACAAACAAGATTGAAATCATGAAAACCAACCAATTTATAAATAAACACTGTTTGTCAATGCATGTTTTGGTATGCATACCCAGCTCCTTCAAAAGATGGATGGTTGGTCTTCCAGCAGATCTTGAGTGAACATTCCTAACAGACAAAATGCATTGCTATATGAAAGATCATAACATCATTTTTTTTATGTGCACAAATACAAGTATTGGGGAGTAACTAGTTACATGTAACAGAGTTACGTAATTTAATTACAAAATAAATGTAACTGTAATCTGTTACAGTTACAGAGAAAAAAATGTGTAATTAAATTAGTTACTTATGAAAATGTTAATGATTACAAAGGGTGTTACATCTGAATATTTTCTTTAAAAAGCTAGGATATGTTGAATAACATTAATTTGTTTAATTGATTTCTTTCCCAAATTGCATTGACTGCTCTAAAATACGAGATGCCAATGTTTAAGGAGTTTAGGACAGAGAATAAGACATATGCTTATTTAATAAAGGTTTTATTTCCTATTTGGGTTTATGTATATGCTTTATTTTTTTTAAAGATTAACTGTTTTTTTCAAGGTGATTGTTAGATGCCAGTGTTTCCTGTCATAGCTATGCAAAAATTTGATTTAAAAAACAGTATCATAGCTATTAAACTATTTCTTGTTATGATTTTAAATCTGTATTTAACCTCAGAACGATCTCAAAGTAATAAGAGGTGCTAAAGTCTGATTTTGTGGTGGCTGTGCTTTAAAATTAAATTGTTATAATCTTAATTAAAGTAATGAAGGATTTTGAAAGTCTGACAGTAATCAGTGTTGATACTGTAAGGTTAACCCTGCCTGGTTTAAATGTTTGAAAAATGATTAACAGTTGAAAACATTCATTAGGAATTTAGAAATGTGATCAAAAAGTAATCAAATGTAATAGTTACACTACTTATTACATTTTAAATAGAGTAACTTGTAATCTGTAACCCATTACATTTTCATAGTAACCTTCCCAACACTGCACAATATACAAAGCCAGAAGACTGACACTTACAGAGGCAGATTCAACTGTTTCGCGATTTCGGCCTGTCGAATGAGTACCTGTCTCTGACCGTCTTTCCCAGCGTCACTGTTAACTACACGTGGTGTGAAATCCAGGCCAACCTACATATGATGATACACATTTATAAAAACATCATAACACTAAATAATTCATTTAGGTACTGATGAAAGAGGAAGACTTTTTTACCTGCATTAACATAAGTTTGACCAAGAATGTTAGACTGCATCAACAGTGCATTTATGCATTAGTGAAACAATGGTTCTTTTCATTTATTAGGGAATAAAATCGCACAGAACTCTATTCTCTACCAATAATAACTTGTTAGACATACAGTATATGTCTAACCTCACCAATAGCTACAATGTGATCTTTGTATTTGTCAATCAGCGGTAATGCAGCATCTAAATCCTGAAGGGCAGAAAAGAAGGAAACTGTGTCAGCTTGAAGACAGTAAATAAAATAAATCTTTATAATATATACATATATATAATATTATAATAATGTATCTTTATATGAAGATATTTTAAACCTCAGGTAAGGCTCCTCTGGGTTGTGCTGGATCTTGGACAGGATGAACTCCAAGACATGGCATAATGAATCCAGGGAACCTATAGGATATTAAAACAATTTAATATTGAGTTTTCTGAAAATATATAAGATAATATATAAGATATACCTTTGTGAGAGCTGTATAATTTTCTCAAATTCACCAGCATGCTCTGCTACAGCAAGAAGGGCAACAAGCCCAGCCTAAAAATGAAACAACAAACATTATTTAACTCTTAATATGGATATCAGGTTGAAAGAGAATATAGACAGAAAGAGGTACCTTTTTAGACTCTCCAATGACATCATCAATGTCCTAAAAATAAACACAACACACACTCATTAAAAACTTCTCGGATAGTTTCATAGTATTATGAACCTTGAAACTATATTGCTTTCCTACAATGTCAAATTCCTCGGCAGAAATATGACAGTGACAGTCGATGTATCCTTGCATAGATGTATATTGTTCAGATCTTTCAAAACGACAGTCCGCATGGATCAGCAGATGTAAACTACAGAACCGGATGTGACGGTCATTTTTACCTCATTACGAATCCCACTACGGCGAAGGTTTACGTTATGAATATTAATTAGGTCCTCCGGTGTTTTTCGGTAATCTTCCTGCCGTTCAGCCAATCATCGGCGAACGTGGTGGTACGTAATTAATAATCATAAATCGAGCCTTCTTAGTGGTGGCGTTCGTTCATACACACTTGTTTCCCTGTTTCAGAAAGAGGAAGCTTCCTCAGTTGCTGTACTTTAGTTTTTTTATTTTTCAGTTGGCATGTATGTGAAAGATCACGTGAGTTTATGTAGACAACAACATCATGTGATTTGAAACAACTGTCATATGATCGCTGTGAATAAGTGACAGCAGCAGCAGCAGCAGCAGCACAATGCATCATTGGATTGTTTTTTCCCTTTCTTTACTCTTGATTGGCAGCTGTCTTTGTCAATACGAGCCTACGTGGGACTCAATTGATTCGAGACCTCTACCGGAATGGTTCGATCAAGCTAAATTCGGCATATTCATTCACTGGGGAGTGTTTTCAGTTCCCAGCTATGGCAGTGAATGGTTCTGGTAAGTCTGCAGCATCAGCGCGAATACAGTGTGCATGACACTAGCAAAAAAGTACTATAAAGTATTACTTTCTAGTACCTTTTTGTTAGTAACACGGCACTACCAAGGTTCCACAATATTGTGATGTTTTGCACATGCTGTACAACAACAAAACATGTTAAACAATTAAAACATGTTAAACAATTAAATAATGCTTTTCTGCAGTATCCATACACCGATACCGGTAGCGCTTTCTCTCTCTTCTCTTCGACAGCGAGTTCACGCCTTTACGCCTTCACGCACACCGCAGTTGAGCACAGCCACGCCTCTTTCACTCACTCAGAGCAAGACTCGCGACTTGGTTGGTCCGGTTGAAGGGTTTTTAACGTTAAAATAAAAACTCACCCTACTGGAAAAACCAGCATGACCAGCTCAAACTGTTTTGGAACATGGTAGATGGTACCTTTGGTAGATGGTGGGTTGATTTTCTTTTTTTGAGTTTGAAGCTGGTTTCTTACATACATAAGCTTGTGACAAAATAACCACTTTAATAATAAAGAGCACAGACATACAGATACAGAGGATATTAAATTTATTTTTTGAATAAAAAAAAAAAGCTTATTTAAAATCATACAAATGACTCGATTATGTCCTTCAGCTCTTCCTCTAAATGTTTTGAAGCAACCTAGGAAAAAATAAAGGGAGATTTTACCACATATAAATTTTTAATAATTTGACATGAGCATAGTTTATTTAAAATTTCAATATAATTTTTTTTAACTCGTGTATGCACGTTCATTCAGGGATAAACCAAAACGTCATTAGTTTCGTTATAGCCAATTCTTTGTATTTCTTAAGTGTAATTGTTATTAAATTTACTGATACTTATCTTCAGAATTTCTCTGAATATGATAGAAATCCATCGCATTTTCGTAGTTATTTCTGAATATAAAAATGCGAACATTTTCAAGCAAAAGCACCATTGAGAAGTTAGTTTATTCAGGAGTGAGCCTGCAGTGTATATTCGCTTTGCGAGTGCAATCAGCTGTCTCCTCACATTCACAATAGTCTGACCTAGTAACATTGCCGGGATCAGTCCCGGAACGCACCCTGTGTGAACAAAAGGCACACATTATCAGTGTATTTTCCAGAATCTCTGTGTGAAAGGAGCTTTAGTCATAGGTGTCTGCAGCATGCAAAATAGTTCTCCTTATTTTTAGCCAGACACTATGGGGAAACTCCTATTTCTCAGATTTCTGAAGCCTTATTCAATCACGCAGTGAAACTGCTCTGCCATTGGTTCGTGCAGTTGCAATAAAACGAACGAATGACAGCGCGGCTAAGCCGCGTGAGCCTATGGCGGAGAAGCCTGTCAGAGCCCGCCAAAATGGGCGGGGCAACTGGCTATAAAAGCATGCATTTCGCATAGGATCTCTGATTCATTCTCCTTCAGCGAGGACAATCACTTATCTTTGCTTGATCTACGAACCTGTGAGGAAAAAACAGGGCAGAGGATCTCAGCGCTCGGATACGAGTTAGCTCACATCGGCTCAGGTCGGCTCAGGTCCCGCGTGCCTCACTCTCTCCACAAAGAGAGGCTTTCCCCGTCTCTTTCTCCCACCCAGACCAGGGCCCCTCTGCCATTGCGAGTGACCTGGTCTTGTTCGGGGGATCGGATGACGAGCCGCTGGATGACAGCATGTCTTTAGCGGCCTCTGATGCGGAGGATTGGACGGGCTCAGCTAAAGCTTCAAAGCCCTGCCAAACGATTCAGCCCTCGCTGGTCGTGCTTATGCTTCGGCTGGCTAGGCGGCGTCTGCGTTACACTCTATGGCCATTCTCCAGGTGTACTAGGCGAAGCTCCTCTGTGCCATGGATGAAGCTGGACCTGACCCGGCCGCATTCAGAGAACTACCACCAAAACTACGGCCCAGGCTATCAGGAGACCGATGGCCAGTCTAGTGGTGCTGGAGCACCACTTATGGCTCAACCTGATGGAGATAAAAGAAGTGGATCAAGCCCTCTTCCTTGACTCCCCGGTCTACCCCTCTGGCCTCTTTGGTCCCGCCGTCAATGGGTTTGCTTCACTGCCACACAGAAGTTGTCCCAAGCCATGCGACACTTTCTGCCAAAGCGTTCCAGCTCCGCAGCTGCTTCTAGTTGCCCCAAGTCTGCGCTGATTCAGCAGCCCGCCAAAGCCGCTCCTTCAGCTGCTCAGGCCACCCCACGGCCTGAGCCTCGGCAGCCCTCTGCAAAGCACCATCCCTTCCCGAAGCATTAGGGACCCCGGCCCAAGATAGCGCTGGACCCTGCGCCTCAGAAGTCGTCCTGATCCCTCAGACAGGAAGAGGAGGGGGCTTAGTCTCACTGCGGCCGGACCACCCCCCAAACAGCCTCGTTTGCACTTCCTGACACACCGTTCAGTTCCGGATGCTGGAAGCAATGTGTTTGTTGCATGCACTGGGCCCATTCTCGCTCCCATGTAAACTAACCGCTGTGATAGCAGACAAAATAAAAAACAAACATACTCAAAAAGAAAGCAATTTTCCTCTTCCATTCCTCACGAGGATTGTGGTTCCTCACAGCGACCCTTTGCCCGAGCCAAATTCAACCCTTTGCCACGCGGGCCGAGGCCTGGCAGGCCATCCCCGGAGTGTCAAAATGGGTTATGGGTATAATAGAATGAGATTATGTACTCCTGTTCGCTCAAGGACCCCCGCTATTCAACGACGTGGTCCCCACCTCGGGCTGTCCCTAGCTCCTCATACCTTTATGAAGTGTATGGACATGGCTCTTTCCCCTCTGAGGCAGATTGGAATCCGTATTTTGAACTACCTTGACGACTGGCTCGTCTCAACCCAAATGAGGGAAATTGTCTCGCCAGAATGGTTTCTGGCCATATAGCAGCTTGTGGCAACCTTCAAAGTTGTGTCGCAGCCCTGGCCCCCTGGAAGGACCCCTGCTGGTACAAGCAGGGGAGGAGAAAAGTTGTCTTCACAGATGCTTCCAAGACAGGCTGGAGAGCCCTGTGCAAGGGCAGACCAGCCTTTGGCACTTGGTCGAGCGAGGAAAGTGGGCTACACATCAACTGTCTGGAAATGCTGGCAGTCTGTCAAGCCTTTCAGACTTTCCTGCCGCTCATGGCGGGACACCACATCCTAGTCCGCTCAGACAGTATGACGGTTATGTCCTACATAAATCACCAGGGCGGGCTCTCCTTGAAGCACCTCGTCACTCTAGTAAAGAGTCTTCTGGAGTGGGCATGTTGCAATCTGCTTTCGCTGAAAGCAGCGCATGTGCCGGGCATATTGAACCAAGAGGCAGACATGCTGTCATGGAACAATGTCTCCTCAGAAGAGTGGATGCTCCACCCCCAAACGGTTCAGAAAATCTGGGAAATCATCAGGAAGGCAGAGGTCGACCTCTTTACCTCCGAAGACAATTGTCATTGTCCAATCTATTTTTCAAGGAACAGGGATGCGCTGGCCCACGATTGGCCCAGCCTTCTCCTTTATGCCTTTCCCCCGATCGCTCTGATCCCCCAGGTTGTCAGATGAATCAGGGACACAAACACAAGGTCCTCCTAGTGGCCCCGCTCTGGAGGAACCAACACTGGCTTTCGGAGCTGTCTAAGCTGCTCACAGCGGTGCCGTGGCCGATTCCCCTGAGATGGGATCTCCTTTCCCAGGGGAACAGAATGATTTGGCACCCCCAGCCCGAGCTGTGGGCCCTGCATCTATGGCCTCTCGATGGGAGCCTGTTGACCTCCCTGAGAATGTCCTTAATACTATTTCACAGGCTAGAGCCCCATCTGCAAGACGCCTCTATGCCCTTAAATGGTCAGTCTTCTTCGGTTGGTGCACAGCCCTTGATGAAGACCCATCTGCATGTGACATATCTCTGATATTGTCCTTCCTTTAAGAGTTGTTGGATAAGGGTCGTACACCCTTTACTCTTAAGGTCTATGTTGCGGCTATATCAGCTTTTCATGCTCCTATAGCCGGACAGTTGGTGGTAGAGCCCTGCATTTCTGCCCGAGTCCGACAGGACCGACTTATTTATGGCCCACGGGCCGGGCTTCGGGCCGATTTTCACATCATTGCTCACAGGTGGGCCGGGCCTCAGCCTGTTTTATGTTTCTCCTTCTTTTAATACTTTGGACATCCATTAATTAAAATAAACCATGAGAAGCTGATGATGGTAAAACAAACATAAATATAGACATAGTGATGCACTGGTGGAAACAACATGAGACAATAGCTGTGTCTCATTTCGGAGGCTGTGTGCGCGTCCTCATGTTTAGTGTAGCAGCAAGTGCGCCTCCAGCACAGCAGCTGGAAGAGTGAGAAAGGAGGACTGAAACTGGAGGGATGTTTCGGTGTGACCCATTAAAAATACCAAAATGTGTTCAAGGCTTTAGTTTTATACATGTGCAAATAGAGCATATAAAACAACAGAATAGGAGTATTCACACGTCACGCACCTGCAGCACTTTAATGGAGAAATCGCGCCAGAGCCTTGCGCACACACACAACATAGCCTATTAGTTCTCGCATTTCTAACTTGACTTTATTATCAAAATAAAATACAGTCAAACATATAAAAAGCTTCAATGCTTAATGTGTATATATAGGCTAGTCTGTACAATCTGTGGCATTCAGTGCTATACCATCGACTCGATTACAAAGCACATGTGAAGGATGTATTGTTGGAACTTGAGCGAAGTACAAAGCCTATAAGGAGGCTAAACCTGCCTTGCCCCTTCACTGTCCCTATATGGGACCTGTCCACAGTTCTAAAGGGGCCTTAAGGGGCCTTCTGTCACTCAAAATTAAATGCTAACATAATATGTAAATTCTAAATCATTTAGGTAGTGTGTCATTGTTTTATTTTTATTTTTTTTCTCATTACAATAATAAGAATTTGATTTTATACATTACAATATGCTTAATCTTCATTAAAAAAATATCAGAATGTAAAACATCAACATCGTCCTAAAAATAAGCTTTATTTTCTTTAATCAAGAAGTTAAACGGTCACTTTATGACAAGTGTTTTTGTGTTTATATATTTGAGTTTAATTATGCTTAATAGTTTTGTTTTCCAACAGGTGGTACTGGCAGGGCCGGAAAATCCCATCTTATGTTAAGTTTGTGGAGCAGAATTATCCACCTGGCTTCACCTATGCAGACTTTGCACCACAGTTCCAGGCTGAATTCTTTGATCCTGTAGAGTGGGTTGACATTTTTGCCTCATCTGGAGCCAAATATATTGTGCTCACAACCAAACACCATGAAGGTTTGTAAGAAATGACTGCACCGACTGCATTTGCATTTCATTTTTGCATATTTGTCAACTGATTATTTTAATGCTACATGAAAAAAAAAAAAAATACTGTAAAAATGGCATGGTAAAAACCTGTTAATTGGTTAACTATAAAATATCTTACTATAAATGGTTTAGCATCACATTCTATATAACTTACCTATAACAAATGTATGTTTTTTTAAGTAAAAACTATGATTTACCATATTGCTTGCAGTGAAAACAGTAAAAGGCCATTTCCAGAAGAACCTGTGTGACACCACATACAGTGTGATAATATTTTCTTTAAATAGTTTTGTTTCTTATTTTTGGGGGGTTTTGAGTAGCTATTGGGCAAGTTTTGTTGTGAAAACCTGGCAACCCTGGTTCAGCCTTACATTGTTCAAACTGGAGTCGGACACTGAGACTCAGGAAGAAGTTACAACTTTTAGAATGCATCTGGACGTTTCTGAATGATTAGTGGATAAATTTATTTAGTTGCTGACTAGCATATGCCGTCATGCTAATCTTTTGTGCAAATCCAGCGTTGAATTGACCTTCGTTTGTGAAGCAGTCGAGCGTAAAATTACGGCATGGTAACAACACTCTACTACAACATGGCCTCACCCCCCTTTGTTTAGTGTTTTTGGGGGGCAAGGTTTATGTAAATTTTGGGGTTTGTGATGTCACCAACACGGAAAGAAGCTCGTTTTTTTTCCCAACCAGCTGTTGTAGTCCTTAAAAAGCGATTTCTGTAAAAGAAAATATCTCCCTTTACATTGAACTTTGAGCGTCATAACTTTGCAAATGATTTTTATTGCTCAAACAGGAACATTATACACTAACTAAAGTTAAAAAAAGTGAAATCATAATCAAGGACCCCTTAAAAATATACAGGCACTAATATGCCATACCGCATTTTTTTACCTGAAACATGGGCTGCATCCGAAAGCTTAAAAATGCTGCCTTCAGAGGATGCATTCCATGGTAGGAAGGCATAAAGGCACCAGATAGTACCATACCATAGTAATGTTACATTACACGTTACAGTACTAGTACTATTTGTTTAAGGAACAACAAAAGGTTTATGTGTGAATAACATGAAAACAGGTCATACCACCCCAAAATAAAAAGAAAATGATCCCAGTGTTTGTAAAATTAAAGATATTTCACACCGAGACATTATTTTCATGCAGTTAAACACGTCTTCTTCAGACAGATTACTTCTGAATTTTATATTAAAAAAATACTGTAATACAATGCAAAAAAATCAGAAAAATCAGAAGTCCTGAACATGTTCTTGATAGGGTTTGTGCAATTCACTTGTGTGTTTCAATTCCTCAGGCTTTACACTTTGGGGCTCAAGCTACTCGTGGCCTTGGAACGCAGTTGCGGTTGGGCCAAAGCGGGATCTGGTGGATGAGATCGCCACTGCTTTGCGGAAACACAGTGATTTGCGTCTGGGGCTTTACCATTCTTTGTTTGAGTGGTTTAACCCTCTGTTCAGAGCCGATGCTGACAACCTCTTCAAAACCAATGTGTTCCCTACTACAAAGACCCTGCCTGAGCTGTACGAGATAGTCAACAAGTTCAAACCTGAAGTGCTGTGGTCTGATGGTGACGGAGATGCGCCCGACTATTACTGGAACAGCACAGGGTTCCTCGCCTGGCTTTATAACGAGAGGTAAGGCCACCTTAACAGAAGTGTCATGATTACAAACCAGGAAACCAGGAGGAGGTCTTAAGACAATATAAAATTTTATCAAATATATTGAAAAAATATCAAATTTAATGTCTGTTTCCTCCCATAGGGGTCACACTTGTGATCCTCAACAGTCAAAGTAGGCTGATTAAAAAAAACTTTTTTTTAATAAAATTAATGTACTGGATTTCGTTTCAATAATATTTATTCCTTAATATTTTGTATTTTGGTATTTCATGGTACCAGACAATATTCACATCCAATTATTTTGAGTTACTACAGTCTTAACAATATATACACATTCAGACACACACACACACACAAACATACATACATATATATATATATGAAAAAATATATTTATAATTTTTAAAAACATTAAAAATGTGTATTATAATATATTGTGGCCTCGTGCCTTTGGCCGAATCACAGTCGTGCTGATATACAGCCAATATCGCATGGCTACTTGTGTGATATTGCTTATTTACACACTACCAGTCAAAAGTTTGGAATCGGTAAGATTTTTAATGTTTTTAAAAGAAGTTTCGTCACCAAGGCTGCATTTATTTAATTAAAAATACAGTAAAAACAGTGATATTGTGAAATATTACTATAATTTAAAATAACTGTTTTCTGTTTGAATATATTTTATAAAGTAATTTATTCCTGTGATGGCAAAGCTGAATTTTTAGCACCATTACTCCAGTCTTCAGTGTCACATGATCCTTCAGAAATCATTCTAATATGCTGATTTGCTGCTCATGAAACATTTATGATTATTATCAATGTTGAAAACAGTTGTGTACTTTTTTTTTCAGGATTCCTTGATGAATAGAAAGTTCAAAAGAACAGCATTTATCTGAAATACAAAGCTTTTGTAACATTACACACTACCGTTTAAAAGTCTGGGGTCAGTAAGAATTTTTATTTTTATTTTTTTGAAAAGAAATGAAAGAAATTAATACCTTTATTCAGCAAGGATGCATTAAATCGATCAAAAGTGACAGTAAAGACATTTATAAGCTTACAAAAGATTATATTTCAAATAAATGCTGTTCTTTTGAACTTTCTATTCATCAAAGAATCCTGAAAAAAAAAATATTGAAAATATAAAAAAATAAAAATATACACAATAAATGTTTCTTGAGCAGCAGATCAGCATATTAGAATGATTTCTGAAGGATCATGTGACACTGAAGACTGGAGTAATGATGCTGAAAATTCAGCTTTGATCACAGGAATAAATTACTTTATAAAATATATTCAAACAGAAAACAGTTATTTTAAATTGTAATAATATTTCACAATATTACTGTTTTTACTGTATTTTTAATTAAATTAATGCAGCCTTGGTGAGCAGACGAAACTTCAAGACTTAAAAAAAAATCATATTTTCAATTACTGCAGTGTGGTGTATTGTATTATGTGTACACACAGGTTAGGTTTTGCATTTGTATATATTTAAACATAGAAGCAAAAGCTACTTCCTTGTGGCTGTAGATTGTACCAGAAATTGCTCTGAATTTTCATATTTTATACATTTCCTGTTCATTTAATTTTCAACCACAAAGATGACAAGTAGGATCTTTTTTTTTTTTTTTTCCCAAAAATCAATTCAATCAATTTCAATTTTCGTATCATTCTAGTGAAGTAAAAAATAAATAAATAATTAAAATGTCAAATGTCCAAAGACCACCAGAGAGTTAAGATCCCTCTGTAAAAAATCACTGATAAAACATCTACTATAAAGTCATTAAATTTTGTGATTTTTATACGGTTTGCCATTCTTTTTTTATTTTGTCAGAATACACGGCTACTTTTGAATGGTCAATGGCGAAAAATGCTTTTTGGCAACAGATTAGTGTAATTGCTGCATCTACCAGCAGGGGCTCACTTGGCTATTTTAATTAGCTAAACCTTGCCCAATTGACGAGATAATCCTCACTGCAGAACACGAGGTCCAGGGGGCAAGGCTGGATCCAGATCCAACTCCTCCCACTTTATATACTTTGCTCCACCAGATGAACCAGCATATGAGAAGCATTTCGCTGCATCCTGCAATGGACATCCAACCCGGCCCACATCCAAGTGTGACGTCAGAAGCCAGGCCAATGCCTCCCTGCAGCAGATTCTTAAAATTATATTGGTCATGTCAATCACCAGACTGATTGACTATTGTCAGCACCCCCTGGATCTGGATCCAACCTCACCCCCTGGATCTTGTGTACTGCAGTGAGGAGCTACTGCTATTGATCGCCTCAATCAAAAGATTTTTACTCCAAATTATTACAAAATTTCAATAGCATTTATCTGCTAAACACTTATTTAGTCAATGTTTTGGAGTACACTAGTGTATAGATGAACTCAAGGCTAACAGACATAGACTGAAGACTTTCATTTTGATTTAATTTCATAATAACATTGTAGAGAACCAAACAAGTTGCTTACTAGAACTGTCTAAGTGAAGTCATGTAAATGATGGCAAATGTGTGTTTTCAGCCCTGTGCGTGACACTGTTGTGACTAATGACCGCTGGGGATATGGCAGCATATGTAAACATGGTGGATATTACACCTGCTCAGATCGGTACAACCCAGGACACCTGCTGAAGCGCAAGTGGGAGAACTGCATGAGCATTGACCAGAAGTCATGGGGCTACAGGAGAGAGGCCAAACTCAGTGATTACCTCACCATCGAAAAGCTGATAGGAGTGAGCTTTACATTTACATTCAATCACTATGACACTTGTGTGCACATGACTTACAAAAGATGAATGCTGCAGCAAGCAAGTGTGTATTATGATCCCAAATTTTTCAGTTTTGGTCAGTGCATGGATCTGCTGTTTTGGTCACCATGATTTTTCCAAGTAAGTCATGTTCCTGGATCAACATATTTAGTTGATCCTGGAACAACATTCCTGTCTGAAAATGTAGTCCTAACCTTATCCATACCCCTAAACCTAACCCTACCCATAACTTTTCTCTAAAATCAGAAGGGAAAAAATAGATGAATAACACTTAGTTACATAAACTGTAAACTTTTCCCTCAAATCTGATTGGAATGTTGCTCCAGGATCAACAAAGATGGTGATCCGAGAACATGTTGTACTTGGTGAAATCATGTTCACCCTACTGTTTTGATGAATATTGTGATTTATTGTGGAAATTAGCATGGTTGAGGTAATTTTACCTTAATTTGCTGTAAGAACCAGTAAAATTTATATCATTATTATTAGTGGCGTTTACAAACTATAAGCACCTTTATTAGTATTGCTTATAGTTCAAGTGGCTTGTATGGTTTACTGTGGACTTGAGTGTGAGCTCAATATAGCAACATGTTGTGATGGCAAGTTTGCATGGGCAAACACTGATTACATTTAATTCTGACAATAAAAAAAAAAAAAAAAAAAAAATTATATAGAAGTAAAAGGGAAGAAAGTGAATTCACATAGTTTAGAAAACAAATACACTTTGGGGTCTCTTGAACTTATCAAGGCTACATTATTTTATCAAAAATACAGTAAAAGCAGTAATATTGTGAAATATTATTACTTGAATATTATTATTTAAATATATTTTAAAATGTAATTTATTCCTGTGATGCAAAGCTGAATTTTCAGCATGATTACGCCAGTCTTCAGTGTCACATGATCCTTTAGAAATCATTCTAATATGCTGATCTGCTGCTCAAGAAACATTATTACTATATTACTATTTTAAATTACATATCTTATTATTATCAATGTCAAAAACAGTTGCGCTGCTTAATATGTTTGTGGAAACTATGATAAAGTTTCTGTCAGGATTCTTCAATGAATAGAAAGTTCAAAAGAACAGCATTTATTTGAAATAGAAATATTTTGTAAGTTAACATTATAAATTTATTTATTGTCACTTTTGATCAATTTAATGCATCCCTTCTTAAACATAAATCTTACGGACCCCAAACTTTTGAACGGTGGTGTATCTATGCACTGAGCATTGTCTGTTTGTCTTGCAGACTTTTGTGGAGACCGTGTCCTGTGGGGGGAATCTGCTGTTGAACGTGGGCCCCACACATGACGGCCGCATTGTGCCCATATTTGAGGAGCGTCTGCGGCAGATGGGTCAGTGGCTTAAGGTGAACGGAGAGGCCATTTACAACAGCAGCGCATGGAGAGTTCAGAACGACACTGCCACTCCTGGAATTTGGTCAGTTATGTTATGATTTCTCTCTCATATACAGTAACGTGCTCCGCAAATGTCTGTTTGTGTCTTTGCCTCTGTTTCTGTCTTCTTCCGTTTCACCTCTTTCACCTTTATTTGCTTTTAAATTAAAGTATATTTTTGTTTTGTCCTCACAGGTATACATGGAATCAGAAGGAGAAAGCAATCTATGCTGTTTTCCTTTCATGGCCCAATGATGGGTATGTTGTTCTGAATGACCCCATTGTGTCAGCGTCCAAGACTCAGGTAATGTATATTGTAGATATTATATATTATATGTGAGTGTATGTATGTATGTGTGTGTATATATATATATATATATATATATATATACACACACAGCTCAAAAAATTAAAGGAACACTTTGAAAACACATCAGATCTCAATGGGGAGATATCTATACTGATATGGACTGGGTAATGTGTTAGGAACGAAAGGATGCCACATCGTTTGATGGAAATGAAAATTATCAACCTACAGAGGACTGAATTCGAAGACACCGCAAAAATCAAAGTGAAAAAATTAAGCAGCAGGCTAGTCCATTTTGCTGAAATTTCATTGCAGCAACTCAAAATGGTACTCAGTAGTTTGTATGGCCCCCACGTGCTTGTATGTATGCCTGACAACATCGGGACTTGCTCCTAATGAGATGGTGTCCTGGGGTATTTCCTTCCAGATCTGGACCAGGGCATTACTGAGCTCCTGGACAGTCTGAGGTGCAACTTGGCGGCGTCGGATGGGCTGAAACATAATTGCCCTCATTTATCAAACGATCGTACGCCAGAAAACTGTGCATACGTTCATTTCCACGCAAAAGTTTGCATTAATCAATATGAGCATGAGCGGTGGCTACGATCAAATCTCACGTCAGGTCTCAGCTTGTGTACGCACGTTTTTGAGTCAGCGGGAACTTGCGTGTGCAGCATAATAAATCTGGTGGAGAATTATGTGAACATTTAGTTTATTTTCCTGACCAACAATCACTCACTAACCGATCATTAACCATTAAACGACACGATTAAAATGTCAAATTAAAATTAGAATAAATACGTGTCTTAAAATACCACAAATGTTTTTTTTTGTTTGGGTCAGTACCAGTCGGCGTGTGCAACGCCCATCCAAACACATTTTTGCGCATGTGAAGGATGGAGGTTTTACGTGGATATTGAAACAAGAGTGAAATAGAAAGCCTTAGTTTACATAATGAACAGTAGTTCAGCAAGCAATAAATGTTACATCGTGAATATGGAAACGTTTGGGTTTTTCCCGAATGAGAGAGGTAGGCTATGTCAGCCCAATTCAGTTTTGCTTTAAATAAATTAATTTCTGCTTTATAATGAATGCCACTATAGCCTAATTTGTGTTTCAATATATAGCTACTTTTAGTTATTTTTCATTCTTGTTCTGTTATGAATAAAATAAATTTAAAGTATTTTCTGTGGAGTGAGGTACTAAAATAACCACATTTATACATAATATATATATAAATCATGTTTTTAAGTAGGCTATTTAGTTTTATTTACCAGTATTTTTATTTAAATTAATTTTATTGTTTACAATTACGAGATTGAGGGGTGTTTTAGAGTAAGATAAATTTCTTTTTCATGTGATTACTTCCTCTTCATGGCCGGGTTACGTTTCTCTGTGTCGTAAACTATAGGGCGAGGCTTCTAAAATTTGGGGCGTGATATTTAAATGATGGGTTTTCAGCCGCCACATTTATTAACACCTGTTCATTCGTGGGACGGAATTGGCCGCATACAAAAGTTTAATGAATCACACGTGAGCGTTGTCATAAGCTGATTTTTCTATTCGAATGTACGCTGGTTTCTACGTTCGTTTGACAAATGATGGCCAATGTCACAGAGGCCCTGTGCTCACTGCCCAGCACCATTCTATTGGATTTAGGTCAGGCGAGCGTGGGGGCCATTCAGTGGTATCAGTTCCTTCATCCTCCAGGAACTGCCTGCATACTCTCGCCACATGAGGCCGGGCATTGTCGTCCACCTGGAGGAACCCAGGACCCACTATACCAGCATAGGGTCTGACAATGTGTCCAAGAATTTCATCCCGATACCTAATGGCAGTCAGGGTGCCATTGTCTAGCCTGTAGAGGTCTGTGCGTCCCTCCATCGATATGCCTCCCCAGACCATCACCAACCCACCACCAAACCGGTCATGCTGAACGATGTTACAGGCAGGATAACATTCTCCATGGCTTCTTCAGACCCTTTCATGTCTGTCACAAGTGCTCAGGGTGAACCTGCTCTCATCTGTGAAAAACACAGTGCCGGGCAGTGAGCACAGGGCCCACTAGAGGATGTCGGGCCCTCAGGCCACCCTCATGAAGTCTGTTTCTGATTGTTTGGTCAGAGACATTCACACCAGTGGCCTGCTGGAGGTCATTTTGTAGGGCTCTGGCAGTACTCATCCTGTTCCTCCTTGCATAAAGGAGCAGATACCGGTCCTGCTGATGGGTTAAGGACCTTCTACGGCCCTGTCCAGCTCTCCTAGAGTAACTGCCTGTCTCCTGGAATCTCCTCCATGCTCTTGAGACTGTGCTGGGAAACACAGCAAACCTTCTGGCAATGGCACGTATTGATGTGTCATCCTGGAGGAGTTGGACTGTCTGTGCAACCTCTGTAGGGTCCAGGTATCGCCTCATGCTACCAGTAGTGACACTGACCCTAGCCACATGCAAAACTAGTGAAAAACAGTCAAAAAAGATGAGTAGGGAAAAAAAATGTCAGTGGCCTCCACCTGTAAAACCATTCCTGTTTTGGGGGTCATCTCATTGTTGCCCATCTAGTGCACCTGTTGTTAATTTCATTAACACTAAAGCAGATGAAACTGATTAACAACCCCCTCAACTACTTAACTGATCAGATCAATATCCCAGGAGTTTAACTGACTTGATGCTATTTTCTGATTAAAAAGTGTTCCTTTAATTTTTTTGAGCAGTGTATGTTTGTGTATATATATATATATATAATTCTTTTTGAATGATTTTTTGTTAAGCCCGGTCTTAAAACTTAGCAACCAACCATACTGTAGCAGCTGTTGCCATCTCATCAGATGACCTTCTTTTTTCCATTACACTAACGTTCAAAATTTTGGGGTCAGTAAGATTTTTTTTTTTTAAAGCTACAGTCCATAACTTTTTTTGGTTAAAAATGATCAAATTAACATTAGAGATTGTACAGAAATTGAAATCTACAGGTAACGCTAATACACACTAAATACAGTCATGCAATGCTGATGTTGTTAACATTAACAATTCGAGAACAAAGTATAACAATAATAATTTGCACGGTTTGATGTGATATGAGCTAAGCGATCGTTAAATTTAATCACCATTGGTAGCGCGATTTATTGTAATGCTTTTTTTTTCAGTTGGTCAGAACAAAAGATTCTTTTGCAGATATGTTACTTCTCAGATGACATTTTCCAGTGAAAATACTTCCAAGACTACAATCTGTGATTCCGAAGTACAGTATCCACCGGTGCGGTGATTGACAGCCACACATTCTCCTCAAAGCATTAGATTCATCCGTGCTGAGGAGCCGTGCTAATGCACAATCCACGTAAAGATGATAATTCCGCAAATAACTGCAATTGCTGGTTTCAAATAGAGATGGCAACAAAGAGGCTTGCGGACTGCAGCTTTAAAGAAATTGATAATTTTACTTAGCAAGGTTGCATTAAACTTGCTTAAGACTTGTTTAATTTTTCAGAGCTGTTTTGTGCATTAGTTTCTGAGCATCACATCTGAAGCAAACCTTTTCCCAATTTCCAAATCAGGTGGTGCTGCTTGGCTATCAGTCCCTCTCGTGGGAGTCCATGAGTCCCACAGGTCTGAAGGTTCGTCTGCCCCAGCTGGGCCCGAGTCAGATGCCCTGCTCCTGGGCTTGGACCCTGCGGCTGACTGGTGCGATGTAGCCAGAGGGTAGCGACACAGTTGCTGCTTTTAGCCAAAGATTGAAGGCACTATATTTTCCAACACCTTTTACATTTAAATAACAATACAACAAAAATAATTTACATTTTATTCACATCTTTATCAGTTCATTAAATTTTTTTAATTGTTGCAGTGTATCCTAGTAGGGGCGCAAAGTGGAGAGGTATGCTCTTGCTTTGCTAAGAGATCAGATATTTTTGCCTGGAAGATGTTAAAACGAGTAAAAAAAAAGGTTTAAAAAACATTGTGCCAGTAAGCAGCCACCTGAACATCCTAGCAACCGCATAGCAACACACTTATATCTCTGAACATCTTAGTAACTGCATAGTGAAGGATCTAAGGATTTTCAGTAACCTCTTTTTTTATTCAGTTTAATTTTATAATCATGAATCATAAATAAATTGCAATCTCTGTTAAACACCTGCTTCATCCTAGTGTCATGATGGTGACTTTTGCACAGGCAAAAAATATTTGGTTTCTTAAGAAATGCACATTGCAACAATGTATAAATTAAGGCTTTATTTTTTAATTTAGTTAATTTGAAGTCAGATGTATTTTTTCATAACTACATTTTAGTATTTTAGTATGAGATAAATGATTGCTGTTTTGTATATTTGCATAATTATCTTTTAAAATAAATAAACTGATAAATGAAATTGTTTGATTAGCCTCAGTGTCTGTTTTAAATGAATTTTTATATATGTAGATAGATAGATTTCTGAATACAACACAAATAGGTGAGCTGAATGTTTAAATAATTATACAGTGAACCGATAAATGAGTACACCCCCTTTGAACAAATACAAAAGATGTATTTTCTTAATACAATTTAGTATTCTAATACAATTCATGGAAGAATGGCAAAACTGAAATGTATTAAACATTTACATAATAAAAACAGAGAAATATATGTCATTGATATCTGTAAAATAAGTAAATTAGCCAATTTTGTTTAACTAAACTGCAGAAATGAGTACACTCTATATTTAATTCAACAAATGGGCATCTTCCGTTTCAAGTTTTTGTATTACATCACAGTGAATTCAAGACAGCATTGATAAAGCACAACTCCCTTACACCTTCAGCACTCATACATCCCTATATAAGAACTTTACTACCACTGAACTTTACTGTAAGAACCAGGCACTTCTCACTGTACTCCTCCTCTAGCAACACCTGAACATTTTGGATGCTGTTAGATCCAAAATGATTGACTTGATCTCATGAGACCAGAGTATGGATTCCCATTTTGTAAATATGTGAATTTATTGTGCTTTGGCTACAGTAGGTAGTTCCAGTGTGGACAACAACCAGGCATGTCACTTCTGCAGGCTGCATCTTACTCTGTGAGATAAACAGTCACTCTTTTCATAGCTTTTGTTGGCTCTGAGACACTCGCTTGGTATTTCTCCTGCTCTTTGTCTAGCAAAAAAAAAAAAAAATCCCTCATCACTAAATGAACGCTTAAAATGAAGGCCTGATTATTTCAGGGGCCCTGTCACAAGTCCATTGTTTTTGAATTCCTGTGTTACTTTTGCTATATTTTCACACTTAAAACAATGATTTGGTAATCCTCTTGTAGCACTGTCCTCTTGTGCTAAGAAATAAGTCTCCTGACAGTTCTCTCCCAAGTGCTTCCATTGTTGTCAGCATTAAATTTGAGAATGATTTAGTGGGCTATATAACACTTTTAATTTAAGAAATTACTTCTCTTTAAATGTTTTAGTTCAACATACTTACCTGTTGATCAAAAAATGCCCTAAACTTAAACCAGAAAAAATTAATTAAGTTTTATTTAGTACCTTACAGGAGGGTGTTCTCATTTTTATAAATGGATAGTTCCAACCCTTGATTCTGATTGGTTGAGCCGCGTTCGAAGCCGTTGTAAAATTCCCGAAAACATACAGCTGCGCCACTGAGTGGGTGCTTCTCAATGGCTGCGTCTGAAAACTGGAAAATGCTGACTTCGGAGGACACATTTCAAGGTAAGAAGGCATCAAGGCACTTCCGAATCCAATGTTAACTTCACTTCCCGTTTCCTGAGATACCTTCATCTGATCGATTTCTGAAGGCAGTATAGATGTATCCTTAGCTGCCTTTGATATCTCACAATCCTGTGCATCCATTCTGTGACTGTTGAGCTAGAAAATTAAAGATGGCATCTGAAAGTTGAGTTTGCTGGTCAGTTTGTGTGTAAATGTGTGTTTTTGAGTAACATTTTCCACTTTTGATGTCATTTCTAGCAAGAAATTACTACTGTAGTAATTAAATATTTGTTTAGTTCTCACCAAAGCTCGTGCCATTTTGCAGTAGATCATTAAACTGTTACACTGCCTCAGAGGTCTGACCGAAATCAGTTTCGTGAGGTACCTTCATGCACAAACGCTGCCTTACAAGTCATTGCCTGTCAGAGCAGCAAGGCAACAAGTCAGCTTCCTAGGTTTTCGGATGCAGCCAATATCCCTCCACTTTCCTCGCTGCTTCCGTCCTCCATCCTATGACCCGGAAACCAATCGAACTCAGCCATCTTGAAGGACATCTCAATTGACTATATGCACGGTGACTTCCTGGTTGTTGACTTCCTTTTTAATGTTGTATTCATATTTTTATGCAGTTATCACATTTACCTAATTTGCCAATAAACCAGTTTTATTGATTGCAATAAAGACAAAGCTATTGGGACCGTTTAAGAAGTGCTGTGTCTGTAATTAGACACACACTTTTTTTTTTCCCAGCACTTTAAATGTTATTTTTAATGTGATGACCACAAACATTACTTGTTCATCCCTCTGAGATTGTCCCCATTGTAAAACCGAACGTTTAAAAATGTAGGAAATTCAACATTTTAAAACACTTATTTAAAAATAAAAAAAAGACATTAATTACCACTATAAAAAGCAGGTGGCAGCAAAGTAGCATTTATTTGCGCATATATAAGCCATTTCCTCTACTAGTTTCTCACTTAGTTTCGTTTTTGACTAAATATTAAACATTATAAATTAACTAGGTTTAGAAATTTTGTCAATGTGCAGTATGAAGTACTCACAAAATCTTATGAAAAACTAACTTTTCTTGTGAATGAATTACACAGAAAGCGAGCACCGCTCTTTCCCTTTGTAATCACGGCAGCTGTCAGTCAGTGCAGCACAAGATCAATGATTTTGGCACACTTGTGAAAACACACAATTTATTCAATGAATCAAACTAAAGTGCACTGTGCACAATAAATATTTTTGATGCTTTTTTTCACACAAAACAAAAGTGTGAAAACTGATGGTCGAATTGAATTTAGCCGAGGAGAAACACAGAGGTACGTCTTTATTTATTTTTTATGTTGTCTTACGTTTGAATAACTTAATTAATGCTATGCCTGACTATTTAAGGGACTATATTCTGATTATAAACTAAGTATTACACTACTGATGCTCAACACACCAGCAAGAGACATCGCACTGGAAGTTTTCCAGCTGGCTTATGCAGAAGTTCTAAAGAACGCTCTGTGCATATACACTAATTCTCCTCGCCACCGCGAGGAGGTGAGGAAGCTTCCTGAGGTGACATTAGCAAGGATACACAGGTGTATCCTTTGCGGAAGTCTTTTTCACTGCGTGAGAACATGATGGCTGCATCTGAAAACATATGACTTCAATGACTTGTAAGGCAGCGTTTGTGCATGAAGGTACCTCACGAAACTGATTTCGGACAGACTTCTGAGGCAGCGTAACAGTTTAATGATCTACAGCAATATAGCGTGAGCTTTGGTGAGAACTAAACAAATATTTAATTACTACTGTAGTAATTTCTCACTAGAAATGACATCAAAATTGGAAAATGTTGGTCAAAAATGTACATTTACACACAAACTGACCAGCAAACGCAACTTGTGGACGCCATCTTTATTTTTCGCTCAACTGTCACAGAATGGAAAGCACAGGATTGTGGGATATCAAAGGCAGCAAAGGATACATCTATGCTGCCTTCAAAAATCAGATGAAGGCATCTCAGGAGACAGGAAGTGAAGCTAACATTGGATTCAGACATGCCTTTGATGCCTTCCTACCTTGAATTGTGTCCTCCGAAGGCAGCATTTTCCAGTTTTCGGACACAGTAGATGTGTGGCGAGAGATCGGCATGGCTTGTCGGACATAGCAAGAGTAGCCTAACTAAAAGGGGTGGGTCTTTGCGAACGGTCAATTCTATAGAAGAGTATTGTGAGAGAGATAATGAGTGACTGCGTGTATTACCTGCATTCAGATTTAGCATTTTCCTTCAGGTCAGTCCTATGTTCATAATAAAAAATCCAAATCAAGCTGCCACACAAGTCCTGAAAAGTGAAGCTAGAGCGTCTCCATGCATTATAGGTCATAAATCCCACCCTCTCCATGTAATGTAATGAACGTGAGACAAACTAAAGTCAAATAGATCCTTTTCACAGACTGTGATGACATATGTACATTTATAACACTATATTTAGTATTATATTACCTTTGCATCAAATTACAAAAAAAAATAGTTAACGCTGCTGTGAGGGTGTTTCTGATACAGCGGCTATGGGAGTGATGGTAAAAATGACATCTTTCTCTCTTCTGACTGCTGTTTTCAATCGCTCTCTATTTTTTTCCTCTTTTTGAAAGTTGTGAAAACACTATTGTGGAGTTTTTCTTTTGCTATTTGAGCAAATGGAAACATAAAAATATGTTTAATGTATTCTCTCATTCACCGCTATAGAATTTTACCCAACTATGATGACTTCCGCTTCTGAGAAACCCGGAAATGTGACGTCAAATATTTTTTCTTTCAAAGATGGTTTCTGTCATTTTAGGTAGTTTTTTTTTATCACGCTGATGTTAGTTAAAGTGTTTGTTCTTTAAATACGTTTGTTTTAAGTTAGTTTTTTGATGCTATACAACTGCAGGTTTTGACATCTTGATTGACAGCTGAGATTACTGCTTCTCTGAGCAAAGTTATCACTGAAGCACCAACAGACTTTTCTCTGGATCTTTTGGAGGAGATTGGAGCTTTAACTTTAATCTCTACATTTCCAGAACTGTTTATTTCACACCGACATAATGTGTTGTTCTGCAGTATTAACAGATTCTGCGGGAGTGTGGGCAGGACCTTGATATCGCGGCTCCACTTCACGGTCACTACTGCGCAGACTAGGGCTCCAAGTTCATTATGCGCAGACTCGAGACTCAAGATGTCAGCGTCATATTTACACACTGGCGGCTTCAGTTACTACAATGGAAGAGAGTGAAGGTGCTTCATCAATCTTTTTTTTTTACAGTCTATGTAAAAAATCCATTTGAATGTCCGCTGCGATCTTGTCTTTTTAACATTTAATGGGTATTCCCGTGCCATGCTGACACTGACAGCGCTAGTCAAAATTTTTTTCGCACCGCAGGAACTAGGAATCTCCAAACTCCTTTTGGGGGAACTTTGGGTGTATACGCACAAATTTTGTATCAGATTTTCAGAAGGTGAAACCGCTATTTTTTGAAACCGGGTCCCAGAGTGGATAAATCTGAAAACGCCGCCTTCGCATATTTCGATATCCAATCCGTATATTTTGAGAAACGATGATGTCATCACCCCACGTGTTGACCCTAGTCAGACACCGCTAACAGCACAAAACAACAACAACAACAATAGCGGACTCTTAGATGCTTGTGTTCGTGCTGCAGAAACTACTGAACCAAAATAAAGCGTTATTTCTAAGCTTTACTAAAGTTTGTATACAGTGCGCAAGGTTTATGCACATGCCCCAAGTCTTGTTCTCTGTTTTAAGTGTATCTCTGTGACAGAATTACAGCGCCACGTACTGGTCTGGCATGTATACTACATCGTTTTGAGTCGTTTCAGTGGTTTCGTGTGTACGCAGATATTTCTTGAGACGAGGGAAAAAAAAAAAGCTCTGGCTTCGTGTGGACTGGGCCTAAATTAGCTCCTACTTCAGAGTAGGGTCTAAACCAGCTCTATAGGAACTATCAGTGACGTAAGTGTACGTTGATTGGTCAAACACATGTCAAACACCGTGTTAACATATTTACCTCACGAACATGGAAAACAGCGATAACGGCACCGCCTCAATACTGATAGTTGTCATAGGAGATTTCGTCTCTTAACCCCACTTTTTGTTCTTTCAGTCGCGTAGATTATGCGTTTACATTCCATTCTCCGTTATCACGAAACACAACAGACACAGCTCCGATCGCGGCATCCTCCATTTACTGTTTTTAGCGTTTGTAAATGCCGCGCTTAAAGACGCCACTGTCGGCCGCTTCGCAGTTCCTATTTCCAGTGCGAATGCAACCAGGAACATGGCCCGGGGAAGAAATTAGTTCTCGGGGAACTATCCTAGTGGCTAGTTCCTAGAACTAATTAAGGTCTTAGAACTATTCGGTGCGAAAGCCCCTATTATCAGGTGCATGTAAACGAACAATTTCGTGTGAATTCTAATAAACAATGCATGTATTTAACTGGAAGCTTTCTGTACCTGTTTGATACATATTTTTTGTTTTTAATATTTGTATTGTGTGGTACCCGTTTTACAAAAGCAATAAGCCAAGTGAAGCCGAAATTTACAGTGAATTTATAACACTCTGCGTCGTGCCTAACAACGCCCCTTAGCTGTTATAAATTCACTGTAAACCACGGCTTCTTGGGGCTTATTGCAATACAGCATTTTAGCACTTTTATAAGAAAATCTTATTTTCCTGAATAATTTGACATGCTTCTTTGGTAATTGATCAAGCAGACTTGCTGGAACATTACATCTCTAAAGAATCCTAACATGTCTTCCAAGTAAAGAGTAGGCTAATTTGTTAAGTTTCAGAGGGGGTGTACTCATTTATGCTGTGAACCTGTATGTATAATGCAGTATTTTATGCTAGTGTCTTGCAAAGCAATTTGCAGTATGTGACATGAGCGTTGTATAATAGCCTAATCATCTAAACGCAGCTCTCAGCAACGAGGACGGTGTAGGGATGTTTGCTATAGCTGGTCAAGTATTTCTAACTTTTTACCCCTAAGCAAAGAACGAAAAAGAACTCACAGTGAGTATATCGGGCTTTTACTTAACCCGCTTAGTGAAGTGACTTTTAATGTAAAGCATATGAAATGCATTCTGTCATTTGAATTTGATTTGAATGTAACACACAGAGACATGTTCATTTGAACAGAGCAGTGTGTAGCAGCCTGATCTACCCATAATGCTCTGCTTATGGCCGTCTTTGGAATCGGAGAGCATCACATGCTGCATTCAGACACACGTGCCCACTGCTCCCATATCAGAAACTCCCTATCTGAGTTATTCAGGGCAGCTGTGCCAAGAATAGTCCTGCACTGTTTATGAACATCACAGCCCCTTTAACTCACTCGGCAGGGGGAAAATTCAGAGTTAGCAACAGAATGTTTCTCATGTATGTGAAATTCCCTTTTTGCTCTGTTTTCCGTATTTCATCATGGTTTCCACATGCAACTGTGTCTCTGTTTTCGCAGGTGTCCGGATGGTGTTTTCGCTGGCGTCTGGTCTGAGTGGGTAAAGCCTGCCGCTGGGAGGTAAAGTAGGAAGGACCTTTGGGGTTCCAGAGCCAATCTTCCATTACATGTAGTATGACAGAATGAGGGGGTCTGCGAGGGGATTTCGTCCTGCTTCCTATTTGTGCACTACATGTGATATAACACGATTAGAAGCAATGACGTTATTAGACTTACGGAAAAGTCATTTTGGTTTGTTACCAAATCATATAATATGTCATAACGGGATGCATTATGCATTATTTTCAAATGAATAGTTCAGCTCTAAATGAAAAATAGTTTTTAGTTACTAACACTCAGTATTTCTTTAATTATTAAATTCTATTTAAAAAGTACTAAGCTGTTCTACAATTGAAATGAAACATAATTCAAATAATAATAATACAAAAATTCTAAGGTCAACACAAAATTAAAATGTGAATGTTCCTGTATGGTGCATGTTTTTAAAAAATGTTTCTTTTCATAATTTTTCCACAGAATGCAATTACTTAACTGCATAAAATTGTTTTCTTCCTCAGTGTTTTTGACCTGTTTTAGACTACAGAGATCTAAACATTCTTAAATTAAGATACATTTACTTGAAAAAGCCAAAGGAAAAAAGAGAATGAGTTTTATTTTTTCTTAGACCACTGGCAGATATTATTGTTTTAAGCATAAAGTCAGTTAATTTTTCAGAAAATATGTAACTTTATCATATGTAATTTTGCTTCTCATGTAAATGTATCTTGATTTGAGAATGTTTAGATATTTTCCTGAAAAACAAGACAAAAATACTTACTTACTGATTGATACTAAAAAAAAATACTATATGACAAGTACTATATGACTGACAACACAAATCCCATTTTTAAACTAGTTCCTTCCAACCACCATACTTCATTCTGGTATGTAACTGCAGCATTTTCAGTCAAGTCCTGTTTTACATAAATATCCTATGCCTCACTCAGAAATATGCAGATTACTAAATTGATATGGGTTGTGACTAGCTTTTTGCTGATTTCAGATGCACAGAAGCTGTGGCTCTGGATCTATAAGCTGTTGATTTAATGTCACGGCCGTTTGGACAAGTTGACCTTCTACAAATCACAGGATGGCAGACAATGCACTGAATTATGACCACGTCCATTAAACCATGGCTGCTGCTGTCTGTGACCTGAATAAAGACGATCACTGAAATGCAGGTGTGGCTAGACACAAATCTTTTTAAAATTGCTTTGTTTACTGAAGCTTTCCTAGGCAAGCATTACTATTATACAATGGGACTAAAGGCGCACTGGGGTAAAAGGCATGTTTGACTTTATTCTCTTTTAAACCACTAGATGGCACAAAAATTCAGCTCAGCACTTTTCTTAACAACCGTATTTGATGATGCACATGGAAATTTGGCTGATTCTTGATGTGATCATGGACAACAACGCAAAGTTGATTCTGCGTTAATTTGATCTATTTAAAATGGTCCTTGATTATGATTTCACTTTTTTAACTTTAGTTAGTGTGTAATGTTGCTGTTTGAGCATAAACAACATCTGCAAAGTTATGACGCTCAAAGTTCATTGCAAAGAGAGATATTTCCTTTACAGAAATTGCTTTTTAAGGACTACAACAAACGGCTTTTGCACAAAAGATTAACATGATGGCACATGCTAGTCGATGAGTTGAATCAACTCCACAGTAACTATATAAATTTATCCACCATTCAGAAATGTCCAGTTGAATTCTAAAAGTTGTAACTTCTTCCTGAGTCTCTCCATCAGTGTCCGACTCCAGTTTGAACAATGTAAGGCTGAACACCGTTATTGACAATCCTCATTTTGGCTGTGTTAGATTCTCCAGCTTTGTTGTTGTTGAGCAACTGTTAAAGCTCCGCCCTCTTCTGGAAAGTAGAGCAGCAGCTCATTTGCATTTAAAGGGACACACACATAAACAGCGTGTTTTTGCTCATACCCAAATAGGGGCAAATATAAATAAATGATCTGTGGGGTATTTTGAGCTGAAACTTCACAGACACATTCTGGGGACACCAGAGACTTATATTACATCTTGTAAAAAATGGCATAAAAGGTCCCCTTTAATGTCTTTAAAAGTGTTGTAGATTTATGTAGCAAAGGAGAGTTGATACAATTATTGACTATATTTTGAGACAAAGGTCTTGTTAATGTTTTTCAGTTTTGTTCAAGGTAATTAAAGCAACAGTTTTTAGATATAAAGATATATAATATAAATTAAAGCTAAATTAATTTATGTGATCTCATTCAATGCTTTCAGAATCTTTACTTTTTTAAATAATTTTGTTCCTGTATTTTTTAAACAAACATATTTTAATGATAGTATATTTATTGAAAAAATTCCCTGTGTGTGGGGTAAAATGCCAACCCACCTCATCCATTTATAAGATTTTTAAACAAACAAACAAACCACTTTTATGATTTATTTTTACACATATTCTTTTGCTCCATCAATGTTCAATAAAAACATAAATTATTTTTTGCAATCATACATTATGGGAGTAGTGAAAAGCATATTTTTCTTAAGGTGTGCCTTTAGCCCCGTTGTACCCTACTAATGCTTATATAGGTTGATGATTTGAACAAAACACGGGTTACACTTTATTTTGATGGTCCACTTTAGACGTTCTACTAACTATAAGTAACACTGAAACTACATGTCAACTAACTCTCATTAGAGTATGAGTAGACTATTTGGTTAAGGTTCGGGTTAGTAGAATAAGTTGACATGTAGTTGCAAAGTTACTTATGTTCAGTAGAATGTCTGTTGGGGGAACATCAAAATACCTCATGCTGATTTAATTGTTGGCTGGTTGATGAACTTTAACATATTTGATACATCAGGATTTTATGGCTCATATAGTATGATATTAAAGAATATGGACCTCATGCTTGCGGAGGAAAAACACCTCAAATGTATTCAGAGGCCCAAACTTAGCAAAAATATGCAATTTAGTGCAGTTGCTAAAATTGATATGGCCAAAAAGTAAAATGAAATTCTGATAGGTTGTAATGTAAATCACTGAAATCTTTATAACAGCATAGCAGAGTACTTACATAAATGCATATAAATGTCAGTTTTCATATATCTCCCAATAATGTGTCTTATTTAGATGATATTTAAATGCTTAGTTTCATGATCAAAACTTTATATGATAGAGAGATGAACAAATAAATGTTCCTCAAAAGCCTGATAGATCATATTTGATACTTACATTTTGTGATTGGATAAATGTTTGGATAATCAAGTAAACCTAAGTTGCTTCAGTCCAGTAAGTGTTCATCTTATAAAAGTTATTCTTACTTTATGAAAATCAGTACAGATTTCACAACAAAAAGACACGTCTCATGACCTGAAGGTGGATGTCTTTACAATTATACTAAAAGGCCTTTTACTTGCTAAAAAAAAAATCAGACAACGTAAGGCATGTAGACGTAGTAGATTGTAACAGGTTTTTCCGCAAAGTTTTGATCATGTTGATCATGTAAAGGCCTTAGAAATATGATACAGTATGATACATCATTTTTTTTTGCACATGCAAACACTATCTTCAGAAAATGTATAAATCTGGTTTAATATTCATACTTTAAGTTGTGCAAATAAATCCACACTGATGTTCACCAAAATAGTACGGCTTTGTGCACACACTGAGTACTGAGCAGTATGGCGCGCTGCAGGTGTGATATTCTAAGCTAATGTCCTTGCTTTCTTATGTCTGCGTTCATCTTCCGTCTCAGATTCCCTCCGGCTTTCCCTCCCTTCCTCTGTGCTGGGATTGTGGTGCTCCGGAGTGAGCAGAGATCTATTTCTGTCCCTGTGTATATTCCTCTCCGGCTGCTGCCATTGCCAGCAGTGTGTTGTCACGGTAATGGACATCAGCCCCCAGCCAATCAACACACACGTGTTTATGCCAAGAAACATGATCATTTTCCAGTTACTTCCCACTGCTCTTGTGAGTAAGATTATTGTAGCAGTGCCTAACAGAGAGAGAGTGTAAAACAGGACTCTTGGCAGTCACACACTGAGGATGGGAACCTGACCTGAGGGAAATGAATGGGTTTGATTCATGAGAAGATCTGGCCAGGTGAGAGAGTTAGCATGGAAATTGAACTAAAATATGATCTGGACATGATAAGGTGAAGGTTTTTTTTATCCTGGCACATGTATTGGACTTTTGGTTGCTGTTGATGCTCTGAAGACCCAGTAGATGTTGTGTTTGTGTTTATTAATAGTTTTTTAGTAATTCATGTGTAAAACAACTGTGGCATAATATTGGTCATCCGAGATGGTACTGGTCAACAGAGCTTGCATGGGCATGTTTGGACATGCGTTCATTCTATCTAGACATGTTATAATGGGTTTTTTTTATCATGATGATGTAGTCATATGATTCTAGTCTTTTTTGCTCACTTGAATGGAAGCCTATTCATTGTTGGGTTTCACTGTGAAATAGCACTTAGCATGTGTTTCCATGGTGATCACAGAACACTGTTCATCAGAATAACATTGAGAAACTCAAGGCATTTATTTCAAATCTAAAGCTTGTGACCTTCTCTAGTCTGAGAAATACTGAGAAGATGCACTGTGAGGACTGAAAATGTACAGTTGTTGCATTGCATAAATCATAAATAGATCACCTAAAAATGAAAATCCTGACATTTGCTCCAAACCTCTAAAATGAACAACAACAAAAAAAAAACAACTTGTGCACTATAGACTTCTGAATTGCTTCAATTGAGTCAAATGTGTTGTGTGGAGAATAGGCTGAACTTTAAGTCATTTTTAGTTTAGTCATTCATTTTAGTTCTCCATTCCATATACTGGTGCATCATATTTACTTTTTTTTTTCGCTTAACAAACTAATAATAAATAAACTAATACATTATTCAAAATTCAAATCAAAAGCTGTATCTGTCAACATTATTTACCTGAACTGACATGAACTAACAATGAGCACTTCTATTTTGATAAACTGATGCTAATAAAGATACAATAAATACTGAAACAAATGAAATGCTCATTGTAAGTTAATTTTAGTTAATACGTTAAAGGGTTAGTTCACCCGAAAATGAAAATTTCTGTCATTAATTACTCACCCTCATGTCTTTCCAATCCCGTAAGACTTTTGTTCATCTTTAGAACACAAATTAAGGTCTTTTTGATGACTGTCCTTCCATTGACAGTCTATGCAACTACCACTTTCAAGGCCCAGAAAGGTAGTAAAGACATCATTAAAGTAATCCATGTGACTCCAGTGGTTTAACCTAAATGTTATGAAGCGACGTGAGTGCTTTGTTTGCGCAAAAAACAAACAAACATAATTTACCACTTTTTGCACAAACTCGCGTCGCTTCATAAAATTGAGGTTAAACTACTGGAGATTATTATATGATGTCTTTACTATCTTTCTGGAACTTGAATGTGTCAGTTGTGTAGCTGTCTATGGAGGGACAGAAAGATCTCAGATTTCATCAATTATATCTTAATTTGTGTTTCGAAGATGAACGAAAGTCTTACGGGTTTGGAACGACATGAGGGTGTCACGGTTGGTGTTGCAGTATTAATCGCACGATGAAGGAGATATCTTCAATAACGTTTAATGGAACACTAGGTACAAGGAACAGGAAAATCACCAGGAAATTATACCACAAACACCATGTAACTTAAACATTACAGGACAAAGACTGGACTGAAACTGAAGGCTTAAATACACAGCAAACAAGGGGTTAACGAGACTAAATTAACAAGACACACCTGAACTGAGGACAATAATTAATCTGTAACCAAGACAACTAACAGGCAAACAGGCCTCGTCCCAAGATGGCCGCCATCCATGAGCCTCGTTGCAAGATAGAAGCATGGCAGTACGATTTGGATCATATACATCGAGAGCGTCATCACTTATATGTCGTGTGCCTCAAGGCTCCATCCTGGCCCCCATGCTTTTTTCACTTTACATGCTCCCATTGGATATTTTTAGAAAACACAATATAGCATTTCACTGCTATGAGGATGACTTACAAATATATCTACCGTTAACTAATGGAAATAGTCTAGAACCTTAAATGTCCTGCCTCTCTGATATTAAAGCATGGCTGGCTTCTAATTTCTTATATCTTAACAAAAACAAGATGGAGGTTGTAGTGTTCGGCCCCAGAGGAGCTAAGGGCGCAGCAGAGTTAAAGTTTGGCCCACTGTCAATGAACGTTAAAGAATGTGTTAAAAACTTGGGTGTTTTTATTGATAGCTCTCTGAAGTTAAACACACAAATAAATCATGTTGTAAAGTCAAGCTTTTTTCATCTGAGAAATCTGGCCAAGATGAAATCTTGTCTGACATTTAAAAGTCTCGAAATTGCAATTCATGCTCTCATATCATCAAGACTGGATTACTGTAATTCGTTATACAAAGGAATTAGTCAAGCCTCTATCCTACGGCTGCAGAAGGTTCAAAATGCTGCTGCATTTGAGATTATTAATGAATATTAAAAAACGTGAACACATCACTCCGTCCCTGGTCTCCCTACATTGGCTTCCTGTACAGTACAGGATTGATTTTAAGTTACTTTTATTAGTATATAAATCTCTGCATGGCCTTGCTCCGTCTTATTTATCAGATTTGTTAATTGAGCATCAAACGGGAAGAACACTGAGATCAACAACTCAAAATTTACTTAAAATTCCAAGGACCAAGTCAAGCCGGAAAGGGGATCGTGCATTTGCGGCAGTAGCGCCAAGACTCTGGAATAGCTTACCCATGTATGTCAGGGATGCTGACTCCATACACGTTTGTAAAATACAACTTAAGACACACTTGTTTGCCATGGCGTATCCCTCTTGTTGACATATTTTTTTATTATTAGGGGCCAAGCACCGAAGGTGCTTAGGCACCTATTGTATCCGTTGGCGTTCTTTTTTTTTTTTAGGGGCCAAGCACCGAAGGTGCGTAGGCACCTATTGTATCCGTTGGCGTTCTTTTTTTTTTTATTATTCTTCTTCTTCTTCCGCTCTGGAAGTCTATGGCAGCCTATAGAACCGCTTGCGGGAAAGTTGTGAAATTTGGCACACAGTTAGAGGACAGTCTGACCTTTGTCCATAGCAAATTTGGAGTCTCTAACTCAATCCCTCTAGCGCCACCAGCTGTCCAAAGTTGCACTTACGTTTATGTTAATAACTTTTGAACCGTAAGGGTTAGAAACAAAATTCTTTTTTCCTCTGATTCCTTGGGTCAAGACAAATCGATTGCACCCTATGACGTCATTTTCCGTCATGAAAATTTTTCCGCCATTTTGAATTTTCTGAAAAACCTACTTTTTCGAACTCCTCCTAGGCCGTTACTCCGATTTTCATGAAAATTGAACCAGATCATCTTCAGACCTTGCTGACAAAAAGTTATGGAATTCAAGTCGGTTTCTCAAACCGTTTTCGAAAAAGAAGCGAATGAATTTTACGAAGCCTTGCGAAAATAGAAATTATGCTGTATCTCCGCAACGGTTTATCGTATTCAGACCAAACTTGGTATATGTCATCACAAGCATGACCTGAGGCAACATGCAGCGTTTCGGCTCAGCGCCACCTACTGGTCCGGAGATATGAAAAATGGATATTTTTGCTTATAACTTCTGATGGGTTTGTCCAAAAATCATAAATTTGGTCTTGTTGGATTCGGGGCATCATGCTGAGTCGAATGATATCCAGTTTTCCCATATCTGCCATTTTGGCTGTCGGCCATTTTGAATTTTGTGCTAAAATGCTGTATTTTACGAACGCATTAGCGTATCGTTACGAAACTCGGTACGGGTCATCAGGACAATGCCCTGAAGGAGCCTGAGAAGTTTCGGATCAGCGCCACCTAGTGGAGAATTTGTTTTTTCATATGCTTATAACTTTTGATCTGATTAGCTTATTTTCATGGGAGTCACATTCTTAGACTCCTGAATCCTTGCCGAGTCCAACGATACCAAACATGATAGACTTCAACTTACGGTTTGTGCGGCGTGGTGATTTAGCGCTTAAAAAACAATTGCGAATATCTTTGAAACCGTTAGTCCGATCGAGACGAAACCAGCGTAGCAAACACGGAAACTAAGCTGGTTAACTAAATGTCAAAGCCCAAATGTCAAAATTTTGATAGGAAGTGGCAAAAAAATCAAAACAAAGTCGTCCAGGGGTCATTTTTTATGATCTCTTACATGTAAATGTCTATAACTCCAAAATGAAATGAGATATTTGCACCAAATTTGATACACACATGTATGGGGTCACCCTGAGGACACACAAAAAATTAGGTGGGATTGTGCCTCTTGGTGGCGCTATAATTGAACAAAAACATGAAATTTCCATTGACTACAATACAGTCTTATGATAAAAAATGCTATATTATATGAATGCATTGATGTACCATTACGAAACTCAGGGTGTGCCATCGGTACAATGCTATGAAGGTACACAATAGCTTTTGAGACAGCGCCTCCTTGTGGTCAAATTTTATAACGAAATATTTAAAAAATGCTAATAGCTTTATTTAAATGTGGCCTATTGTAATGAGACTGGTCTTATTAGATTCTGTGGGTCATGCTGAGAATATTGATGCCAATTTTGCCACAGTCAGCCAAACTTCCTGTCAGTCATTTTGATTTTCTTTAAAAACATACTTTTTGGAACTACTCCTAAACCGTTGGTCCAATTTTCACCAAAATCAAATCGTATCATCTTCAGACCATGCTGGTGAAATGTTATTGATTTCGTGTTGATAGACATAACCGTTTTCCCATACTGCAGCAACGAATTAGAGGCTTGATGCCAAAATCACTTTTGAGTCTGTATCTCTGCAATGCTTTGAAATATTGACACCAAACTTTGCAAGTGTCATTGTCACCTCACTCTGACCACACCACATTAATTTGGTCACAGCGCCACCTATTGGTCGAAAGTGATGAACCAGTAAATCCTCATTTTTGATCATTTTTCAGCTCTTTTGCCTAAAATGATCTTAATAGGTCTTTAATTGCTCACTGTTGCAGTTGGTCTGTTGCTCCCAGCCGTGTTGGCTGGCATCTTGTGCTGCTTTTGTGCTTGGCCCCGTAATTGCTGCTTGCAGCTATATTTATTAGGGGCCAAGCACCGAAGGTGCGTAGGCACCTATTGTATCCGTTGGATTTCTTTTTTTAGGGGCCAAGCACCGAAGGTGCGAAGGCACCTATTGTATCCGTTGGCGTTCTTTTTTTTTTTATTATTCTTCTTCTTCTTCCGCTCTGGAAGTCTATGGCAGCCCATAGAACCGCTTGCGGGAAAGTTGTGAAATTTGGCACACAGTTAGAGGACAGTCTGACCTTTGTCCATAGCAAATTTGGAGTCTCTAACTCAATCCCTCTAGCGCCACCAGCTGTCCAAAGTTGCACTTATGTTTATGTTAATAACTTTTGAACCGTAAGGGTTAGAAACAAAATTCTTTTTTCCTCTGATTCCTTGGGTCAAGACGAATCGATCGCACCCTATGACGTCATTTTCCGTCATGAAAATTTTTCCGCCATTTTGAATTTTTTGAAAAACCTACTTTTTCGAACTCCTCCTAGGCCGTTACTCCGATTTTCACGAAAATTGAACCAGATCATCTTCAGACCATGCCGACAAAAAGTTATGAGATTCAAGTCGATTTCTCAAACCGTTTTCGAAAAATACACAAATGAATTTTACGAAGCGCTTGCGAAAATAGAAATAATGCTGTATCTCCGCAACGCTTTATCGTATTCAGACCAAACTTGGTACATGTCATCACAAGCATGACCTGAGGCAACATGCAGCGTTTCGGCGCAGTGCCACCTACTGGTCCGGAGATATGAAAAATGGCTATTTTTGCTTATAACTTCTGATGGGTTTGTCCAAAAATCATAAATTTGGTCTCGTTGGATTCGGGGCATCATGCCGAGTCGAATGATATCCAATTTTCCCATATCGGCCATTTTGACCGTCGGCCATTTTGATTTATGTGCTAAAATGCTGTATTTTACGAACGCATTAGCGTATCATTACGAAACTCGGTACGGGTCATCAGGACATTGCCCTGAAGGAGCCTGAGAAGTTTCGGACCAGCGCCACCTAGTGGAGAATTTGTTTTTTCATATGCTTATAACTTTTGATCTGGTCAGCTTATTTTCATGGGAGTCAAATTCTTAGACTCCTGAATCCTTGCCGAGTCCAACGATACCAAACATGCTAGGTTTTGACTTACGGTTTATGCGGCGTGGTGATTTAGCGCTGAAAAAACAATTGCGAATATCTTCTAAACCGTTAGTCCGATCGAGACGAAACCATCGTAGGAAACACGGAACCTAAGCTGGTTAACTATATGTTAAAGCCCAAATGTCAAAATTTTGATAGGAAGTGGCAAAAAAATCAAAACAAAGTCGTCCAGGGGTCATTTTTTATGATCTCTTACATGTAAATGTCTATAACTCCAAAACGAAATGAGATATTTGCCCCAAATTTGATACATACATGTAGGGGGTCACCCTGAGGACACACAAAAAATTAGGTGGGATTGTGCCTCTTGGTGGCGCTATAATTGAACAAAACATGAAATTTCCATTGACTACAATACAGTATTATGATAAAAAATGCTATATTATAGGAATGCATTGATGTACCATTACGAAACTCAGGATTTGGCATCGGCATCATGCTCTGAAGGTACACAATAGGTTTTGAGACAGCGCCTCCTTGTGGTCAGATTTTATAACGATATATTTAAAAAATGCTAATAGCTTTATAAAAATGGGGCCTATTGTAATGAGATGGTCTTATTAGATTCCGTGGGTCATGCTGAGAACATTGATGCCAATTTTGCCATAGTCAGCCAAACTTCCTGTCCGTCATTTTGATTTTCTTTAAAAACATACTTTTTTGAACTACTACTAGACCATTGGTCCAATTTTCACCAAAATCGAATCGTATCATCTTCAGACCATGCTGGTAAAAAGTTATGGATTTCGTGTTGATAGACATAACCTTTTTTCCATACTGCAGCAACGAATTAGAGGCATGATGCCAAAATCACTGTTGAGTCTGTATCTCTGCAATGCTTTGTAATATTGACACCAAACTTTGCAAGTGTCATTGTCACCTCACTCTGACCACACCACATTAATTTGGTCACAGCGCCACCTATTGGTCGAAAGTGATGAACCAGTAAATCCTCATTTTTGATCATTTTTCAGCTCTTTTGCCTAAAATGATCTTAGTAAAATGTTATTGATTTCATGTTGATAGACATAACCTTTTTCCCATGCTGCAGCAACGAATTAGAGGCATGATGCCAAAATCACTGTTGAGTCTGTATCTCTGCAATGCTTTGAAATATTGACACCAAACTTTGCAAGTGTCATTGTCACCTCACTCTGATCATACCACATTATTTGGTCACAGCGCCACCTATTGGTCGAAAGTGATGAACCAGTAAATCCTCATTTTTGATCATTTTTCAGCTCTTTTGCCTAAAATGATCTTTAATTGCTCACTGTTGCAGTTGGTCTGTTGCTCCCAGCCGTGTTGGCTGGCATCTTGTGCTGCTTTTGTGCTTGGCCCCGTAATTGCTGCTTGCAGCTATATTTAGGGGCCAAGCACCGAAGGTGCGAAGGCACCTATTGTATCCGTTGGCGTTCTTTTTTTTTTTATTATTCTTCTTCTTCTTCCGCTCTGGAAGTCTATGGCAGCCCATAGAACCGCTTGCGGGAAAGTTGTGAAATTTGGCACACAGTTAGAGGACAGTCTGACCTTTGTCCATAGCAAATTTGGAGTCTCTAACTCAATCCCTCTAGCGCCACCAGCTGTCCAAAGTTGCACTTATGTTTATGTTAATAACTTTTGAACCGTAAGGGTTAGAAACAAAATTCTTTTTTCCTCTGATTCCTTGGGTCAAGACGAATCGATCGCACCCTATGACGTCATTTTCCGTCATGAAAATTTTTCCGCCATTTTGAATTTTTTGAAAAACCTACTTTTTCGAACTCCTCCTAGGCCGTTACTCCGATTTTCACGAAAATTGAACCAGATCATCTTCAGACCATGCCGACAAAAAGTTATGGAATTCAAGTTGATTGCTCAAACTGTTTTCGAAAAAGAAGCGAATGAATTTTACGAAGCCTTGCGAAAATATAAATAATGCTGTATCTCCGCAACGCTTTATCGTATTCAGACCAAAGTTGGTACATGTCATCACAAGCATGACCTGAGGCAACATGCAGCGTTTCGGCGCAGCGCCACCTACTGGTCCGGAGATATGAAAAATGGCTATTTTTGCTTATAACTTCCAATGGGTTTGTCGAAAAATCATAAATTTGGTTTCTTTGGATTCGGGGCATCATGCCGAGTCGAATGATATCCAGTTTTCCCATATCTGCCATTTTGGTTGTCGGCCATTTTGAATTTTGTGCTAAAATGCTGTATTTTACGAACGCATTAGCGTATCGTTACGAAACTCGGTATGGGTCATCAGGACAATGCCCTGAAGGAGCCTGAGAAGTTTCGGACCAGCGCCACCTAGTGGAGAATTTTTTTTTTCATATGCTTATATCTTTTGATCTGATTAGCTTATTTTCATGGGAGTCACATTATTAGACTCCGGAATCCTTGCCGAGTCCAACGATACCAAACATGCTAGGTTTTGACTTACGGTTTGTGCGGCGTGATGATTTAGTGCTGAAAAAACAATTGCAAATATCTTCGAAACCGTTAGTCCGATCGAGACGAAACCAGCATAGGAAACACGGAACCTAAGCTGGTTAACTATATGTTACAGCCCAAATGTCAAAATTTTGATAGGAAGTGGCAAAAAAATCAAAACAAAGTCGTCCAGGGGTCATTTTTTATGATCTCTTACATGTAAATGTCTATAACTCCAAAACGAAATGAGATATTTGCACCAAATTTGATACACACATGTATGGGGTCACCCTGAGGACACACAAAAAATTAAGTGGGATTGTGCCTCTTGGTGGCGCTATAATTGAACAAAACATGAAATCTCCATTGACTACAATACAGTATTATGATAAAAAATGTTATATTATATGAATGCATTGATGTACCATTACGAAACTCAGGGTGTGCCATTGGTACAATGCTATGAAGGTACACAATAGGTTTTGAGACAGCGCCTCCTTGTGGTCAGATTTGATAACAATATATATAAAAAATGCTAATAGCTTTATAAAAATGGGGCCTATTGTAATGGGACTGGTCGTATTAGATTCCGTGGGTCATGCTGAGAACATTGATGCCAATTTTGCCACAGTCAGCCAAACTTCCTGTCAGTCATTTTGATTTTCTTTAAAAACATACTTTTTCAAACTACTCCTAGACCGTTGGTCCAATTTTCACCAAAATCAAATCGTATCATCTTCACACCATGCTGGTAAGAAGTTATGGATTTCGTGTTGATAGACATAACCTTTTTCCCATACTGCAGCAACGAATCAGAGGCATGATGCCAAAATCACTGTTGAGTCTGTATCTCTGCAATGCTTTGAAATATTGACACCAAACTTTGCAAGTGTCATTGTCATCTCACTCTGATCACACCACATTAATTTGGTCACAGCGCCACCTATTGGTCGAAAGTGATGAACCAGTAAATCCTCATTTTTGATCATTTTTCAGCTCTTTTGCCTAAAATGATCTTAATAGGTCTTTAATTGCTCACTGTTGCAGTTGGTCTGTTGCTCCCAGCCGTGTTGGCTGGCATCTTGTGCCGCTTTTGTGCTTGGCCCCGTAATTGCTGCTTGCAGCTATATTTTTTTATTATTCTTCTTCTTCTTCTTCTTCCGCTCTGGAAGTCTATGGCAGGCCATAGAACCGCTTGCGGGAAAGTTGTGAAATTTGGCACACAGTTAGAGGACAGTCTGACCTTTGTCCATAGCAAATTTGGAGTCTCTAACTCAATCCCTCTAGCGCCACCAGCTGTCCAAAGTTGCACTTATGTTTATGTTAATAACTTTTGAACCGTAAGGGTTAGAAACAAAATTCCTTTTTCCTCTGATTCCTTGGGTCAAGACGAATCGATCGCACCCTATGACGTCATTTTCCGTCATGAAAATTTTTCCGCCATTTTGAATTTTCTGAAAAACCTACTTTTTCGAACTCCTCCTAGGCCGTTACTCCGATTTTCACGAAAATTGAACCAGATCATCTTCAGACCATGCCGACAAAAAGTTATGGAATTCAATTTGATTGCTCAAACCGTTTTCGAAAAACACACAAATGAATTTTACGAAGCGCTTGCGAAAATAGAAATAATGCTGTATCTCCGCAACGCTTTATCGTATTCAGACCAAACTTGGTACATGTCATCACAAGCATGACCTGAGGCAACATGCAGCGTTTCGGCGCAGCGCCACCTACTGGTCCGGAGATATGAAAAATGGATATTTTTGCTTATAACTTCTGATGGGTTTGTCCAAAAATCATAAATTTGGTCTCGTTGGATTCGGAGCATCATGCTGAGTCGAATGATATCCAGTTTTCCCATATCGGCCATTTTGGCCGTCGGCCATTTTGAATTTTGTGCTAAAATGCTGTATTTTACGAACGCATTAGCGTATCGTTACGAAACTCGGTATGGGTCATCAGGACAATGCCCTGAAGGAGCCTGAGAAGTTTCGGACCAGCGCCACCTAGTGGAGAAATTTGTTTTTCATATGCTTATAACTTTTGATCTGGTTAGCTTATTTTCACGGGAGTCACATTCTTAGACTCCTGAATCCTTGCCGAGTCCAACGATACCAAACATGCTAGGTTTTGACTTACGGTTTGTGCGGCGTGGTGATTTAGCGATTAAAAAACAATTGCGAATATCTTCAAAACCGTTAGTCCGATCGAGACGAAACCAGCATAGGAAACACGGAACCTAAGCTGGTTAACTAAATGATATAGCCCAAATGTCAAAATTTTAATAGGAAGTGGCAAAAAAATCAAAACAAAGTCGTCCAGGGGTCATTTTTTATGATCTCTTACATGTAAACGTCTATAACTCCAAAACGAAATGAGATATTTGCACCAAATTTGATACACACATGTATGGGGTCACCCTGAGGACACAGAAAAAGTTAGGTGGGATTGTGCCTCTTGGTGGCGCTATAATTAAACAAAACATGAAATTTCATTGATGTACCATTACGAAACTCAGGATGTGGCATCGGCATCATGCTCTGAAGGTACACAATAGGTTTTGAGACAGCGCCTCCTTGTGGTCAGATTTTATAACGATATATTTAAAAAATGCTAATAGCTTTATAAAAATGGGGCCTATTGTAATGAGATGGTCTTATTGATTTCATGTTGATAGACATAACCTTTTTTCCATACTGCAGCAACGAATCAGAGGCATGATGCCAAAATCACTGTTGAGTCTGTATCTCTGCAAGGCTTTGAAATATTGGCACCAAACTTTGCAAGTGTCATTGTCACCTCACTCTGACCACACCACATTAATTTGGTCACAGTGCCACCTATTGGTCGAAAGTGATGAACCAGTAAATCCTCATTTTTCAGCTCTTTTGCATAAAATGATCTTAATAGGTCTTTAATTGCTCACTGTTGCAGTTGGTCTGATGCTCCCAGCCGTGTTGGCTGGCATCTTGTGCTGCTTTTGTGCTTGGCCCCGTAATTGCTGCTTGCAGCTATATTTAGGGGCCAAGCACCGAAGGTGCGTAGGCACCTATTGTATCCGTTGGCGTTCTTTTTTTTTTTTATTATTATTCTTCTTCTTCCGCTCTGGAAGTCTATGGCAGCCCATAGAACCGCTTGCGGGAAAGTTGTGAAATTTGGCACACAGTTAGAGGACAGTCTGACCTTTGTCCATAGCAAATTTGGAGTCTCTAACTCAATCCCTCTAGCGCCACCAGCTGTCCAAACTTGCACTTATGTTTATGTTAATAACTTTTGAACCGTACGGGTTAGAAACAAAATTCTTTTTTCCTCTGATTCCTTGGGTCAAGACGAATCGAACGCACCCTATGACGTCATTTTCCGTCATGAAAATTTTTCCGCCATTTTGAATTTTCTGAAAAACCTACTTTTTCGAACTCCTCCTAGGCCGTTACTCCGATTTTCACGAAAATTGAACCAGATCATCTTCAGACCTTGCTGACAAAAAGTTATGGAATTCAAGTCGATTTCTCAAACCGTTTTCGAAAAAGAAGCGAATGAATTTTATGAAGTGCTTGCGAAAATAGAAATAAGGCTGTATCTCCATAACGCTTTATCGTATTCAGACCAAACTTGGTACATGTCATCACAAGCATGACCTGAGGCAACATGCAGCGTTTCGGCGCAGCGCCACCTACTGGTCCGGAGATATGAAAAATGGATATTTTTGCTTATAACTTCTGATGGGTTTGTCCAAAAATCATAAATTTGGTCTCGTTGGATTCGGGGCATCATGCTGAGTCGAATGATATCCAGTTTTCCCATATCTGCCATTTTGGCTGTCGGCCATTTTGAATTTTGTGCTAAAATGCTGTATTTTACGAACGCATTAGCGTATCGTTACGAAACTCGGTATGGGTCATCAGGACAATGCCCTGAAGGAGCCTGAGAAGTTTCGGACCAGCGCCACCTAGTGGAGAATTTGTTTTTTCATATGCTTATAACTTTTGATCTGATTAGCTTATTTTCATGGGAGCCACATTCTTAGACTCCTGAATCCTTGCCGAGTCCAACGATACCAAACATGATGGATTTCGACTTACGGTTTGTGCGGCGTGGTGATTTAGCGCTGAAAAAACAATTGCGAATATCTTTGAAACGGTTAGTCCGATCGAGACGAAACCAGCATAGGAAACACGGAACCTAAGCTGGTTAACTAAAAGTCACAGACCAAATGTCAAAATTTTGATAGGAAGTGGCAAAAAAATCAAAACAAAGTCGTCCAGGGGTCATTTTTTATGATCTCTTACATGTAAATGTCTATAACTCCAAAACGAAATGAGATATTTGCACCAAATTTGATACACACATGTATGGGGTCACCCTGAGGACACACAAAAAATTAGGTGGGATTGTGCCTTTTGGTGGCGCTATAATTGAACAAAACATGAAATTTCCATTGACTACAATACAGTATTATGATAAAAAATGCTATATTATATGAATGCATTGATGTACCATTACGAAACTCAGGGTGTGCCATTGGTACAATACTATGAAGGTACACAATAGGTTTTGAGACAGCGCCTCCTTGTGGTCAGATTTTATAACAATATATTTAAAAAATGCTAATAGCTTTATAAAAATGGGGCCTATTGTAATGGGACTGGTCTTATTAGATTCCGTGGGTCATGCTGAGAACTTTGATGCCAATTTTGCCACAGTCAGCCAAACTTCCTGTCAGTCATTTTGATTTTCTTTAAAAACATACTTTTTCGAACTACTCCTAGACCGTTGGTCCAATTTTCACCAAAATCGAATCGTATCATCTTCAGACCATGCTGGTAAAAAGTTATGGATTTCGTGTTGATAGACATAACCTTTTTCCCATACTGCAGCAACGAATCAGAGGCATGATGTCAAAATCACTGTTGAGTCTGTATCTCTGCAATGCTTTGAAATATTGACAACAAACTTTGCAAGTGTCATTGTCACCTCACTCTGACCACACCACATTAATTTGGTCACAACGCCACCTATTGGTCGAAAGTGATGAACCAGTAAATCCTCATTTTTGATCATTTTTCAGCTCTTTTGCCTAAAATGATCTTAATAGGTCTTTAATTGCTCACTGGTGCAGTTGGTCTGTTGCTCCCAGCCGTGTTGGCTGGCATCTTGTGCTGCTTTTGTGCTTGGCCCCGTAATTGCTGCTTGCAGCTATATTTAGGGGCCAAGCACCGAAGGTGCGTAGGCACCTATTGTATCCGTTGGCGTTCTTTTTTATTATTATTATTAGGGGCCAAGCACCGAAGGTGCGTAGGCACCTATTGTATCCGTTGGCGTTCTTTTTTTTTTTATTATTCTTCTTCTTCCGCTCTGGAAGTCTATGGCAGCCCATAGAACCGCTTGCGGGAAAGTTGTGAAATTTGGCACACAGTTAGAGGACAGTCTGACCTTTGTCCATAGCAAATTTGGAGTCTCTAACTCAATCCCTCTAGCGCCACCAGCTGTCCAAAGTTGCACTTATGTTTATGTTAATAACTTTTGAACCGTAAGGGTTAGAAACAAAATTCTTTTTTCCTCTGATTCCTTGGGTCAAGACGAATCGATTGCACCCTATGACGTCATTTTCCGTCATGAAACTTTTTCCGCCATTTTGAATTTTCTGAAAAACCTACTTTTTCGAACTCCTCCTAGGCCGTTACTCCGATTTTCACGAAAATTGAACCAGATCATCTTCAGACAATGCCGACAAAAAGTTATGGAATTCAAGTTGATTGCTCAAACCGTTTTCGAAAAAGAAGCGAATGAATTTTACGAAGCCTTGCGAAAATAGAAATAATGCTGTATCTCCGCAACGCTTTATCGTATTCAGACCAAAGTTGGTACATGTCATCACAAGCATGACCTGAGGCAACATGCAGCGTTTCGGCGCAGCGCCACCTACTGGTCCGGAGATATGAAAAATGGCTATTTTTGCTTATAACTTCTGATGGTTTTGTCCAAAAATCATAAATTTGGTCTCGTTGGATTCGGGGCATCATGCTGAGTCGAATGATATCCAGTTTTCCCATATCTGCCATTTTGGCTGTCGGCCATTTTGAATTTTGTGCTAAAATGCTGTATTTTACGAACGCATTAGCGTATCGTCACGAAACTCGGTATGGGTCATCAGGACAATGCCCTGAAGGAGCCTGAGAAGTTTCGGACCAGCGCCACCTAGTGGAGAATTTGTTTTTTCATATGCTTATAACTTTTGATCTGGTTAGCTTATTTTCATGGGAGTCACATTCTTAGACTCCTGAATCCTTGCCGAGTCCAACGATACCAAACATGCTAGGTTTTGACTTACGGTTTATGCGGCGTGGTGATTTAGCGCTGAAAAAACAATTGCGAATATCTTCGAAACCGTTAGTCCGATCGAGACGAAACCACCATAGGAAACACGAAACCTAAGCTGGTTAACTATAAGTCACGGACCAAATGTCAAAATTTTTATAGGAAGTGGCAAAAAAATCAAAACAAAGTCGTCCAGCGGTCATTTTTTATGATTTGTTACATGTAAATGTCTATAACTCCAAAACGAAATGAGATATTTGCCCCAAATTTGATACACACATGTATGGGGTCACCCTGAGGACACACAAAAAATTAGGTGGGATTGTGCCTCTTGGTGGCGCTATAATTGAACAAAACATGAAATTTCCATAGACTACAATACAGTATTATGATAAAAAATGCTATATTATATGAATGCATTTATGTACCATTACGAAACTCAGAGTGTGCCATTGGTACAATGCTATGAAGGTACACAATAGGTTTTGAGACAGCGCCTCCTTGTGGTCAGATTTTATAATGAAATATTTAAAAAATGCTAATAGCTTTATAAAAATGGGGCCTATTGTAATGAAACTGGTCTTATTAGATTCCGTGGGTCATGCTGAGAACGTTGATGCCAATTTTGCCACAGTCAGCCAAACTTCCTGTCAGTCATTTTGATTTTCTTTAAAAACATACTTTTTCGAACTACTTCTAGACCGTTGGTCCAATTTTCACCAAAATCGAATCGTATCATCTTCAGACCATGGTGGTAAAATGTTATGGATTTCATGTTGATAGACATAACCTTTTTCGCATACTGCAGCAACGAATCAGAGGCATGATGCCAAAATCACTGTTGAGTCTGTATCTCTGCAATGCTTTGAAATATTGACACCAAACTTTGCAAGTGTCATTGTCACCTCACTCTGACCACACCACATTAATTTGGTCACAGCGCCACCTATTGGTCGAAAGTGATGAACCAGTAAATCCTCATTTTTGATCATTTTTCAGCTCTTTTGCCTAAAATGATCTTAGTAAAATGTTATTGATTTCATGTTGATAGACATAACCTTTTTCCCATACTGCAGCAACGAATTAGAGGCATGATGCCAAAATCACTGTTGAGTCTGTATCTCTGCAATGCTTTGAAATATTGACACCAAACTTTGCAAGTGTCATTGTCACCTCACTCTGACCACACCACATTAATTTGGTCACAGCGCCACCTATTGGTCGAAAGTGATGAACCAGTAAATCCTCATTTTTGATCATTTTTCAGCTCTTTTGCCTAAAATGATCTTAATAGGTCTTTAATTGCTCACTGTTGCAGTTGGTCTGATGCTCAAAGCCATGTTGGCTGGCTTATTGTGCCGTTTTTGTGCTTGGCCCCGTAATTGCTGCTTGCAGCTATATTTATTATTCTTCTTCTTCTTCCGCTCTGGAAGTCTATGGCAGCACATAGAACCGATTGCGGGAAAGTTGTGAAATTTGGCACACAGTTAGAGGACAGTCTGACCTTTGTCCATAGCAAATTTGGAGTCTCTAACTCAATCCCTCTAGCGCCACCAGCTGTCCAAATTTGCACTCATGTTTATGTTAATAACTTTTGAACCGTAAGGGTTAGAAACAAAATTCTTTTTTCCTCTGATTCCTTGGGTCAAGACGAATCGATCGCACCCTATGACGTCATTTTCCGTCATGAAAATTTTTCCGCCATTTTGAATTTTCTGAAAAACCTACTTTTTCGAACTCCTCCTAGGCCGTTACTCCAATTTTCACGAAAATTGAACCAGATCATCTTCAGACCATGCTGACAAAAACTTATGAGATTCAAGTCGATTTGTCAAACCGTTTTCGAAAAACACACAAATGAATTTTACGAAGCGCTTGCGAAAAGAGACATAATGCTGTATCTCCGCAACGCTTTATCGTATTCAGACCAAACTTGGTACATGTCATCACAAGCATGACCTGAGGCAACATGCAGCGTTTCGGCGCAGTGCCACCTACTGGTCCGGAGATATGAAAAATGGGTATTTTTGCTTATAACTTCTGATGGTTTTGTCCAAAAATCATAAATTTGGTCTCGTTGGATTCGGGGCATCATGCTGAGTCGAATGATATCCAGTTTTCCCATATCTGCCATTTTGGCTGTCGGCCATTTTGAATTTTGTGCTAAAATGCTGTATTTTACGAATGCATTAGCGTATCGTCACGAAACTCGGTATGGGTCATCAGGACAATGCCCTGAAGGAGCCTGAGAAGTTTCGGACCAGCGCCACCTAGTGGAGAATTTGTTTTTTCATATGCTTATAACTTTTGATCTGATTAGCTTATTTTCATGGGAGTCACATTCTTAGACTCTTGAATCCTTGCCGAGTCCAACGATACCAAACATGCTAGGTTTTGTCTTACGGTTTGTGCAGCGTGATGATTTAGCGCTGAAAAAACAATTGCGAATATCTTCGAAACCGTTAGTCCGATCGAGACGAAACCAGCATAGGAAACACGGAACCTAAGCTGGTTAACTATATGTTAATGCCCAAATGTCAAAAATTTGATAGGAAGTGGCAAAAAAATCAAAACAAAGTCGTCCAGGGGTCATTTTTTATGATCTCTTACATGTAAATGTCTATAACTCCAAAACGAAATTAGATATTTGCACCAAATTTGATACACACATGTATAGGGTCACCATGAGGACATATAAAAAAATTGGTGGGATTGTGCCTCTTGGTGGCGCTATAATTGAACAAAACATGAAATTTCCATTGACTACAATACAGTATTATGATATAAAATGCTATATTATATGAATGCATTGATGTACCATTACGAAACTCAGGGTGTGCCATTGGTACAATGCTATGAAGGTACACAATAGGTTTTGAGACAGCGCCTCCTTGTGGTCAGATTTTATAACAATATATTTAAAAAATGCTAATAGCTTTATAAAAATGGGGCCTATTGTAATGGGACTGGTCTTATTAGATTCCGTGGGTCATGCTGAGAACATTGATGCCAATTTTGCCACAGTCAGCCAAACTTCCTGTCAGTCATTTTGATTTTCTTTAAAAACATACTTTTTCAAACTACTCCTAGACCGTTGGTCCAATTTTCACCAAAATCGAATCGTATCATCTTCAGACCATGCTGGTAAAAAGTTATGGATTTCGTGTTGATAGACATAACCTTTTTCCCATACTGCAGCAACGAATCAGAGGCATGATGCCAAAATCACTGTTGAGTCTGTATCTCTGCAATGCTTTGAAATATTGACACCAAACTTTGCAAGTGTCATTGTCACCTCACTCTGACCACACCACATTAATATGGTCACAGCGCCACCTATTGGTCAAAAGTGATGAACCAGAAAATCATCATTTTTGATCATTTTAAAGCTCTTTTGCCTAAAATGATCTTAATAGGTCTTTAATTGCTCACTGTTGCAGTTGGTCTGATGCTCACAGCCATTTTGGCTGGCTTCTTGTGCTGCTTTTGTGCTTGGCCCCGTAATTGCTGCTTGCAGCTATATTTATTATTATTATTCTTCTTCTTCTTCCGCTCTGGAAGTCTATGGCAGCCCCTAGAACCGTTTGCGGGAAAGTTGTGAAATTTGGCACATAGTTAGAGGACAGTCTGACCTTTGTACATAGCAAATTTGGAGTCTCTAACTCAATCCCTCTAGCGCCACCAGCTGTCCAAAGTTGCACTTATGTTTGTGTTAATAACTTTTGAACCGTAAGGGTTAGAAACAAAATTCTTTTTTCCTCTGATTCCTTGGGTCAAGACGAATCGATCGCACCCTATGACGTCATTTTCCGTCATGAAAATTTTTCCGCCATTTTGAATTTTCTGAAAAACCTACTTTTTCGAACTCCTCCTAGGCCGTTACTCCAATTTGCACGAAAATTGAACCAGATCATCTTCAGACCATGCTGACAAAAACTTATGAGTTTCAAGTCGATTTGTCAAACCGTTTTCGAAAAACACACAAATGAATTTTACGAAGCGCTTGCGAAAAGAGACATAATGCTGTATCTCCGCAACGCTTTATCGTATTCAGACTAAACTTGGTACATGTCATCACAAGCATGACCTGAGGCAACATGCAGCGTTTCGGCGCAGTGCCACCTACTGGTCCGGAGATATGAAAAATGGCTATTTTTGCTTATAACTTCTGATGATTTTGTCCAAAAATCATAAATTTGGTCTCGTTGGATTCGGGGCATCATGCTGAGTCGAATGATATCCAGTTTTCCCATATCTGCCATTTTGGCTGTCGGCCATTTTGAATTTTGTGCTAAAATGCTGTATTTTACGAACGCATTAGCGTATCGTCACGAAACTCGGTATGGGTCATCAGGACAATGCCCTGAAGGAGCCTGAGAAGTTTCGGACCAGCGCCACCTAGTGGAGAATTTGTTTATTCATATGCTTATAACTTTTGATCTGATTAGCTTATTTTCATGGGAGTCACATTCTTGGACTCCTGAATCCTTGCCGAGTCCAACGATACCAAACATGCTAGGTTTTGACTTACGGTTTATGCGGCGTGATGATTTAGCGCTGAAAAAACAATTGCGAATATCTTTGAAACCCTTAGTCCGATCGAGATGAAACCAGCATAGGAAACACGGAACCTAAGCTGGTTAACTAAAATTCACGGACCAAATGTCAAAATTTTGATAGGAAGTGGCAAAAAAATCAAAACAAAGTCGTCCAGGGGTCATTTTTTATGATCTCTTACATGTAAATGTCTATAACTCCAAAACGAAATGAGATATTTGCACCAAATTTGATACACACATGTATGGGGTCACCCTGAGGACACACAAAAAATTAGGTGGGATTGTGCCTCTTGGTGGCGCTGTAATTGAACAAAACATGAAATTTCCATTGACTACAATACAGTATTATGATAAAAAATGCTATATTATAGGAATGCATTGATGTACCATTACGAAACTCAGGATTTGGCATCGGCATCATGCTCTGAAGGATTTTGAGACAGCGCCTCCTTGTGGTCAAATTTTATAACGAAATATTTAAAAAATGCTAATAGCTTTATAAAAATGTGGCCTATTGTACTAAAACTGGTCTTATTAGATTCCGTGGGTCATGCTGAGAACGTTGATGCCAATTTTGCCACAGTCAGCCAAACTTCCTGTCAGTCATTTTGATTTTCTTTAAAAACATACTTTTTCGAACTACTCCTAGACCGTTGGTCCAATTTTCACCAAAATCGAATCGTATCATCTTCAGACCATGCTGGTAAAATGTTATGGATTTCGTGTTGATAGACATAACCTTTTTCCCATACTGCAGCAACGAATCAGAGGCATGATGCCAAAATCACTGTTGAGTCTGTATCTCTGCAATGCTTTGAAATATTGACACCAAACTTTGCAAGTGTCATTGTCACCTCACTCTGACCACACCACATTAATATGGTCACAGCGCCACCTATTGGTCAAAAGTGATGAACCAGTAAATCCTCATTTTTGATCATTTTTCAGCTCTTTTGCCTAAAATGATCTTAATAGGTCTTTAATTGCTCACTGTTGCAGTTGGTCTGTTGCTCCCAGCCGTGTTGGCTGGCATCTTGTGCCGCTTTTGTGCTTGGCCCCGTAATTGCTGCTTGCAGCTATATTTAGGGGCCAAGCACCGAAGGTGCGTAGGCACCTATTGTATCCGTTGGCGTTCTTTTTTTTTTTATTATTCTTCTTCTTCCGCTCTGGAAGTCTATGGCAGCCCATAGAACCGCTTGCGGGAAAGTTGTGAAATTTGGCACACAGTTGGAGGACAGTCTGACCCTTGTCCATAGCAAATTTGGAGTCTCTAGCTCAATCCCTCTAGCGCCACCAGCTGTCCAAAGTTGCACTTATGTTTATGTTAATAACTTTTGAACCGTAAGGGTTAGAAACAAAATTCTTTTTTCCTCTGATTCCTTGGGTCAAGACGAATCGATCGCACCCTATGACGTCATTTTCCGTCATGAAAATTTTTCCGCCATTTTGAATTTTCTGAAAAACCTACTTTTTCGAACTCCTCCTAGGCTGTTACTCCGATTTTCAAGAAAATTGAACCAGATCAACTTCAGACCATGCCGACAAAAAGTTATGGAATTCAAGTTGATTTCTCAAACCGTTTTCGAAAAAGAAGCGAATGAATTTTACAAAGCCTTGCGAAAATAGAAATAATGCTGTATCTCCGCAACGCTTTAACGTATTCAGACCAAACTTGGTACATGTCATCACAAGTATGACCTGAAGCAACATGCAGCGTTTCGGCGCAGTGCCACCTACTGGTCCGGAGATACAAAAAATGGCTATTTTTGCTTATAACTTCTGATGGGTTTGTCCAAAAATCATAAATTTGGTCTCGTTGGATTCGGGGCATCATGCTGAGTCGAATGATATCCAGTTTTCCCATATCGGCCATTTTGGCCGTCGGCCATGTTGAATTTTGTGCTAAAATGCTGTATTTTTCGAAAGCATTAGCGTATCGTTACGAAACTTGGTACAGGTCATCAGGACAATGCCCTGAAGGAGCCTGAGAAGTTTCGGACCAGCGCCACCTAGTGGAGAATTTGTTTTTTCATATGCTTATAACTTTTGATCTGGTTAGCTTATTTTCATGGGAGTCACATTCTTAGACTCCTGAATCCTTGCCGAGTCCAACGATACCAAACATGCTAGGTTTTGACTTACGGTTTATGCGGCGTGGTGATTTAGCGCTGAAAAAACAATTGCGAATATCTTCGAAACCGTTAGTCCGATCGAGACGAAACCACCATAGGAAACACGGAACCTAAGCTGGTTAACTAAATGTCACGGACCAAATGTCAAAATTTTGATAGGAAGTTGCAAAAAAATCAAAACAAAGTCGTCCAGGGGTCATTTTTTATGATTTGTTACATGTAAATGTCTATAACTCCAAAACGAAATGAGATATTTGCACCAAATTTGATACACACATGTATGGGGTCACCCTGAGGACACACAAAAAATTAGGTGGGATTGTGCCTCTTGGTGGCGCTATAATTGAACAAAACATGAAATTTCCATTGACTACAATACAGTATTATGATAAAAAATGCTATATTATATGAATGCATTTATGTACCATTACGAAACTCAGGGTGTGCCATTGGTACAATGCTATGAAGGTACACAATAGGTTTTGAGACAGCGCCTCCTTGTGGTCAGATTTTATAATGAAATATTTAAAAAATGCTAATAGCTTTATAAAAATGGGGCCTATTGTAATGAAACTGGTCTTATTAGATTCCGTGGGTCATGCTGAGAACGTTGATGCCAATTTTGCCACAGTCAGCCAAACTTCCTGTCAGTCATTTTGATTTTCTTTAAAAAACATACTTTTTCGAACTACTCCTAGACCGTTGGTCCAATTTTCACCAAAATCGAATCGTATCATCTTCAGACCATGCTGGTAAAATGTTATGGATTTCATGTTGATAGACATAACCTTTTTCGCATACTGCAGCAACGAATCAGAGGCATGATGCCAAAATCACTGTTGAGTCTGTATCTCTGCAATGCTTTGAAATATTGACACCAAACTTTGCAAGTGTCATTGTCACCTCACTCTGACCACACCACATTAAATTGGTCACAGCGCCACCTATTGGTCGAAAGTGATGAACCAGTAAATCCTCATTTTTGATCATTTTTCAGCTCTTTTGCCTAAAATGATCTTAATAGGTCTTTAATTGCTCACTGTTGCAGTTGGTCTGTTGCTCCCAGCCGTGTTGGCTGGCATCTTGTGCCGCTTTTGTGCTTGGCCCCGTAATTGCTGCTTGCAGCTATATTTATTATTATTCTTCTTCCGCTTCCGCTCTGGAAGTCTATGGCAGCCTATAGAACCGCTTGCGGGAAAGTTGTGAAATTTGGCACACAGTTAGAGGACAGTCTGACCTTTGTCCCTAGCAAATTTGGAGTCTCTAACTCAATCCCTCTAGTGCCACCAGCTGTCCAAAGTTGCACTCATGTTTATGTTAATAACTTTTGAACCGTATGGGTTAGAAACAAAATTCTTTTTTCCTCTGATGCCTTGGCTCATGACGAATCGATTGCACCATATGACGTCATTTTCCGTCATGAAAATTTTTCCGCCATTTTGAATTTTCTGAAAAACCTACTTTTTAGAACTCCTCCTAGGCCGTTACTCCGATTTTCACGAAAATTGAACCAGATCATCTTCAGACCATGCTGACAAAAAGTTATGGAATTCGAGTCGGTTTCTCAAACCGTTTTCGATAAACACGCAAATGAATTTTACGTAGTGCTTGCAAAAATAGACATAATGCTGTATCTCCGCAACGCTTTGTCGTATTTAGACCAAACTTGGTACATGTCATCACAAGCATGACCTGAGGCAACATGCAGCGTTTCGGCACAGCGCCACCTACTGGTCCGGAGATACGAAAAATGGCTATTTTTGCTTATAACTTATGATGGGTTTGTCCAAAAATCATAAATTTGGTCTCGTTGGATTCGGGGCATTATGTTGAGTCGATTGATATCCAGTTTTCCCATATCTGCTATTTTGGCTGTCGGCCATGTTGAATTTTGTGCTAAAATGCTGTATTTTACGAACGCATTAGCGCATTGTTACGAAACTTGGTATGGGTCATCAGGACAATGCCCTGAAGGAGCCTGAGAAGTTTCGGACCAGCGCCACCTAGTGGAGAATTTGTTTTTTCATATGCTTATAACTTTTGATCTGGTTGGCTTATTTTCACAGGAGTCACATCCTTAGACTCCTGAATCCTTGCCGAGTCCAACGATACCAAACATGATGGATTTCAACTTACGGTTTGTGCGGCGTCGTGTTTTAGCGCTTAAAAAACAATTGCGAATATCTTTGAAACCGTTAGTCCGATCGAGACGAAACCAGCATAGCAAACACGGAACCTAAGCTGGTTAACTATATGTTAAAGCCCAAATGTCAAAATTTTGATAGGAAGTGGCAAAAAAATCAAAACAAAGTCGTCAAGGAGTCATTTTTTATGATCTCTTACATGTAAATGTCTATAACTCCAAAACGAAATGAGATATTTGCACCAAATTTGATACACACATGTATGGGGTCACCCTGAGGACACACAAAAAATTAGGTGGGATTGTGCCTCTTGGTGGCGCTATAATTGAACAAAACATGAAATTTCATTGATGTACCATTACGAAACTCAGGATGTGGCATCGGCATCATGCTCTGAAGGTACACAATAGGTTTTGAGACAGCGCCTCCTTGTGGTCAAATTTTATAACGAAATATTTAAAAAATGCTAATAGCTTTATAAAAATGTGGCCTATTGTAATGAAACTGGTCTTATTAGATTCCGTGGGTCATGCTGAGAACGTTGATGCCAATTTTGCCACAGTCAGCCAAACTTCCTGTCAGTCATTTTGATTTTCTTTAAAAACATACTTTTTCGATCTACTCCTAGACCGTTGGTCCAATTTTCACCAAAATCGAATCGTATCATCTTCAGACCATGCTGGTAAAATGTTATGGATTTCATGTTGATATACATAACCTTTTTCCCATACTGCAGCAACGAATCAGAGGCATGATGCCAAAATCACTGTTGAGTCTGTATCTCTGCAATGCTTTGAAATATTGACACCAAACTTTGCAAGTGTCATTGTCACCTCACTCTGACCACACCACATTAATTTGGTCACAGCGCCACCTATTGGTCTAAAGTGATGAACCAGTAAATCCTCATTTTTGATCATTTCTCAGCTCTTTTGCCTAAAATGATCTTAATAGGTCTTTAATTGCTCACTGTTGTAGTTGGTCTGATGCTCCCAGCCATATTGGCTGGCTTATTGTGCCGTTTTTGTGCTTGGCCCCGTAATTGCTGCTTGCAGCTATATTTATTATTGTTATTGTGTGTATTATTGTTATTATTAATATTGCATTTATTTCTTTTTATACAGAGATGTTGTAAAGCACATTGGTCAACATGTGTTGTCTGAATTGTGCTATACAAAACTAACTAACCCTTTAGGTTAACTAAAGTTTACTAATACGACTTTATTGTTATCAGCTATTGTATGGCTTCAGATATGGACTAGCCTACTCCCCCTTATGGAGCTTTGTTTCTATGAAGAGCTGTGTGAATATTCTTCAAAATTTTGAAGAATTTTTTATTCCATTGAAAATATAACAGCATACAGTTTTGGAACAAAATGGATACAATTTTCATACAATTCCTTTAAAGATCTATTTCTAGAGTACTGCAATCTACTGTAACTGGATTAAAATCATTGAAAAATGTGCTTAATATCAAACCAAGCACATTTTTAGGTTACCTGGTGAAAGATGTATGCAATTTTACAGATTCTCATCTGTTCTGTGTGCTGTAAGGGGGTATAGTGAGCATGTGATGTCACAGGTGCAGGAGGGTTACTTGAGGATGCCTGTTGGCCTATTGAATACCCACTTATGTGAGACAAAGAACGTGCAGCAGAAATAGTCGTTTAGTTGCCATGGGAACATTCCTCATTTCTGCACAACACATGCGTGGTGAGTGACATTTACAGTATAATTTCCAGATCAAGGCCATTTGCATATGGCACACTTTTAGTGCAATTATCAAACCTTTGTGAGGCTGATAGGAATCTGTACATAGTTGATGAAAATGATGATTAATCAGTTAACGACAAATTAGCATGAAAGCGCAATCTCATAAAAGCTCAGATGGGAGTGGAAAGTTCTGCGTGTGATCTACTGACGACACGCAACGCAGCCGGATCATTTCCATAATGACCAACGCAATCTACCAAGAGTAGCGCAAATTAGCATCTGGGTTAAGACATGCTTTTTTGGGCAGTAAATAATGGAAGAAATACCAAAAAATTGACTAGCGCAAACCTTAGTAAATCACCTTGTGTGATTCATTTAAATACACCCCTCCCATAAATTTTGCGTCTGAAAGGGAAACTCCTACAAATGCATATGCAATGAAGTCAGCTGCAAAAATAACCCTGTCCACGTTTTTTCAGCGCTACTTTCCCCCTTGCATGTCTTTAATAAACCCAAAAGAGGGTTTGCGCTGGTGCAAGGTGTTAGTAAATCTGTCCCTAGATCTTTAAATATGTAAACATAGCATGCAGAACAAGAAATATTAATAAATGCACATTTATGTTTCTGCCAGAAAGCATTGTAAAGCGCATGTTATTTATATATGTTTATGTACGCTACTGTTCAGAAGATTTTTTTTCTTTCAAGAAATAAATACTTTACTTTCACTAATAAGTGACTTTTATAATGTTACAAAATAATTCTATTTCAAATAAATGCTCTTCCTTTGAAGTCTAGACTCATCATCCTGAAAAATTGCATCACAGTTTCCACGAAAATACTGAGTAGCACAACTAGATTGATAATAATAAATGTTTCTTGAGCAGCAAATCAGCATATTAGAATGGTTTCTGAAGGATCATGTGACACTGAAGACTGGAGAAATGATGTTGAAAATTCAGCTTTGATCACCGGAATAAAAGACATTTTAAAATATGTTCAAATAAAATATGTAATAATATTATTTTACGAGAGAGAGAGAGAAAGACACTGCAGCTTTCTGTACTCTGCATTAAGTATACTGTGGAACGGCCCTGAAATGGCTGATCCTCCACAAGCATTGAAGGTCAAGTCTCTCGTCTCTCTATAAATATGATGGTCTGTCCCAGTGGGTCTTGCTCGGCTTTTCCACTGTCTAAGGCACATGAGTCTGCTGACCAGCGAAAATCTGCACATTTGCATGTGATTTGATAGTGTGCAAACGTTCCTCCTCCAATGGCTGGCCGTGTCACAGTGATGAATTACTGCATTCTGTGAAAATACATAAACTGTTCTTCAGGACTGCTTCTGTACTAATCATGCTTCACATAAACTGGACATACACACAGTTTCCTGACTCAGCAAAAAAAAAGCATTATTCAAGAATAGAGTGGTAGTTGCCCATGCAAAACTTGTTGCACCATTGCTTGGGTGTTGCTATGGTGTTTCTAAAGTGCTCTGAGTGAGTTTTTGGCATGCTGCTATGCTGTTGCCAAAGTATATTGTAGTTGCTTGCTTGCCCAAATCTGGTACTTTGGCTCGGTTCCCTTCTTCAATTGCAAGTCTATGGGATTTATTTGCCCTGTTTTGTTTTGGGTTTTTTTCACAGATGACAATACACTGCAAAATATTATTCTCTTTCTGAGAATGAGTTGAGATATTAAAGTAACTAGGTAACTATTAAGATAACACTTTACAATAGGGTCTCATTTGTTAACATTAGTTAATGTATTATTAACTCACATGAACTAATAGTGAGCAGTATATTTGGTACAGTATTTATTAAAGTTTGTTAATGTTAGTTAATAAAAATACATCTCTTCAATGTTTGTTAGTTCACAGTGCATTAACTGATGTTAACAGATACAATGTTGGATTTTAAAAATGTATTAGTAAGTGTTGTAATTAATTTAACTAAGATTAGTAAATGCTGTAGGAATATTGTTCATTGTTAGTTCATGTTAACTAATATAATATAAAAACCTTATTGCAAAGTGTTACCGATATTAAGTTATGTTTTCTGAAACATATCAAATGTAGTGAGTTAAGTTTAAAACAAGAAAAATTATCTGCCAGTGCGGTCAAATTTTTTTTTAAAGACCTCCTTTGGTGCAAATCAAGCTTTTAATGTTGTTTGTCTATGTGGTGTTTTTAATATGCTTTAAGACAAACAATGTGCAAATTCATATGTCAACACCATTGCTGAATATTTTCTTCTTAAAACTGCAGTGAACCAAAGACAGTCTCAAAAATGTGAAATTGCTGGTGATTCTGACGTCACAAACTACCTTGTAACCAATCACGTCAGCGTGTGATTGTCAATGAGTGGTTCTCTGAACTGGTGTGAGTGAGTGGAGGCGGGGCTAGTTTGCATATTCATAGAACCGCATATACTAAATGAGGCAAGGGTTTAGAGTTACATTCAAGTTATTTTAAGGCATTAAGAAATATTTTTTTCAGGGAAAAAACATTTAAATATGTCATTTTGGTGATCAAAGATGAGTTCTAAGGGATAAAATTATTGACTACAGGGGGACTTTAAAAACTTAATTCAATGGGAAAACAAGTTTATTTTTCTGATATTTTTTCTTGTTTTAAGCTTAATTTTGATACATTTTTCAGAAAACAGGACTTAATATCTTGTCATTTTGCTTTATTTGACTTAAGAATCTTCAGATATTTGTACTGAAAACAAGTAAAACTTTTTGTGCATTTTGGCTGTTCATTTACTCATCAACAGCATTTTAGGGGCCTGAAAATGCAAACTTTTGAAAACGGTTTCAAAGTGCAAGTTTTTTAAAATTATGCTGTTATCATCTCCATGTAAACTACAAAAACACAAATTTATGAAAATGGTGACGTCATGCGTATACGAATTATGTGTTTAGTCTATAGGCACATAGTGTTTCATTACAAAGTGACATCGCCAACTACTGGCCTGGCAGCAGAATACAGCGTTTTTAGTCGTTTTCGTGGATCCATGTGAACGGCATTGTTTTGACAACGTTTACACAAAAAACGTGAAGGAAAATCATTTCTGTTTTTAGTACATTGTTGTTGTTTAAACGTACCCTAAGTAACAAAATCATATTTTTCAGTGTAAATAACATTTATCAAGACTCAAGATTTAAGAAATCATTCATGTCCTGAAAACACATGGTGAAAAAAATTTGCAATACTTAGGGTTTGATCAAATCACTAGCTCTGAGTATAAGCAATAGTAATAGTGGAGCTTGCTTTTGTAATACTGGAGAGCTATAATGTTACTTAATAGACTAAGTATCTGTACTGTATCATGTTATCCTGACCCCCTCCTCTCTTCTAATGCAACACCCAGTTGTCTTCCCCCGCTGTAACTTAAGATGATGGTCACGGCAGGTCAAGTATTTTTAGCTGTGTAAATTGTATTGTGTTGAAAGGTCAAGGTTACACGCCAATTGAGATGTAGTGAGGATTTACTACCCTGAACAAGGGCTTACTTTCAGTTTCTTGTTTACTTAAAATTGTTTTAAAATGTCATATAAAAACTCTATCCACATTTGTTTCCATGACAATCTCTTTTGTAAGGATAAAAGCATCTGGTAAATGCATGTAAATTATGTTATTCATTTGGAAATGACTAGATCTTGAAAAGGGGCTTAAAAAGCAATTCATGATGTCATGATAACTGAGAGGAATTCATGATGTCAGCATAAAGGAATGTTGTTTCAGAGCTGGAGCAAATTAGAATGTAACAGTTGGGTTTCGAAAGTAAAATTCCTATTCATTTTCTCCATAGGGGTATTCATTTTTAACGATAACATAATATACATTTAAAGTCCCCCTGTAGTCAATAATTTTATCCCTTATAACTCATCTTTAATCACCAAAATGACATATTTAAATGTTTCTTTCTGGTGAAAAAAAAAAGTATTCATGCCTTAAAATTCACCCTTGCTTCATTTAGTATTTGCTGATCTATGAATATGCTAATTAGCCCCGCCCCCACTTACTCAACAATGGTGTTGACTTATGAATTTGCATGGTTTGTCTTAAAGCATATTAAAAACTTGACATAGAGATATAAACAACACTAAAACCTTGATTTTCACCACAGGGGGACTTTAAAGACAGAACTGTTGATTGATGGTATATGCTTTTGTTGAAGCAATCAGTCCGCATTATCTATTTTATTATTTTATCTATATATATTATCTATCTATAAAGATATATACATACATACATATATATATATATATATATATATATATATATATATATATATAAAATAAACCTAAAACACATTGTTTAAATCAATAATTTTATATTTCTCCATCGTTTTCAATTCTTTAAAGAATACTTTTTAACAATCCCTATAGGAAAAATTAATGGAAAAATACTTCCAGAACCAAGGCCGCTGAAAAAGTGGATGGCCACTCTATTACATTTTGATGAAAGATTATGAATGCAGATGTGATTTTAAAATAATGTGCATCAATAAATAATGTAAAGTAAAACCACAAACATGTATATTAAAACAGCAAATACCAGTTATGATTTCGTTTTGACAGTGCTGCTGATAATATATCACTCATGAGCTACATGGCTAATGATAGTTGGCTTTGCAACTATCAGGACTTTCAGTTCCAGTTGTATAAATATTGTACTAGCATACTACTTTTAACTATACTGTATATTGCAGAAATAGTAAGAGTATGCAATTCTATGCACAGCTTGAATCTATTATTTCAGTGCAGTTTTGGTTTTGTTTTATTCTATGCTAAACCTTTCTGCTTTCAGTCCCTTTTCACAAGCAGTAAGACAGCAGCATGGCCATTCACTTCTCCTTTGTGCTGATGCAAAAGTGGCCTCAAATGTGGGCCGTTGCATAACCCTTCACAGGGTCCCTTTTCTATTTTTGTTCCTGGATACGCGTCTCAGTGAGGTATTTTCTGTGGCGACTCGCTTACATCTGTAGGTCTTCTAATGTACTCTCATTGAGCAAGACATGGATGACTGTTAAGACTTATTCCTGGCACATTTGTCTTTTTTTTAAGGTGATGTACAGCAATACGGGAAACAGGAATTATGAGAACATCTGCATTTGACTGGAGATATTGGACAAGGCTGAATTTGGACACCAGGTTTGTAGGTTGATGGCAATCAGTGTGTTGTATGTCTTACTGGGACTCAAAAGCAGGTGCCTCGTCAAAGTCGGCCCTTGACTGCTCTGCTTTTTTGAAGTACGATAAGCTCTTCTATGTGTCTGATATAGTTTTAAGATGTAACACAGCTGTATTTCATGAGATGCCAGGCATTCCGCTGGGTAGTGATGCCATGGGGGGGCTGATATGACGTAATGGCATTCTCTGGTTATATTTTCCCGCCTCTGGCTTTGATATATGTTCTTCTGGTTGTTGTTGTAGTGTCGATGCATTAATGCAGATGCATGTGCGATCATCTAAAGGATGATCGAAGGTCAAACTTGAATACTTGTATTATGTTCACTATAGTTTTGAGGTTGTTCTTAAATGATGAATTCACATCGTGTTACTTTGACAGATTTAATGTGATTATTGCCTCGTGTCTGAATACTGAATTCTGTGGCACCATTGACACTTGTCAGCCCAGTTTTTAAAGGTGCATTTAGCCTCTGACAGGTTTATCCACCATACTTCTCCTTCAATGTGTTGAGGACAATGCAGGATTGAGATTGACCTTGAAAAAAGCACATTTGATCGCTGTTTTGTCATTTCTATATCAACTCTCTTCTCTAGACAGACAGGCTGTTTAGATACTAACTCGACCCGTGGGAAACATTTGATTTCATTGTAGACCATGTCAAGGTTCGGTTTTAGCTTTTATAGCCTGGCAGAGCTTGATATTTCTTCTCTGATGGCTTGAGAGTTTGAATGTCCTAATTAAGAGGTTTGAACCAGATAACCTTATGCAACCTCATTATACATAGTCTGATGTATGCAGATGATAGTTATATTTCTCAAATCGTGTAGACAGAAAGGTGGTATAAGTTGCAATATTATTGCTTTATATTCTGTTCATATTGTGGCACTAACTGTTGACTTATTTGAGCAGTAAAATTTTAACTTTAATGTAATGGAATTTGGTCAGACATTTGTGTTGTGTTGCATAACGGATGTAGATACTAGTACAGTTCATTCACTAGTCTTTAGAGTCTCTTTACATTCTACAGGCTACTTGACATGTTGTATATATGTTTGGTTGATGAGGTACAGATTCATGAATCCAGGCTGTAACCACTGTATATTGTATATTAAGGTAGACACATTCTGCCTAATATTCAGAATAGTGGATCAATAGGGGTTTATCAATGGTAGGTCTTTTACATTTGTTTCCCTGAATCTTGAGCATTTTGATACATCCTTACATTAAACATTTGCAAGATTGTATAGCACTTTTTTCTGATGTAGTACATTCAGGAGAACTTTGCATTGTATTGGCTCCTAATGTTTTTTGTTTCAACGTTTTATAGCAAAGTGTGCTTTATTGTATTCTTTCTTGGAGCCATTTTAATGTTTTTGAAAAAAAGTCTCCCACAAAGCATGCCTTTATTTGATCAAAATACTGTAAAAACAGTACTATTGCTAAACAATTGATAAACAAAATAATAATTTTCTATTACAATATATTTAAAATGTAATTTATTCCTGTGATGGCAAAGCTGAATTTTCAGCATTACTCCAGTCTTCAGTGTCACATGATCCTTCAGAAATAATTCTAATATGCTGATTTGCTGCTCAAGAAACAATTCTTATTATCATGACCTTGACATTTATTTTCAGGATTTTTAAATAGAACGTTAAAAAAAAGCATTTATTTGAAATAGAAAATAGAAATCTTTTGTAACATTGTAAATGTCTTTACTGTGAAGGGTCAATTTAATGCATTCTTGCTGAATAAAAGTATACATTTTTTTCAAAAACATTTACTGACATTTACTGAAACTTTTTAATGGTAATGTATATTATTCAGTTATTGATATTCATTCATATTTTAGGATTAGCCCCTTGCTTGATTTTTTTTTTTTTTTTTTCTCTGAATAGCAACAACAACATTCCAAATAGTGCAGAATGATTGATGGTGTTACACAGATAAATTGTATTGTCTTTCCCCCCTTATTATGCTTGCACAGCCGTGTACTTGTTGTACTTGTAGTTTTGGTTAATTTTCTAATGGAGGAATTCCTGACCTTACAGTTTGAGACGACCTTCACATCAATCACAAACCTCAGAAAGACAGAGATGGTGCTGGCACACTGCCTTCAGAAACACTCTACTCAGGGCATGGTGAGTTTATGGGCCATTTTAACTTGAAGATGGCTTTTGTACTTGTTTCATGAATAAGTGTTTTAACATTTCATTACACTCCTCAATTTCAGATGAAATTCACTATACACTAACTGAAACATATTGAATTTGTTTGCTGATTACTTGTTTTTTCCTGTTTGCAGACAATTTGGATGTGGTGCCCAGGACTAAATTTATATAGCGATGGAGACCTTTTTTAAACAACTTGACTGAACCATACGCTTGAACATATGGAAAGGATTATTTCATCATTTTTGAAAATGATGCTGTTGGACTGACTGCTGTACAATCATAGGGAACTGTTTAAAGCACGTGAAGGAATACACTTTCAAGTTAAGAGAGAAACTTTAATCAAAAGACAATGATCGTTGTCACAAAACCAAGGGCAATGTAGCAACTGTAGTTAGCAAATCCTTATTATGGAGGCTACTAAAACCTCAGGTGAAGCGGAATGTTCCGAACAGATAATCAGTTTCAAAGATGATGAAAAACACTTGCCATCTGAGATGACCCAAAGAGGCCAATCCTCTGGCTCAGAGGACAAAATAAGACTTGTGGAGCAACCCCAGACCCCAGCTGTAAGTCCATCTCCTGGTATGGAGTCACAGGTCCTTGCTTCAGGAAATATTCTTACCTCAAAATCTCGAGAACAGTGTCACATCAAGCTCAGGAGGAAGAACGTTCCTCTACCAAACAAACGATATCTTCAGTCGGAATATGAGCTGCTGTCAGAGGGCCTTCACAAAAAGGAGCAGAAGTCTGTTAAGACTGGGAAGTATGTATGCCAGTATTGTGGGAGAGCTTGTGCCAAACCCAGCGTACTAAAGAAGCACATCCGTTCTCATACTGGCGAACGACCATATCCGTGTATTCCTTGCGGTTTCTCATTTAAAACTAAGAGTAACCTGTACAAACACAGAAAATCTCACACCCATGCAGTGAAAGCAGGATTGGTTTCATTTTCAGAACAAGACAGCAAGAATATGGATGAGGAGTTGACTGTGGCAGAGGGTGAGATGCGTTTTGATGCTGAGCAGAGCAGTGACACAGATGAAGAAGTTGTGGAGGACTTGGGTACAACAAGCCATATCAAAGACACAGAGGGTTTCGTGCAAGAAAAAGGAGGGAAACTGGCAAAAAAGGAAGCAATGTGCTCTGCTCAGACTTCAGTCAAAAAGGAAACAGGGTCATCTGGAAAAGTATCTTTATGGCAGTTCAGGGAAATGACGGCACCTGCGGCTATTGGTCAGGTGGACCAAATGGTTGAATTCTCCTCCATCAAGCAAAGACTGGCACTTCGGCTTTCGGAGAAGAAAAGTCAAGACTCTGATCAGTCTCTTTCCCTGCCCAGTTCATACAGTAAAGGCAGCACTGATTCAGGATACTTCTCACGTTCTGAGAGTGCCGAGCAACAGTTCAACCAGTCGAATGCAAGTGCCAAATCGTATCAAGAAATTATGTTTGGGAAATGTTATAGACCAACGACCAGGCCGAAGCAATCAATCACTGTACAAACTTGCATGACAGACATAAATGAAGCCACATCTAGCTTCATGATTACACTGAACAAAGGCATGATGCCTGGTCACACAGACTCCTCCATTCACAGAAGCAAAAAAGACCTAGTTCGATCAATAAAAATTGATTCAGAGTCCTTCCAAGAGGAAGATTACCAAGAATGTCAAAACCCTAGCTCTGACTTTCTGGAAACGGCATCAGAGAGTAGTGTATTCTTGCGCAGTAATTCTCTTCCAACTTCATCTAATTCGAATCTAAATTCACCAGAAGGGCTAAGAAGCAGTAATTCATTTGATGAGAGAATGACAGGTGCTGATGTCACCTACCGGGGTGCAATGGGTATGAGGAGACTCATGCGGCAAGCTGCGTTTGAGCACTCCACTAACGAAGGACATACAGAATCAGACTGCCATGCTCATCTGGCTTGTAGCTTAAAATCAGACTTGAAAATTCACATCATAGATGATTCCAAAATGGGTGCAGAAAACTGTCAAGAAACTGATCTATGCTCCATTTCTCCAAGCTATTTATCTGAAAATTCTACAAGGAAACGAAGAAAAGACAAAAATGTCATTGAGGAAGAAGACTTTCATATCCAAGTCAAGCCATTTGGACCCTCAGAGGAACCTGAAATAAAGCAAACTACTTTAGACACTGCCTATTCTGAGACTGAGAGAAGGACTGGCAGCAATGTTATCTCCGTCATTCAGCACACAAATTCATTAAACAGACTAAACTCTTCGGAAAAGCAGAGTGATGTTAGATCACATCCCTTAGAAAAAATTGGCACTTACAAATTCATGGAAAAGGAGCATAGCATGGAGGGTCACAGAACAGAAGGAGTAGACTGGCAATGGGGAAGCAGCAGTTTCCTGCACCAGAAACTTCACATGCCACCATCTCAGCCTAGTATTCAAGTTCCAGAGATTAGAGTAACTGTGGAGCCTGACAGACCGGAAAAGGTTCCGGATGTAGGGGTCAAGCAGAAGGAAAAACACGTTGAAGAGTTCCAGTGGCCACAGAGGAGTGAAACTCTGTCACAGTTTCCAATGGAGAAACTACCACCCAAAAAGAAACGCTTGAGATTAGCAGAGATGGAATGTTCCTCTGGAGAATCTAGTTTTGAATCTGCTTGCACAAGTCTCTCCAGAAGCCCGAGTCAAGATAGCAATTTGTCTCACAGCTCAAGTTTTTCCCAATCCCTCGACAGAGAGGAGACCCTTAACCTTGTGTCCCAATCCAACCCAGATGAGTTTAATAAGCCTTTGGAGTTCTTATCTGTGCCAGGAAGTTCACAGAGTCATCACAGAGAGATGAGACGTTCTGCTTCAGAGCAGGCACCCTATAAATTACCCTTGGAGATTCCAGAATTTCGAAGCAAGTCTTTTGATTATGGCAGTCTTTCTCCTTCATTGACATCTAGGCAGGAGGAAGTTAAAGAGCGTAGAAGGGCTTTCTTGGTTAGGCAGGCATCGTTAAGTGGTGAACCCGAGACGCAAGGTGGCACAGTGTCAGATGAAATGAGCAAGAGAACAAACTCACCAAGCAAACCATTTACACCTGAGGGATCAATTGAGAAAATGACATACTCTTTGATATCCGGTAGTCCTTTTCCACAACACAAACAATATAGCCCAGTGCAAGCCTCATCTCAATATGCTAAACCAAATGTTTGCAATGTTCATGACATGGATAGTGTAATGCTTCTAATCAAGAAAGAACCTGAAGAATCCAATGCATCTGAAACTTATATTAACTTAAGAAAACCCCAGGAAGACTGTTCCCAGAGTTTAGGCAATGTTTTGTCAACAATAGCAGTGCTTTCACAAGCTCAGCAAGCATTAGCCAGTCAAAGCACATCCAGCTTGTTAGTTCCTGTCAGAATTCAGATGCAAGTACCATCTTATGGAAACATAACGTACACTAGCATATCTCATATTCTGGATTCTCCAACAAACAATCCTATATCATGCGTAGAACACAAAACATCCTCTTGTCAAAGTCTTGCCATTGTCATGACACAAAATAACATAGGTTGTGAACTATCTTCACTATCAGGGCATCCTAGGCGACTACTGCGCAGCCCACAGGCATCACCAGCAAAGCTTAATACAGGCATACCTCTATCATTAACCTCCAAAACCATCTCAACTACAGAGGCCCCCAGTGGTGGAGCAAACAAGCGCATGCTCTCACCTGCAAGTAGCATCGAACTCTTCACTGAAGCAAAACAGCAAAAGCGAGTCAAAGATGAGAACATTTACGGCCAGATTGTTGAAGAGCTTAGTGCTGTTGAGTTAGGAAATCTTGAAGGTGAAAAAGAAAGTCACAAGAAAGGTTTCCAATCAGGAAGCACCCCAGAGCCATGTGAGCCCACTGAGGTGGTAGATATGGATGATGCCAGCCAAGACATTTACAGTAATCCAAAGTTACAGTCTTCTGCCAGAATTCCTCAAGACACTGCCATGATGGAGTGTAAACCAACATCTGAACACATGATGGCTAGTTATCGTTCTAGTTCTGGTATAGGTGCAATGCCCTCTGCAATCACTGGTGCTTTACTGTTCTCCAAGTTTCCAGGTCTTCACACTACTACTTGTGTGAGCTGGTGCTATCTCAACTCCACTAAGCCAAATAGCACCCAGACAGTTGCGCATTTCTCGGAGTATGCTTCATGGTTTGTGAGATGCCATAACCCTAACCCACCCCATCTTAGCACTGGGATGGTTCTTGCTCTTCTCCGATCCAAACAGGGGAGGCAGAATGCTATTTATTCAATCGCTACCATGCATCAGCCTGGTGTACTTGTGACCTCCACCCCCTGGAGACCGAAGCAAGAACAAGTATGTTACCTGTTGTTGGTTTTTGCTGATTTGCCATTTGCTGCTATGCTATATTTACCTTTATGATGATACCATAGTTATTTGGTCACCATGATTTTGCCAAATAAGACATGTTCCTGGATCAACATATTTTGTTGATCCTGGAACAACATTCCTATCCGAAAATTTTGTCCTAACTTTTTCCCAACCCTTAAACCTAACCCTACCCATAACTTATCCCTAAAATCAGAGGGAAATGATAGTTGAATAACACTTTTGTGGAAGCACCTAACCCAGGTTGTAAGCCTAAACTTGACATAAATAGTAAACTTGTCCCTCAGATCTGATTGGTTGATTGGAATGTTGTTCCAGGATCAATAAAGATGTTGATCCAGGAACATGTTGTTCTTGGTGAAATCACGTTCACCTAGTTGATTAGCCATCTGTTCCAAAGAGTCTGTTGCGGTATTGCAGGTAACTCCAGACTACAGAGAGGAAGATACAAAACAGGATGTGAGGATAAGAGACATAAGCCAGAGGTGCAAATCTTTACGAGAGGATGTTGCATCTACCATACGGCAAACAGAACCAGTTCGTGTGAAGATTTTTGAAGGAGGGTATGGTACTTTGATAATGCTAATGTTGATACGTGACTGTAGAAATGCCCCCTAATGGACCTTTGTTTATCAGGTACAAGTCTAATGAGGAATATGTGTATGTGAGGGGTCGTGGTCGGGGAAAGTATATATGTGAAGAGTGTGGCATTCGTTGTAAGAAGCCAAGCATGCTCAAGAAACACATACGAACGCACACGGATGTACGACCCTACATGTGCAAGTGCTGCAACTTTGCTTTTAAAACTAAAGGTTGGTTTTACCATGATCACATTCAAGCATAACTGCAAAAGATTGGGATACAAAGTAACCCCTGTCTTTTTTTAGGGAATCTCACCAAGCATATGAAGTCAAAAGCTCACATGAAAAAATGCCTTGAACTTGGAGTTTCACCCACAGCCATGGACAATACAGAGGATGCTGGTAGGAACTTTACTTCTTCTGTAATTCTTTTGTTTTTCACCATAGAAAACTACTTTTTCATGCAGTTGTAAAGATAGCTTTTAGTCTAGCTTAGTTTTTTTTTTTTTCAGTGTAGCTTAGTTTTCTGTAGAATAGTTGCTATCCTGCAGTACCAAATCTTATAGCAAATATAGCAAATAATTCATTCTAACATGACATCCAAACTAGTTATGAATACCCATCTCAGAAAAATGCGCTAATTTTCATTTTCTGATCTTACTGTTTGTGTAGATGACACCCAGAAGTCCTCTGGCATCATGCCATTGGAAACAACCATTAAACATCAGTTCTCAGATGTGGAAGACTCTGATGGGGTCGATGATGATGAACCAGAAGATGATGAAGATGATGAATGTGATGGTGATTCTACACCAAAAACGCTGTCCAGAAGCACAAGTCCTCAGTCCTATGCAGTCAACAAGCCATGTCTGTCTGGCTGTCTCCCTAAACACTTTGACCCAAACCGTAATCTACCGAAGGAACAGCTTGAAGTTTCCTCTCAGAGTCTTGAGGATGATCTGACCTTTGAGCAGTCAAGCAGCTCCTTTGAGTCTTGCCCACCTCAGCTGCTGTCGCCTTGTTGGGATTCACCTCGCCAGCGGTACATATCCCCAAGAGGAAATCTCTCACCACAACGTCACCCGTTGTCATGCCGTGATTTGTCTCCTTTAAGAGCCATTTCTCCAAGGAGAGATCTAAGCATCAGAGGGGATTTTTCACCCGTCCGGCAGCTGTCACCTGTAAGACCTACAGGTTCAGACCCATCGGGGCAGCAAGCACAGTCTCCGTTGGGTCGACAAAAAGGGGTGCTCAGGGCTGTGTCTCCACGGAGGGGGTCTTATCAGCACAGGACCCTCATGGATCCGGGAAGGAGTGTGAGATTTCAAGCTTCTCCCCTTAGACCAATCATCGGAGTTCACTCAGACATGGGAATGGTATGCTTTTACATTCACATTAATGCATTAGGCAGACACTTTTATCCAAAGTGACTTGCATTGCATTCAAGGTATACATTTTTAACAGTTGCTTTCCCTGGGAATTGAACTCATGATCTTGGCGTTGCTAATGCCATGCTCTACTGATTGAATGATTGCATTTTATGCATTTTGGAGACAAAAATGTACCGTATAATTTTTAAACCTTTAACTGTTATTATACTATATATACCATATACTATAATAATTTTATTTGTATCAGAAATATTAGTGAGGTCTAAAACCATAGAGTCTGTTTTTTTTGTTTGTTTTTTTTAAACAAAAGCATTTGTGCATATTTCTACAGTTGCCTTTCGCCTTAAATTCTGTCATTGTTTACTGAACCTCATGTACTTTCTAATTCTTATGCTGTTATGTTTTTATCTGAAACATATGTGGGTAACCAATAACCTTTCTGGTCTTTTTGACAGCCATTGTCACTATGAACTGTCTTTTTCAAAAATTAAAGCTACATGAAGATTCTTCAAAATAATGCTAGAATTCTGGGGTGAAAAAGTGCAGTGCAACTAAATGACATAGCAGTATGAAATATTTTAAAACAAAAATTCACACCGAAACTACACCAAGTCTGATGCCTGTTTTTAATTCTCTGAAAATAGCTTGCATACCTGAATGAACTGGTCAGCACCATGAACAATATTCTTTTTTCTTTTTTTTTCAGGATCAAGGGGATACTCCTCCGAACCTGTATGTTCCTCTTGGCCTATGCAGCAGTAAGAATCTGTCCACAAACCTGCAGCCAGACATCTTCAGCCATTTGCCTTTGCACTCTCAAGGACAGGTGCCAACACCTGTTCCGATGATCCCTATTGGGGGGTTAAGAATGCCCTCCACGTCGATATCTGGTGCTGCTGGGGAGAGAAATTCACTCCCATCAATTCCACAGGGGAATATATTCGAAACGGCTAGTTCTGGCCGGACCTCAGCCCCTGTCCTAGATCCTGGAGTAGCCTACAGTGGAGAAATAGCAAGCGCTTCCACTGGCCTTCAAAGCAAAGATGATAAAAAGGAGGAGAGTGTCTACATCTGTGCAAAAGCTATTGCGTCCCTCAGAATCACATCTGAAGATGCTGCTGTTAAACCACCTAAAAGCTGACTTTGTAAGCATTGTATAATCGCATTCAAAAGTAAAACAAAATCCAAGCTCAGACCAGAAACATACTTTATGCAAGTATTCAGTGAATGGTTGTGTTGAACATACTTTATGTGCGTTCTTTTGTTGCACTGGTGGTAACAAACAAAACTCAAGAGGACGATAGAGTTACCTTTAAGTGTCTGTGCCATTAAACTGGATGTGTTATTATTCAGGTAGCTGCTGTAAACAAGCCAAGTTTAACAAATTTTAACTAACTTGCTCAGTTAAATTCTCAAATAGTTGACCTGAAAGAGAACAATGACCCAGAGCGCCCCCTTGCAGCATTATAAATCGCGACACATTTCGGAAGGTAAAAATGCACAAAATCAAACTTGCTTAGAGTGTGTTTTTGGCCTTAGAGTCTGAACAAGATTCTTTGGAGTTTTGGTAAAGTAGGCAGAAACAAGTAATACATAGAATATGCAGAACATGTCGCATTTTTTGTTCATTTCAATGCACATGCCATATTCTCTATACCTGCCATACCACTTTTAACTATAAATGTGTATAAGCTTCGTATTTAGAACAATACGTGCAAAAAATATTAGATCAATATTTCATGAAAACTATTTAAATTGCAGATATGCATTTCACAGGACAATTCAAAAAATTCCTACAGGAAGTGCATCAAGTCCCAAGTATAATACAAAGCACTGAATTCTTACTGACATTGTCTTCATTGACTTCTGCTTGTGCCTTTTAAGAAGATGTTTGCATATCCCTCAAAGAGAGAAAGTCATTCGATGTACCCTGTTTATGCACTTAACAATAGTGGTGGTCATTAAGGTTAACTAATATGAGGTATTGTGGTTGCTTTTTGAGATTGCACTTATTACGTATGTTAAAGTTTGCATATTGCATTAAGCTGTGCTACGACATTGCCTTGTATGCTGTTGTATATTTTTGCTGGCACCTTTATAACTTTACTGCATTATGTGTGTTCAAGATTATGAACCTAAAAGTGTTGATTATATATTATTTAAACAGCCCTTTTGTTTAAACCTTCTCCACCGTATAGTATTTTTCTAAATGTATCATACCTCGTTTCCTTTTAACTTTAGATTTTTCTGCACTTAAGCAAAGAAATGTCATTACAAGGCATTTTTAATATAGATCTGCATATGACATCATATTATATAAAAAGTGGTAAGTATTGTGCATTAAGATGACTATTTGAAGCACTTTCTAGCGAGCTGATAGACTGAATGCCGTGTCATCGATATTGGAGCTCTTTTGAATCATTTTAGATGATTTTTTTTTTTTCATTGAATTAATCATATGACACAACATTCCAGTCACTGTTAAGTCAATTATATGTTCACATCCATGCACACATACTTGCGTGTTCATACACACACATATTTACACAAACACACACACATAATCGCTATCATGTACTGTAATTACTTTTGAAGAGTGTCTTGTGTAGAAGTAAACAAAAATGAAATGGTATATTCGAAGGGATAGTTGCTTTTTCAGGGTTTTCTTGTCATCAGATGAAGGGGGTTTTGTCTGGTGAACTTGTCTGACTGTTTGAATGTATGAATTTTTAGCCTAAGTCATTTTAAATGTCTTTAAAGAAGTGCTATCTCATATTAAACATATTGATATCATGAAATAGAAGTCAGTTTATGGTATTTATATTAATAGTTTGAGTATTTAAAAATGCTGAGATGGTAAAGTTAAACTGAGTTTATACTGAAGGAACTTTCATGTCATGTTTACAGTATTACATATTAAAGATTTTGAGGTATCTAGTTTGAATTTATGGCATTTTAGAAGTTACAACTGTTATTTATCTTACGGACTGGTACATGGTCATCGTTTATAGAAGTTCATGAATATTTCTTTTGTTTTGCCCATAAAGGCAGCTGATTTCTTCTTATTTAATTGTTTGTTTGTTTTACTCTGATTACAAGATGTCCTTTAGAAAAAAAAAACTGAAATTAAAGTTCTATCAGAAAAACTTGTTGACAATGTTCTTACCTCAAAATGCAATTTTCATATTAATTATAATAAACAAATCAGATGAATAAGGAAATGTAAATTCATCTAATTTTTTTTACATTTCAGTTTCAGATTAATTTTGTGCTTCTTAAACATTACAGTACTTTAGCACATTACCATATGCTTCCTTTTTGCATTATTTTGTTTGGTAACACTACAATAAGGTCTCAATTGTTAACATTAGTTAATGTATTCACTAACATGAACTAACAATAAGCAATACATTTGATATAGTATTTATTCATCTTTGTGTTAATTATATTAATTATATTAAATTATAAATAACTAAGATTAATAAATACTGTAAAAGTATTGTTAATTCTTAGCTTGTTAACTAATGAAACTTTATTGTAAAGTGTTACCTTTTTTTTTCATTACAAATAATTTCAGTGAAAAGTTTACTTGGGAATTCTAATGAATTTAATACTCCATAATATGTGATCAAGAGACCTTAATGAAATGTAATGTTTGCAATGAAACATACAGCTACAATAATACATAATACAATAAAGTTTAATGACAAAAGCGTTAAAAAACAACAGCATACGCACTGATAATAAGAATAGTAAAATGAGTAGATTATTATAGTGCAAAATATTTACAAACACTTATTTCTGAGTCTCACAGTGTTTTATTCACAGTGAGGTTGAGAATAATGTAAACACCTGGATGGATGCCATGCAATCATATTTGATTAAATGAAAATGATCTTTTACATTTTCATTCTTTTATCTGTTATTCTCAAGTTTACGATTGTGATTGATTTGTTAAATAGCCCAGCCTTCCGCAGAGGATTTCAAAAATCTCAGCCATACACAGAATCAAGGTGATAATGGTGAAAATGTACATTGCGCTGAGGAAGATGGTCTTTTCAAAGTGCTCTGGTACCATACACTTGGTGAAGTTATATGTCTTCTCCAGTGAACTGGCATCACAGAAGTACAGCGGATGAACCAGGAATCCAAAGAGGCGACTCTGGAGCCAGAATGCTGCCATCTCCAGGACGATTCGTAACAGTACAGAAATGATGTAGAACACTGTGTATATTGGTTGTTCCAGAATATCCTCTTGATTTATGTTTTTATAGGCGGCATACAGATGAAACACAGCTCCTGGAACAAGAACCGTCACTAGCTGCAGGGCCCAAAACACCTGCAAAAAAAAAAAAAAAAAAAAGAAAAAAGAAAGAAAGAAAAAAAAGAAGCAAAACTTAACTGATGATGCAGAAATTGGGGCTAGTTGTTACATTTTTTTCCAACAAATTTTTCAGGGTTATTTTTGTAAGCTTAAATTCTTGACTGAAAAGAATAAATAGATAAATAAGCAACTTGCACTGACATATCTTAAAATATGTCAGTGCCATTTTTTTTTTTTTTTTTGTCTCAAGATGCACACAAGCTTTTTAAGGCACATTTAAAAAAGCAACTTAAATGTCCTAATTTAACTAAGGCCTAATCCTGGTTTAATCTAAACCCTGTCTGTGAAACTAGGTCTATATGTATTTACTGTCACTTTTCATTAATTTGATGCATCCTTGCTAAATAAAACTATTAATTTCTTTTTTTAAATCTTAGCCCATACATTTAAATGGTAGTGTATTATATTTACACAAAAATATTAAAGGCCCACTGAAGTGCATTGGAATGCCCAGCATTATTCAATGTGTTGACATAAGTTTCAACTGAAACAGGAAGACAGGACGGGACATATCTAACAGCTCCTCCCCTCTTTTTAAAATAGTCAATAACGTTTTGTGTATATCACAGTTTGGCCAGAGCCGTTGTGCTCGGTAAAACCTTAGTTTCCTTCTTATCTCTAACCGTTTCTCCTAATCTCCTCCATATAGCATTCTGTGCAGAATTCAAATGTGTCTGATCTGTTTTGTGGTCTGCGGCAACTCGCGGATATGATCTGTTCTGTGCTATCTGGATCAGAGCAGACTGTGTGTGTGCTGTGGTTTGTGTGACACTAATGTGAAAACAGACTTCATTTGCCTCAATGGAAAGCATATCTTAATTGTTCCCTATCCCCTATATAGTGCCATTCACCATGTAGAAAATAGTAAATGTGCGAACAAGTGACCAATTTCAGCCACAGCTTCAGCATCTATTTATAAGGTTGGGGGCAGGACACTTTAGATTCTAGAGAGCATCTGATTGGACAGAACTGCTCTTGAATTGCTCTTGCGGTACTTTGAAGCCATATGTCACAGTCACATGACGTCGGTGCTATCTCAAGTCTGACAAAATTTCTAACCAGCATCCACTGCTTCAAGTCAGCTGCTGATTGGTCTGTGCAGTGCTGTATGAAGTCGAACAAGCCTATAAATATGGGAAGCACATGACAAGGTCACATGAGGGGAACACATGACAGGAAACAGGAACCAAACTACAAAATAAAAGACATGAAAAAACATGAACATGAAACAAAACCCAAAACCAAATGTGACATACCCCCCCCCAAAGGGTGGCTCCCGACACCCTAACAGAACACCCACCTAAAACCCAAAAAATGACATAAAAAGTCCAAGAGGGTGGTGGAGCGGAGGCGGTCCAGGGATGGAGGGTCAGGCCCATGAAGTGAAAGAGGGCCTGGATGATGGCCTGGACCGTGGAGCTGTGGCAGAATGTGGAGTAGTGGTGGACCTGGGCCATAGAGCAGTGGTGGACTGTGGAGCTGTGACCGGCCTGGACTGTGGAGCAATGGCGGGTGTGACGAGCAGGGCAGCGCCAGAGCCGCAAGAGAATGGTGCACTGCACCAGTCTTGTATCTCTCACGGAGGAGCTCCAGAAGCATAAAGGGAGGAGCAACGACAGTGAAGGACGAGAGAGGACCAGGCCTGGACTTTATGTTATGTTTTATTATGTTTGTGTGCCTTTTCACTTTCATTTTGTTGTTTGTTCATTTTTATATATTAAAGTTATGTCGAACTTTCCTGCCTCCTTCTTCCCTGAACAACAAACTGCTTTACACCAGGCCTGGACCTTGAAGCAATGGTGGGCATGGACTGTAGAGCAGTGGCAGACTGTGGAGCAGTGGCGGTTCTGGACCGTGGAGTAGTGGCAATCCCCATGAAGGTTCATGGGGCCTTGGTGTAGACAGAGAGAGATGGAGACCACCAGGGTGGAGCTGGCAGAGGGGAAGACCACCTCAAAAGATCAGAAGACCACTGGAGATCAGGAAGCCATGGTGGGGGGGGAAACCAAAAGACAGCACTCCTGACTGTGACACAGGGCATGGACAGTTCGTGACCAGGTATTATACCCCCCCAATTAAGAGGCTCTGGCATGGCGGCCGTGATGTGACAAGACTCTGGCTTGGTGACCATGATGTGACGAGATTCTGACTTGGCGACCATGACATGACAAGGCTCTGGTGTGGCGGCCTTGATGTGATGAGGCTCTCGTTCGCCTGCCATGACGTGACAAGGTTCTGGCTTGGTGACCATGACGTGACGAGGCTCTGGCTTGGCGACCATGATGTGATGAGGCTCTGGCGTGGCAACCATAACTTGACGAGGCTCTGATGTGGCGGCCCTGAAGTGACGAGGCTCTGGCTTGATGGCCATGACGTAATGAGCCTCTGGCATGGCGACCATGATGTGACGAGGCTTTGGTGTGGTGGCCTTGACGTGACGAAGCTCTGGCGTGGTGACCATGATGTGACGAGGCTCTGACTTGGCTGCCATGACGTGACAAGGCTCTGGCTTGGCAACCATGACATGACAAGGCTCTGGCATGGCGACCATGACGTGTCAAGGCTCTGGTATGACAGCCTTGATGTGACGAGGCTCTGGCTTGGTGGCCATGACATGACGAGACTCTGGCTTGGTTGGTCCGCAATAGTCCTATTTCCTCGACATAGATGAAGAAAACAAACTGCTGGGTTCATTTTAGGTCTAGCTTTCTGCAACGTATCCACTGCAGACAAGTCGAAGTGAACCCATGTGCAGTTTATTTAAAGGGGACCTATTATGCCCCCATGAGCTTCAAGAGCTCATTCTCCGGTGTCAGGATTCAGTCAGGACGCATTATAATGACAGATACTGCGAATATATGCTGCGTGGAGATAGAACAGGTATTGTTTCGTTCAATTACGGTTATAACTTATATTGTCTTCTTGTTTTTATCCACTATATTAGTACAAGCCAGTTCACCGATGAGATTTATAATGTTTATTGTACTTTACACACAAAATATGAAGCGTCTGTCTTCACTCTAGAAAATCACTGTAAGAGCTAAAAACACAGTACAAGTGTGCATTAAAATATTATCCATAAACTCTCTCTCTCTCCCTTGCATTATCATCAAGATACACAGCAAAGTACACAGAAACACTTGTTACAACTAACAGTAAACAAATATATAAAGACCTTTTGCCTTTTCGGGTGGTGCTTAATAAACTGGTAAACTTTATATCCGTAAATCAACTCCGATGAACTGTAATAAAGTGCTCTCACCTTTATGACTGCCGTATCCAGTATCACTCTGGAGACTGTATGTTTTGTATTGTCCCTTTGTATTGACATTTTTCACAAAGCAGTCCGGTGTGAAATGATTTGCACAGACATAAACAAATTTCGGTAGAGTTGAGGGAGCATTTTCTTCAAAAACAAAATGAATCCACCTCTTCTTCAGCGGCTCAGATTTAGGGAGTAAATGGGAGAGCTATGTGGATTAATCCATCCAGCTACATAACACCTAAAACGCTTGGGAGACATTCTCGTCAGTGCAGCAATGGCGAACTGTAAACTCGCTGTGAACTCGCTCAGGGCGGTTCTATGTTAAAACGGCAGTGTCTGTCAACATTCGTGGGCGGGGCCAGTGGCTTTTGTGAAGTCGCACTGCCAGGGATCTGGAAACGGCTTGTTCTGAGACACTGCTTATGATTTATGGGGATTAAAAAAAGGAGTGGTTGGATTTTTATCATCATAGGGTGGTTGTGTACACACACTGCCAACACACATTTATGTCCAAACACCATGCAAAAGTGAATTTGCATAATAGGTCCCCTTTAAATCCAAAAACCTGCACAAATCAAGATAAACAGAGATTTGACTTGACATGACCATGAAACAAATTCACCTAACAGTGGGTTTGACAGAACAAAACTAGACAAGAGACAATGGTAACATGAGGGCTGTATGTACTCAAGGGCTAATCACTTAACAAGAAACACCTGTGAACAATCAAACAATGAGCCAATGAGAAACAAGACACATGACCAGAACAACCAATCAGAACATGACACATAAACATGGGAAACACATGACAAGAACACATGAGGGCAAGGGAAACACATGACAGGAAACAGGAACCAAACTACAAAAAAAAAAGACATGAAACATCAAAATTAAACAAAACCCAAAACCAAACGTGACAAATTCACCTTTGCCATCACAGAAACTATTAAAGGGTTAGTTCACCCAAAAAATTCTGTCATTAATTGCTTACCCTCATGTCGTTCCAAATCCGTAAGACTTTCATTGATCTTCTGAACATAAATGAAGATCTCTTTAATGAAATCTGAGAGCTTTCTGTCCCTCCATTGATAGTCTACGCAACTACCACTTTCAAGCCCCAGAAAGGTAGTAAAGACATCATTAAAATAATCCATGTGACTCTAGGTTTAACCTCATGAGTGTTTTATTTGCACACAAAAAATAAATTACCACTTTATTTACAAATTATTAATCTCCAACGCGTGTTCACGCAACAGCATCTGCTCTTGCGTCAACACGCAACAAAGCACTCACATCACTTCATAAAATTGAGGTTAAACCACTGTAGTCACATGGATTACTTTTATGATGTATTTATGCCACAGTCACGTTTGTTTAGACTCTTTGTGTTTCGTCATCGTCTGCCTTAGTCATTTGTTGTCATGGACACAAATTATGTTCAGCTGTGCACTCATCAATCACTATTATTATCACCTGTATGTTCAGTTCTGTTTCAGTCAAGCTGACAGGTGTCATCAATGTTATGTTGTGTTGCTTCTTTCTCTTGGATTTACCTGTGGATACTATTAAATACTATTTGAACCATTCATCTTTGTCTTCGTGCCTTCATATGCAGCTCACCCGTGACAATTTACCTATCTGGGGCTTGAAAGTGGTAGTTGCGTGGGCTGTCAGTGGAGGAAAAGAAAGCTCTTAGATTTCATTAAAAAGTTCTTCATTTGTGTTCTAAAGATGAACTATTTGGGTGAACTAACCCTTTAATTATTCCAGACTTTTGACTGGAAGTGTATAAAAATAAATAAATAAAATGCCCCAATAAGAGCAAAAGTAGAACAAAAGTAATGAGAAACAAAAATGGATAAGGTAACGTACAAATACTTTGAACTCTGAATTGTAGTTTTTGAGATACAGCTCTTCCATGGTGTAAATCTTACACTCTATTAAAACATTCCATCTTCAGATTTTCATTTGCATATGCATTTAGCAGACTCCTTTATACAAAATCTAAAAAAGCAATTTGTCAAAGAGACAACAATATTCATAACATACAATACCGGTTTATTAAGAAGCAAGCAAGAGAAGAGGAGAAATGCGGTGTAAGTGCATTTACAAATACATTTATGCTTTTATCCAAAGCAGATATTTTTTACCTGGGGTGTTACAGGTCTGAACTGATTGTAACAGAAGAGGTTGATCTCCCTTCTGTCGGGGTCACAGCTGAAGTGAAGGGCCTCATTCCCATAAACCGCAAATCCCAGAACACCCAGGAAGAACATGCGGACAGAGCCAAAAAATAGGGTGTGGAATTGACCAATCACAGTTGGAGGCCGGAGCTATAAAAAAAAAAAAAAAAAAAAAATGTTGTGAAAACATACAATAATATCATTTAATGATGACAACTGAGACAAATAAACAGCTGAAATCAAATGTTTACTCAAAATTCAAACACACACAAAATCTATTATCACTAGTTTGAAGCACCCATTATAATCTAATATAATTAATGCAGAGAACTGAACTTGATTTCTTGATTTTGCAACAAAAATGATAAAACATCTGTCTTACTTACGCATCCCTCATAGAAGTTCTTGATGTAGTTTAAGGACATGATAATGTCTTTTTTCTTTAAGTTCAAATAGTCTGTAATGCTTTGCCCTCATTTCAGACCTGTTACCTTCTGCTGAGCTCCAGCTCAAACATTGCTGTTCCTGTTGACCTGTGCAGCTCCCGTCAATGCATATTTCCCTTTCATCTGCTCTACCTTCATCGATTTACCCATGAGGTACAAAAAGACAACAAAAAGGCAAAAACAAAAGGACTGGACATGTGCTCCTCTCATAATCCCCATTCAACTACGTCAGCAGAAAAAAACAGGCCTTTTGAGGCATAATGGGGGAACAGCTGACAAAAATACAATGAGTGTAAGACATAAAGTAAATTAAAGAAACCAAGACATGGCAATAAAACAAATGCAACAGCTGATGTTTTCAAAACAGGCTTGTAACTGTTAAATATATTACTTATGTCTTTTTGGAAGTTGCATGCAAACGCAAATCTATATAGTCATCTTTGCATTGGAAACACTATCACCAAATTAAACAAACCAAAAAATAAATATAAATTGAATTTGATTATATGTTCTATAAGCTTACCAGCCCAAGTGGAGAGTTTGTCCTCCTCATTTAATCAGGCATAAAGCAAGACTCATGGGAAATAATTCTCTTGAATGCCTATCCCAGCGCTGTCACAAATCAAAGTCCATCAAGTCACTAAAGAAAAGAATGTCAAAACCAGCTGTCAACATTTACCCATGTGGCTTTCATGGGCGATCTGTGCAATCCCATCCTGCGCTGAGAGCCAGGGTCTGCCTTTAGACCCTTTTCACACTGAGATGAATGGAGGCTTGGGCAGAATTTCTGTGCTGCTCAGAGCATTGCTTTCTAATGCAGCAGTAGTTTTGTTTAATGAAGAGCTTTGTTTTTTTGAGTTATATATGTTAACTGTGCATGCACACTTTCCAAATTACTTTTGGAAAATGCATACTATACATTTTTTCTTAAATGCATAACATACTTTTTTTCAACATTTAGATAGATTTTTAACATATATTTACATTGTCACATTATTTTCTTCATAATTAAGCACATTACTATATATATATATATATATATATTTGTTTTTTTACATTTAAATCAGTTAAATCGTGTGTGTGTGTGTGCGCATGTTTTTGTGACATATCAGGACACAAATTTGTATAATGACATGGGTATGACATAGGTATTACAAAGAGAGGGTGACTTATGAGGACATTACCAAATGTAAACTTTTTTCAAAAGTTTATTCAAATTTTTTCTTATAAATCATACAGAATGAGTTTTTTTGAGAAAGAAAAAATGTGCACAGTTTCCTGTGATGGGTAGGTTTAGGAGTAGGGGTAGTGTAGGGCGATAGAAAATACGGTTTGTACAGTATAAAAACCATTACTCCTATGGAATGTCTCCACAATCCATAAAAACAAACCCGTGTGTGTGTGTGTGTGTGTGTGTGTGACAAAAAATGAAAAATGGAGAGAAAACATGATTAATTGTCATAAAACTAATATCACAATGCAAAAGAAAAAAACAATTTCATATTTCATGAGATTCACAATTTCATATGATTGAAGTTCCCCTATTAAGCTTTTTTGGTACCTTTCATCTAGTGTGTAATATGTTTGTGAATGTAAAGTTTCAAAGATCAAAGTGCACGATAAATAAAGTTGTCTCTCAAAAGAAAGAATCAATTCTAAACTGCCAAAACAAATCGTCAGCAATTCCAATCTCACTTCCTGTTACAAACCTATGTAACAAATTTGCATAGTGCCAGCTTATGGTCTTCAATGGCACCTACAAACAACATCTACTTTGACCCGCCCTCAAACACTTTAGTTGTATCTGAGGCTGGAAGAGTTTGGTTCATGTTGTCGACATTTCGAGAAGATGCTGTTCCCTTTCAGTCGGTCACTCTCGACATCACGTCAGTTGACCGACAAATTGGGATCTTGCTAGAGAGGCCAATCTACTTCGAGTGTAACTAAAAAAAGCAATGCATATTGGCATGTCACAATTGGATAAGCTGCACTGTCCTGCAGCGCTGGTATTTAAGCATCAGGTGCATTGCATACTTCAGCTTTTCACTTCAGAGCAGAGCATTTGCTTCATCCTGAATGCAGACTCTACAAGAGTGTTTCCTAATCGAGCCGATTTTAGAAAAGAAGCCTCTTTCATATTTAGTGTTGGCGACATAGCACAGCAGCGTGGTCAAGCCTCTCGTCTTTTGTTGTTTGTTTTCTGTCTAGAGCAAGTACATCAAAGGCTGTTCTCACAGCTGGTGAACGGTGTGCTGTATTAGAGCGCTAAAAAAGCTGTTCTCACAGCTGGTAAGAGGGGCACCTTCAAAGAGAGAGTGAGAGCACACTACATGATTTTACTTTTTCCCTTTCAGTGTTGCAGCAGCTGTCTCCCTGCGTGCTTCAGCACTAAGAAAGAGAACAAGTTCTCTAAAAGAGCAACTTGATCCTTTTCTTTTTGTTCCGCTGCTGGCCTCACAGCCAGCGGTACCCACATTGTAAAAAAAAAGAGCAGTATCCTTTCTCTCTGGGTCCCAAGAGGGCACAGAGAGCAGTGGACGGTGCAGAACTGGACCACTCTCATCCTCCTCTGTCCCCAGCGGGCAGCAGTGGGTGGTTCGAGGAGGCAATCAAGTCTTCTCACGCACCCTCTGCCCAACCGCGGAACCAGGTAAGTGTTGTGATGCCTGTGGTCCCATTGGTTCCGCTTCCACGGTCTCTGCGAGCCTGGCTAGTGCTCCCTAGTCCATCTTGCTGGCTCATTCGGGCATTCAGGGGCATCCAGTTCATTTCAGTGAAAGCTGCCGATATGTCTTGCGAGTGGAGATCACTATCCTACTGGTGAAGGACACGATAGAGCCAGTCCCTCCAGCTGATATGAAGGCAGGGTTTTACAGCCCCTGCCAATGGTTACGACCAATCTTGGACCTGTGAGTTTTGAACCGAGCCTTACACAAGCTATCGTTCAAAATGTTGATGCAGAAACGCATTTTCCAATGCACCCCTCGAGATTGGTTCTCAGCGATTGACCTGAAGGACACGTACTTTCATGTCTCAATTCTCCCTCGACACAGGCCATTCCTGCACTTTGTGTTCGAGGGTCGAGCATATCAGTACAAAATCCTGCCCTTCGGGCTGTCCCTGTCACCCAGTGTCTTCAGGAAAGTCATGGAGGCAGCCCTTGTTCCCATGAGAGAACGTGGCATTCGCATCCTCAACTATCTTGATGACTGGCTCATACTAGCACAGTCCTGAGATCAGTTATGCGAACACAGGGACCTGGTGTTCAGTCACCTCAGCCAGTTGGGTCTTCTGGTCAACTGGTAAAAGAGCAAACTCTTTCCAGTGCAGAGGATCTCTTTTCTCGGTATGGAGTTGGATTCAGTTGAACGGACAGCCTCATAGAGGAACATGCCCGGTCGGTGCTGTACTGCTTAAACATGTTCAACATGGTCCCACTGAAGTTATTTCAGAGGCTCCTGCGGCATATGGTAGCCGCAGTGGCAGTAACACCGCTCGGTTTGCTTCATATGAGAAGCATTGGCTTCAGGTCCTGAGATGGGTGTGGCAACGAGGCACTCACCAGGTGGAAATCACACCAGCCTGTCACCAAACCTTCAGCCCGTGTTTGGACCCTTTGTTTCCCCGGGCCACAGTGCTCCTAGAACAAGTGTCCAGGCATGCTGTGGTATTCACGGATGCCTCTGCCACTGGCTGGGGTGCCACGTACAATGGGCATGCAGTTTCAGGGGTTTGGAAGGGACCACATCTGTGCTGGCACATCAATTGCCTCGAGTTGCTGGCAGTACGTATTGCACAGAGCAATACAGGGCAAAGACATGCTGGTCCGTATGGACAACACTGTGTACATCAACCATCAAGGTGGTCTAACCTCCCGTCGCATGCCACAACTCGCCCGCCATCTCCTCCTCTGAAGTCAAAAGCATCTGAGGTCGCTTCGTGCCATTCACATCCCTGGCACACTCAACCTGGCTGACGAGCTATCACGAGCTATGCTCCTAGGAGAATGGAGACTCCATCCCCAGGCAGTCCAGCTGATTTGGAGTTGTTTCGGAGCCGCACAGGTCAAGTCAAGTCAAGTCATCTTCATTTATATAGCGCTTTTCACAATACCAATTGTTTCAAAGCAGCTTCACAGTGATAATAGGAAAATTAATGGACAGAGATTGTTTTGGCTTTACAGTAGCTCTAGGAAAAAGTTAATATTGAGCTAAAGTAGGTTTTCGATTGAATCCCTTCTGTTGTAAAAATTGTTAATTATTAACTTAGGGGCCGCTTAAACACCTTTTTAACTGAAAACAGAAGACTTTTAATGCGTTTCTGCAGTTCATTTACGTGTTTAGTCTATAGGTTTGCGCATTTGAATGTGTATGTGCACAGACGCTTAGTCTTTTTTACAAAGTGACACCACAAAATTACCCATCTGACCCCCATAATACAAAAAAATTAGTCGCTTCCGCGGATCTATATGCAAACTAGAATAATTTTGACAACGTTTTATCTATACATAGGGAAAGGAAAGGGAAGGGGATAGTTTATTGGACACTTCTGCATTTTTGTCGTGTCTAGGTGCAGGTCCTTCATCTCATCTGGATACGGCCTGGATCTGGCAGACTACAGCAAACCTCGGGATAAACAGAAAGAGACTAATATTAGCGTAGATGCCATTCTTCTTATGATGTAGTGAGTACATCAGGTGTTATGGGAAGTGTTTCCGGCTCCGGCTGACCTAATTTATGCAGCCTAACAATTTACATGATTTGAATTATAGAAGTAGATAATGTGTTATGTGTATGCCAGGTTAAAGAGATATGTTTTTAGTCTAGATTTAAACTGACAGAGTGTGTCTGCTTCCCGAACAATGCTAGGAAGACTGTTCCAAAGATTAGGTGCTAAAAATGAAAAGTCTGCGGTTGATTTTGATATTCTAGGTATTATCAACTGGCCTGAATTCTGAGCTCGCAATAGATGTGAAGGACTATACTGCGTTAAGAGCTCGCTCAGGTACTGGGGAGCTAAACCATTTAATGCTTTGTAAGTAATTATCAAGATTTTAAAATCTATACGATGTTTAACAGGGAGCCAATGCAGTGTTGACAGAACCGGGCTAATATGGTCATACTTCCTGGTAGAACTCTAGCTGCTGCACTCAGATACAAATGTATAGTATAATGCAATGTAAGTCGCTTTGGATAAAAGCGTCTGCCAAATGCATAAATGTAAATGTAATGTAAATTTTGGACCAGCTGTAGTTTGTTTATCAAGTGAGCAGGGCAACCACCCAGTAGAGCATCAGTAATCTAGCCTTAAGGTCATGAATGCATGAACTAACTGTTCCGCATTCGTCATTGAGAGTGAGTCGTAGTTTAGATATTTTTAAAATGGAAGAATGCGGTTTTACAGATGCTAGAAATGTGGCTTTCAAATGAAAGATTGGTATCAAAGAGCACACCCAGGTTCCTAACTGACGATGAAGACTTGACAGAACAGCCATCAAGTATTAGACAGTATTCTAGGTTATTATGTACAGAGGTTTTGGTCCAATAATTAGAATCTCTGTTTTTTCTGAATTTAGTAGCAGGAAATTACTAGTCATCCAATTTTTTATATCAGCTATGCTTTCCATTAATTTTGTGAATTGGTAAGTTTTGTCAGGGTGCGAAGAAATATAGAACAGTGAAAACGCCATGCTTCCTAATGATATTTCCCAAGGGTAGCATGTACAGAGTGAAAAGCAACGGTCCTAGTACTGAGCCTTGCAGTACTCCAAACTGAACGTGTGATCGATATGACATCTCTTTGTTTACTGTTACAAACTGATAATGACCTGTATGCCTCTCCAGAAACCACCCACTGCCAGTTGTTTTATTCCCTGAACGGGAGGACACTCTGTACGGATGCACTGGCATATAGCTGGCCCCGGGGCCAGGAGCAGGTGGACGAGGAGCAGGCATTTTCGGTCGATGAATCGTGCCTAGAGTTCGGGCTGGGTGACGCCCATGTGGTACTGAGACCTCAGCCTGGCTACGTGCCCAAGGTTCCTACCACCCCTTTCAAGGGCCAGGTACTGAAACTGCAAGCGCTGCCCCCAGAGGAGGCAGACCCAGCCCTAGCTTTGCTTTGTCCCGTCCATGCATTACGAATGTACGTAGACCGGACGCAAAGCTTTAGGATCTCAATCCACCTCTTTGTCTGTTACGGAGGCCAGCAGAAGGGAAAAGCTGTCTCCAAGCAGAGGATGGCCCACTGGATTGTGGATGCCATCGCCTTGGCTTACCAAGCACAAGGCGTGCCCTGGCCCCTTCAGGCTGCGAGCTCACTCTACTAGAAGTGTTGCATCCTCCTTGGCGCTGGCACGTGGCACCTCGCTGACAGAAATTTGTAGAGCTGCAGGCTGGGCGATACCTAACACGTTTGCTAGATTCTATAGACTTTATGTTGAGCTGTTCTCCTCCTGTGTTCTCACCTCAACTGGTCAGAGACACAGAGAGGCCCCGGCTTAATGTCGGCTTGGTGTGCCAATACGTGCGCCTAATTCTCCAGAGAGTCCCTATGGGCAGAACCTGTTGAGTCCTCCGATCACCCCGGCAGCCTAACGTGGCAGAGCGTCTGGCGCCAGGCCTACATCTGTTGTATCCATGAGAACCAGTTCTAGGCTGGGTGCCCAAATGTGCGACCCTGAGGGGATCCCATATGTGTATTTTCCACGCTTTCCCAGTGTTATTCAAGTTCACTGAGTGGGCACCCACTCTCTCTGTGTAAGCCCTGTCCCATCTTTGAGGGGGTTCAGCAGGCTTACACAGGGCACTGGAAGGCAGTAGCACCTGTGGCGCTTTGGTAGGGATCCCAATTCATCAGTCATCCAGCGTGACATTGAGAGGGACCAACTGAAAGGTAACATCTCAGATAGGTATGTAACCCTTGTTCCCTGAAGGAGGCAACAGAGATGTCACGTCCCGTTGCCACAGCTGCTATACCGCTGCTGGGGTGCCAGGTCACCAACTTCATCCGTGAGTGAAAACATGAACACACTGGATAGCTGCTTTATAGTAGAAAATTAAGTTGTACTTCTGATGAAATGTTTAATACGGTAAAGCTGCTTGATTTTAAGTGCTATATAAATGTGATGTGACTTTACTAGAGTGCCGAATTGCAGAGCTCTTGCGAACAAACATATCCACTTTGCTATAATCATATGATTTTGTTATGCTTTATTAAAATACTTGCTGTTTTCTCAGTTTTGTTGTGCATTTATTTTGTTATTGAGAGGAAAGCATGCAGCACATATTTACATATTCATCTAAACGCTGCTATCAGCAGTGTGGGCAGCGTCAGATGTTTGATAACAGTATATCACTGCTCACGTATTTCGAACTTCGTTTTACCCCTAAACGAAGAATGAAAAAGAAACTCACCATGAGTATATTGGGGCCTTAAGTGCTAGGGACGAGCTGAAATTCAGATATGGTAATGGCCATTTTGTTTCCGACACGCACTGTAATTGATAGACCTAACACAACAGACTGGGCCATCTGACCAATCAGAGTAGAGTAGGCTCACAGAAAGGAGGGGTTTAGAGAGACTGAATCTTCGAAAGAACCTTTTTCAGACTCTTTGAGAAATTAGGTGATGTGCAATGTATATTAAGAGAAAAGTAAAGTTTTTAAACTTGTGATCATGTAAACCTATTTTAGAAGAAACAAAACAAAATTAGGAACCATTAAAATAGCATAATAGGGGCACTTTGATATCATTTTTAAATTTAAATCATTAAGCATAAATGGAAGCAATACCACAAATACAAATATTATCATGTTTTTCCCCCACATCCAAGATTTTTCTTTGACAATAATGAAAAACAGTGTGAAAATATGCTCAACAGTCATTAATTTCACAATGAAAAAAAAAAAAAAAAGAAAAAAAAAAGAACAGAACAGTAAAAAAAATAGGCTTTTTTGGGGGGAGTGAAATATCACCTGGACATGTTCTTGAGATTTCATGAGATTCACATTTATAATATAATTTTTTTATTTAAATCAGCATAAATCGAAAGCGCTAAATACCACAAATGGAAAAATTATCATGTTTTTTTCCATTTTTTTTTTTTTTTTTTTTGCATGACAATAATAAAAAATGGTAACTTCACAATGCAAAAAGCAATAACAAAAGCAGTCATATTAGACCTAAAATAGACCTGGACTTTTTGACATTTCCTGAGATTCACAGTTTCAAATTATAATATATTAAATTTTTAAAATGCTCTGATTTGATTTGAAACATCTTTGGCTTTGTCCTGCATGTTTACACATTTCACAACAATCAAACAGTGTTAGACAAAAGTCACACAGATATTCTTTACCTAGATGAACATGTTTTGAGTTTGACATACATGACATACTGTACATTGTACAACATGATTTGAATCTCAGCATGGGCTTGCACAGAATTCAGCTCAGCTCAATGTGTTGTGTGTTTGCTGTGAGCACAATCCCTCCTGATTATTTTGAGGTCTGTCTGCCTCACGCAGCTGCTGCGTTCGTCCTGACAGCGACTCGGCTCAGCTCTGCTCCACTCACTCCCTCACTGCTCCTGCTGGTAAGTGTTTCCTCACGTCTCCTCCTGAACTTTACCTAATGTCTCATGCACTGTCATTGTCATAGTTTTTTTTAATGTGAATTGGTTTGACTGGATGTTTGATTGCCATACTGTAAAAGTAAATATATTTCAATGTGTTCAGAATGAAAAACATGTTTTAGTGTAACAGAACATGTTTTTAAGCTGAATTTCTGAGTTAAGGTCTTATGTGTATGTCGAATCCTTGAAAATATCAGTGCAAGAGGAATGGAAAATACATTGAAATGCATGAAGGTTCAGTGTAGGTCAACTGGGATGCAAAAAACAAAAACAAACAAACAAAGAAACAGTGGAATATAAAATAGATATTTTTAAATATGTGCTTTTTTATTAAATGTGCAATGCAAATTTACAACATATCATTTGAAAATTCATGAACATTGACATGCTGGAGAATAAGCAGACAAGTTGACCATATTAAGGGTCTCTTGAAATAGACTTCAGGCCATGAACAGGTGCCATGTGCTTGTGAAATCAGGGGGTGTTATCAGCCGGGACAGAGCGACTAAATTTAACCAGATGAACAGGGGAAACAGACAGTCAATCTGTAGCTCAGGTGGTAAACAACCCCAAACAACTCTTTAGAATAAGTACGAATTAAATCAATTCAAAGTGTTGAAGCCATTTCTATAGAAGTATTAATTGAAGTCCTAAGCTAGTGAGTCAGCTTGTTGCACTCACACAAAGCAATTCATCTCATGAGCTCTAATGTGTCCACTTTTATGTGATTCTTTAAGAATCACATAAAATGATATATATATAATGATATATATTAAGGCTTTAGTTTTAAAGTTTAAAGTGTTTAGTTTTAAATAGTTTATGAATAGTGATACGATCAGGGAAGTTCAACCTTATAATTCAACCTAAAAACTACTTGTATTTATTTTATGAATCAAAATAGACAAACATTTTTACCCCAAAAAGTATTAAAAAGTTCAATTTCTATAATTTATTTAAAAATATATTTCTTTGTATTATATTAATCAAAGTAGACTAACTTCTAAAGTTGCTGTAATAAATAATAATAACTCTAATCATAGTAATAAATGCTGTAGACGTGTTGGTCCTTGTTAGTTCATGTTAACATAGTTATGTTAACAAATAAAACTTTATTGTAAAATGTTACCATAATATCAAAACTTGTGATAAAACTTAAAATGAAACATAGTTTGAAGAACTTTCATTTTGCATTATTTAGTACTTATACTGTTAATTACATTTGATCTGAAGCAAAACCTTGTAAATAGCTCCACTGTTCAATCTAGAAGCAACAAATTCATCCCCTCATCTTTCATTGACTCTGCCTATCTCAATAGCAGAATATAATCAGGATGGAGAGCTGTTCCCAACCTACAAATGAAGATACCAAGGCTGATGTGACCCATGACCTCACTGAGGATCTGGGTCAGCAGCTGGAGGACATTATCAACACCTATCAGGTGAACGAACAACCAGGTGAGCCTGAGGATGTTGAGGAAGAGGCTGTTCCAGGCAAGGCTAAAGAGCAGAAAATGGAGAAGAAGATGCTCAAAGGCCTCGGTGAGTCACATGCAAGATTTTTAACACCATGTTACTCCATTTAAATCAATGGCAATGTGATTAGTGATAAATTAAAACAAGTATTTCCTCTTTAAACTGCTTATTTTTTTTCCTACTTCGCTCAATCAAACTGTGTGAATTGTAAATTGTATAATCACAGGGAAGGAAGCCATGCTGCTCATGCAGAGCCTAAATAAACTGGGAACGCCTGAACAGAAACTAGAGGCTCTCATCAAAAAACATGCAGAACTGGTGAGTACAATTGTAAAAAAAACGCATAAAAAAAAAAAAAACCCTGTATTCTCGACATTGTATGCTGGAGTGCTGCTTAACTATAGGGTAGGGTAAATATCCACATATGCATTTGGAAAAATCAGCCCCCTTTTAATTAATTTTTGTGACTTTGTGAAACCATTTTAAGTATATTAAAGTGTTAGTTCACCCAAAAATGAAAATTCTGTCATTAATTACTCACCCTCATGTCGTTCCACAGCCGTAAGACCTTTGTTCATCTTTGGAACACAAATTAATATATTTTTCATAAAATCCGATGGCTCAGTGAGGCCTCCATTGCCAGCAAGACAATTAACACTTTCAATGTCCAGAAAGCTACTAAAGACGTATTTAAAACAGTTTATGTGATTACAGCGGTTCAACCTTAATGTTATGAAGCGACGAGAATACTTTTTGTGTGCAAAAAATAAAATAACGACTTTATTCAACAATATCTAGTGATGGGCGATTTCAAAACATTGCTTCATGAAGCTTCGAAGCTTTACGAATCTTTTGTTTTGAATCAGTGATTCGGAGCGCGTATCAAACTGCCACTGTAGTCACATGAACTGTTTTAAATATATCTTTATAGCTTTCTGGCATTGAAAGTGTTAATTGTCTTGCTGGCGATGCAGGCCTCATTGAGCCATCGGATTTTATGAAAAATATCTTAATATGTGTTCCAAAGATGAACAAAGGTCTTACGGGTGTGGAACGACATGAGGGTGAGTAATTAATGACAGAATTCTCATTTTTGGGTTAACTATCCCTTTAAGAAACAAACAGACTTTACATCCTTGTATAAAATATCAATAGTTTATTTCAATTATATTTTTTAGTTTTATTTAGGGTTGTCCCATAGACTGTCTTTTATTGTACATTTCCAATAGTTCATCTTGAATGAATGAATGAATGAATGAAAGAATTTTCTTTCTTTTTTTTCAGCTTGTTATATTGAGATAGTTTTCTATATGCAGTTTTTATATATTTTTGTAAACAAAAGAGATCATAACTACATTATGTGCGCAAATACCCTGCAGCTGGAGGAGCATCGCTCTGACCAGAAACAGCTGAAGGTCCTGCAGAAGAAACTTCTCCAGGTCCTGAAGGAGAAGGATCAGCTTCAGAGTGAACACAGCCGAGCTGTTCTGGCCCGCAGTAAACTAGAAGGCCTGTGCAGGGAGCTGCAAAGACACAACAAGACGTTAAAGGTGCCAATATCATCTCAGCTCATGGATATGATTGTGTGAAAATGTCTTACTATAAACTAGCACAATGAGCACAAATCAAAACCTGCTCATCAATAATAAAAAGACAAAAGGTTTAACATCATGAACTATCAATGAAAATATAAGCATTTATAAATCTCAGTTAATGTTAATTTCAACATTTACTAATACATTATTTTAAATAAAAAGTTGTGTCTGTTAATATTAGTTAATTTACCTGGGCTAACAGTATCTAACAATGAACATTTCTATTAAATATCTAGTTCAGTCATTAAAAACTCGAGTCTAGAGGGTGCAGGCTGTGCTTCTTTTCATGCAATCTGCAAGCAATCACCAGTGTTGGGGAAAGTTACTTTTAAAAGTAATCCATTACAATATTACTCCCTAAAAAAGAAACTAATTATGTTTTATTGAGTTACTTTTTATGGAAAGTAATACGTTACATTACTTTTGTGTTACTTTTTCTCATCTGGGCTGGGCTGTTTGTTTGTTTTTATGAAAAAAAGTTATATTTTTGGTAAATGTTAAGGCCCTTTCACACCAAAAGTGAAATGAATAAACCGCTGAAGGAAATGCAAATTCACGCCTGTACAGTAGAGGGAGCAGTTCAAACAAGAACAGAATACCCATCATGTTTACACAGGACAGAAGAGGTATCAGTCAATAAATGGTCCTGCAGCCAATGAGATTGTTTGCTCAACATTTAAATAGAATAGAAATAGAATAGAATCTGGTTCATTGTTTGCTGTAAGCTATTGTTCTTCTGAAACCCTCTACCTTCCCCAGCTCCACCTGCCATGATCTGCTGCGGGATTTATGTATGTCTAATGATGCAGCAGCATATCTTACATTCTCACAGCAGTGTGTCTGTGTATCTATTAGCAGCAGCAATAATCAACAGCAACACCAGTGTAGCACAGTTTGCCAAGGCCAAATACATTAAAGGTGGGGTAAGTGATATTTGAAAAACGCTGTTTGAAAGTTGTTTGGACTGACACATCCAGACACAACAACAAACGTGTAGCAAATCAGCATATGACGGTGGAGGAGAGAGAATGAGCAAGAGGGAGATTTGAAGAAAGACTGTAGAAAAAGAGATGGCTGAGAGACATAACAAAAGAGAAAAGCTCATAAGAATATCACTGGAAAATGAAGGGTTATGATCAGGAAAGAGCTTTAGGACCCGCATTAATATTAGAAAAGCTTTCCAGCGCTGGAGAGAGCTAAGCGGGAAGGCCTGAAAACAGACGCGGAGGATGCTTTGATTCCACTCCATACGTGAGTAACACTGGGTTTGAGTGTCATTGATTGTCTGGAGCTGCTTTGCTGTTGGCGACTAACAACAAACTCTTGTTTGTATTTACTCTTGTGTACCTTCTGTTCATTTTGTTGTTCATTCATAATCTTCGCTTTATTTTTCGTGAAGCATTATTTTGTTACGCTTCTGTTACGATAAATAGACATCCATTCTAGCATTGCGTGTGTTATGGATACCAGCTAGTGAGAGTTGTGCAGGCTGATGCAGGAGGGCGGCTGATGACTGCTAGAGAATGCAGTGTTGTTTACCGTTTAGCATCCTTGTTAGTTCACCCGCCTCGCATTGCCAGCGATCGTGGTTCGAGACTGATTTGGAGCAGGGCGGTTAGGATTGGAGGGTGAGCTTTGGAGGCAGAGCAATGAAGAGAGGGATGTGTTTGTTTTGGTTGATTTCAACAATGTTAAGCAACTACTTTGAGAAATAACTTACTGCACCTTTAACATTGCCATATTCAATATGCTAAAACTATTCCATGAGTTGTCATGATTGAACTAATGTTAACAAAGATTATTTGCTAATAGCAAATGTATTGCTGCTCATTGTTAATGTTAGTTAACTAACGTTAAGTAATGGGACCTAACTAATGGGGAAGTTATATTTAAAGATATATTTCTTAGATTTTAAACATTCTTTACAATAAACAATGTTTTAGTGTTAATAAACAGTGAAATGGCAAACTATACAAAATCACAGTAAAAGGGTTTATATTTCAAGATCGCCCCCTACTGACAAACATAACAAAACATAAGATAACTTATGTCATTAGCCAATAACAGATTTTTTTTACTAGAACTTTAAGAAGTTGACACAACTCATATCTACTTCTGTCTTATGACGTGTTTGGTGCAGGAAGAAACTCTACAGAGGTGTCGTGAAGATGATCTCAAGAGGAAGGAAATCACCACGCATTTCCAGAGCACGCTGACGGACATCCAGGCCCAGATTGAGGAACACAGCAGCCGCAACAACAAACTGTGTCAGGAGAACAGTGAACTGGCTGAGAAACTGAAGGACCTCATATCAAAATATGACCAGCGAGAGGCGGTATGGAAAAACGTCACTTTGGTTTGAGCTGAGATCATATCATTCCAATCATTTTACTTTTATTGAGACCCTGTTATAGTTATATATAGGGTTAATTAAGGATAATTGGGACATTTTTCATTTTACTTAAAGTTTTAGTCATTTCGTTCTGTTTTTGTCATTTAAAAAAAAAAAAAAAATGGTTAAAGCAGTTTTAATTAATTTTATTTAAATCTTAGTTTTAGTTATTTTCGTACATCAAGTTAAATGCTAAATGAAAATGAGAAATGTATGAGAAAATAAGAAATGTTTAATTTGATTATATTTTTATTTAATTTTTTATTTTAGTTATGTTTATTTTATTTCAAGTATTATATATATATATATATATATATATATATATATATATATATATACAGTCATGGTCAAAATTATTGGCACCCTTGGTAAATATGATCAAAGATGACTATAAAAAAAATGTGAATTGTTTATCATTTCGATCTTTAATTTATAAAATTAGCAAAAATCTAACCTTTCATTTAAGGAAAAGAATTGAAAGTGGGGGGAAAATCACATTATGAAATAAATGTTTTTCTCCAAAACACGTTGGCCACAATTATTGGCACCCAGGAATTTTTTATGAGTAAAATATCTCTGAAGTATATTCCCATTCATATTTAAATTTTTTAGCACACCAGGGTGATCATGAACGAAATTGTCCAGCCATGACTTCCTGTTCCACAGGAGTATAAACATGAGGAAACACAAAGGCCAAATTCCCTTAATCATTCATCACAATGAGAAAAACCAAAGAATATAGTTCTGATGTGCAGCAAAAGATTGTTGAGCTTCACAAAATAGAAAGTGGCTGTAAGAAAATAGCTAAAGCACTGAAAATCCCCATTTCCACCATCAGGGCAATAATTAAGAAGTTCCAATCAACTAAAGATGTTACAAATCTGCCTGGAAGAGGATGTGTGTCTAAATCATCCTAATGTGAAGTGAGGAGGAAAGTTTGAGTGAACAAAGACTCTCCAAGGATCACAGCTGGAGAATTGCAGAGATTAGTTGAGTCTTGAGTCTCAGAAAGCCTAAAAAAAAAGATCAAACAGCACCTACATCCCCACAAGTTATTCGGGAGGGATTCAAGAAAAATCCTCTGCTCTCATCCAGATACAATCTCCAGCATATTCAGTTGTCAGACAAGACTGGAACTTCAAACAGGACCGGCTTCTATGGTCAGATGAAACTAAAAAAAAGAGCTTTTTGGCAGCAAACCCACCAGATGGGTTTGGTGCACACATGGATAAAAAGTACCCCATGCCTACAGTTAAATATACTGCTGGATTTTTATTGTTGTGGGCCTATTTTTCTGCTGGAGGTCCTGGACATCTTCTTCAGATACATGGTATCATGGATTCTATCAAATACTATCAGATAAAAAATCAAAACCTGACCACTTCTGCTAGAAATCCAATAATGGGCCGTGGTTGGATCTTCCATCAGGACAATGATCCAAAACAAACATCAAAACCAACACAAAAATGTGTCACTGAGCACAAAATGAAGCTTCTGCCATGGCCATCCCAGTCCCCTGACCTGAACCCTAAAGAAAATGAGTGGAGTGAACTGAAGAGAAGAAGCACCAACATGGAGCTGGAATCTGAAGGATCTGGAGAGATTCAGCATGAAGGAATGATCTCTGATCTCTTGTCAGGTGTTCTCCAAACTCATCAGGCATTATAGGTGAAGACTCAGAGCTGTTATCTTGGGAAAAGGAGGTTGCAAAAAGTAATGAATAAAAGGGTGCCAATAATTGTGGCCAACGTGTTTTGGAGAAAAACATTTATTTCATAATGTGATTTTCCCCCCACTATCAATTCTTTTCCTTAAATGAAAGGTTAGATTTTTGCTAATTTTATAAATTAAAGGTCAAAATGATAAACAATTCAGATTTATTTTTATAGTCATCTTTGATCATATTTACCAAGGATGCCAATAATTTTGACCATGACTGTATATACACACACTTTTTTTTTTTTTTTACGGTTTTAGTTTTAATTTTAGTTAATGTTTTAATTTTCATTTTAGTTAAAGTTTTGGTAATTGTGTTTTTGTCATTTTTTTGTTTTCATTAAGTTTAAAGTCCCCCTGAAATCAAAATCCAAAACAATGACAAAATTCACATTTAGGAGATTTAGGGCAGATTCCCATTTTTGCACCCTTGAAGGGCACTTTGAGAAGGGGATGCCATTTGGGGATGCCATCCCAGGTGAACATAATGAAGATTTTACATTGTCTTTAATTGCTCCCTTCGCCAAGTGCATACCAAATGGCTACTTAGGTTGCGAGTCCATGAGATGGAGGGAAGTTAGCGAGTGAAGGGCATAAAAATTTGGAGTGGAACGCAGCTATAATTGCACGCAAGTGCCCTGCTCCCTCCAAAGTCCCTACTTCAAGTTCTCTGCCCTTCGAAGGGAGCAGGATGCCCCCTTCCGTTTGTAATTTGCCCATAAGCATTCAAACCTTACAGTCTCTCGCTTCTGCAAAAATGGATCACGGATTTTCATGACATCACTGCAGACCTCAGCTTCTCATCAAATCTTCTGTCCAATCAAATGCTCTCTAGAATCTGAATTTCCACCCCTCCTACACTATAAACAGACGCTGAAGCTGCAGTTGAAATTGGTCATTTGGCATATAATGCACTATATAGAGGATAGGGAATGATTCAGACAGTGTAAATATGCTTTCCATTTTTGTGTTATTGTCACGTGAACCGCCGTAGCACAAGCAGCAGTCTGCTCCGGTCCACAGACGAGAGCACAGAACGGATCCTACGAGTAAGTCGGCACAGACCACAAAACGTTCAGACACATTTGAATTCTACAAACAATGTTATCATTTAAAGCAATATGAAGGAGAAACAGTTAATGAGGAAATGAGATAATGAGGAAAATTGGGTTTTACGAGCTCAACGGCTTTGGCCGTGCTGTGATCTAGGCAAAACGCTATTGGCTATTTTGAAAAAAGGGGAGGAGCTTCTAGATATATCCCGCCCTGTCTACCTGTTTCATTGGAAATTACGTCAACACAGTGAATAAAGCTGCGCGTTCCAAGGCACTGCAGTGAGCCTATAAAAAAAAGTTTAATTAGATTTCATTTAAATTCATGTTTTGTTCAAGTAACTGAAACTTGAATGTAATGAACATGTTTTTTTGTTTTTTTTTAATGAACAGGTTTTAGTTAGCTATAATAACCCTGATTTGAATAAAGTGTTTCAAACCTAGTCCTTAAGTAGAATGTGCATAGAAGTATATAAGAATAATAATTGAATAATCATGTTTTTGGCCTTCATGCAGAATCTTGAAAAAGTGTTCAAGCACAGAGACCTGCAGCAGAAATTACTGGAGACAAAACTTAAACAGGCTAACCTGATGCTCAAAGACGCTGAGGAGAAACACAAGCTGGAGAAGGAGCATGTGAGTAAAATATCTAAAGAAAAAAATGCTCTCAAATACATTTGTATTGAATAAATGATCTTGCATTTATTACTCTAATTTATCTTGCTGCTATTTTGAGCCCAGAGAAATATAAACCATGAGTTATCGCCATTGTGCTTTTAAGCAATGCACTTAACTCCTAAAATAAGTGTACTATTTTTTTTTTTCTGGGACTATTCAATTACTTCCGATCTATGTGTATTCTCCAGTTACTGAAGCAGGCTGCAGAGGCCAAACTACAGGTTAAACTTCTGAAAGGACAAGAGATTGACATGAAGGCCCAGGTAAATTTACATAAAATATTACACATCTCTAGTTTTTTTTTTCTCTCTAAACATATTTGTTCACAAAATAACAGTTTTTTTCTGTTAGCTTGCTGTATATTCTGAGAAGTTTGATGAATTCCAAGGAACAGTATCTAAGAGCAATGGTGTATATGCCAGCTTCAAACAGGACATGGACAAGGTGTGTATCGCTGACACATTTCTAGTCACTTTATAGTGGTTAAGTCATTGAATAATGTATTACACTTCAACATCTACCACTGTGTTGGTCTAAGAAGAACATTGTTTGACCCCCATGTTTTGTATTTGTAAAAACAATAATATTGTAGAAATATCACAATTAACTGTTAATCAATATCAAATAATGAACATATAATCAAAACCCAATATACAGATTTTATTGAAGCTTGCACTTTTCAGAAATGTGGTTAAGTCCAAAATGGTGAACCTTTCAAATTTGTTTTCTGGTTAAAATACAGTCATTTCACATAAAATGCATCAATGTTAAATATGTTTTTGAGCTATTAAAAGGGGCTTGGGGTCTCTCAGTTTAAGCCAAGGTATTGTTAACTAAAACTATTAAAAACTTTTTTGTTAATTGAAATAAATCTAAAAAAAATAAATGAAAAACTTAAATTAGAAATGTTGCTTTCGCAACTAACAGATACACATTTAAGTTAAAGCAATAAAATCTAAAATGGAACTAAAAATAGCACTAAAACCTGAAATAAAAATAAACCTAAATAGTAATATTTAAAAAACAATAAAATGACAAATGCACATAACAAAATTACTAAATTTAAAATGAAAACTGAACATAAAAATCAGACAACCAATCAAATTTGAGGGAAAAAGTTTAAAGTTTTTTTGTGCTTCTACATCAGTGTTATTCCAAACTACAGGTTAAACTTCTGAAAGTTTTCCTGTAGCTCAGTGGTTAGAGCATGGCACTAGCAATGCCAAGGTTGTGGGTTTGATCCCAGGGATTGCACATACTCAGATACAAATGTATAGTATAATGCAATGTAAGTCGCTTTGGATAAAAGCGTCTGCCAAATGCATACATGTAAATGTGTTATTCACCTATTATTTCCCTCTGATTTTAAGGATAACTTATGGGTAGGGTTAGGTTTGTTGTTCCAAGATCAACAAAATATGTTGACCCAGGAATGCATCTATCTTGGCAAAAGCAGCTTGATTTATTTGTTGATTTATTTTACAGATGGCAAAGAAGATGAAAAAGCTGGAGAAGGAAGCAATGGGCTGGAAATCACGTTTTGATGGCTGCAATAAAGCTCTTCTTGATATGGTTGCAGATGTAAGTTACTCAGTTCATACAGTATATCATATATCAACATTGTAGAATGCAGCAAACAGTTAACTGTACAGTTAATGTTTGCAACTAAACAAGTAGCTGTACTATGGGATTCAAGAGAATGAATTAAGTATTGCTGAAAGACTTTATAGTAGATGTGGAGTAATATGATCAAGATTTTCTTATGCAGAAAGCACTGAAGGAGAAAGAGTTCGAACTCTTCACCCTGAAGACAAAGAAACTGGAGAATCTCTGTAGAGCGCTTCAAGACGAGAGGAAAACACTGTATCAGAAGCTCAATGGGTCCCAACAGGCCGGAGCCGACAATGCAGCGGCTGCTGCGTCTGTCACTACCGAGAAAGCTACAGAAGCGACAGAGGAAGTTGCAGTAACTAAAGAGGAAGTGGCAGTCTCAACAGAAGAGGTCAGTCAAGATCTAGACACTCCCATTGATCCAATCTGCGAGTCTCCCGCAGATGCAACGCCGCTGACCAAAGAGCTTGTCAACCTGAAGGCTGAGAAAGCTCGGCTACAGGAGCTCGCTGCAGCATTCACCATTCGCCGCCACATGTCGCCAGAGCCTTGTGAAGACTCAAACAGCTGTGCTGAGAGTGCAGACGCCACTCACAGTGAGGAACAGGTCAACGAGGAGGTCAACTTCACAGAGGAGATGCAACCCCTCACAGACACACTGTCTGAAGAACATCAAGAGCTCAGAGACAAAGACATGCAGTCGGTTGATTAGACAGACTAATTTGAATGTCAATTTGCCACACATTTACAAATAAAGTTTATACTACATCTTAATGCATCATGCTTGTTAGTCAATGTTTGAACTATTACATCATACTTGCATGTAGTATTATGTATTTCAAGACATTATAAGCGACTTGATGATAGACAAACAACTCAGAACTTGTGAAACGTGACAGTGCATATGTTTGGAGAAACTGCTGCAACATTTTGGAAAGTACAGATACAGAGAGGATAATATTAACATTTTCCTATAATTAATCATTTATTGGCTCTTTATTATCTTATAGCATTTCTCTCTCTCTCTCTCTCTCGGCTTGTTCCCTTTTTTTGTCAGGGGTCACCACAGTGGAATAATCCACACAGAAGATTTGGCACATTTTACGTTGCCCTACGTATGCCCTTCCTGCTGCAACCACTCACTTCAGACACTTTTGACACAGTATTTAATTATTGAAACTAAAACCTACAACCTTGTGCATTTCCATATAATTTTATTCATATTTTTTGTGAGACTGTCCTTCAAGTTGAAAGTAGCAGATGAGAACTCTGCAGATGAACACTGGTGAGTAAAATTAGAAACGCATGTGAAATACAGATTATGTTACAGGAAGCAGTAACAAAGTTCACATTTGGGCCAAAGCAAACTGACCTTACCAAAAATATCAAAATAACAGATCACTGACAGGGATGTTTGGTTTTTTAATAAAAATCTGAATTAGTGAAAGTGCTATATTCAGCATGTTTCAGAGTGCATCCACACTTACATCTGTCAATTTGATTTGACAGCAGTTATGCAAGGAATTCAGGCTATTCAGTGTAATTAACCAATTATTGTGGGTGTTGATCTTTATTGTGAAACTGCAAACAAGTACTGTTTAATTTGTTTAACATGATTTACAAAATTCCTGAGTTAAGTCATTTGATGCCACATGGCAGAGCATAAATTGTGTATGGAAAAGCATAGTATAAATCATTAAACCATGTAAGATCTACCTTTTACAACTTATTGGGTATATGGTATATTGAATGGTTATAGCTTTAAATAGTGGAAATGGTGTATAGGTTTCCTTAGATTAGATGCTGTATGAATATTACCAGAAAATAATTAACAGATCCAAGAAATACTTTATTCTAATGTTAGGCTACATGTGCACTTGTCACTTGATAATTTCACACTCAATGAGTTGTGCAATAAAAAAAATAGGCCTTTAATCAACCAAACAGTTTGTTTTGTCAAAGAAAGGAAACTTTTTTGTTGTTGTTTACAAGTGGTAAATTTAGTCTAAAAAGTGGTCACGGTATTACGAAGCCCCTAAAGGGACATGGTGGTAAAAAAAATATGAGTGAAAGAAAAAAATATGAGCTGGAGGAAAAATTATTTGTCAATGCTCTTGTGTACTCTTGCAAATGTTTTGTGTTCCCCTGAGAAACTCTGCTTTCACTTGCAAAACTTTTGCATTCTGCAGAGAAACTGTGTGTGCTCGCAAAGAGCTCAAAAGGTTTTGCGAGCGAACGCAAAGTTTCTCGGGGGAACGCAAAGGTTTCGCGAGCGATCGCAAAGTTTCTTGGGGAAATGCAAAACATTTGCGAGTGAACGCAAAAGCATTGACAAATAATTTTTCCTCCCATCTCTTTTTTTCACCACCATGTCTCTTTTTAGGGGGCTCCGTACGAATTCAAAAGTGTCTTAATAGTTTATATATGTAATTTCTTTTACAGGCCCTAATGCCACTATAATCATAGCCTAGATATGTATACGTAGATGCCACATTCAAGTACTCCAGACTAGAGGTCTTCACGGGTCCAAAAATTCATACCCGAACCCGAAGAGACCCGTAAATGTGCTACACGAAACCGACCCGGGCCCGACTATTATTTTGAAAGTTGGACCCGGACCCATGCAGAACCGAGAAATGCCATAAATGTACTACCCGGAACCAACGCGGACCCGTCTATTATTTGAAAGCTGGACCCGAACCCGGCCGGGAAGACACAGTCACGACTGGGCCCGATCGGCACATAGGTCTATTCCACAGCAAATTGCTATTAATAAGTCAATAAACAAGTTGCGAAAATAAAACGTTTTGTCTTACCTAATGTTAGTAGCCTTCTCCCTTGTACCTGACTGTGATGCACAATCCTCCTTGCCAAGAAAGTTCATCCATGTTATTCCTCTCTTGCCGATTAAAATGCTTAATCCACTCATTATTCCAGCGTTAAAAGTCCACTTGCTGTCACGATGACAAATGCGACTTTGCAGTTTTGCATTTTGTTGTATCTCGAGTCCACTCACATAATAAAATAACTTTGACTGTTTGCCCTTTTGAATAATAACGATTGCTTGTTCAATGACATGGTCGCTGACGTTAGCATTACTTATTTGTGTCAATTTCTGTGATTTCTGAGCCGAGTCTGACCAAAACTTTAGATATAACAAGACGGTTCATTCATAATATTATTATAAAAATAGGAGAAAGAAAGTGAGCTCGCATGAGACTGC